>OU824207.1:1634570-2234570 GCA_917499995.1 Ichneumon xanthorius
CCGGTGGCGGAGTGGAAGGCAAAGGGTTGGAGAGTTAACACACCCGATCCATCCGAAACGGTCCCTTGCCGCTGCTGATGCTCGTATCAACCGAGCTTCGCGCGGTCCCATCCGACACGTAGGTACGGTATATCCCGATACGTGCATGTACTCACGTAGATGCCTTACATAGACGGGAGAACGTGGACCGGAGGTTCAGGCGGCTATATGGGTGGAATACGTTCTAATACCCGAGGCTCCTCGGCGCGCTTAACCCATCTGCATGTCAAAATAAATGCATTCGAGGCGGATCGGATGTCGATGTGGTTAACCGCCCAAGGCTGTATGGGTGGCCGGTCTCTAACAGATAGGAGCAGATATTCCCGGTGTATCCGTAACTGTATGTACATTCTACGAATCCTGTATACGCCCAGGCTCCGCACGTGCAAAATGGGGGATGGGAGTCTCCGGATGGATGTCAGGAATCGGGATATACGTATACATGCAGGGTATACGAAATAGGAACGTTACGACGCGCAGAATTCACATTCCCTCCAGCATAGGATAAATTTTTCACCAAACAGCTATCCAGGGTCCAATGCTTCACGGCTCTCGCATCGCGGCCCGACGTCGGGATGCTCCGAGCGCTCCACCCTGGTCAAATGAGTGCGGAATTTGTAAAAATCGTTTGATCGAAGTTTCACTCGTCGATCGACTGCACATTGAATGGTGATTCGTGTTTCTATAGTCTGTTTATGGGTGTACATTTCTGTGAACGATTTTATCAACTTGACAGTCATTCGACCGGAGCGTAATGAACCGATGTCCTCAAAATCGTTACAGACATTTCCATCCGAACCCGAGCGATTCGAATTCACCGACAATCGAACGCGCCAACCGAGAATCCTCGTCACGCTAACTCTGTAACAGTAATGATGATAATTGCTCCGTGGAACGTGCGAATAGAGGAAACTCGCGTTTGTGTACACAACATTGTGTTCATTGTGTTTCTCCGTCGATAGTGTACAGTTGACACCGTTCGGCTTTCAGTGTACGCTCGATACCGCTCGGTATATCACATTTTGACGATTATCCTCCGGTGATTTCTGTGACGAACGTACATCTTTGACAAGTGATTTTAGTTAGATCGACGCGTGCCCGGAATAGTGGGGCTCTTTTTTTCCATCGAAAAGTGAGACAAATCGCGACACTCGACGAAAAATCATTTCCGACAAATTCTCGACGAGCAGGTACGTTCGCACATACGTTGAATCAGGCATACGCTGAAATTACATTCGTGAATGGGAGCATAGCGGCCAGGCTGGGCATGTGTTCTCGGCATCTACAGAAATCGCCGAGCTAAACCGGCTGAGCGAAAACGGCGGAGCGAAGTCAACGACTCGGTATTTCTGTGTACTCTCCTGTGCACGTGCAAATATATGCATTCACAAGTAAGCTCCGCGGGTCTCTCTCCCCTCTGCCCCCTCTCACACCCCATCGTGTATTATGTGCAGCAGCCTTCGCGCCGCTCCCCCGTTTCTACGGCTTAACTCGCATCGGTTCGTTGACGTCGACGCAGCAGAATCTTTCATAAGCACGGTCGGCTTCAGTCTCGTCCGTCTATCACTGTTATTATAAAAAAAGAAGCGTCATTGGCACAGTCGCGCGCTACGAATCGTATATTTTTTCACGAAGCCGCGATAATATTTTCTCTCAATTTGAAATTCAAAAATCTATTAGCCGAAGCAATATTGCACCGTGCTGAGTGATTTTTTGAATGACGAAAAAACAAATAAAAGTAGCGACGCTGCTGTTAACGCGGAACACACATTAGGAAATTAAATTAAGCGAGACACGAGATGTTGAAGATTAAAGGAGGGTACGCCGGGGGTAAAGTCTAATTACGGTCGAGCCTGGAAAATTTACGAGCGAGTTTAAATTCGCTGTACGCCTCTGCTGCGCGATGACGCTGATGCTGGTTACCTGTGGCTACCGCGGTACTTTAACCTCTGGCTGTTGCCTTTTTGTCGTTCCGACAGTCTCACGTTGACACGCCGCTGGCTGACTCGATGAGTGGGCAACATAATCACGCTAATGCGAACGCTAATTCCCCCTGTTGACTTTTCATTCGGGTAGCCCATTCATGTTTCCGTTGGTGTTTCGAGGGCTCACTCTTTATTTTTTCGTGACTCTGCTTTCCTCGCGGAGGAAACTACGTTTTAGTGAAAAACAAATTTAACAAAATCCGGACATTGAATACAAATTTGGCACGCGGGTGAACCAAGACTGAATCAATGATTAGTATGAAATTTGCCAAAAATCGATCGAGAACTTGAAATTTATAATAAGTCTTCGGTTATGTTGGCTCGCTCGGTTCGCATGCTCTCAGTAGCTGTCGAGAATGTGTGAGTATGTGTGAGTATCTGTCAGTATCTGTGAGTATCGGTGTGAGTGTCCAATCGACATGGACTTTATTACTATGTAGAAGATGTAGATTACGAAATGTTTTTATTTTACAAAAAATGACCACCGAACAGCAAAAAAGATTTGTACATTTAACGAAACTTTTTTGTCCACGTACGTCCACAATTATTTTGTTGTAAATTTCACAAAAAATATTGTAAATGTAAAATAAATGTAAAATCGACAAGATTTTTTTTGTAAAATTAACGCTGGTACCTATTTTATTAATTACTCAAAAACATTAGTAAACAATTTGTAATTTTTTTTATTTTTCATTTATTCGTGACAAATTAGTTACTTCCCAGAACGTGTCACGTGGTGCGGAACAAAAGTGGAGGGACGGGTCAGCGGGTCGCCGAGTTCAGGGAAGAGTCCGTCGTAACGGCTTTGACGTCACGCTACAGGAAGGCGAACGAAAAAGCTCGGAGAACGAGTGTGCGCTGTATCGTCGGGCATTCGGCTCGTGGTAAAAGGTAAACGAGCGTATGAATAAACAAAATGAAAGCGGCGATCCATGCTCCTGCGGCAGGTTGAAAGAGAGATATGGTACGTAGGGCGCCCGTCAACGTCGCTTCCAATACATACACGACCGATCGGGTTGGGTACGCGATTCTCGTGCGATGAATCAGCCAAAAATGTTCCAACGAATGTGTATATACCGAGAACCGTTAACAGAACGAGCGCGAGAGACGGATGAAGTACGGAGGGAGAGAAATACAGTGTGGATAAAGAAAATAGGGGGAAAAACGAGGAAAAAAAAATCGATCAACCATCGACCGTCGAAAACAGCAGCACTCAGACACCTACAGCAACGAATAGCCACAACGCACACATGCGACCTCAACAATATGTTCACTTGTACCCTTTTTGTATATTTTTTTTTACCGCAGAATTCGTGGTTGAATTGGTTGAGGGATGAGAGGAAAAAAACAGGAGGGAAGCCGAAACACAGGAAAAAAAACCATCTGTTCGCGACGTTTCCGTTTGATTGGTTTTTCCTCTATTATCAAAGATTTTTTTTTACTCTCTCCCTTTACCGTTCTGTTACTTTTTTTTTGTACACTCGGTACACGATTGCCGGTGGACTACGTGTCAGAGATTCCAAATATAATTTTTTCGTAACTACGCGGAGATCGGATTTAGTGGTGGTGGAATTTGTTTCAAGAACCTTCGATATTTTTCTTCATAATCAATTATTGTCCAATGAATTATAAAAAAAAGGTGCAAAGTGATTTGCACATGACCTCCTCATGTATTGCAATTTCGCGCATAGTTTTCTCCGTGAGAAAGTTCGTTAATCGGTTTTTGGGTGTGTTGTGAAGTGTAAATAAATAAAAATAAAAACATTATACAATTCGAACTCGTGTATCGATTGTCAAATTCGATCGCGAAAATTCTTTGGTCTTAGTCTACTTCCATAAAAAGTTTTAGCCCGTAACTCAAAATTTGTGAAAGTTAGAGCGCTGACACATTTTTTTCAGAAAATTCAAAATCTGATAAAATCTGAACGAGGGTTTCAATTACCCCGTCAAATATAACAAAAAAGATGCAAAAAATACTATTTTTTCTATTGAAAAAATAAATCCACGCAAAGCCAAAAAACATTAATCTTAACATTAATCTAAACATTAATCTTTCATACATGGCCCATAGCGACTCTACGACTCCGATCCTCGCGGTTTAGCCCTTTTCACCTTAGCTCCGTGTGCGCTCCGGGCCAGGAGATTTTCGCAAAGCGGGACCGGAGCTTGCGGTCCCTCGGCATATAGGGCGCGGAGCTTACGTACGCGCAACCCGGACGAAGACGGACAGGTAGATTAACGAGGTTCAGCGTACAGACTAGCGAACCGTACAGTTTCGCGTACCGCAACAAAGCCCAAAGAGCGCATGTGGAACGGCGTAGCGCGAAAACCCGCCGCTGGGAAGCTGCCTCGTTCGGGACTACATTATAATTCGTATCAATCTTTATTAGGGCGAATTGCACCGACGGGCACGCGTCAGCCAGGCTGTTTTGAGCAGGGAGCTCCGAGCTTCCAGCTTCCCCTGGCGCACCCCCTATCTTTTACGGTTCCTCGCTCTTCGGTACATGAAACGAGCGGCGTGAAACCCGCGTACACAGTCGAGTCTTCGCTCTCAACGAGGATCCTCCCTCTGCCTAGAAATTCTCGGAGCGGCTTTTCTACCTTTTCCGCTGCCTTTTCTCCTTCCCGCATTCCCGTTCATTCTCGTTACGCATTCAAACTACGACTCTTCAATCATCCGCTTAGAGCAACGAGATCTAATTTTGTACGTACATATATATGTATATGCTGCGTGCCTTTTATAAATGGATCGAGATCCTCTGACACATAGACATGCGCTGGCTCGCGATTCATCATTTGCATCGGGTACAGATGACGCGAGTCAATCAGAATATACATATAAAAATAATAATAATCAAAAATTGACATTCGTTTCAAAATTGGATCGATTTATAAAATTCGATCATGCTTACCAGTTATCTAGAGACGATTACCGAAACTGTTAATTAATTTCGTATTAAAAAAAAAGACTAACTAGATCCCTTTTTATGACTCGCGATATACCTGGAAGAAATTTTTGCACGGTTGCATCAGGATCTTATCGTGTCCTTTCCGCTCTAAAGTTTTTGCCACTGGTAGTCTCTGCGTTCCCCCGGAAATACGAAAAATCAATTGCCTCTGAGTACATTCCCGCGTAACCCAATTTTCACCGTGTAATCACAGTCGTTAACGATACGACGCCGTTACATTCCAACGTTATTTCCGACACGCCTCGATATCTTATAACGAACGTCATGTGCCCAGATTTCCGTAACGTTCCCCGGAAGCACCGCGCCCGGAGTTTCCTCCCGAAGGAAATTTGCACGGTGGATCGGTGTCGCTCTCCGGCGCGGCTCGATCTACCTTCGCACCTTCGCACCTTCGGCTCCGGCCTGGTATCTCCGCCTCTCTCGCCACCGCGGCGTCGGCACGTGACGCGATGGTGAGTAATCACCGCCGCGGAAATTAGTAGTCTGGGATGCTGTATGCGTGTTGCTGCTGCAACCATCGCTTGCCGGGTTGCTCTTGCCGTCTTGCCGCGAGAGGCAACAAGACGGCCTATCCGGCTCCGCACATCAGCGGGAAAACCCGCTCGAAGCGTTTCGGATCAATCTCTCTCTCTTCCGCGAAATCCGCTTACACAGAACGGTGACGGTTGCCGTAGTGCGAGGAACGGCTGACGCGCTATGAGGAAGCTCGAGGTGAGAACAGTTCGTCTCCTATTCGGGGCACAGTGCTTGTCTTGCGCCCCGAGTAATCACGTGACCGAGCTCATTAGAAACTAACGAGCGTGCTAACGCGACGGATAACGGGCTTATCGAGCCTTCTCTCCCCTCTCCCCCCCCCCCTGCTCCGCCCCTGCACGTACCCTTTTCCGCGAAACTCCCCGAGCCATCCCGTATGAGAGGCTTCAAGAAATTGAGTGATCCATGGCGTTGTTATTAGAAGAGGGACGACTAATCTTCGGGTTCTTACCTGGAACGATATATCGCGTCGGGGATTCCCGGTAGAATTGTTTGCAACACCGGTTCGATCTTATGTTCGTTCATAAGTCGCGAATTAACGCTAAGTTCCGTTGAATCATGAGCGTAAAAAAGCTGGAGCAATTATATGAGAATAAGCGTTTGTAGTAAACAGGTTGCTGCGGTTTGAAAGCTATCAGGGAAATGGATCGAGTGGATGGCCGCGGTTGACGCGCGCAATCGCGGTGATTCATCGAATCGGAAAAACTGTAAGGAAAGAGCAATTACGTATCAAGTTTGTTGATGATAAAAAAAAATGTATCCACTTCGTGACCGGCTCGATGGACTGACAGATTAATCGATCGGCCGAGTGTTTATTCTCGCGCTGTGTGTCTCGTGACGACCCGAGATCGATCGTTTCCCGGTAGAGTCGAGGATGTTTGGAAAGTAACGGAGGAAATAGAGTAGTTACTCCGTGCGGAATGAAGAATCCTTCCGCGACTTTACGAGAAATTGAATGGACGAGGAGACGATGGATTCTCCCCCACTCTCCTTCCTTCTCCGCGGAGCAAAAGAGCATAGGAGATAGAAACAAGAAGTACCGCGACTTATCGATTCCCGCGAACCGCTGCCCGGCAAACCGCCTCTTTCCATGTGCCGCGCGGCGCCGTGTCGTACGATAGAGTCCGAAGTCGGAACGATTTGCCAATCCTACGTAGAACCGGAGTCGAGTTCGACTAGGAAGCGCGAAAACGTTTCTCTCGAAGGCGGATTCGCGGGGACCGCGACCTTGAGGAGTAATGCATGCGACGGACGGTCGTGAGGAGGGAGGGGGAGGGGGGAGGCACCGCGTGTGCACCGGTGCAACACACACGGATCACACGATCCGTACGCCGAAGCGCGAACTCGAACTCGCGACCGTCGATACGGCTTTGTTCGTGGTTTTTAAATAAAATTGGCATCCACCGGGCTCGAGCCTCAGTGTCGCGACGCCGTCTGACCGCGGAGCACACGAAACTACGTCGGGTTGATACGCTCCTGGTGTGTATTTTTTTTTTTTTTTTTTTTTGTTCATTCACCCGTAGTCATTATCGGCACGGCGGAAGATCAGATAGTGAGGATCCATCGGCGCGAGGTCCGTCGGTACGGCAGAGTAACTCAGCGTCTCGCGGCAGCATCGACGAAGTCGCCGTCGAGACCGCGGGCCAGAGACGCGAGTTCTGTCTGTTTCGACCGCCGAACGGCTTAATCTCGCGGCCTCGTTCGCGCCCAGTGAAATTTCAAGACCGCCGAATCGACTTCCGGAGCTTCCGGCGAGCGTGTGAACCGGACCGGCCATCGAGGGGGACCAGGATGAGGAGCTTTCCCGCATCAACTATACGTCCCGAAGGTTCGCACGTCTGTCGCATAAAAATTAATGTACCACCTGCTCTGTTGCGAATTATCGGGCAGATGAGGAATAATGGCCGTCCTTGATAAACGCGAAGACGATGCGCGCGCGTTTCGCGTTGCGCAATATTTCGAGGTGTGAAAATTAGGATGAAAAGGAGAAAAAAAAATCGAACGAACAGAGACATTGCACACTGCGCGGTGGGAATGCACGTGTGTTTAACGAGGTGCACCGTGACTAACGTCGGTAATTTTACGAATGCATAGGAAATCATTAGTCAACCCCGGTGACGGTTTCTGTTTTTCTTATTTCTGCGGTTACACTAATTATTCGACACCTCCGTTGTTCCTTGCTTTCCGGGTTGTTTCTTTTTTTTTCGTTATGACGGTAGATAGAACGTATACGTGGCGGGGGTTCACCGGAGCGGTGTTTGCGCACACGTGTTATCTAATTGACCTATATCGCTCTTTCTCGAGGCTCGTTCGATTTTTCATCGAGCGTGTCACAATGGGTACGCACACGGGCAACTTTTGCACAGTGGCAACGCAACGTGGTGTATCGCTGGTGTCTCTAGACTTCCGTAGTCCCACCTGCGTGTCGACAGATGACTGGGGGAGACTAAAAAAAGAATCGCACACGTAAACTTACTGCGTACCGCGTGGCCGATGGCTGTTAGTCACGTGTGCGCTCCAAATTCCCAATGTCGTACGTGCCGCTTCTCCTTCCGCTTTATCTACCCGACTGGGAGGAAAAAGAAACAAATTCTTGCCACTTAACCCTAAAACATCGCGCACGGATCCGGTGTAGCTGTTTCGAGAAAATTTTCAATTTTTCTGAAATATGGAGTTGTAGATATAAAAAAAAATTGTGTTCTCCTGCAATATTCCATTTATCGATATGACACCTCCATGGGATTCTTGGAGACATCCTGACGTTTCGATTTCAGTACAATTGAACCTAACAATATTGATTTTTGGGCAAATTCGTTGATGACGAAGAGACCGGGTCATCCAGATTCGTGTGTGGTGTTAATGAGATGGAAACATGAGTGGCGTTCCAGGATTAAACTGTTCCAAGTTCCGGAAGAGTTTTTCCCCCTCGAATGTGATAGAAGTAGAGGAAAGACTGTAAGAAATCTAGCCAGAAGAAGATGAAGCAGTTCGATAGTGAAGGTACTAAGCTCGAGAGTTCGTTCGCGCGCGCGTCTTCTATTTATATCCGCAAGCTCGCGAGGCTACTTGGCTGTCTCTCGTCTGCTGTGGTTCGGTCGGGTGGGCGAGAAGGGGGGTCGAGTAACGAACGAAGGCGAACGTTTGCCGAGCACGTGACTGGACACGTTGATTGACGTTGGCAGATTGAGTTTCGAGAACCCAAAGGCGCTCGGGGAAGCGAGAGACGGAAAAGGACGGGGCGCGCGGCGAGAGAACGAACCGGAGGGCGAGGGAGAGTGATGAGCGGCAAAGGGAAAGGCGGAGTGCGAAGGTGGACGTTGGGGATGAAACTCTATACCGGGAACTTCACCCTTCTTGTACGCTCTGCCGAGACCGAACATCCCTTCCCTCGACCGGAAGACGACTCGGTGGCAGTTAAGGCCGAAGCTGATGCGAACCTCTCACGTTCCCGGACGTGCCGCTCTCGACTAGGATCTCTGCACGGTGTATACTGCACCCTCTCGTCTCTATCCACTTTGCTCACCTGCGGGCTCGGTTTCCGCTTTACCCCTTCTCTTGGCCGATATCACGTACGGTAGGCTAATCGGGCGCACGAGTGGCTCGAAGAATCTCGCGGAGAAAGAACGGCGAGCAGTCCTTTTAAGCGACGTCGGTCATTTGTTGAACGGACTCAATTTTGTTTACTAAACCTCGATAAATTTTCCACTGCTTTGTTGCCGAGCTTTGGCAAACATGAAAATCGCGTAAAGAGAAATACATTTTTGGCGAATGCCGAATTCTCGAACGACACCATCCGAAAACTCAATGATTGTCAAAAAAAAAACCTGAAGTTGAACATTTTTTACAAAATTGGCTGAAGTCGCTGCAACGATTTTTTTTTATTATTCGCCCTTTCATTTCCGTGTCCGGAATCCGTCACTTATTTCACCAATAGCTCAACATCCGACGCAGGCGTCAAAAGTTTTTAAAAATATTATTTTTTATCAACGAAACTCGTACACAGGATCGCGTCCGACTCTCGACAGCCGTATTAATTTACGGATGTAGTTTCTACGGTTCTCGGATGTCGCCCATTAGTATCGGAAACGTTATCGGACTATCGCGTTTATTTCGGCACCCTGCAGGCTCGCTCTCGCGGTAAAAGCATTGTAACAGCACGCGGCGCGATGACGCTCGGAACGGATTTTTTTGTTTTGGCTTTTTTTTTGTCGCTACATCCTGTACCCACCCTCCACCGCACTTGTAGTATCGGTCCCGCACACAGTTCCACTTTCCGGTATATCGGCAGTACTTTTTGTCTCTTTATTTTTGCACCCGGACCCAGGATCGAATAACCGGAGCGAGACTGTTACGAAATTAATGATAAAACGTTCGGAAATCGACGACGGAAATTTGCTTGTGGATCGTCGAGCAAGCAGACGAGGGGCTGGGGAGGGAAGGGCCGAGAGCTTGTTGAACCGGGCTGTGACACCGTTCGGCATAAAGGGATGAGGCAGTTCGGGTGTCAGCGGTCGAGAGAAACCGACTCCATTTTCGCATTCACCACCGATTTTCAATCGGTTGACAATAACAAATCATCAATGGATATCAAACGCGCCAACCAATTTTCATACATGCTATACACTACATCGCATACACCATATATATATATATATATATATATATATATGTACACATACCCACATATATATATACAAAACAATAATGTACGAAATCGATAAATAATAATCTGCGAGGTGAAAAGTTTCGACGGGCTCGCTCGTTGACGCGACACGAAACATTTATTATTTGTAACCAACGGGAATTGGCGGAACGGTAGAAAAGTCGCGCTTGTGCGGACAGAGTTTGTCGCAAAAGAGTTAAAAAAATATATTTCTCTGTATTTTTTTCCGCTTTTATATATATATGTATATATATGTATTTTTTAAATTTCTTCGGCACTATAACTTGCGATATGGGAGGAATCCACGAACACCGTCGTGTCACAAATGACGTACGCGGATGTGTAGCATGTGCGTCTATCGCTGCGGTCGAATGCTAAGCGGAAAGATTGCGCCAGCGCGATTTCAGTCCGAGTGTCTCGTATCTCGGACTCCGTCCGGCTTTCTGTCTATGGCTCGTCGCACGCGTTAACGGGCGTCCTTCGAGTTTAATGCATTGATTAGACACAGAGGGAGAGAGGGAGGGGGAACACGCCAGAGTACAGCGGACTCCGATGGTCGCCGGGTAAATTGAAAGTCCACTTAAAAAAAGCCCCTCGTACGAGCGCGCCGCAGAAGCGCCTCCTCGTGATATTTCACCTGCACAAAACGATTTCCACGTTGAAATATTCCTTTTTCAACGAAACCCGCCGAGGGAAAGAGGTCGGAAGGAGGGAGCCGCCCGCGCGCGCAAGTAGAAAAGGGGGGGGGGGAAGAGAGTGGAGAGCCGAGTTTGCGTTAGATAGAAAATTTATGGAAAATTATAGGCACGCTCGGGGCCATCGATATTCGGGGACCCGGTGCCTTCCAGCGATATTGAAAAGGAAGAGACCCGTAACTACCCCTCGACGTCGCCGTTACTGTCGAGGGGGGCGAGAATATCCTTTCGTTTCAATAGGCCGCGAGAGAGCCGGAGCACAGAAATACATTCGAACGCTGGTGCTGCTGCTTTTGCCGCTGCGAAACCCAATAATTAGCTCCCCCTTAACCCTTTCTCTCGTATTCTTCGGTCATCCAATAAAGAATCGAAAAGGATCTGCAAGCAGTTAGAGTAGCACGATATCCCGAAAAAGAAAAAAAAATGACCTGCCGTCAGAGAAATTTCGATCGGGGTATTGATTATCGGAGCCGTGGAGCCGATCCTCTCGTCTCTCCTCCAGTGTTGGAACAGCACTCGGAATAGAACGGCCCGAGTAGAGCATTTTCCGGACAGTGGATGTGTGTATATGTTTATGCAGGCGAAAAGACGAAGGAGCGTGAGCGAATAAAGTGACGAGAGAAGTAGCAAGGGTGTTTGGTCGATGTATAGAAAAGAATTGGAATTTTTCGAGAGCACAAAATCAACGGGAGTCTCCAGCGGATCAGCGGGTCCTGGACATCTCCCGCGAGTCGGACCGATGCCGTTGCTCCTGCTGCCGATGTGAACACGGTCCCACGGGGTGTATTCGACGGTCGATTCGTTTACCCCCTGTCGTTTGCCTTCCTCGCCGGAGAGATATCTCTCGCCCCCTGGCCATCCACTTCGCCCTCCCCGGTTTCATCCGCCGTCGAGTTATCGACGGATGTACCGGCTCTGCGTATCCGGAGATACCGATAGTCGAGCCTGGGGACGAGGAAAGGCCGGGTAATTTTCTCTCGCTTCCGTGGTCCTGTTGGGCCCTTGCAATTTTTATGCCGATAGGCGCCTCCTCATCATTTCTCACCGATGTTTCCCCCGGCCACGGCGCTTCCACCTTCCCGGCTCGCGAGACACGTCCGAAGCTACGTATTCACTTGATCTTTCATAGCCCACTTTTGCACGATATTGGAACTGCATAAAACACGTTCAATAGTAGCCGGAAAACGGCACGGATGGAACAGAGAATGAGTAGAGATGCTTTGGATTTTGAGCGTCGCTGTTCTTCCGGTCACACCTTCGTCACTGTTTTACCATTCTCTGTGTACCCACCTATTCTTCTTGACGACGCTCCTCGCCAAAGTATACGAGAAAGGTTACCTAGGTAGGGGACGGAAGGGGTCTACGGCTAGCCGGAAAGCTGCCAACGATGTGATGTCCTCGGGTCCCAGATGGTGGTTTCCTTTGCTGCGTTCCCATGTTTTTCCTCCTCCCATCTTCCTCATTGCTCCGTCGCCAGTTCGTGCGAAAGTGACGAAAAGCCGTGAAAACTCCGACATAATCCATCGGGGCGCGAGCGAAAGCTCGTCTGCGCGGTATTCCCTCTGTCCGCCTCGCTCTCCGTTTCCTCAACTTTTGTAATAATCGAGGATAAAAAAAGCTGACGAGCAGTGGCGACGGCCATCTGCGGCATAGCTCTTGCTCCGCTCGTCTTTTCCGACTAACACCCCTCTTCTTTCACTTCTTTTTCTTGTGTTCCTCTTTCCAGATACGCAGAGTGGTCGGGAATAATGGGTCGAGGGGACTGCTCTTCATCCATTTGCTGTTTCTCCTTTGAGTCCGAATTCGTTTCCGTCTTTCAATGCACTAAAATCGTTTTCGCGCCGTTGATGTTCCGACTTTGTTCGTCATAATGGTCACGTGGACTTGTCATCGGGATCGGTTTATTTTTATTTTTTCCCCCGTCGATTCTATCAACAAGTTTTTGAGGAAGTTTTTAGGTCGCGTTTCTTCTTCCTCGCCCGAAATCTGTGCGAGTATGGAGCGTCGAGAAGGGAAGGAAGAAGCTCGTTCCATCTGCCGACGGTCTCGTTTCCCGTCGTCGTTTTCGCTTTAAGTATGTTTTTATGCAGAAAGTATGCGCGATTACTCCCGGCTTGATGGGATGCAAACGGAGGAAAAGGAAAACTATTCTACGCTACCGCCCGGACATTTTTGGCAATTCCCCTGGGTCCGCCTTGCTCCCGGTCACGATTCCAAGTAGCCCCGCTGCGACTGCTCCGTCAAACTTTGAAGACCGCAGACAAGAGCAGCGCGGCAGAAGCTCAACAGCAACGCTGGCTCCAACTCAGAACTTTGGGTGAACCGATCGCCCGTTACACCGAACCGATCTGCATTGTAAAGTTCCTGGTCTAGCCGTCTGGGCGTCCCACGCCTCGGCCAATTTCCATAGCTCGCCCGATTGCTCCGCCAACTCTCTTAACCAGCACTGGCTGATACCTCATTTATATTGTTGCACCTTGAGGTTCGCACACGTCACCGTCGATTATGCCGTAAACTCGGTAATAACACGCGTATATCAACATTGATAACAAGCCAATCAAAAAATCTTCGTTTTCTCAGAAAACTCGTAGACGAAGAGCTCCGCGCTAAGTGTCACGATTTTGTGCGACGTTAGAGTTCCCTGCTTACCCTGCAGACTTCGCGATCGCCAATTCAGCAGAGGTGCAGCTGGTAGCTCCGACTGCGATTTAAAAAATACAGCATGTACATGTGTTTAAACCAAACGTATATTTTGCTTTCGCGAAAAAATGTAAAAATCCGGTTGAACTCCGCGATTCCCTTGCCGTTAAGGTTTTTCTACGTTCTGGACGTATGCTCTGACACACATCACCACCCACTGTCGATTGACGTACAAGAATTTAGATGAACGATTAAAAAAACGTGGCGGTTCACCATCTTACGGCAGTCCTTGCAAATAGTGTTCACTTCGCATAAGTTTCAGAGAAATGAAAGGGAATTGCAAACACTTCTAGACGGTATAAAAATCTGAAAAAATAAAGCAAAAGATTACTTTTGCATAATAATAATTCCAAAACGTTGTCAACAAATTGATGAAAAATAAAATTGTTCAACAAATCTCGCGGAACCCTAACTTTGTGTTATGAAAATGACTCGTTCATTTTTCTGAATACTTCAGATTTTTTCAGATTTTTATATTCACTTTGACCTTTTTTTTTATATCGAAAAAATGTGTAGAAAGTCACAAAATCCAAAGTGAATTGAAAAATCTAAAAAATGCATACTCATTCAGAAAATTTTCAAGAATATGAATCCCCTATCGCCAAAAACTAATTCGTTTGGGATGCGCACAACGGTGCCGCATCCTCGACGAGTTTGCTTTCGGCGATGCGGACCCAGCACACCGGAAAAATGTAGAGGGGAAAATTAATTAGTTTTCATTACCGACCACGATACTTCGCATCGCCTCGAGGCATCGCGTATTACGGATCACGACGTCCGAGCCCCGACAGTAACAACACCCGCAGATTCTCGTATTATCGTACACGCCGACCAGGAGCACAAGTAAACCAGTTGTCCGTGCGCCTCTCCGCCGGGCGTAAGTCGATCCGGATCTTATTACGGTACAGCAGCTCCGCGTACCGGTCCGTTCTGCCCGACGATGAATTATCGGCTTTCGGTACCAGCGCTTCGGAATTCAGGGATTCCCGTCAGTGCATCTCCGAGACTGTACCCGAAGTGAGAGATAATTCACGTCCGTACGAATACAGGCTAATACCGTGTCGACGGTGGAGACGCAACGCGTAACTTCAAACTTCGAAAGTCTCACGGTGAGCTCGAAACTTCCTGTACAGTCGGGGCAATAATGTAGTTCTCGTCTCAAACAATCACCTACCACCGATACCCGTACAGCCGTGAAATAATGCATTTTACGTCGAGCTGCGCTCGAGAATTCCGATTATTACCGGTCGTAGACGGGGCGAGGCGGGGGCACCAAAGGTTATTATTTCGATTATTCAAGACACCGAAGCGTGCGACACAGCGCGGCGTGGAACACGGTGTGTGGGGTACTACGAAAATTATTCGTTCGATCGAAGGAATAATCGATTAGGCGCGAGCAAGAGTGGAAAGCGAAAACGCTCGAGGGGGGGGGGGGCGAACGGGGGGTTAACTAAGCCATGCAACTCGTGCACGTACGCGCTTCCACGAAACTTGCGCGTGTGTCGAAAGTCGCACACAACTTGGATACGGAAAAGAGGAACCGCTCACTCTCCTCGTTGTTTGCTCGATGCCCATCGATATTCCATGTTACAGTGAGCCCGCGTACCCCGAGACGATGAACCGCTGGGAGAGGCAAATTGAACTCTCATTTTCCACCGTTAACGGCAGGTATCGCGTCCGATAACTTAATAGGTACGTGGAAAAACGCGGGCATCCATATGTATGTGCGTGCGAATGTATGTAGATGAAAAACAGAGCGAGGATGTGAATGAGGCGAGGAGGGAGAGGAGCGACGATGGGTCAAACGTGCGGCCCGTACGTGGAAAGCACATCGCTGTATAATTAATTAAATCGTTCCACGAACGCGGAGGTGCATTTATTTTTCAAATTACCCGTCAGCGCGTACCATGCATCCTCCTCCTCCTCCTCCTCTTCCTGTTTCTCCTCCGCTGCCACGATTGCAACCCCTCTACTCTTCTCCCGATGCGCGGGTCTCGTCCTCGCTGTCCCTCATCCGGAAACGCGTACCACTCTCGTTGGTCTCGTTGCGTTCATCCCCGTGGCCTGTATTTTAACGTGGCCAATCTGCCTCCTGCGCGACCCAGCATCCCGTTGCCTCGCCAGCCGCCACCGATGGCTACGCTCGTGGAACCAGAAAACCCTTCGGCTTCATCCATAATTTTCTATTTCAAACTCATCCTCAACGCGCCTTTCCATTGCCGGTTTTTCTGTATTTTTTTTTTCTCTTCATGTCAGCGGTCTGGACACAGAGATGGATCTCGGCAAAACTACCAAGTTATATGGTAAATTTCGACCAGGTAACTCGGTACACCAGCGCCACCACGTGATCCTGAAGATATCTGCATGAGACTAAATTTCATCAAGTTATAACGGCTGAGTTTTGCATCGCACAAATTTCCCATAAATTGGATAATAAAATTACCATATTTTTTATCAGAATGTGTTAAGGTTAATACGAATGTTTGCCAAGATGTCGCTATAGTTCCCATATAGGGGAAGCCGGGGCAAAACGGGGACATGTACCCCGTTTTGCCTCAGATGGTTTTTTTTTAATATCCTTTAAAAGCCAGTGCCAATACAATTTTGGTGTGAAAAACAATGGATCTATGCTTTCGGTATCATTGTACCAGGTTTTATTGCTTAGCGTCTGAACGTTCTGTCGGTTTTTACCAGATTTATGGTAATTTCTATCAGATTCTTCTCCGAGTGTACTAAGTTCTCTTCGTCCCGTTTCAGGTCATGTTTCAGGATCTCGGCGGAAATCAATTAGCGAAATTAGTAATTTGATAGATATTTGTTTTATCATCGAATGTCACACGGGAAAAACGAGTGGACGAAATGTGTGGAGTGTGTGCATAAGGAAAATCTTCAGTTCAGTGAGGGTGTACGAAAACGAAGTGTCGACAAAATTGTTGCTGGAAACAGCCGCGAACCAGAATGTCCCAGAATGTCGAAATGTGATTTTTTAAAAAGTCGTCCGTCAGTTTCGTCTAGCTTGAAAACGGCCTCACCCTCAGAGACCTTACACAGGCTGTCCGACCAGCCTGGCGCCGATAGAGGCAAAATGTGTCAAAGAGTTCCTGGTGGACCTTGCTTACAATTTTTTTTACACACGCATATACACGGACGATGTGCGAACACTTTGATCTCTGTTTACTCTGCTCTCAGAACTTGAAAATAAACATCGCGTACGTCTGAAACAAGAAAAAACGCCTTGCGCTGATCGTATCGAATCCGTAAAAAAAAAAACATAAATAATTTATGATCTCCACGTCATGACAGCTTACTCAAGCGACTTCCTAGAGTCAAATCGTGACTTTGACATCGTTAAAAAAATTCATGTTCAAGCCTAGCGAGTGACACACTGTCCACGATAATAAATTATCACCATCCTACAGTCGTTCTTTTACAAAAAGAAGAACAACAGCAACAAAAACAAAAAACAAAAAAAATGATGGATACAGTAACATGGTGTCCAGCGGTCCTTGAAGTCCTTGGAGTCCTGGAATTGTCCTTGAATTTTGCCTGACCTTGAAAAAAATCCTGGAAATGTCGTTTTTTGGGATTTAAATGGAAACTAATGGGTTGGGAGTAAAATAATTGTTATATTCGTGATCAGCGGGAAAAAATACGTGGAATATAGCCTTGAAACAAAAAAAAATCGATTGAACAACGATTGTTCACTTTTTGAGCGACTTTGGGAAAAATGTTGTTTTTCGTGATTTTCAAAGGTCGAGATCTCGGCTCCCAACAGAGCTAGGAAAAATCTGGGGTGCCCATCGTGTTCTACGGGAAAAAATACACAAGATAGGGTCCTCCCCGAAGTTTTGGAGGCGTTTTATCGTACCGTTTGAGGACGTTGAAAAACCCAAAAAATGGACTAGAGCGGTTATAAAGACAAAAAGCGGTTATCGAACTAAATGTTATTTCGCACGTAGCGCGCGACATGCAAATTTTCATTTTTTATAAATATCCCAGCACAACCTGAAAATGTCCTGGAAATTGTCCTTGAATGTCCGTACCGACATTTTACTGGACGCCACGAGTGATAGTGTTGCGTTATCGTTCGGTTCAGGCGACCCGACCGACGACAGCCGGGCGGGCGCTAATATTTTATCGATACTGGAAGCCCGAGCTGTCGCTCGTCGTCAATCGGCATTATCTGCATTATCAGAGAGCGCTATCCGCCGGGCGTACGGTCGATTATGATTTCATCGGAGATACGACCGCGGCCACAGGTATATCGTTCCGAGAGCGTACGTAACAACGATTAACGTCGGCGAGCCTCGCTACATGTTCGCCTCCAAGGGCCAGTAGTCTTTCGGACTTGCCGTCGTTCGGACAATACTCTCGCGCAGAGCTTCACAGAGTAACCGGATTCTCTCGAAGTCGGGACGAAAGATCTTCGTGTACATATATTCCCGTGGCTCGAGATCCGACCCGAGAGCTGCATCGGATTTGGGCCGTTTTTTTTTTAATCGTCCACACCGGTTTCTCCGTTCCTCAGCCTCCGCTCGGTCCAGACTGCAGCGGCGACGAGCCGAGCGCGGCGGGCAGAAGGGCAACGATGAGTCACAATCCGTTATACCGCGCAAGCGAACTGCCTCGTGACTAATGACATTCGGGATTTTTGTCACGCGCCCGTTATACCCGCGGATTTAAATACAGCGACCGCGAATCGACGCGACATCGGGAGTTCCGCGCGATCGGCGGTGCCGCGGCTCGAATCGATCGCGTGTCCGCGAGGGGCCAATGACGTCCCGTCTTGGTGTAATATCCGTGGGATCGTGCGGATCGCCGTGCGTCGTGCAGGCCGGGACCATCGTGCTGGACCGAGCTGTCGCTGGCGGGAGGCTGTGCAGCGGCACGTATCGCTGGGAGGCATCTGCCAAGGGAAGCCAGTGCGGCGCGGAATCGTAACGGAGGATGCACGGACTGGTAGCATGATACGCTCGCTTCTGATCCGGCCAGAAACATGTGTAATTGGCAGCCGGGCTCCAGTTGTCTGTCGCACGCCCGCACCACCTTCCATCGGGCTGCCCGCTCGTGACACGCGCGTGATACCCGAGCACGTGACTCGTGGGAGGGCCGCTTCTGCGACGAGGATTGATACTCCGGGTGACGCGGTAAACAAGCATCTACGGTACGTACGGAATACCTCTGTTGATGCTGGATGTGTCTCAAGCTGCTCGCACAAGAACCAACCTGTGCAGTTGTGGTGCAGGCTGTCGCACGAACGAGCCGATCCGACACCGACACGTAAGCCGGCCGATCACATGTATTGCTGTTATGTATTGGTGTCCGACTGTGGCTGGCCTAGAGACGCGCGCCGACTTTGTGACCCGTCATTTTTTCCGTCTGTCGAATGTTATGTGACCGGCGATTGACCGGTCCGGAAATTACAGCCCTTTGACGACAGCGACATTGACTCTAAAACCGTCCACGGTCCTAACTACCAATCTCGTTATCAGCAAAAAAAAAAATTCTATTCATTTTGTAATATCGTTTCATTGATGAATTAATTGCTTAAAAAATGAAGGTATGAATCATTATGAAATCAACGATGGAGAAAAATTCGTATGAAATTAACCTAGACTGCTAAAAAGTATACCAAATTTGTGACAAAAAAATTACATTCAAATCGCAACTGGACAGATGTTTTTTGTTGTTTTTATCACATTTGTGATACCGAACTAAAATCAAGGTCTTGACACAATAAAAATTTTCTGGAATGCAAAAAGACGGTCGATTGTCAGTCATTTTTTGGTCAGTCGACGATTACAAACAAAATTATTTTTATTTTTAAAAAGTTCAATCGAAGTACTGTCGGTGACGAAATACGGAGTCGGCAAAATTTTGATATCTTAAAAAAATTCCAAACTAAATTTCATTTCCGGTCTTCATCGATAGTTCAATCGATAATCCGGGGTATCGAAAAATGACCGTCACGGCACATCTCTAGTCTGACCGGCTCGTCTGTGTTCCGGGCGTAGTTTCGTGTGCGAGCACGCTTAGTGTATTCGGGCACAGCTCGTTTCTTCGAGCCACTCGGCTCGGAGAAACGGCGAGGCGAAAAACAAAGTGACTTCGAAGAGCGAGAGCTAAAACAGGGGACGAGTGTGTGACGCTGCGGGGAATGAGTGTACGAGTACATCAGAGAAGCCGGCACATTTGGCAAACGTTTTTGTTTTTTTCCACAAGCCCGCGTCCACGCGGGAAAGGGAAAACACGGCGTCTTGCCAAAAGCCTTTCTTCGCAGGCCTAACAGCATCATTGTTTCGTATATTTGTTTATATATTTTTCAGTTTTTTTTTTTTTTTGTATTTTGTTCTTCGGGCGTCCTCGAAAAACCGACGCAGTCTTGAATTTTTGCCAACCCTCTCGTTAGTATATCCTCGCGCGAATTGGCAGTCGGTTAAACGTTCATTGTTCATTTCTTTTTTCTTTTCCTTTTTCGTTATCTCTCCGCTAGCTCGTCGCTTCGGGCCGGTTTTTAGACTGCGTACGCCCGAGCTCGGCTATTCGCGAGATTTCTTTCGCCGGCTCCGAGAGCTCTCGCGTGCGAGGGGGCCTTTAGATTTTCGTTGGCCGAATATCTTCGCAGTTCGAGCTTCGGCAGCGATGTTCTCGAGGCCTTGGAATACTGGAGAAGCGATGAAAAAACAAACAAAAAAAACAACAGAAAAATAAAGAAATTCTCCCACACTGCGAAACGTGAGAGATGGACCGGTTATTAGAATCGCAGATTCTCTCAGCCCCGCGCATTCGTTCGTTCGCTCGGCTCTCCCGAAACCCGTCCCGCGTATACCAATCGGCCACTCACGTCCAACAGATGTTATTCAGCTTTCCGCGAATCGGATCTAATGAACCGGTGCATATATGCATTGTCGCACCGTAATTGTAATTCGCCCGCGCCACCGATTACACCCAAACACACCACACACCCAAATGGCGATAAACCGTAGACGTTATTTACGAAGTAAAAAAAAAAGAAAGAAAGCGTTTTAGGAGAAAACGCGATGACGAGAGAATTCCCTCCGACACAACCCCACACCCAGCTCCGATGATAATTGCCTCCCCATTCCCGGATTCCCGTTCGCAATTCAGCTCGTTCCCGTTCCCGTTGACATCGCTTCGTTTGGCGCAAAGTTCGACGATGAAGACCCCCGCCCCTGCCCCCCCAGAGGAGGATGTACCGGGCGAGACGCGGGAAATTCTCTGCCGCGCGCTCGCGCGAGCTTGAACAGTCGTTAATTAACGGGGCCGCCAATTATCTACTGGAATGACAGAGAGAAGTAGTTAAAGAGCTGAAGGACAGAAAGATAGAGAAAATTCGAGAGCTCTGTCTTTCGGTTCCTCTTCTTCGCTGTTCATCCGGCGAGGGAGCGACGCTCTCTTTCTTTCTGGCGGCCCCCCGCTCTGCCAGGGGGCTTCTCATTATTCCACTCCCGGCTCTCGTTCGTTCTCTCGTTGCGGCTGTTTTTACCCTGAGAACGGGATAACCGGAATTTCCTGGGCTACACCCGGGGGGGCGGGTTCTCCTCTCCCGCACCTCGTAATAATCGTCTTCGGGAGGAGTGGTACCATTGCCGGGGGTTGAAGGGGTGACGGCGAGGACGGGGGACGTTTGGAAACTCGCCAGAAGCAGTCTTGGCGGGGGGGGGGGGGGGGGAGGGCCGACTCTCGACGAGTCTCCCAAAGGGGGATGCTGTACGTGAAGCCATTGAGGCGAACACACCGGGAGTCGGTACGAGAGATGAAGAAGAACGGGAGAAGAGTCTAGCTTGAGATGGTTCAGCTGACGCTACGTCGCGGACGCCAGAACCACCTCGACCACGTACCGCGGAAAGAAGCAGAAGAAGACGGTGACAGAAATGGAAAAAAAAGAGGAGAAACGAGAGCAACTCTACCAATCCACTTTTCGCGTCGCTCGTCATCCTTTGCTTCTTATTCTTCTTTTGCATCGCTTCGGCGTGGCGCCACATACGCAATTAGGCGAAGAGGAAACGAGACAAAAAGAATATCGTCCCCCTTTTTTTGCTTCCTGATAGAGGAAGGTACGTTTTTACTCGGCCACTTCATCATCGCGTGCTACGGTAATTGAAAAATTGTCTAGCTGTCGATCATTTGTAGTACGGGCAATAGCGGGACGAGTTTTCTTGGAACGTTCGGCCTTACCTCCTTCGTCCGAATGTACACTGAGACAGGGATCTGATAGAAATTACCGTCAATCTGATAAAAATCGACAGAACTTTCATATATGGGAACTACAGCGACATCCTGGCCAACAATCCTATTAACCTTACATTCTGCTAGAAAATATAGTAATTTTAGCTATCGCAGATGTTACCCGAACATCCCGTAATTTTTGCTAGAATATAAGTTGTTCTTTCTAGAAAATATAGTAATCAGTGGCGTCTCGATCGTGAACAGTTTGTTTTAGGTTTGTAAGTTATACCGGCATACTGTCTTCATCAAATTTTTTATATATACACATACATAAAAAAATGTTATCGTCGAAATTTTCAGTATTAATCTACGGAACTCTCAGTTTCAATCCACCAAATTCTTAGTTTTATCCATTAAATTTTTAGCCAGATACGGAACATTTTGCCAACCCGCCTTCCAAAAAAATACCATGTTGCCCGGTCGAAATTTACCACATGACTTGGTAGTTTTTCCGAGATCTTTCTCTCAGTGTAGTGTAGATAAAGGTTAACCAATTAATTTAACATCGTCAGTAATTTCTTGTCAACAAATATCCGTAATCAATTTTCTCGCTCATTTTACCATTTTTTTCTGAACCCTAATTTTCACCGATTGACGAAAGGGGAATTGCCAAATTAACGACGAAAGATCGTGGACATTTGTGGATCAGCGATATTTGTTAAACGTATCTTTTTTTTACGTGCGCCGTTTACTTCCCACACAGCTACCCACGCTTTCCTCGATATCCGTCTGTAATTGCTCGCAATAAACAATTCTTATCAATTCGCGTAGTCTCGTGACTTCGCGCACGTATCTCCTCGTTCTCTTTCCGTGTCTGACGATCGTCGCACAGCTGTACCGCAGAGGCATCTCGATTAACGGCCGCACGCTGCCGGTCTAAAGGTCGAACGACATCTGTATCGCTTCTTTGCGATGGACCACACGAGGATGACTGTGTCACGTGCCTCCCACACTGACGTACAAACGATCCGACTCCTCTATTTGTTTTGCTTTCCACTCCGTCCCGACCCCGCAATCCAACTAAGCTCTTCCCCGCTCCCCCCGCACTTGCCCCCTTCATCCCCGTTATCATCTCGACTGCACCTCCCGCTCCGTGGTTCACGATCTCGGGAACAAAATCGCTGCCGCTGTTTTACCAGGGCTCGTGACCATTTTATTGACGTATCGCTCTTTCCACGCGTTCATTCGACCAATTGAATCTCTCGAATCGTACGCGAGACTCTCTCCCTTGGGGAGGGGGGGGGGGCGAACACATCGTCACAAACGTTCTGTACTGTAACAGCACGCATTTCACTTGACTTCCAACGAGACATCGGACGGTCGAGCGACAGAACTCTTGCCACTCGGGATGAAAAATATTTACTTTTTCTTTTCGGTCCAAAAATTCTCCAAACTCTATCCATTACGTTAAATCGCTTGATGAGCCACTCGCGTGTATCGGGAGAGTCAATATTGTCGGCGTAAAAAGGCGTTATGTAAACGTGCATTTTTGTAAATGCTTTGTGCAAACAGCGAGGGCGAGAGAGCTTGAATAACAATGCTTATGTTATATCACAGATGGATACGGAAAAGCGTTTAAATAAAAAATGTTATGCTTCGAAATTTAAGCAATTTAGAACGCTCGAGTGATCGCGAAAGATTTTTATATACTTCGCACACAGTAAAAAATATTTGTATATTTTGGATTTTTTTTTGTCCTCAATCATAATTTGTTCACAATTATATGACCCTGAAGATATCTGCAAGAGACTAAATTTCATCGAGATATAATGTTTTGAAATTTTATGTCATCCGGATGTTGTCAGATACATATAATTATTTTGTTGTTAATTATAGAAAAAAAATATATTTATAAAATTAACATGAAAAGAATTGTGGACGTTTATGGACTAGAAACGTCGATATTAATTTTTTTTCTGTGGATGAATAAAATTAAAGGGAAGTGATATATTCTTTAAACACTTTTCATTTAGAACTGCTGATAATTAATGTGCGGAGGAGATGTTGGGTCGCAGGATCGGAAACGTCCGACGCGTAACGAACCTTGAGCCGTATCGCGAACTGTGTCGACTATGACGAATCTATCGTACGTCCTGGCGCGTTCAACGATACTCTGTAATTTTACAATGAAGGGCGTACAGTACCACTTCAATGAATCTGTATATAACGGGAACAAATTACACTCGGGAAAGCTCGAGTGGTTTACGAACTATCGGATAGCCGGGAGAGACGAGAGTACTCGAATCTGTTAGTCATGCTTTATCGTCGCTCGTCTATACACTGAAACAGTTTTTCTTGTTTTTTAGTTTTTTTATAGCATTTAAACACATTTACGCAATAAAGTATACAATTGTTTACAGTAGTAACCGGGTGCTACTTGATAAAAAAATTACATCAAGCACTCCCATTCACTAATTTTTTTTTTGGGACGATTTAGGATTATAAAGTCTGCCGTTTGAAGAGGTTGGTGCGCTTCACACTCGTCAAATGAGTGCTACATTTTTAAAGTCGTTCATACACACTTTAAAATGCTCGACGTGACCATATCATCCGGTATTACCTTACGATTATTTTTATTCGACATTAAGGCAAAAACACTTCTCCATCTCGGTCTGTTAATGACCGATAGCGAGTCATTATGAAGCGAGGTTCTAGCATTGTATGCAAAAGAGGCGCCAAACGCCGCCGTTTTTTTATGATTTCAAGTATTGATCTTCGCGTACATTCTTCTCAATAAAACATCGATGTTTGACAAACAAACTGTATACGAAGGTGTTACGAGGGCTCTCGTGATACCCGGAAAACATAGATATCGGAAGTGCTACAATTATTGTAATACGAATTCGCTAACGGTATTGTATTCCATCGAGCCATGTTGCCATGTTTAATCGCCGGACGATTACGGCATCGAACGATCCTCCGTATAACAACAATAATTGGCATATTCGGAAAATTTCCTTCCGCGAATTACACGGCGGCGGTAAATTACCGCACATCAACTTATCGGTGTTGTAAGAACGCGATACCTCCTCCCCGGCCCGATAACGCTTCGTCGCAGACTTATTATGTAGCTAAAGAACGTGGAACCTAAAATATTTGCCGAAACGTTCGTCAATCGTAAATCATAATTCGCGGCACCTTGGCGGCTCTGATCGAGCGCCAGCTGCCAGCTCAGCGACGCAAAACACATCGCAAACATTTTGCTAAATTCTTTAACAGGTTAGTATTTTTCGAAAAATTGCACCGAACGCGCACGCCACCACCAATCGGAATATTTGAGTAACGTCAAGGCGTAGCGAATCCATGCATAAACATTGTAAAGACGATCATTTTCGCATCTCGTGATCGCCTGTCTGGAAGCACGTGCTATTAGTGATATCATAATGTTTTAATACCTACAGTGTAGATATTTCACGACGGAACGAGATCTCGCGGGGGATTGAATTATGACCCGCTGAAACTTTGCACCCCACCCCCCCCCCCCCCCCCGTAATTGACTCAATGCCAGTGTATATTTTAGTTTTTTTTCTCTTTTTTTCATGTTTTTTTCATTCGTTAATTAATTCTGAGCAGCGAACTCGTAGATACTTTATCGAGTGCGAGAAAGTAAATGAAAAAAAAGAAAGGAAGAAAAAACCCGCCCGGTATCGAGGGATCGCACACGACGCAGACGCGAGAGTATTTTCCCCGTTGGTGGCCCAACAGTGCAAACCCAGCCAGACGGTGTTACGACCGCCGGCTAAACGGTAATTAATGACCGACTACTCGGGGCTGTCACCGGTGAAGTGCAAATATTTGCCGAGTGATTCGTGTCCCGCTGTCTCTCGTGCGCACATTCGAATCCCGAAGCTCGATGTCGCGACGCGTTTTCCCACGAATCCGCGGATACATTACCCCGACATATCGCGCGGCGAGATAGGAAAGATAGCGAAGTTGCTGGATGCCGAGGGACGAAAAATTTCCACGGTCTTTCGACGGGGCGGATTGATCGTCGCGATCAATTCGGGACTTACCGCCTCGCGATCACGGAACTTCTTTGGGCTGCACTTCCGCTCGGCGAATCGCGTCCTCCGGTTCTCGAGATATCGGAATAACTTGCCCGTAACGAGACCCTTCGCGAGGAAGCTTTTGAAGCGTGTCCTTCAGGCGAAGATCGCACTGTACGATGTCGCTCGGAGCTATCTGCAACATGCAAAAAGAAGCATACTGTTACGGGGAAAATCGCGAAAGTAGCTCTTGCGAAGTTGCGGCGAGGTACTGGAGCGCGTAGGTGTAAAGCGAGCGAAGTTTGCTTCGGGCGGGTGATTCGCGCCGGATGGGCGCAACGTCGGAGCGATATTATGCAAGGGTGAACTCGTGACAGGTGGACGCCGACGCGATGACACCCTTGATAAAGTTTATAAATTTTTACACCTCGAATTTCACCCGGTTGCCGAGCATCTCGCCTGCTTCGTCCGTACTTCGTATCGCGATGAACGTTTGTAAGGCAAACGTACCGATGAGTCGACACGCCTCAGTTGCCGGAGAACTAGCCCGCAGACTTGAGTTCATTGCGAATATTAATGGTTAAAAAATTGCAGTTAAAGTTAAAATAGTATTCATGCAAAAGATCGGTATTAGAGCATGCGGAAATAATAATTTAATTGTTATATTTGCTTGAACGATACACTGTAAAAATAATTTATTTACTCATTGTAGAAGTTTTTATGCATAAACTGGTATATTAGATTTCATGTACAATTGTGATGAAAAATTGATGTGCAGTATATTTAAGACATTAGAAATATTTTTATTTTACTATAAAAAAACTTTAATTCGTATAATTTACTTTGATTTCAATGAAAAAGTATATTAATTTTTCATGACAATTGTACATTAAATTCAATGTACCAGTGTTTGCATATAAACTTCCAGCTCGGTACATTAAATTTATAATTTTTGTTTGCAATGTAGTCGATCTTTGTGTCCGGACACTGGAATCATGAATCGACAGACCCAGTATCTGGACACCGGGCAAGACCTGAAAGGGGCTATGTTAGCTGGGCTTCGATGCAACATATCTCATGTGTTATTCCATGAATATAGACAGATAGATAGTGTAGTCTATTCGTGTCCTGGGGCAAGCCCTCTAAGGACACCGTGCTCCAGAACATACAACGATGAATATAGAAAAAGGTGCAGCAAAATTACACAATGAAAGTATAACTATAACCAAACTGAATATTAGAAGTAACAAAGATAAGAAAGTAATTGAAAGATGAAGTAACATAATCATCAGATAACATAATCCATGTTTTATTGGAGGAATTAACAGAATAATCAATAAATATTTTTCAACATACTGCAAAAGTATTTAACGGATGTGTTTTGAAAGCTAGAATCTCTAAGCTTGAGATTGTTTACCGCTATTTGTGAAGATGATCAACGTACGATAGCGTAAATTGGGTTGGAAGATAGATATTACCTTCAATGTTCGACCATTGGTACGTTTGCCTTACTGCATATTTTCGCGACCTATGTGTCCGCTACCCCTGACACTGACAAAGCTGTATCGCGGAGCGTAGCGAACTTTTGTTTTTCTCCAACATTTTTTTTCTCTTTTTTTGTCTGGCCAACGTCTCCGACGTCGATGAGTCAAGGCGACTAATCGCCGAATCAATTCGTGGAGTTGTGTGCGAAAGGTTCGAGAGATTACGGGCTTGATCCACGGTGCGTTCCACCCTCGGCGCGGCCCTCGACGAACTTTTCTTTGTTTTTTTTTTTTTTTTTTTTTTTTTGCCGATCTTCCCGTCGACGACGGCGCGGTCGACTAATGGACAAACATGGACGACGACTAATGGCGTATCTGGCTCCTCGGCGAGGGTGCCTTTTCTCGAAGATTCGCCTCGTATACTTTCTCATCGAAACTTTCTATTTCTTGTAGATAAGCAGAGTGAACCGTCGGACGTTTTTTACCCCCGATATTCGTCCGACGATGTCACGTGCACGCGGGATCGAGTCGTTATCATCACATGGAGTCACGAGGACGTCAAACTCGATGAATGTGCCAGATCAGTCGGTTGTATTCTCGATTTTTTTTCTTTTTTTCTTCTATCTGTCCTCTCTCCGTTACTCGGTGCGCCGCCAGCTCGTTAAGCCTGTTAGATGCAATAAAACGGTATCAAACGAGAAAAGAGAACATAAGTCCTCTCGTCGCCTGAGCTCGAGTCTCGACTCGACAGTTATTCGCTCGCGTGCCCGACCATCAAAGCCACTTTTCCCCACTCGTTGATTCCACACCAAACACGCACACACATACACTGCGTACTCGCTTGAGTATACACTCGGCTTGGTGCATTTTTTTTTTCGTTATGATTCAAGATCATGGACTTTTCCGGGAAAATTTGATAATCTCTTGCCTGCTCTCAGATCCAACGAGCAAACTATTCACACGGAAAGGAGAATAAACTCGGCAGTATGCGCAAAGACGTCCGACGTATGGAACTTTTTGGACAAAATATATATACAATATATTTTTCCATACATATATTTTTTTAACGTTGTTCATCTTGTCACACCGAGAAAAAATTCCATAGTAAAAGCAACAATACTAACTTTTTACCATAAAAAATAGTTCCCAAGGGGGGAACGTCTACATTTTATAGTCGCGATAATGACAAAAAATCAAGGTTGCAACCATAATAATGGTTTACCCAATTGAATATATACTATCAGAAACGATCTATATAGACATTCGCCCTAGGAACAATGCGTTACAGTAAGAAATGCTATCCTTTTTTCGGTGCGCGTAGTATGGCCGTAAAAATGAAAAAATAAATAATTAAAGTCCTTTCCATAGAACGATTAAGGGTACCAAAGGGGAAGAACCGTTATATTATATTATCCTGAGAGTTTTCCATCTGGCACATACGGCACATGAACGGTGAAAGGAGCAGTGAAAATTCTCGAGCTTCGACCCCCTGGGGCGTTTACATCGCAAACTCGTTGATCTTTTATCACCGTGCATGCCTCTCTTTCGCCTCTCTCACCGTCGCTCCCGCGAGTCGATAATCGAATTTCGCATGGCCGCGTGATGATAATTATTCCGATCGTGCCGCTCGAATTTCCGCTCGAGTGAAAACGATAGACGCACATGTGGGAACCGAGGCTACCGAGGCTCCGCTCGATCGGAAGGAATGGAAAACCTACCCCGTTCTCTCGTCTTTCCGATCTCCATCTGCCGCATCGTTCGGCGAATACCCGAGAGGGAATGCCAGAAACGTTGTCGGACGAAAAGCAATGTAAAAGAAAAGAGTATGAGATAACAAACCGCGATATACTGCTCCGGAAAGTGAATAGAGAAATTCTCATACAATTCTCTTTTTTCTCACGGTATATGTATGTATATATATATGTGTGGAAGACGAGTATAACTTCTAGGACAGTCGTAAAATGAAGAATAACACGGACCGAGCGACAGCAATAACCCCCACACACATGCTCACATATGCGCGTTGAATACGAAAAACAAAAGAAAACCTGGGGACGAAAAGTTGAAGAAATAAGCGAAGACGAGTGGGAGTCGAAATGGTAAAAAAGCAAGAAAAAAGACCAAGGGTAGGGAAGAGGTAGGATAGACGGTATAGTGCAGTGAAGAAGAAAACGAAAGCCCTAGAGAAACAATGAACGCTCGTTTTCTTCCCGGTCGTCACGGTGTCGAATACCGGATGAGAAAGGGGTTGAAATCTCGTTCGCTACTCGCGTTAGCTCGCACGCCCGACGATTCGGGTCTGATTTTTTCTCGCCTCCACACGGCTCTCGAACGAGCGAGCACTCTAATGCGGAATCGTGCATTGTTCATTGTTCGGGCGTTGGTACGTATCTAGGATGAAACTTCCGGTGCGGAATGCGTGTTTTGTACATAACTGCATCTGGTATATTTTTCAATTTTTTTTTTTTTAATTACTATACTCAGCCGCTGCACCCCGGGGAAGATTGTTTCTCGGTGCGTCGGCCTCCGCAGTTCTCGCGGCCTTTTACTTCTTGCTCTCCCAGCATCACGTGCCAAATTCTACAGCTCGTTAAAATTCCAAGCAAACAAGTTTATCGCTCGATGAGAGAACGCAAGTTTCTTCGACGTACGTGAGTGCGTCGGGTCGGGATCCCGCGGAGAAGAGTTAAAAACTTATCAGCGATCGGATGCGCCAGCGGGTCGGAGACGATGTTTTTTCGTCGACGTAATTTAAGCTCCGGTTTCCTTGTCAATCACACGGAATGTCCGAATTCGCAGCGAGATACGCGAAAAATTGATGGTAAGACAATGCGGATATCTTTTTTTTCTGGAGATTATAATAGTTGCGTTGACGCCAAATTCGCGGGCCGGTGGTAGCGAGGGAGCTCCGCGAAAGTTCATTGAAATTCCGCGGGCAAAAATTTATCTTCGGTGTGTGGTCGAGACAGGATGGGAGATGAGAATAAAGGGAAGAGATGGCACAGCCACGAGGAAGGCTAACTCTACCGCATCGGCATTGGTCTCTGGCTGGCGCAGTCTCGGGCGTCGGGATGCCTTTTCCCCGACGACGAAATCGCCCCGGAGACGGTGAAAAGAAAGGTAGAAAAAAAAAATTAAAACGACCAAAAAAAGGCAGAGTCGACAGGATAGCCGGATTCTCGGGAACGCAAACCCGAAGGAATCCAAGATTCGCGTATGCTCCGCGAGCACGGAAATGAATTCCATTTTCGTTCGTCGCATTTTTATATACATATATATAAAACGGATAAAATAGAGGAGAGAAAAAAAACGTAATTAGCCGAAGGAAGAACCATCGGGAATATTATCTCTTCGCTTCCAATTTAGCGAAGAAAAAATATTCCTGTTCTAGTCTCTTCTCCTCGTCGATGAGAAAAAACGGTCCTTCCCTACCCCATTGATCCGGGAGATTCTTCCTCCTTCCTCAATAGTCTCTCGGCTGGTATTGTGTCAAGAACTCCTCGGAGTATCGGTTATGAAATGTACACATAGCATAACGCGGGGCATTATCGTCGAGGATTTAACATGAAAGATAAAAAAAAATAAAGAAAAAGAAAAAGAAGGCATTAATCTTCTCGGCAAACGACGCTTACGAGCGATATCCATCCGAGAAATTATTATCGCCGATACGGTTATTTGCCTCGAGCAAACCGAAAGTCCGAGCGTTGAAAGTCTGTTTAAGATCTTTGCCGTGAATATTAAATACATGGCAACGCGGTTGATTGAACAGCTTTGCGTTATTACTTTGCCGGCCCTGACGAGTGCGCGCGGCCGTGCTCCAGAAGCTCCGAACGAGGCGACGACATTAGTCATTGAACTTGTGTGCGAGCTCGGGACACGCAATGTTTTCCTCGCTCGCGGGTCCGAGTTCGCCGAGAATGCCGCGGAAGCCTGAATCGTCTCTGGTACGCGTTTCAGCGCTTTCATAGAAACGGTACAAGAGACGATCCATCAAGAGCCGCGAAGCCGCCGGAAGCCCGCTGATGGCCCGCTGGCTCTCTGATGACGCTCTGTCCCTGGCACTTCTAGCCAATTCCGCTCTCTCCGCACCCAACACTCGGCCGTCCCTCCTCGGATTTTGGAATTGTCGTCACGATTTGGCAGACTCTTCGAGCCAACTCGAGTCCCGAGGCTCCCGGGCGCGTTTGCTGGGCACCCTTTGAGTAATCGCGGAAACGCTTGTTGCCTCGTGATTTTTGCCGCATCCATCATCCATTGCGTATCCTGCTCGACAACTTGTCCCTCGACTTCGGTGCTTCACACGTAGAATTCTATCGGTTTCAATAACAGAAATTGGAAAACAAATTTTATCCTTTCCGTATCGCCGATTCCAGTCGGCAAAGCGAGAGCGGTGAATGCGCTTTGTTGAAATATTTCCATCAACCGTGACGCGCAATCTACCTTTATTTGCTCACGGTTTTTGCGTCCCTCGAGGAAGTTGGTTCTCAAAAAAAAATTTAATCACCGCTATTAACGTGACACAGTGAGAGGAGAGTTTTCGGAGCCGGGCGAAAAAAATTTCGTGATATCCGACGGGGATGCGCATACGGCATCCTCTCGAGTTAATGCCAATGCCAGCGGAGCGACATTCGGAGTAGTAGCTTCATTTGGCGGATTTGCGCATTCCCGACAGAGTAACGAGAGAACGAACTTATCGTTGCTGTACGTCTCCTATAGCGCGACGCATGGTATACGGCATAATATAGTATACGTAAATTGGGTCGAGAGTAGAAGAGACGACCTCGGGAGCGAGCGACGAAATGACTTCAATTTCAGCTTGTGCGCGTGGACTTGTGTACCGCACTTGCCGCCGCGGATTCCGCGGTGGAAAATTTTCGGTTTCTCGCGCCTGGATCCCCCTCTTTCCCAAAAATTCAATCACTCCCTTTCCCTCGGCGCTACGCTTTACCGCCCCGGAACGCGACACACTTTTTCACACCTCATTAACCCCGCGCCTCGGTTCGGCAGACCCGATGTCTTCGTCATGGAAAAACTTGGCCGAAAACCAATATTTTCCAGTTTGATGGTAGCAAAATCGAAACGCCAGAGTCTAAGCAACATATCTGTTCGGGCACAATGTCAATATATTAAATCTTTCACGAGTCACGCGCTATCGAAAAAAAACCTAAGACCAGGAAATAAAAAGCAAGCTTAAAATGTTCTGTAAACAGCTCCACCAAGCGCGCGGTAATTCAGGGTTGATATCTATTTTTAAATACTACTGGTCAACAGATCTTCGCGATCTGCTCTTCAAATTAGTTCCAGATGGGAACAAATTCATAGAACCGCAAAACAATACGCCTACGCTGATGTGCCGCTGATGACGGAAAGTTTGAGGCAGTCACGAGACCGTCGTAGCAGAAATTGTAAAAACAAAAAGAAGCTTTGAAAAAAAAAACGAAGCACGCTCATTTCGATGGAGGGAATCAGTCGAAGGCGGAGAGGCGAGAGAGTAGCGATCCGGAGAGAGGGACTTTGGGAGAGTAGGATAAACAAGTGGAAGTCGCGAGTCAAAGCGTGGGGTTTTCTGGTGGCTGTGTGAGCCGCGTGAATACACCGACAGGCGGCATCCGCAGCGGGGTATTAGCGAGATATTAATTTGTGTGTACGAGCGAGGGAGACGAGAGGATAGGCGTGACAGCCGGGCGGAGAAAGAGCAAAGACCGAACGGTGGAGAACACAGCCAGCGTGAGAGGCAGAGATGACGCTTGCGGATCGACGAATTGCAGAAGCTGGAGGGCTCGCGGCTCTCCGGCTGGCGCTCGCGCGCGGGCGCGTCGCGGGAGATGACGATAAACAATTCGACAGTGACGGAAGATAAGGCGGGAGAGAAGACGCGGGCCTCTCTCGGTCGTTAGCATAATAACACCGAGTGCTTTACCTAGTTGTAGTCAGTTCGTGTCGCAACTTCGATCGCGCCGCATTTGTATCGCCATCTACTTGCTCCCACACATTCGCTAAATCGTTCGATCCATCTCTCCACCAACGTCGGGGCTTCTGCGTGTATACGTATACACCCGTAACGAAATAGCGTGGCCCGGTCTAATACTCTCCTCGGCATCTTTCGCCTCCACTCCCGAGAGGAACAACGAACCCCAGAAACCGATTCCTGAGGTGTCGTCTCAGCCTCGAGCTTCGAGCCTCCGGAATATCCACTTTGCATCGATACAATTATCGATTCCGCTGCGCCAACACGGCCAGATAGACCACTGATTTTCGGATAGTCGGAGTTTCTCGCTTAAGATTCAATTTCGAGAAGAGTTCGATCGCCGGAGCTCGATATATAGAGCGAACCGATCTATCCGCAAAATTTCGAGGAGATAAACGGAAGACATCTTTTTTGTTTCAATTACGTCACAGAGGGGCATTAGCCGTATCTACGAGACAGCATGGTCATGGAAGCATCAGCAATGGTCGTGGATTATCTTATCTTCGTGGCGGTCATCGTCGCCTCGTTCGTCATACCGCTTTGGGGCAAGTTCAGGACGAAGAAAAAGGAAACGAAAGCGGACTACGTGTTCGCGACCGGTACGGTGTCCATGGGAGCAATGATGCTGTCGATTGCTCGGGGTACCCTGGGAGTCAGATCTTTTCTCGGCTATCCGTCGGAGCTCTACTACAGGGGTAGCGCCATGTGGGAGACACTGTACGGGATGCTGCTATCTTATCCTATAGTGTGCTTCATCTTCGTGCCGGTCTACTACAACCTCGGGATCACATCGGTTTATCAGTATCTGGATATGAGGTAACGAATCCAATCTCGTTTATAAAACAACGAATTATCCATGTGTGTCCTCATTTCGTCAATCAGTCGGATCGATCAAATGTTATATCTTATCGATTGTCATGATCTTTATCGGGCTAATGACGCACACTTCAGGATATCCTGTTGACTATCCTAGTGTGTATCAGTCTTGTGACGCACGTGTTGGTTCGCGCACGATAAGCGAAATGATACCGATTCACTACGCGCAAGAAGATCCGATATTGTGGTCGAGCGATCGAAGATTCTTCGGGTCAGCGATCGAAAATTCTTCGGTCGAGCGATCGAAAATTCTTCGGTCGAGCAATCGAAGACTCTTTGGTTAAGCGATCGAAGATTTTTCGGTCATCGATCATTGTTAAGCGTTCGATTACATTTTATTACGTTGCAAAAAAATAGATTTTTGATTCATCATCAATAAAAGATCATCTTTTTTTTAATCTTTGAGCCATTGCATGGTGGATCGATCATTAAATTTTGGAATACCTGTAATTACAGCAGTAAATTTTCATTACTTGGATTATAAGTGACTGGTTTTACCCAGTAAACATTATAATTTGTTTTCTTTTTTTAATCATTCACAGATTCAAGTCCAAGCTGGTGAGATGTCTGGCCAGTTTTTCGTACGTCGTGCGCAGTCTTCTGAATCTCGCGGTGACGATATTCACGCCTTGCGTGGCGCTGAAGACCGTAATAGGGTTGCCTTACTGGGCGAGCATTCTCGGAATCACGACGATATCAGTGGTATTTTCGTCCATGGTGAGTAATCGCGAATTTCCACGTGTCAATGTGTGCGCGCAAACACGAAGCCGCTGTTCTACAGATAACGCACGATAGCAAACTACAAATCGTCGGGGTTCATAGGAAGATAGACGTAAATTTTCGTAATTTAATTTCAGGGGGGTCTCAAGGCGGCCATAATGTCGGACGTCATTCAGGGTGTGACGATGATCGGTGTGTCTCTGATAATAATCGGCCAAGGACTCGTCGACGTCGGTGGCGTCAGTCACGTAGTCAACGTCACTCACACACGCGGACGTCTCGACTTTTTCGAGTGAGTATCTGTGATTTATTGCCGAATCCAAAAAACAAAGTGGAAAATAAATCTTCCTCAAGAAGATATCCATCTGATGCCTTGTTTCGATCAACGCAGCTTCAACATGGACCCAACAGTTCGAGTGACAACGATCTCGGCGACGCTCGGTCAGCTCTTCATGAGTCTATCGATATTCGGCTGCCAGCAAAACTTCGTGCAGCGGTACTGCAGCATGAGCAGTCGCAGCAAAGTCGTTAAGTGAGTTGAACGAAAATAAACCACCATATATGATGATGATGATGAAGGGCCGTGAATAAATATATCATTGATTCGTTGCAGAACGATGATGACCAACATGCCGGTGATAACGATTCTCTTCTCACTGTCGTGGGTGGTCGGTATGGTGATCTTCGCCAACTACGCCGACTGCGATCCCCTCAGTCTCGGCTACATATCGAAGTTCGACGAGATCGTGCCCTTTTACGTAGAGGACAAGCTCTCCTACATACCGGGTATTCTGGGCCTCGTGATGGCGACGTTGTTCAACAGCGCCCTGACCCTCGCGGTCTCGAACTTGAACTCCCTCGCCACCGTGACCTTCGAGGATTTCCTCAGCCAGATACCGGCTCTCAGCAATCTTCGGGACACACAGCAGCTACGTCTGATAAAGATAATAGGTCTCATATACGGTGTCGTCGTTATCGGAATAAGTTTTCTCGTCGCCATGCTCTCCGGCGTCATCGAGTCCTCGATGTTGATGACATCCGCCACTTCCGGTCCCCTCCTCGGTGTCTTCGTCCTCGCCATGATCGTCCCGTGCTGCAACTGGAAGGGCGCAGCTTCCGGTATGATCTTCAGTCACGTGACGACGCTGTGGATCACCTTCGGTCACTTGTCCATCACCAACGACGCCGAGACTCTTTCCCTGTCGACGGCCGGATGCCAGAACGACACCTTCTCGTCGCATCTCACGAGACCACCCGGTCTTCACATACCCGCTGAAACCAGTGACCTCTTCGCGAGCCTTCCCAGTCCGGTCACGTCCGCGGATACGAGGACACCTTTGGAATTCGTGTACGGCGTGACTTACATGTACTACGCTTTCATCGGCAGCATGACGACCATCATCGTCGGCATAATAGTGAGCCTCATTACGGCCGACCCTAAGAAAGACGCCTACGAGGAACATCTTCTGCATCCGATGGCCCTCAAGCTCTCGAAGATGTTTCCCGGCAAGCCGAGACTCTACGCCAGCAGCACGAGGCTCGCCGATGAAAACACCATCACCAATCCGGCTTTCTCGAACTCGGTTAGCTCCGTCGGTAACGGCTCGAACAAGCTGAATCCATTCGTCGGGCCCAATAACGATGGCAAGGTGCAACTCAACGCGGCGTACCTCGACAAACTTAATTCACTGAAGGGAGCGTCCCTGGAAGTCACGAACGAGGTGACGAAGGGCACGAGATTGTAAATACCGAAGGGGAGAAACACTAAGCTCGTAGCTCTGTTTATTTTCGTTTTTTTTTTTTTAGAACGAACATTGATGGACAACCGTCCGGTAAAACGAACGGTGGTTTCACCTAGTAGCATATGAAAAACTGTATAAACTATTGATTGTACAATCGACGAAGACGACGTGCCTGATTGAGATGTAGATATATATATATATACATAGTGAAGTAGAATGAGACTGATGATAATGGCGAAAAAGCCGATAATATCGTAAGATTTATTAAGAAAAAAAAGAAATAAGGAGTAAAAAATTCTTATCTCCCGCGAATTTTTGCCTCGCAAACTCATCGAGAAAAACTCGTAGATTAATGTTTTCTCAGCCTCGCCAGTATATATATACGATACTTGTAAAATAATACTGTAACGTAGAATTAACGCGTTTTTTAATTGTTTCCTTTTTTTAATTACGTTATGGATGGGCGAGGACGGCGCCCGATTCAAACTGTCTTCCATTGAATTTTTGTAAATACATTGCGAATTCGTAATCTCGCTTTCTCGTCTCTATTAATTGTTAAAGTAATAGGCATGTATAATATAATTGTTTTTGTTTTTTAATTAAAGTCTCCGAAAGTCGCGGATGTAAAAAAAAAATACTCAATAGTCAGCCTTAGGACATAATATTCACTACTGTACTATTTTTTTTTCTACTCGCATAAACCGTCTCTCCCTCGCGGTGACGTCGCGTCTCCCGTGGTACAAAGAGGTGAAAAAATTCTCGCGCGAAAAGCGGGTCAGGTGTCACGACGATATTGTTACAGAGATATAAAATATCTTCCGGTGTATCTGTCCGGAGGCGCGGGCTTGTGAAAGCTCCGGTTCATCCGTGTGTACGTGACGAATCGACACAGCCATCCTCGTCTCTGCGCGTTACGATCGTACTCCGCGGCGAACGGACGTGAAATTTTTATAGAAATTTACCACGAGCATTGTCACTAAAAAAAGAAAAATATTTAAAAAAATGTATATCCGGAATTTCGTGCAGGCGAGCAACGAGATACCGAGAGACGGAGACGGAGCGAATTTCAAGAAACTTTTAACGAATGGAGTTCGAAAGAAAAAAAAGCATCTCGACGCCGCAATGGACCATAATTACACGAAACTACAGAAAAATTTGTGTGAACAATTTTTTAATACATATATATATATATATTTTTTTTTGCAAAGCAATAATCTCTTCGACAAAGTTTCTGTCAGCTCGGTGTAATTGAATCATTAAGCTGGCTTTAATTTTATATCGGAGCCGCATTCGTGTCGCGTCGTCCGGGCGTGCTGTATTTATTGGGAGATAAACTCTCTCACCCTCTTTCCCGTAATCACTCGTTACACACGTTTGCCGAGTCTGATTGCCATTAGGGTATGGGCCAGTTAGATAGTCCTGTGTTAAATTATGTTTCTCTGTATGCAAATCGGGAAGCTCGGGGAGGGTCCTGTGGGGGGGATAACATGTTCCGATGTTAATTCGAATCAGCGCGCGATAAAACGTATACGCTCGTGCATGTAACGCACTGTAACGCGCTTGTTATGAGCTGGACAGTTAAACCGGCACTCGCTTGTGGTACGTGGAAGTATCCCAGTTCGTGACGTTTGTAACTCGTGACTGAAGCGGACGTTCACGATAGGGCGAAAACCTTTGCATTCTCATCAACAACGATTACACGGACCCGCGATGTACCGAACAACTGAATCTGCATACACGTGTATAAATGTAATTCAGAAGCATGGGAATGAACGTACGCGCCGACGGAACAGTCGGGCGACGTTTGCTTGATTAATGAAGAAAAAGTATGTTATTCTACAAGGGAGGGAAGTGCACGTTTTTTCGCCGAGCGTCAAGTTTGCTGCTCGAGCGAAGCGAGGGTAGAAATCACATGTGGTGAAAGTTCGCTCTCTCCCGTGGAGCATCCGATACTTTTTTCCAATTCGTTACAATAACCACATTTGTTACCTGACGAAATCGTCAAATTCGCCAATGACCATTGCACCCCCAAGATCAATCGGGCTACCGGAAGGAGTCATGAAACATTACGCTGAGAGGAGGATCTAGTAAAAACTGCCGATCATCTAAGAAATAATTACCATTACACATAGTAGGGAACTAGGACGCCGCTGTGGCGGAAAATTTCAGAGATTTTCCAAGAATTTTTACCATAATATCTACGAAAAATTCTTAAAAAATCCTTTACTTTCTAACATAGGCGGCGCCCCGGTTGCCTACTGCTATGTGCTATGATAACGTCTCTCAAGTGCCTCACAACCCTTTTTTTTACGTCTGTTCCGCGTCGTTAAATTCCTACGACCAGGCAATTCGACAACCGTTATCTTTTGGGAGGCGAAATAGAGAGTCCAGATTAGCGACCCTCCCGGTACTGGGTGCGGCAGCCTCGATCGCGGGTTGATCCACAACAGAGCTTCACTTCGTTCGTCTTTCCCGTTTTTAGAATAACGATCCAGATCAATCATTTTTTTCAACAGTGTTCAAATTAAAAAAAATAGAATTTAATAAAATTAAGTGTGAAAATTTAATGTCAAGTTAATGATTTATTAACTGTATTGACTGTAATTATTTATGTACCGAAAAGTTATCTATTTACTCGAGTACACTATATAAGAAAAAATAAATGCAAAATGGTTGAAAAGAATGACGAAAATTGGCGTGTGTATAAGGATATATTTTTGCACATATTTCCTTAGGGAATTGCGGCGTCGCCCGAGCTTCGTGATGCCAGGATTATCCGTACTCCATGTAATCAGCAAGCGTGCGGCTTCCGCTGAAAGAACGTCGCCAGCTCTGCCTCTCTGTAAGATGTTGGGACACCGTCTTATCAGCCCCGTTGTAATTTTCATTCTATTCAATTCCCCTTGCGCCGCAGGATCCCCGTCATCCACCTTCGTGCATGAAGAGGATCATTTCGTCCCTTTGACGAGCAAATGATCGATATTTCAGAGATCCAAAATATCAGTGATCCAGGAATCGAAGTTGGACTTCAACGGGCCGCCATCGACGCGCTACCAGTTATACATGCGAGAAATCGCGTCCTGGCGTCTTAGCGAACAGCCGCAGTGTTGCCGCGAGGAGGGCAATGGAGTAGGAAATGCAGCGCAGGAGGAAGACAAAAAGACGCAGCATCCTTTCGTTCTGCGGAGAAGAGCCGATACGCAGCTGCTGGTCCATCCCTCGCTCTCCGCATCTTCTCCGTTCCGCCATTTGGAAGACATCCAACCTGCAGCAACGGACGATCGGAACTATACGCCGAACAAAACGAGATCCGATCGTTTTTGCTTCCCTAGATTTCAACCCCCCTACGTTATACACGGTGCGTCCCTCTCAGTACGTCCCAGCCGGAAACCGGAGCCCCAGAAGATATGCGCATCGGCCGTCTTTCTTATTTTTTTCATCTCGTTTCTTGCCTCATCTCTCCACGGAATTTCCGTATTGGTAGCCGATATCTTGTGGACCAAGCTACGGAGGCTGCTCCGGGAGGGGAACGCAACCGGAAGCGTCCCTCGGCGGCGGGGTCTGCCGGAAACGATGCAGACGCCGTATTAGCGTCTGGAGAACGTTGTGGATAACGGAAACGAGAGCGGGGAGTGGGGATGGGCCAGCGGGGGAATGGTAGTGCAGTATAAATTGTAGAATTAGGCAGGCGGACGTAATATGTGATAAATCGTGGAAATAAAACGTTGGCCGAGGCTTTGTTTTTTTTTTTTTTTTTCTTGTTTTTTTCACTATGGGAATGGCGGTCTTCGGGCTCGGTGAAGTTTCTATAGAAACTAAGGAGATGAAGAAGGTATTGAACGTCGCTCGGCCGCGGAGCGAATAAGTGGCGAAGGGTGGGAGAAAAAGGGAGAGACGATACTGGGTTCTCGAGACTCGTAGCGGTAAGTCCGAGTCCCTTCTTGCCCCTTTTACTTTTCGTTCGAAGAGGAACATAGGCGCAGGATTTGCGGGACACCGGTCGACCGGCGAATTCGCGAGTCGGGTGGCTCGCGAAGCCGGGAGCAAAGTCCGCTAGTTTTATCACCGGTTACGCACCCGGTGCGATACAACGTGCAGGAAGGGGAATCCCCACTTCGCGACGAATATAACTCGAACGGCGATACGCGAAGTCGGCACTTGCGGATTCAAGGCTCTTTGGCCGGTTTGCAAGTCGTGCCTCGCGGATACAATAATACGTGAGCAATTTCGCTTTCGGTGGTCGACAAACATCATCCAAAAGGTAACTAAGACTTTGGGTCGTGATTATTATCGTGAGACGCTCGCGCCGCGATCCGAGACAATTGTGCTAATAAAATTGTTGTTTATATGCATCATATAATAATAAAAATATAAAAAAATCAATAGATAAATATTGCAGAACGTTCAGAAAAATGCACGTAACTGGAATTATTGTTTAAAATGTTCTTAACCCTTTCAATGTTGAATAATTTGTTTATTTACTTTTTTTAATTGCGTATATAGTTTACGAAGCTTGATTGATAGTTACTCTAATGGGGAAAGAGGTAACTCGATTCGTAATTCGGTTATTCGCGTTTTTTTTCAATCGCAGAAGCAGAGCAAATTCGCTCGCGTTGGTCGATAAACATCATCCAGGAGGTAACTCAAATTTTAGATCGTGTTTATTGTCGTTAGACGCTCGCGCAGGGACATAGAACATACTGTGCTAATAAAGTAGTTGTAGATATCTGTGATATCTACAACAACTCCGGTTACGTGAACAATAACTCTGGTTACGTGCATTTTTCTGATCGTTGTGCAATATTTATTTATTACAAAATAAATAAATATTGCACAACGTTCAGAAAAATCCACGTAACGCGAGTTGTTGTTTTAAATTTCAATGGCGAGTTATTTACTTATATGCTTTTTTTTTTTTTGCACACAGTTAACTGAACTCGATTCATGGTTACTCTAGTGAGGAAAACAAACAACAGCTCGATTCGTAATTCGGTTGTTCGTGTTTTTTTAATCGCAGAAACGTGAGTATCTGCGGAGCGATTGGAATTCGCGTGATAGCGCTTTATCGCGATACCCGCTGACGTGAGAGGACGGTGAGACCGGTTCGGCAAAGCAGTGGGAAGAGCGCCGAGAACGACGCCGGAGTTGTTGAAGCTTGGTCAGGGAAGCGACACAAGCAACCATGGCAGTCGAGTCGAGGTAAGTCTTTGCCGATCGCGAAGTTAACTTTTATTTATTTCTTCGATTGCACGGACGAATGCATTCCGCTTTTCGGTCGTTGACCTATTGTAGTATATTTTCAAAGCAAACATATAATTTCCCTTTTTTTAAAAATAAAATCGTACTTTTTGACAGAAGTGCAAAAAAAGTGAATTTTGGACATCATGCTGCGAAGCTAGCCGCACTAGCCGAAGGCGAGCGCTGTCAACCGACAGAGTTATTTCCATACACGTGAAACACGACCTCCGGCAATTTCCAATCAAACCTCTTTATTTCCTTTCCCATTTTGATTTTATTTTTTTCTCTACCATCCCGACAATAAAATTCATTCACCGGCGACGATTTTTCCTGTGCCGAGCGTTCCCTCCGAGCCAGCAGAGCGAAGAACTCTCAATCGGACAATTTTCGTAAAAACTTCTTAGCATGCCAGTCCGGCTGGGCGAGATTCGCGTAAAACTCGGAATTCCGGTGGAAAGTCCCGACGGCGCCGGTTTATCGTGCGACAGGGTACACAGACGTCGGCGTCGCGAGGCAAAGAAACGACCGTGGCAGATGAAGAAGCGGGAGAGTCTCGCGTTCCTTCACGATTCGCAGGACTGACCCGGACAACTGTGAACGGCGGAGCTTCTCCGTCGCACGGTGGAACAACGGATAGGCCGCTGGTCACTCGCGCTATCGCGTACGGTATTGATCGTTCGGCGCACTACAGGTTGACCACGGTACGGAACAGCGCTGTTCTATAACGATGTAACAGCAGATGAGACACTCACGAAGCCCTGTAGCAATAATTCCTACAAGTCCGAATCCGGTAATGACCCGAGAACGACGAAAAGAGGCTTCTCCGAGCGACCGACGGAGCTTATGGATCGCGCGATCTACAGATCGTCGGACCGCGGTGAAAACGCCATCCCCGATCGTTTATGGGAAAACCGATTCCCGCCGGAGTTCAATGATTGACGGCTATTAATTGAAGATCCCGAACGTCGATACGACGTCCTGGGGCGGAGTCACATTATTCTTTCGGTTAATTGCCTTCCCAAACGATATCGCAAATTCAGTGTGTACGGTAGGATAAAAAAAAAGAGCCGGAAGTTCGTTGGAACTAGATTCGCGCTTTGTGCCCGTAAAAAAGGTCCGATGTATGAGATTGCAGGACACAAAGAGGGTTTTTATTTTATTTTTTTATTTATTCCTCTTTTTTTTGTATAAATGAATCAGTTCAATCACGGTATTTGACTATAGTCGAAAAAAATGATGGACTCTTTTCGTCCCGGAGCGACAGGAAAAAATTGATGAAAATCCCCGGTAGATTTGACCGGCGGAGATTGATCGATCATTCGGCTAACCGGACGTTGGGCGTTCTCCCTCCCTTTTCCATCCCTCCATCTCTAACTCTGCCTCTGTTTCTGTCTCTCTCTCGCTCTCTCGTCACTCTCCTCTCGCAGTTATTCATCAATCACGACCGAACGATTAATTCCAGATGGATGCCGTGCCAGTTGACGATCGAGGGGAACATATGCAGTTCCGAGTACGACGGGATAATACTCGTGTCGGGAAGCGCTCCCGGATTCGAAGAGCCCGAACCCTTCAAGACGGTCCTCTACGCCGCTGCCCAAATCGATTCCGCTCTGGGCAAGATTGGCGGCGTTCTGCCCATTAATCTACCGGCGAAGAGACTGATATACAGCCCGACCGGTCCTCTCAATATGGACTACGACGACGTGCGGAGCTTCGCCGAGGCAGCTACGCGCGGCATCAAAAGGTATAGCGTCCTCTCTGTAATCCTTCCGTCCTACCGATCCGTTCGGTCTACAACATCGCATCAGTATACGAGCATCCCTCGCCAAATTGCAGCCTTAATGCCGACCGAGCCACTCTATCACCGGCCGGTGATAGCAACAGTTAACGGTAATTTTTATTGGATTTCGAGATAATGGGGAAAAAAAACATTCCTGAGAAAATAATCGCTCGATCACAGATTTCACCGAGTCGAAAACAACTCTGCATGCGCATGGGTGTTAAGGTAGTCCGGACTGTACACTCCCGCCAAACGTGAGTTCCAGAGAAAATTTCGAACACGTATACACGAATACGTATGAATTTTTTAGAATTTTTTGTAATCATTGAAAATTGCGTTTTTTCCCACCTTGAACATAGAAAGTTCACTTGACCAAATCCCGGTCTCTTAAGTTCCGATTTTACCAATCTCTGCGGACAAAAAATTATTATACTCTCGTCTGTGTAACATTAAAGCGTCGAGGTGGTTGGCGGTTATTGACTCGGCGAGAAGAAAATCGTGCCAGTTTTTAACTCGCTTTGCTCTCATCTCTCCTGAGGTCTTCGCTGCCTCTCTATATATCGCTCGCTCCGGTAGTCAAACGCTACCCATTTATCTGAAACACCTCGGGTAAAAAGTAACCGAGCTGCAAGAGTGTCGACGTCCTCGATCCCGAATGAGTAAGAAGATGGAACGAGAGAAAAAAAAAGAAAGAAAAAATAGTTTTCTCTCGCGGTCGGTACGGACGTCTTCGTCCCATCCACGCGGTTGCAGTTACTTTCCTCCCTCGACGGTACACACTACTTACAAGAAGCAACGAACCTAGAGCTGGAGCGTTCGTTCGATGCTCCGTGAGCATCGAAAGCTTTTCGCCAGACGACAAAAGTATGATTTCCCAAAAAGGACGGTAAACGGTGAATCTCAACGCAGGAAAGTACGGCGCGAGGGTGAGAGGGGGGGGGGGGGGTTTGAGGTTTTTCCAACTGCTCTTCGATTCCATTACCGGGGGGTCCGCTGCGCCCAGTAAATTCCACTTATATACTTTGCCAGCCCGCGGGCTTCCATGCTGCAGCGGCACAGTAATTTTCCCCGACGTCGGGCGAGCGCGCGCCCTCCTCGGTGGTCGCCCAAAGGATTGGAGTGAGAAGACACAGAGAAAGAAACGGGGTGCAGAGAAAGAGCGGAGACTCCGAAGAGGGTTGGATGCAGGATGGCGGTCGGACAAGGCCGACATCTTGCTCTTGACCAATTACATGAATTGTTTTTCCGGTCGAAGAGCATTATAATGATTGGTTCGACCCCAGAGAGAAATCGGGCTATATACCTGCGTGATAGGAGCCTCTTACCCCTTATTCCTCGATCATCCTCTCGTTCGCTATCGCCGAGCTTCCTCCCTTCTCCTCCTTCTCAGCCGGGTATTATTTACTTAGCGATCGACGAAGAAGAAAAAGAGGAAAAAAATACTAAAGCAAAAACCCTCCGACGCGCTTCGGTTACAAGCTTTACGGATATTCTCAAATTAAATTTATGCACCCAGAGTAGAAAATCCGTTCGGGATACTTTCCGATAGGGGGTATCGTCTTGACGATAAAATAATCCTAATTTAATACGCAAACTGTAATGGTGTTTATCGGAGTTAATCAACATCCCCCTAGTCTGCAGTTTGGCGGAAGCTTCGGGATATCGGATCTGATTCATGTTCACTTTTTATACATTTTTTTTTTTTTTTTTTGCAGATCTCTGAAGGCCGGTGTGCGATGTCCCTTGCTCGCCGTCCTGCCCGACGTGAGATTCGAGAACGTCGAGCTGGTCACTGTGCTCGGTGCGCTGGATGCTCTTTACGTCGTAAGGAAAACCACTAAGTTAATTAATTCCCTACCGTTGTTTCCTCTCTACCTGCGTATCCTCGCACTCTCCCATTCTCTCCTCCTAACACGAACAAACCGCCTCAATTAATTTGTAGTAACACCCGGCTCCTCTTTATTTAACAAATTACCGAATAACTTACTTTCCGCTAGTATTTCCCCGGTATGCACAGCGGCGTCGACAGGGGAGCGTGGGCTCGGTCGAATAACGCTCCAGCGTTCGGCGGCTCCTTTCCCTCCCTCAAGTTAAACTCCTCTCGTACAACTTAGGCCCCGAGGGCTAAGCCCTGGACTAAGAAGTCCAAGTATGAGAGGAAACTATAGGAGGCAGAAGGCTCTCTTGCCCGCCGCCGGGGGGGAAAGCTCTTTAGCTCTTGCACTCTCGCTCTTCGGTTCTCCCTTTATACGGTAGAGGAGGGAGAGGAGCGGCGAGATGGGACGATAGGGAAGAGTTACGCTGCGACCGTTCCACGTTGTACACGTAGATCGGCTCGGCGGCGTCGGACTACAGAGGACGAGATGCCGGAGGTGGAGGGGGGAGATGTACGCGGGTGGGCGCACAGCATCCTCCCAGGAGTAACGAATGCCTCGCGTTCCTGAATCCTGCCGGCTCCGTGCGACCTAATTAGCGAAATACTCGAGGGCCCTCCCGTTCCTTCCCTCCTCCTTCATTCTCGCTTCATCTCTCCCATCCATCGGGCCCCGGCTCTGTAGGTATTCTTTCTGAGGTACGGGACGCGGCGGGCCAACGCGCACGCGAATGCGGCGCATCGCTTTCCGAATACCGGAAGACGCCCGCGGAATTCCTAGTTTCCGTAATAGGAACTTCCGGGGTGTAGGAGCGGGAGCGAGGCGTCGTCGAGGCGTCACCGTTAAAACCGGCGGAAGGATCGGTCCCCTTCTCATCTTCGGAGTCGCCTCGAGGCATCGGATTTTCGACGAAAACCGACCGTTGAAGAAACGGAGATACGGATAAATTTTGTCCCGGCAGGTTTTTTTTGTCGGATTTGACTAGCTGCTCAGAAATTATGTGATGGATAATGATTTTTTTGAAGATTTGGTGAATCTGCGGTAAAATCAATCTTGCATTCTTGGTGGGCGCTCAGCGGAAAGTGCACCGTAAAAAAAATTCGTATAAAATTTAATGTACTGGACTGGCAGTTTTTATGCAAAACTGGTATATTAAATTTAATGTACAATTGTGATGAAAAATCCATGTTCAGTGTCTTAAAAACATTGGAAATACTCTATTTTTAATCATTTACTTTAATTTTAGTGAAAAAGTACATTCATTTTTCATCGCAATTGTACATTGAATGTATCAATTTCTGCATAAAAACTTCCAGTCCGGTACATTCAATTTACAATTTTTTTGTACCGTGTGATAGACAGTTTTTGTCACGTGCATTAACCTTCCAGCACCGCTCTGCACGTCGTTTCCAACCGACCCGACATTTTCGGCCTATCGAGACTGGGAGATTAAGTTTTATCTTCGATTCTTTCAGCCGCTGGAAGTCCGTGAAATTGGACCCGATCGTTGCTACAAGGCCTGCAGACTGGGCGTGTGGAGTCCGATATGCAGCAAGAAGCTCCAGGGTGTCCTGAAATTGGCTGCCGCTCTGGAAAGTGGAAGATACGTCGCTCGCGACATCGGTAAGTCAACCTTCGAAACAAGATAGCTCCTCGGGCGAGGCATCAGCTACCGGGGTAGTTTTTTTGTATTTTCGTCTTTCCATCCGCCCCCTCGTCCGCGGGAGCGCGCCGCGTCGTCCCTGCTCTTCCCAACCCTTCAATTTGTAATTCCTCTCCCGCCTACTATTCCGTCTTCTGCTTCTTCTTCGTCTTCAAGCCGGTACCACTTCGGATCGGTCCGAAGTTTTCGCGAGAAAGTTTCCCCGCTGATGCGGCTGGTAGTGCGCCTGGCCGAGAGGTAAAAAGAGCTGGTGGGATCGTGGACGGGGGACCGGGGACTTGGAAAGATGGGGATGAGAGGGCCACGTTCAACTCTAAGCGACGGAGTTTCTTCTTAGAGGAACGTCGTCGTCTTCGTCGCGAGAGGAAAAATCGCCTGGGGCCTCGTGCTCGTCTCTTCTCGTCCTTCCACATCCCACTTTTAGCCCGTATCCATGGTCGTCCGGCAAAAAGTCTCTCTCTTCGGCTTCGTCCTAATTGAGAACGGAACTGTGTATAGTGTATAGAATGGCACACGTACAGCAGGCATGAGGAAGCCTTTTCCTATTCTCACGCTTTTTCTTAAGGTGTTTCCGGTCCTCAATCTAGCCGCAGGGCTTTTACTTTTTCCACTCCACGTGTCCTCTTACCTTTATCTCCGAAGTATTTTTTTATTAGCCTAAGTGACGTCGATCATTTTCACGTTTTTTTTTTTCATGCGGATTTTTTGTTCGACCAAAAGGTGGCGGCGATCCCGAGCGCATGGCGGCTCCGAGGGTCGAGCAGTACGTAGCCGAGCTATTTTGCGGCTCCAACGTCACCGTCCAGGTGATCTCCGACCAGGATACTCTTTTGCAAGAGTATCCTCTCTTCGCCTCGGTAAATCGAGCGGCCTCCGTTATTCCACGTCATGCCGGACGGATTATCTTCCTCACTTACGAGCCACCGAACCCCGCCTGCGTTCTCGAGACTCTTATGTTCGTAGGCAAGGGTGTTACCTACGACACCGGCGGTGCTGACATCAAATACGGTGGCGGGATGCACGGCATGTCCAGGGACAAATGTGGGGCTGCCGCTTGCGCTGGATTTATGCAGGTCAATCCCACTAATTCGTCGACTTGTTATTATCTTTTTGTAAATACGCGACATAAATACTGTGCAACTGAGCGACGCATGTATGGAGGATAAAAGGGGTGAATATGGACCACCCTCGATTGCCACTTCATTATTATTTTTTTCAGATTTTAATTTTTATCCACCCGATTTATTATTATCGTAATGTTTTGACTCCAGGTCGTGAACTTGCTGCAACCACCGACCGTGAAAGTCGTGGCTGCTCTCTGCGTCGTGAGAAACAGTGTTGGGGAGAATTGCTACGTATCGGACGAAGTTATAACCGCGAAATCGGGTAAGAGAGTGCGCATCGGTAACACCGACGCCGAGGGTCGTTTGGCGATGGCCGACGCTCTTTGCCATATTAAGGAGATGGCCCTTTGCTCGGTAAACCCCCACATTTTCACCGTTGCCACACTCACGGGACACGCCGTTCGCACTGCTGGTACCGGATACTCGGTCAGTATTAATTCATTTAAGAATACATTTTATTAATTTTTATGAGCCACGCGGTAGTCGGCTGAGCCAATAAATTAGTCGGTTGCTAGCCGTTTCGTTGGCTGACCGCAGAAAGTAATTTGCTGGAAAACAAAATAGTACTTTGCGGCACTTGTGCGAAAAAGTGGTCTTTCGACGAAGCTTGTGCAGTTGGCCACACGAACCGGAAGCGAATACCACAGTAGCACGAGCTGCAGGCGAGTGTTGCCTACTTCTCGACCACCGTCGGTACACCGCTTTTTCGTACAAGTATCACACAAAAACTTCAACCTTGTATGCCTGTATCGTGGCGAAAGCGCGCGAAGTAATACAATATTAAGAAAGCATGCGAAAAAGTTGTTAGAGTGTTTATAAAGTGTGCGATAAAGTACCTAGTGTGTTCTGTGCAATCGCCGTACTTTTCCCGCATACCTTGTTAAAAAAATGCCACTTTCGCCACGCGTTACAGGCATGAAAAGTGAGACTTTTTGTGCACGTGTCCCACAAAATGTTCTTTGCCGACCCAGTTAATCGCTTGGCAACAAACTAATTTGTTAACGCCCCGAAATAAATTATTGCTCGGTGCAGTATTGGTGTCCAAGAGAAACTAAATCACTTCATTCACGGTTAGTTCCGAAAACACGCTTTGATACGTTTTTTTCCTGACTTCGTCGCGACGGGTCCCGCGACACTTATATTTTTCTTCATAGCGTATGCAAAGTCTCCGAGCGTAGATATTCAAATAGCTTCACGAGAAGCGTTCCCTCTATCCCTCCCTCTTGTTCTACCTTTGCCGTGGCATTTCCACGTGCATTTGCATCCCGAGCTCATTTTTCTCTCGAACGCTAATTCAAAGTCCATCTATATTTAAATTTTACCTCTTTACCAGCTCGTACAACACCGGTAGCAAAGAATCCGTATCGTGTTTCCTATATCGTATCGCTTATGCTGTTCATGCGATGTGCCACACGCCTGTGTGCGTGTATATACATATACATCCAAATATATACCGAAATGCACCAGAGCATGTGGAGAGTATGCAATGAACGCAACTGCTTATCGCAGTTTCCTTTCTGAAACCTTTTCATGTCTTTATTATAATTTCTTTATTTATTCATATCGTTCACGTTATTTCGACCGGGTTCTCGGTATGGCAATGAAAAATTGTATTTTCAACCGTAAAGAGTCAAATATAGCACAGCCCTTGTGCGTGCGGCGGTATCTTCAGTTTTTTTCTTCTTTTTTCCTCGTCACGTCACTCGCGGACAATAGAAAAACTCTTTTATTCCCCATCGCTCTCGTCGGGTTGGAGGCTGTCAGACGCCAAAGGCTCATACAATTTTCGTAATTTCTCTCCAGCCGCAGCGCGAACCGCTCTCGCATCGCTCATCGCGCTGCGATGTAATAGACGGTTTTTTCTTCGATTTTTCTTTTATTTTTCTTTTTATTTTTTCTATCTCTTCATCTTATCGCCGACGGTTGGACGCGTAGAATTCATTACCGACGCGATGTAAAAGACGCCTCTATCTCTCACACCACTTCTCTGGACGCGGCCGCGTTTTCTACTAGCTAAGAGAACGTGCCGGCTCGTCGGGCGCGTCTCGCCTCTTAACTCACTTCCTCGTTCGTCAGTTGGGAGGCATGCGATAATTTATCAAGTCCTCCTCACTTCGAGCCTTGGCTCCTAAAGCTTCAAGCCCTGTAATTACGTTGAAACTTCGCTCTCTTTCACCCTCTCTTTCACTCTCGACTCCCACTCAAAGCACCACAAACTCCCCCCCTCCCCCCCCCCTGTACCCACCCCTACCCCTGTTCCCACTTAGACCGGGGAGCTTTTCAATAATATTTTTCACTCACTATTCCCACAACGTACGTAACGCTGGGTCATCGAGCCACCGAGTAAATACTACTTCGGAGTATGAACTTTTAGCAACTACTGCTATATATAAATATATCATCGATGGTACGTACGGTATACGTATATAATCGATTCAACCCATCTCTTCGTTCCTTCTTCGAATACCCGGCCATGTGGAGTTAATTAAAGTTGTTACGTCCGGAGACCGTGATGGGAGAAATGTAGCCAAGAAGTGCGGCGGGCGACCGTCGGGCGACGCTGACATCGCTAGCCAGCCAACGCAGTGCAGCGCGTAAACGTTTCACTTTGATCATGCGTCGTGCTAAAAACTTTGCTTTTTGTAGATTAAATTCGTCGTTTTCATGCATGACACTGTAATTGACGAATGGAAAGAAACATGGTTTCTGCGCTCGAAGTGCATTGATGATAAAACTGCCTTGATCAGTATTTGTAGTTGGCTCCGATTTTATTTGGTTTTACCATCTTTTCTAATTGGATCCTTCAGATCGCTATGGACAACGCCGTCGCGCGGCTTGTGAGCAACGCCGAGAAGCTTCAAGCTTCCGGCGATAGCGTGGGAGATCCATTCGAGGTGTCGAAGCTTCGTCGGGAGGATTTTCGCTTTCACGAGGGAAAACTCGAAGGTGACGATGTTATACAAGCGGTGGCGCAACTCAGTACGCAATTGCAGCGCGGTCATCAGGGTCCTGGTGCATTCCTGATCAAAGCTTCCGGTTTGGACAAGGTACGGTAAACAACAAAAATGTTATCGTTTCTAGCACCAATTTTTCAAAATATCTCATCAACGAATTCCGCGGTATGTTCGACGCGACAAATTTAGCATGGGGTCGACTCCGAGAAGCCTCTGAAGTACACGCACTTGGACGTAGCGGCAAGCACAGGTTTTCTGCCTCACAATCCAACCGGACAGCCCATCGTCGCGTTGGCAAAACGTTTCCTGTTCGACCTCATCGACGTTACAGCGGCATCTGACAACGAGATTCCCGATTCCAAGAAATAAATATTCTTCGTCCTGTAATCCTTATCGATTATCTATTCCAGATAATGCCTGAGAGGAGGGACCAATCCTGAACCCAATTCTGCTCCCGATTTTTATACTCGTACGATTATTTTCAGACCAGTAATCTTTTGCAACGCAGCCGCGCAATACACGAGGGCACACCACATAGCTGTCGCATTTTCTTTTTCTTCAAACTTTACCAATTTCCTTCCAACACGCGTCCCGCAGTTTTTTTTATTGCAGGACATAAAGTGAGCTGCCGCTTCAGGAGATATCAAACTGCACGCGAGTTTACGATTTTTATACGTCCCCGAGGAAGGTGTTGCTACCGATGATAGCAGCACTTGCATATAACGGAGACCGGGCAAAACGGTTCAGCTATAAAAAAACAAGGACGGTTCGGACGAGTCCGAAACTGCTAAATGACTCTTTACCGAAGAATATTTAAAAAATGAAATTCGTAATTATTATTCAAAGCATCGGAGACGAAAATTTGGTGCCTCATCATGAGAACTGGCGTTTTCTAATTTCTGGCGCCGATTTGGAAGGTTCGCCATTACGCCCGTACACTCATCGCGTCCATTTTGCCCCGGTCTCTCGTGCGCACGTATATACCCGTCCGTCGAAGAATAACGCCGAACGTTAACGTCCCAAGACGATATACGGTAGCGGTCCCCGAGCCAAGCCGGAGGACCTTCCTCGACATGCCACGAGAGCGTGTGTCATTCGGCCGGCGAATCGTTCGCAGCGACCGTCGTTAACTTGGAGTTTAACGAGCCTATCGATTATTATTGCAGCACGGTGCATGCAGTTGCTCGCCCCTGAAGTACACCAACATCGACATTGCCGGTCATCTCCCGGATCCTAACTCGGGCCGTTACAGCGGAAATCCTGTCCTCGCCTTGTCCTACTGCTACCTAATACAGGGCAAGTGTCTGACGGTTCGCAACGACCTTCCCTGCGAGATGCAGTACGTGTGCGAGGTCGATTGCAAGCCGGTCTGCATGCCGCCTTGTCAAACATGCGTGACGCCCATCGAGCGTAGCGGCAATACCGATCCCCGTGCTGGCCATCGAGTGGTTCAGCCGAATTGCCAGCCACCCTGTCAACAACCCGGCCAGACTGCGCCGTGCCGTCCTCCGCCCTGTCCTGATTCCAAATGCCAACCACCCGGAGGACAGATGTCCTGTCAGGAACAAGTGATGGTCGTCGAGCCGATGTGCCAGCCGAACGTCAAGAGAAACGGATTGAACACCGGGGCGTAAATGACAATGATTAACCGCAATTAAATTCCCGGCGAGTTATTTAATTGCGTTTCGATTGGACGACGCTGAGAAAGAGTTCGTCGGTAATCGGTCAATAAAGAATTGAAGACCACGGAGGGTAAAATATGGATAGTTCTCTTCGATACCGACCGAAGGTAAGGTTCATCTTTGGTCGATGGATGGTAATGTAGGATAGAATGTTTCTGGCTGTTGGGTGTATATGAGGACCATGAAGAGGTCGAACAGGGACCTTGGGTTTTCGAGTTATCGACTGAAGATAAGTGGATCGTAGCTTTCTTGAAAAGCGACATTGGTCGGCAATTGTTTGCACGAGATCTTTAGTATTGAATAATCTAGGGTTTCGATATATAGATATTTTCTTATCTCCATTAGAACTCGATTGACGTAACGGCTGAGTTTTGTCCCAATATTGGCTCTTCAGAGATTACTTCAGAGGTTCGAAATCTAGAGTCAAGATTTTATCTATTACATTGTCTATTAAGAAGCAATGTCGGTCGGTCGAGATCAGCCAATCGCTCATGAACCATAGAAGATCAATAGGATAAAATTGTTACAAAGTGCGTTCTAATGGCCGCAAATGTTCCCTAATCATCCCGATTACTGTCCGGCAATCACACAAACAGGATACGAAGCTAGTTACCGCCGGTAGCATCAGGGAGCGGCGACCGAGACTCGAAGGAGCTCGAAGGGAAGGATAATGACTATGACCGACTAGCATACAGACAGTCCAGGCATCGCTTCTTTGATGAAGTTATACACTGAAGCACGTACACTCTCCGCACTGTCTCCCGAGTACACCGGTTCGAAATCTAAATATAGAATTTCTATAAGACATTTTCGCAAGAGCCAGCAACCTACTCGCTTATTTTATTGCGCCGCTCAAGATCGCGCCGCTTCTGCGAGCTCGCACTTTTATTGTTCCCATCGGAAAACAATAAACGTCGCGGGCTTATGCGGTCATTATGGCGTTGATATATCGAAACTCTACGGCGGTGGGCAAGCAGTAAGGTGTAGACGTGTCAGGAACGTAATTCTTCGAAAGGAAGAAGTACCCTGATAACATTTTTTCCTAAGCCGCGGATAACATAGATACATAGATAGGAAGAGTACAGAGTAAGTGAAGTTTAACAATACAGTAAGCGCAGTTTAACAGTTCAGTAAGCGAGGTTTAACAGTTTAGTAACTGAACAGTTTAGTAAGCGAAGACATCAGAGTAAGCGAGGTTTAACAGTTTGGTAAGCGAAGAATTCAGAGAAAGCAGAGTTTGACAGTTCAGCGATTGTCCGTTAACGTGACAGATACATAGTGGCGCGGAGGGAGAAGAAGAGGTATGCGAGGGCGAGATTCGTCGAGATAAGGTATGATGAGGTCTTTGAAAGTCCTCATCGGGCCCCGATGTAACGCTTCAAAATTCCAACTAGGATGGAAGTGTGCTATACGATAAAGTTAGTTCTTCACTAATATTGTTACCGCATATTTTCATTGCTATAAACCGGCAACGCTGCTGCCGATGCTCAACGACATCCGTGCGGAAACTCTTTCGCGCCGGGTTTCTCTCGGTTGCGCGAAGTTCACGCGCCCGGAACCCCATTCACCCCTCCCTCCCGCGAGCGAGTGCGACGCGGTGCAAGCCACCTCATCCGTCCTTCCTCTCATCGGCGAGCTTGTTTGTGGCCTTTCTCGCGGGCGCTTCGGCGTTTCCTCCTGTTACACCTCCGCATATCGCGACCGTGAAGCTCTCCTCGTCGATCCACGACGAATGTCGTTTTCGAAGACGGACATTCGGTTGTCTCCAACCAATCCCAAGATAACGCACGTGCCTGCTGATAAAAATAGAAAAATCCTTCGTTGTACCAGAAGTGGCGCCAGAAGTGGAAGGGATCCAAAAATGCACGAAGAACTAAGAGGAAACCAATAAAAAAAAATTGTAAAACAAGAGGAAAATGCCTAATTCCTGCTGATAACAATATGAAATCTTAGATACAGTAACAGATGTGGAGATATCGAACGAAAAGGCACGAAGAAGAAGAGGGAAAAAGAAGCTGAGAGAGAATCGTCGGTGAGAGCGGGCGCCGAGGGGTACGAGCTGAAGAAGAAGAAGAAGAAGAAGAAGAAGAAGAATAAGGAAGGAGAATGAGGAGGTGGGTAGGGGACAGTGTGGCGGGTTCGACGGCCGGCTGGTGGCCCAGTGACCGGGACCGGTTCCCTCCGCGGTTCCTCCTTCCGCCTTCCTTGCAAACGCACAACTGCATCATCTCGCTCTTCGTTCTCCCTCCCCGCCGACGACCGCTCTCCCTCTCCCTCTTCCTCTCGTTCCTTCGCTCGTTAACCCTTCCCGCTCGCTCGCTCCTTCGCCGTCTCGCTTCTTCGTTATACCTTGCGCCTTATCCTTTCTCTTCCTCCATCGCCGCGCTACTCCGTCCCTCGTACTCCTTCTCGTCGCTACCTCTCCACCTCTTCGTCGTCCAGCGCTCACAGAACCCGGCAGAGGAGTCCACCGCATCACAGAAACACACAGGACAACAAACCGACCACACCGATGCAACTCTCCTCGCACGAACACACCGACGAATAAATAAACACACCCACGGAATTTAACGCCGGGGTATAACACCACGTAACACCGTCACGCGAATATGAATATACACGAGGTAGAGGCAGCAGGAGCAGCAGGAAAAAGCGGCGGAACGCTCGCCGGAGCGGCAGCTCGGAGCAAGACGGCAGGGAAGAAAAGAGACAAAAATGAAAAGACAGTCGAGAAGGCGTTCGCGGGTCTCTCGCCCCGATCATCATCTCTTCGCCACTTTTCTTTCAGCACTTTTTTTTTCCTCATTTTTTTTATTTTTTGTTATGCGCTTCCACTATGTTTTCGTCTCGTTCGTTATTGTTGTTTCATTGCTTTGGGTTTAAAACATTTTTATTGTTTTTTTTTTTTCATTTTGCCAGGTTTGTTACATGCTCGCGAGGTTTTATCTCCCGAGTATTTTGACTCCGCGCTCACCCATCCATCTTTCCTCTCGCGGGCCCGCGAGAGCTCCGGAGGTCACCGCGGTGGATATCCCCACCGAGTCATTCTCCGATTCTCTTCCGGAGCCCTCTCTCTTTCCATCCATCCACGTGAGCGCGCATCTTTCTCCCGGAGTCCTCGGCAGGATGCTGCCTCTCTTTCCCCGACGTCTTTCGCGCCAGGCTCGGCGGTCGAACGGGCAACTCCGATACGAATCACTTCCGGTGAATCGATGACGATCCGGACGAATGTTTGTCCTCTCATGGTGCGCAAGAGCGTTCTGCGCGAAAGGTCTGGGGCACGATCTTTATATCTTTTTTTCTTTTTAAACAAAGTCAACTGCCGATCTGCACCCAGAAAAAAGTTTACTCCAATCAAAGAAAATTTATTAAGGACGAAGACATTTTTTATTTCCTTCATAACCTAATAGAGCGTTATTAATTTATAATATGTTTATTTGTTTAATAGTATAATTCTTATTATTTAATTGTAACAGATCTGCTACTTTTGATTGCATGAGAATAATGTTATATATGAATGACGCAGAATCAAATTTTTTTTTAATAAGTCATTTTCACTATCAACGAAGCATTAACAAGACCTATGTTATTATTAAATAAACATACGGATCCGTTATCGATGCACGATTACAATAATCACGTCGCACATTAGTTATACTCGTAACATAACCAATCTCGAAGTGGGTTCTTCGAAGCCTCATTCCACAACCACAATTCGATCGAAGTATACAGCTTGAAGTAAACAAAATTTCATAGAAACAAACCGACGAGTTGCCTCTCTATTACAATGTAGCAGCGGTTCCCCGTAAGGAATAAATATAGTCTTGTACGACTCTGCAATGCACGCTACCGGATAATAGCCGCGTTTGTCTTGACGTCAAATATATGATTTCTTAATTTTTATTTCTAATAAAATTTTTTGTTTTTAATCTTTATTTTAAAGTAACAATCTTTGACTTTTTTTTTTTACTTACGCTTAAGAATAGCCGTTATTTGAATCTAATAAGGATTTTGTTAAGGCAAGTAAACATTTCTTTTATCATAATAAACGTCACTTGAAGATCGAAATTTATTAAATTTTATTACATTTTTTTTTTTTGGATGTGCGGCCGGTCGTCCGATCGCCAAAGGTCTTCGGGCCCTCGGCAGGATGCTGTTTCTCTTTCCCCGCCGTCTTTCGCACCAGGCTCGGCGATGAAGCGCCCAACTCTGAAACGAATCACTTCCGGTGAATCAATGACGATCCGGACGAGTGTTTGTCTCCTCATGGTGCGCCCAAGCGTTTTGCCCGGAAAGTCTGGTCACGATTTTTATATCTTTTTTTAAAACTGAATTAACAGCCCATCTCCGGCCGACCGGCCGATCGCCAAAAAGGGTCGCTGACCCCTCAGCGGGATGTGAAAAAACCTGCGCCCCGGTGTCGAACTCTTCCCCGCGGGGTGGACCGACTAAACGAGCAGCAAGGCTGCCAATGGCGAGACGCTTCGAAAAGCACATGGTCGGGCAACCCCGCGGGAGCGACGTAATCACCGCGTCACAGTGCAGCAGGATAGCCATAGGCAGAGCAGTCAAGGGCCTGAAAGGAAAAGTAGTCTCTATGCGACGGGGGCGCGAGCCCGGGGGGGCCCGGAGGGGAAAGGAAGTGAAAGTCCAAGGCCTGTTGCGTCGAGCTGCATCCGAGATTTCGTGCCTTCTTCTTCCGCTCCCACTCGCGGGGCTCTCTTCTATCCTCCGGCGCACCATCGGCCGGCGGCGCACCATCGCCGCTTCTGTAACAGACGCACGTGCGTCTGGGTCTTCATAGATGCACGATACCGATCGCCGCGGTGCGACCCCGTGTTTACGCGGTTCGCCGGAGTTCGTCACGGAACTTGCAGAGGACGATCTTGAAGTCTGCGAAGGATCGCGTCCATCGCATCCACAGAAAGATCGTCGATGATCCGCGATCGAACGAGATAGCTTTGATCGACTTTGGAGCGGTTCTTCGCGACATCCTGGGGAGTCGAGCACGGAGAAAAATAGTACTGTTTCTCCAACAGAATGTAGACCGTTAATAATTTATTGTTGTGGCAGCAAAGTATTTGCCTCCCCAGCAAAATATTTTGTTGTCCCTCTGTTGAGCAGGTGAATGAGTTATGGTAACAAAATTCTTGTTGTCCCAACAATATTTTTTTCTCCGTGAGAGGGAAGAGAGGAGCCAGTAGTGCTCGATCATGAAAGAATAAATGGTATACACATCTCGCGATCCAGCCGCGAGAGACCAGTGGCTAACTGGTCCACGAGGACTCAAGATCCGTTAGATCAGCAGGAGATCCTCGAGAGACGAGGAGAGCGGACTCGAGGATCGGAGGGAGTCGAGTGAACGAGAGGGAGGCATTCGGCGTCGAAGCCGAAAGAGAAAGACGGCGTTTTATGGCCCGACGTGGGAGCGATGGTGAAAAAAATGGGCCGCTGCCCGAAGCGGTCGCTGATGCTGTTCCTCCTGCTGCTGCTTGTAAACCGAACGTGCAAGAGAGCATCGCAGCAGCGGAGCAGAGCCAAGGATATAACGGTTCCCAAGCATCGGCCGGGTCGCGGTATAATTTCGGTCGAGCAACCCCCCTCCACCCCCGGGTCCTCCCCCCTTCCCACCCTCGCACCGGGAGAGCCTCTTTTCCTATCTGCCTCCTCGTCGCTCCCCATCGCGTCGCTCATCGCGTCCTCCCGGGGGGGCTCCATCTCGTTCGTACGCTCGCGTTCTCTCCTCCGAGAGCTCCCTCGGCCTCTTCCTCATCGCGCGTCTTCTCGCGGCTCCTATAACGCACCGGGAGAGGAACCCGCGCGACGGAGAGAAAGAGAACCTCGTCGCTCTCTCCGCCCGAACGTGGGACGCGGGTGTGCGGCTTCACCGCGAATCCGATCTCTCTCACTTCTCTTTATCATATTCTCTTCTACCTCGGCCCCGGAGTCTCTCGACTCCTCTCCTTTCATTAAATCGCCGTCTCTGTTCCCGCTTATCTCCCCTTCACCCCCCCAACCGCCGCCCCCTCCCCCCCGCGCGGAGAAGCGAGATACGATACCTTCCGGCTACTTATCCCAAATCCTCTCGGTGAACTTCTTCACTTTTTCTTTTTTTTTTCAAGAAAAAGCGAGAGGATCAGAATTGTGTTACTTCTCTGCGGAAAACATCGCAGAGTCTCGCGCCGATAAGGATGGGTCAACATAGGCGGGGGGCACGATCGGCGAGTATCTTCGGGGCGCAGCAAGATGGCCAGTTAACGCGAGCGATGTGTCTATCTCATTGAAGTGGGGAAGGAGGAGGGAGTCGCGAGATGTAAAAAGGGACACGAGGGCTCGCCCGGAGGTGAGTCGGCCGTTTGAGTTAGCGCGTTAACTGCGCTCGCATTCGCATTTTTCCTCGGGGCTGGCCCGTTCCCGAGTTCGCGAGAGCGCTCTCCGATGGGACTCTCCGTCTCTCGTCTCGCCGCGGGTCTCCCTTTTGCCGATGTTGTATGGCGAAGTGGCGTGCAAAGAGTCTATATATATATATATACATTATATATATATGTATGTACAGGTAACAGAGCGACGACGACGACGAGCCCAGCCGAGCAGGAGAGCCCCTCCGAGCTCTCTGTGCAAAGGCAAAGAGGAGCTGAGCTGTGCTGTGTTGGGTCGTTGGCCGCAACTCGCCGTGACCCAGTGCGAGCGCTAGGACATTGACTCTGCCATCGCCATCGCCATCCGCGATACCAACTTCCCTCCCCCTTCCCCCCAAGACCCCTCCCCGCCCCTCTCCCTTTCCTTCGCCGCGACTGAGGCTCTCCTTCTCGCTCTCGTTATCTTTCCCTCCTCCGTCCTCGCTTCGTGCATGCCGCTTTGCTCTCTCGGTTACTCCTCGCGCGGGCTTTCCTCCTCTCGCGGCTGATGCCTCCGCTGCTACACTGCTGTATCCTCTTCGCGCTCTTTTCCACTTCGCGTCTCTCCGCTCCGCTCCAACCGTCCGTCTTTTTCTCTCTTGGTCGACTGTTCTGCTCTTTTTTCGCGGTCTCCTTTACTCACGAAAACGAGGGAACAGTCCTCGACCGTATTGTATATTCTTGCTTTTTGGTGGTTTTTTTTTAATGATTTTTTTTTTTTTTTGGGCGTTCTGATTCAAGATCGACGTCCCAAAACGCTGCGACCTCGAAGCGGTTTATTTAAGGATCCTGCGTTAGGTGGATGTTGGGTTGGGCGAACGGTAAATAAAAATGGTTTGCAGATTTAATGGGCATTTTTTTTAACGCTCGATTTATCATTTTTTAGACGAAGACGCGGTCGGTCGAGACAAAAATAGAAAAATTGAAATTTACAGGGACGAGACTTTTTGGAGATCCTCGGACGGGAGACGCTTGGTAAACGTGGGAACCTTTTATTCTGTGCACACTGGGGAAAAAGTATATGTGGCTATAGAAAAATATATTTCTGGTGTATATGAAATATATTTTTGCAAATATGTATAAAGCAATTTACATATTTCAATACATCGATCATACTAAAAACTCAATTTCATTTATTTCGGATATATAATTTTTTACCTATAAATGTGGGAACCTTTTATACTGTGCACACTCGGTACAAAGTATATGTTGCGATAGATAAATATATGTTTGCAAATATATATAAAGTAATTTACATGCTGCAACATATCGATTATACCAAAACTCAGTCAAATTTATTTCGAATTTTTTTTACCTGCAAATCTACTGGCTTCGCGTTTATTCGGTGACATCTACGTACATCGATTCACTGGCGATAAGCTATCGAGTTTTTCCGAATGTCAACGCGCCAAGATAGTGTCAGTCCGTCGTTTTCGGATAAGATCTTTGGCACGAGAAAACGTGATTCCTCCCCCCCTCCCCCGCTGATCGCCGTCGTCGATCACGTATGAAACTGCCAATTGAAGTGTACGGGAAACGATTTTTAAAAATAGATATATATATATACACATTCCTGCAGGTAACTTAATCGACAATCTAATATAAAAAAAAATTTGTTGCAAATCTCGTTCCCTTCGTTTAGCATTGACCACGCGAATACGAGTTTACCGGATGCCTCGGTTCTCGATACGAATTGGAAACGCTCTTTTTCAATCGGGCGAAGAAGCAGGATCGGCAGCACCGAAGCAGCGTCTCGGGCTGCACCGCAGGGAGATCCGCGCGAAGGAGCTCGGTTCGATGATCATGAACGTAAAGAGAGGAGTAATCGCCGAGAGAAAGAGGGAAGGATAACGAGGGAAAAAAGAGACGATGCCGGGAGAGAGAAAGAGCACCGAGAGAGAACAGGATGCGGAAGAGTGGGAGTTGACCCGCAGCGTTGAAGCCGCAACCAAGAATCAGAAAGTCAGCTGACTCTCAGCCACGTTGGTCTGCGGGCTGAGAGAGTCGTTTCCTACCGTCGAACTTTGCTGTCTATCTACATCAACTAAAAACAAAAAACGTTCGAATTAATTTATAACGAGTCTGACCAATTTTCACTTTCACGGATGTCCTGCCCGATTCCCTTCTGTTTCTGCCATGAAGATAGGAAGCTTTTTTCCTTTCTTTTACTTTGCTTTTCTTGTCTCTATAAAAGTAGCCCCGGCACTTTCCCACAAGAAAACTAGGGAGAAGAAAAAGAGAAAATAGGGAAAGCCGTTTCCTACCGTCGATCTTTACTGTCTATCAACGGGAAGTCAAATAAAAAATGAGTAAAAAGTTTGAATTAATTTATAACGAGTCTGATCAATCTTCGCTTTCACGGATATCCTGCCCGACTTCCTTCCGTTCCTGCCATGAAAATAGGAAGCTTTGCTGGTCTCTCTAAAAGTAGCCCCAGCGCTTTCCCATACACTGAGAAAAAGAGGTGGTTGGATTAACCAAATGCGCGGTGACATAAGTTCAAAGGTATATTTTGTTGGTACAACAAAAATGTTTCTTTCAATCGACAAATCTAAATAAGTTGAAGCAAATAATCGTTCGACAAAACAATGCTTTATTTGTATCAAACGCGACTTTTGGTTAAACCAACCAATTTTTTTTCTCAGTGCAAGAAAAGTACTGTTTTTTTTAATCCCACACTGCGACGCGAGAGAAGTCGTAAACTTGGGAGACACGTGAGACAGGAGATTAGAGAGACGAGATTCGAGTGAGTCTCCCGCAGGACCCGGAAGTACTTCATCGAATCGCCAGAGCCGGTGGGAATCTCGGGAAACCGAACTCCTCGCCGTGAGATGAAAAATAAAAGATCCACGAAACGAAAACGAAACAGAGGGGGAGCCAAAGAAAAGATGCGACCACTACCGATCCGACTCGCCTTGCAGACGAGTCGCTTTGGTAATGAGATGCGCGAGGGGGCGTCTCTCGTGATAATTGAGCCTTCGCGTCACGTCCAGTGGCGCAAGGCATCGACAAGACCCGCGCCGCATCGTACGAACGTAAAAAAAAAAAAAACACCGAAGAAAGCAATGCATACCGCACTGCTCTGTGCTAGCTGTGAGCCGAAAAGATCGCGTCCCCAACCTGCGTTGACGAAGACTATAACAGCCGAAAGAACCCCAAGATCGAATCAGCCTCTCCTCGTGGGGTCTCCGCTCTTTCTCCTTTCCTGCGCCATTTCTTCCGCTCCGATCCCCGATGGACCGTTCGAGAGGAAAAAGTCCCCTCACCCCGGGAAAAGCGTCCGGCCATAAAGCGAAGAAATATCTCAATTTTTCCGGACACTCGTCTTTCGTAGAACTCGACGACGACAAAATCGTCGAATCGTCTCGGAGCCGAGGAAGGAGAAGAGGAGCCCTCGGAAATTCGGCGCACGTTCGCGGACGCCGAGGTGCTCGTCCGCATCGCCCTCTCTTCTTCCTGCTGCCGATGCCGCTCCGGCCTGGCCCTCGATGGCCCACCAGAACCACGAGAGGCAGCAGTCCGCGATACCGTTACGCATTTTTCTTAACGCCGCCTGCTCGATGGCCCTTCCATGGAAATGAAGAAAAAGAGCAGGAATAATGGGATAGAGCGGTTCGCTTTTTTTATTACCACGTTGAGGAAAAAAAAAATGTATATATAAAAAAATGGACGCATCCTGCAGGATGGAGAACGGCGCTAGGACCACCGGACCCTCCTGGGAGAATCGAATCCCGCCCGAGCTCCCTCGCGCTGGTCCAGCACCGGGCGTCCGAGCTAGGCTGTGTACACACACACACACGTGCACTCACACCTGAGCGATCCACGCACCCACGCAACTTACCGAAGCTCCTACGTGGGTTTTTTTGACTCTCCCTCTCTATCGATATTTTTCTTTCGATTTCTCCGTGTCCGCTATCGGTTTTCCATCGTTCATTTCCCGATTTTTTTTTGCGTTTTTTTTTGCCACCGAGCGGCAGCGGCGACGCCAGCGATGGGTATTGTATGGGGTCGCGTTATAGGGATATTCGATTACGACGATCGTGTTACGTAAAGGAGGACGTGCGGATTCCCTTTCCGCGAGGGTGGAGGACTCTCCAGCAACTGGACTCGTACACCGCATGACTATTCAAATATATTCATACTTATGTCCGTAATAATATCAAAAACAATAATAATCATTATTATAGTTATATGTAGAGGGATTATTATTATTATTTTTGTTTTTATGATCTATAATTATCACTATAGTTCATTAGTGATAATTATCAATATTGTTATTACAACAATAATTATACAATAATATCAATATTATCAATACTATAATATTACTGTAATATTGATATATCAATATTGTTATTAATAATTATTATTGTTACTGTGAACGAGGGCCCCGTGAATCGGGCAGAACGGGCAGAAAGTGCACTTTTCACGATGCAAAAGATATCTAACGAATCCATTGAAATACCGACAAAAAAAACCAAGATATCTGAATATCATCTCGATGTAACATCGATAAATATTCATGAAATTTTTTTCTTCTCAAACCGATACATTCCAACTCGTGTCATAAGTGTTACGAGTCCATGGATGTAGAATATGTCCGGGAATTCTTTTTTTATTTATTTTTTATCATCTTAGTTTCATCTCTCGGAGTTCCCCAATTCCGAGTTTTACGCGTTGACCAAACGAGTTTGCGGTGCGGGCGACTCGGACATAAAAACGCTCGTCTCTCTCGCCTCTCCTTCTTCCTCTTCTTCTCCCTCGGCGTGTGTATCATATGCGCGAGGAGTCGCTAATGACTCCGTGTGCGGCTCGCGACGATTCCGCGGACCGCGAGTTCCCTCCCCGTCCTTTCTGCTCAGCGCTCACTCGTGTTCTCCGAGCGCGGTCCGCTCCGCGACTTCCCGGTGATCGGCCCGCGAGCGCCCACGGTCAAGGCCTCGCGGGCATCGCGGCTGCGAGGCTCGTCGCGAGGTCGAGAGCAGCATCGTCGGGGCGCCCTCCCCTCGCCCTGCCTCGCGCGGCACGTCGTTAAAGAATTTAGGTCAAAAAGTCACCGGTCTTGTCCGGCGAGCCTCGCCGGTACGCGCGTGCGATAACCGCGCCATGCATTTGTCTCGCCGAACGGCCAGTGAAAAGCGACGCCGGAGAAAAACGCCTCCCACGAACGGCTCGACAAAGGAGACGAGGAAACGACGAACGGTAGAATGGAACTCTCCGGTTCAATGAAAATCGTGCAGGATTAATAAAATGCATTCGATGCGAGACGATTCTATTTGCCGGAGATGACAAACCACTTGCTGAAAAAGGTTCCTCCGGCGACGGAAAAGTCAAATAGATTTTATTTGTTTATTGAATTATTACGGGTTTGCATCCAATTGCAACACTGTAAAAAAATTGTAAATTTAATGTAATGGACTGAACATTTTTAGACTAAAAGTCACATATGGGGTACAAAAGTACCCCAGACGACATTCGAACTGCACTCCTACAGTAGATATTGACATTACTGACTCGGGACCTCCACGATAATTTAGTTCCATGATCCGACGATGTGCGGAGGTCGGTAGTAGCAGCCTCAGTTGCTTCATGAAATTTAATATACCAGTTTTTGCATAAAAACCTCCAATCCGGTACATTAAATTTCACACGAATTTTTTTACAGTAAAGACAATGGTTAAAACCATCGTCCAAACAGCCATGCAATCAAAGATCGCAAGGACCCGGGACTAAAGTCGTATAAAATAAATTACACAAAAGAAAGCATGTAACTGATACGTTCGTGCAAGCAACCAGCAACAAGGAGACCGAACACCGAATATTTACCCCGTCCGGAAATACACCATGATTTGCCTTTTGGAGCGAGCGATTTTTTATTTGCAATATATCGCGCTGTACAATTTTTTATTTTTATTTTTGGAAACGGAAGAATCCACGAGATAGTCGCTGAGTTTGCCTCAACTCAGCGACTCAAGCGGGTCTCGGCTGTGTAACCGGAAAGTACGAAATTAACAGCCAGTGTACACACAAATACTTGCCACACTGGCGAGGCAATAAAGGGACCGGTGTACGAGTCCGTGCAAGGCCTTTTCGCGTGGATACTACCTAATTATTTGAATTGCAAATTCACGCTCTCTGCGGGAGCGGGAAGAGAGCCGAGGCATAAGCGCACAGCACACAAGGGGTGGAGAGGCGCGCGGATGGAGGAAGAGAAGAAGGTTCACGCAGTTACTGGGGCATTAGGCTCGCCGCATACCACCTTCTCTCGGCCGTATACATTCTATGTATACTGTACTTATGTATATAAATAAATTTATATATATGCGGATATATATATGTATATACGTATATATATATGTACGAATACATTATTATAGCCCGAAGAGTTCTCGTTCGGCCGAGCTCCGGGCGTTTAGCGTTTTCAGTGTCAGGAAGCAACGAGCATATCGTTTCTCGGAACTGAGACGATGATCTCACGGATGGTAATTCACGTTGCTCGTCTTAACCTGGTTCCGATTTCTGAAATCGGTACTTCCAACCCCTTCACAGGATTCAAGCTAATTATTATTATTTTTAATTCATTTATTTTTATTTATCTATTATTCGTTTTTGTATTCAACGAAGGTTCAGCTCGGTTGGTGTTTCTTTAAAGTTATCGAGCTCGGGACGTTTAGCGTCTTCACAGCCAGAAAAATAATTAATTCGAGGGGCATTCGCAAATAAATACTTATTTGGTTTACATAAATATTTTAATTGATTTAGGTAAATATTTACTTATATTAAATGAATATTTATTTAAACCACATAAAGCCCATCAAGTGAATTATTTTTCTCGGTGCAGTTTCAGGAAGCAACGAGCGTGTCGTTTCTGGGAAGTGAGACGATAATTCACGTTGCTCGTCTCAACCTGGTTTCGACTTTCTTTTAATCAGAACTTTCAACCCCTTAGTAAGATTCGAGCTAATTATTATTTTTTTTTTGGTTTATTTAATTTTATTTATTTTTTATTCATTTTTGAATTGCACGAAGGTTCGGCTCCTCTGGCATTCCCTGGAAGATATCGGAGGTGCAGAATGCTCGGCTGCCACCTCGGGGCGCCCAGCAGAGAGACGTACGTGACGGGACGTAAAGGGACGACGGTTCGCGATAGAAGCGAGGCACGCGGGCACTTCTATAATTATTCTAGCGGTGACTCGCGATCGTTTCTTGGCCAATGGGACTGTCGGGTTCTATGGGACACGGGGATACACATCGAGTGCCGATGTCCATCGGTACGTTGAACGTCCAAGCCACGCCTCGTGACCCAGACTTCCACATAACTGTTCTCGAAACATCGCCGGCAGAGGTATCTTATGCGAGATAGCGCGAATGAATCGACGACGCCGGCAGGGAACAGGGAGGCGAAGGGGCGTGAAGGATGGATAGAATCTATCGAGACGGGAATAGCTCCAACCGAGGAGAAACAGACAAATATATTTTTCCTTAAATATTTTAATAATAATAAATTAATAATTTCCGATGAATTATCATGTTTTGCCGAAAAAATTCGAAAGCGCGATTGTTAAGGAGGAAGCTTTGAAATATTAATATCGAATAAGAATAGCTCTAACCGAGGAGGATCAGATAAACATATTTTGTCTTAAATATTTTTTTAAATGTTTTAATAATAATAAATTAATCATTTTTTATGAATTATGTTTTTTCGCAAAAATTCAATAGTTCGATGTGAAGGAGGGAACTTGGATATTTTAATATCGTGGAGGAGATCGTGACGTTGGAGTTTGGTGATTCTCCTACCGCAACCAGGCGTATAACAGTTCTCGTAACATCGAAACTGGCCGCGGCCGAGGAGGTGAACGAATCAATGACGTTTGCGCCGTGATCCGAACGGAACCGAGTTTTACGGAGCGAGAGACGAAAGTTCAACGGACGTAAGATCTGGCCGCTCGAAGCGCACGTATGCTTTGCATAATTTTCGTTTCATCGTCGCGATCGATGACCGTTGCAAGTAAAAATTATAATTAACGAATAATAATAAGAATAATTGAATAATAATAAATATTATTATTATTATTGATTTTGTTAATAATAATAAATACTTGTAATTCTTCACGGATAATCAAAAAAATTGTAAATTTTCGAATCCATTTTTTGACATAAATATCAATATGTGTTAAAAATATTAATCGTACAAAGAAAAAATACACGAAAGTGAAAAAACCGTCTCGATACGAATGCAATCGACGAGTTTCGAGGATGCGGCATGAATGAAACGCGGCATCGACAGAGAGTGGTCCATCGATCTGCAGTGCAACAAGTACGAAGACATAGAGCAGCCGACGACCGGTCAGCTTTTCGTGGTCCGACTCAAGCTGCGCCGGGGCTTATGTCTCGTTAAACTGCAGTTAGTCCGAGAAAAATTCGAGCGGCACTTGGCCTTTTCGACGCCGAGGTTACAATGAAGACAGGCCACGCGCCCGTACGGCCGTCCGTCAAATTATCCGATTGAAAAATGAGCAAACGCCTTTTTTCCCTGACGGACCTTTTTCCAAACTGGACACGATCATCCCTCATCGTTTCCATTATTCCCGGCTCCAATGTCGCCCGGTGGACACATGTAGTCCATTGACCGGTCCTCGAGGGCCTCGTCGGGCCCGTGGACCATGCACAAGGACACGCGTGTCCTTATTCTGTCCGAAGGATTAGCGGCCGCGGCCCTTTTTGCATCTCCGAACTCCGTGAACTCTTTCGCTATTTACTCCGCGCTCTGTTTAACCGGACGAGCGTCTCCCGGGGTTTTCCTTCCATTCACGAATCCGAGAACCCCCCGGGGGAGTCGCCGAGGAAAGCGCGAAACTACCGCGAAGCCGGCAGCTGAATTTCTCTCCGATCCCGACGAGACTAATTGCCAATTAAAGAGACGTCTCTCGCTACTTTTCACCCGTCCGACTGACATTCGCTTGTGAGGCTGGACAAGGTGTGTGTCCTTCCAGAATTTCCTTCGGCCGATTCGTCGGTCCAGCGACGCCGATTTTCAGAAAAGTCCTACAGGAAGAGTTCGTCACGTCCATCGGAAACTTCGTCCATCCTCCGTCCAGCCTTGTAACCGCTAGTGGACATCTGCACATCTTTTTGTTCTTTTTGTATGACCAAGTGAATGGCGATAAAGCTGCTCCGATTTCCGGGCCGAAGGGGTGAATTTTCCGGTCTCGCGGCACGCGTCTGCCACGTTCCACCCACAATTTCTCTGTGTTACCTTTTTTTTCATCTCCTTCCGCGGCGTTGAGTTACGCGATTATGTTTAATTTTTTCAGGTACCATATGGACCGACGAATCGGCGACACGCGCGGCTTACGCAACGTCCGTGACGTCGCGTCGATGCAACTTCCGGGTTGGGATACCTTTTTCAAGATAATAAAGGAACGTAAAAAAAAAATCGTAAAAAAGATCGGCAGAGATCGCCGCGATTTTTCCGGAAGAAATCGATCCCCGGCACGATGTAATGAAGAGAAAAAAAAATGAAAAAAAATGAAAAATGTGTGCATTAAAGCAAAAGGTGTATAAACAGGCAGTAGGGGGCGAGGTTGCTCGACTTCCTCATCGTCGTAGCATCGCGGTTCGGGCGTCGTTGTGCATGCAGTGTCCCGAGGGCGTGGCGGACGCTGCGCTCTCGGCTCTCTCCTTCATGCCGGGATGACACAAAGGGAGCACGCCGACGATGTTCCAACGCTTTTGCGTCACACACACACACACATCTATCTTCGCTTGCAATGTACACAGCATCCTGTGGAAAGGTTTCCGTAAAAGATTCATCCGCACCGCTCCGGATCGTTCCAGATGTCGTAACGCGTGCCCCCCCCCCCCCCCCTCCGTACCCCGTACGCACACGCGTGCACTCGGCTCGTTCGCACGCATGGTGACTCTGTGTATCCTCCCCAGCACCCTGTTTTCATTCTTTATTATTTTCTTTTTTTTTCATTATTCTCTCAAGTGTACGACTGTCTTTCGCCCGAATCATGGAAGCCCCTTGAATCTTTTCCGGAAACGGCGGAACGCAACGTGCTTCGTCAGAAGTAAAGAACGCAATTTTTTTCTTTTTTTAGGGACACGAGATATCCCGGAAGTGGCATAATCGAAAGAGAGAGAGAGATTGGAAAGGTGAAAGGACGGAGGGAGGAGTGAGAGCGGGGAAAGCAAAGGGTTGCCGTTTCGCGGTGAGCAGCTGCCGTACAAGAAGGTATTTTGTCCCGAGCCGGTGCACGCGGTAGAGCACAGGAAGACGAGCGCGCCCCGTTGAGGAGAAAGGGGTGAAAGGGCTCGCTGGATCTAAGGATCCCTTTCGAAATTTTTTTCTTTCATAAGGGAATCCGCGGTTCTCTTCCCGGATTCTCTTATTCGGTGGGCGTGTGCGGGAACCCGATGGTGCGCCATGTGAATCATGAGTCACGTGTCGCGTGCCTCGTCGAGGCACGTGTCGTTCCCTCACGGTTGTCCGTACGGATCCGCGCGCACCTCGCTTCGTCGCGGATATCTATCGTAGATCCGACGGGTCGGATATGCCGGGGGATGAAAGGGGCAACTGACATTGGATAGATAAAAAAGAACGGGCCGATATAGACGATAAGGAGGCAAAGCCAATCTAGACGTTGACGTCGAGAGATTCTCCGGGGCTGGCTGGGTAAAATTAAAAAAAAAATTAAAAAGGTTTGATGGGAGTACTGTTGGCGCGGAAATATATCACTTGGAAACAATGACGTCGGGCAAAACTGTATATCTCGTACCGCCTGCTTGTTTTGCACCGATGAAGATCCTGGCATCAGAAGCAGCAAAACGTTAACGGCGAGTAAGTGAATTGAGTCGCGCGAGTTGAGTAAAATATGGGAAATAAAGGCCCAGAAGAAGAAGAAGAAGAAGAGGGAGCAGAACAGCGAAGGTAGGAAGGGAAAGGTGGAAGCCACTCGTGACTCTCGTCGGGCGTCTAGCGTGGCTCGGAGAACGCGGAAGAAGCCTCGAGAGACGTTGAAGATGCTGGGTGGCGCGGTACATGTATACCCAAGTTCACGGCGGAGAGAGAAGAAGGAAAGAGCGATGGCGCGTGTAGAAAGAGGGAATAAAGACAGCGAAACAAGAGGGATCCGAGCGTGTGTCATGCCCGAGCGAGGAGTCCCTTTCCAAGTAAGAGTGGGTTAAGGCCCAAGGTCCTCCCGGTCGGTTGGTCGGCGATCGCGAGCTCGCCGCGAAACAAGGCGAGAGATCGGCCTGATGCGCGAAGGATGCGCCACGGAACTGGCCCGCCGATTCCAGCCGCTGCAACGAAGGTTGGCGGAAGGAGGAATCGGCCGAAGAGGAGCCAGAAGAAGCGTAAGAACCATCACCGGAGGAAAACAGCCACCGTACCGCACGGTCCGACCTACAAACTTCCACCGGCGAAGCTGCAGGCAGCATTACCTAACAGTACCTACAGCCGATGCATCACTGTATCAGTGGCAAACGGAGAAGCCAGCCGGTACGCCGGTGTATTCGCGTTGCATCGTCGTGAGAGAGGAGAGCCTGGACGTCGCATCAACGGACAAACTGATACACGGATACTTTAACCGCTATGCAGTGTCACGGGTGCAGACGACGTGTGTGTCCCTATAAAGTATAAAGCCAGCCTGTGGTCTTTGCGTACTTGAGGCGCAGACCTTATATAGGCCACGGCTGCTCATGTACCCCAAGAGAAACGCGCCACAACAGTTATCCGTACTTGCCCAACATGCGGGGATGCGGCTGAAAGTCCCAGTCATTGACACCTTCGGCCAAAGTAGCACTCAAATTCAGATCCATCGCTGATGGATGGTGGAAATAAAATTTACCGTAAGGCCATTTCTGATTCCATCCGGGGCTTCTCCTTCGTTAAATTTCGTGGAACGGTGATGATGGATAAGCCGTGAATTGGTAGGACAACCACGTTGGCAAGTCGATCCGGCGGGTATATGGGCCAGCCGACTCTCCTCTCGCCCGCCCGCTGACCCGCTCGGTTTTTTTTTGTATGTTTTTTTTATAGATACTTCTTCGATCCTTAAGTACATATATACACGTGTTTATGTGTAAGCCCCCGATAGGCTTCCCTCGCCGCAAGCGGGCAGTATCTTTCTCCTTCTCACCGTGTGTTTCTCGTTCCCCGTGCGTGTGAGAGAGGATTACCGCTCTTGTGTTGCTGCCTCCCTCGAGATGGGCCCCGTTACTCAGGGTGTCGCGGAGCCAGTTACCGTGTTACCGCAATTCAGGCCACAAAGTCAAAATACAGTTAGCCGGCCGCCGCGTGTTCGTCGTCGGCGCGGACCGTAATGCCGAACGAAAAAAGAAATCCTCGGAGCTCATCCGATGCTCGCCTGGGTGTATATGCGCTCTACGGCGGAGCCGAGAGGCGAAAGAGGAGGATGACGAGATAAGACGATGAGACGAGGCTGGGAGGAGAGGAAAGGAGCCGGGAGATCGCGTCCGGAGAACTCTTGGCTGTGACTCCTCCGATGACTCTTAGCGTGCTCGACGCATCCTGGGGGCTTCTGCACGGCGGCTGGACCGGGAATGTGAGAAACCCAGATTTCGGGGGGTCCTGATTATTCCGCTCGGAGGAATTCGAAGGACCGCAATAGCGGCCGATTATCGATCCGTGTACCGGGAAGAGGGCGGAATCTGAGGAGCCGGACGGGATAACATTTGGGTTGGCTCGACGATGGCAGAGTAAGAAATGGAGGGAACCAAGACTCGCGAATCGGGGACCAATTCGCGTGGGTCGGCCATTGGTGTATTCCAAGTAGCTGCGTCACTCGCGTGAGTCAACGAGTGAATCGAACAGATGTGCATACTTTTTTATTTACTTGTTAATTGCACCAGAAAAAAAATTGTAAAAGATAAACACAAAACAAAAATTGTGGTGGCTTGGGGACACGAAATGTTTCTCAAATGTACAAACCTTTCTTTACTGAGTAGAAGGATTTTTTTCAAAATACATTATTTATAATGGTAAACTCCAAGAAGTCAGAGACCATATTTACTTAGAGTACTTCCCGTTCAAAAAAATGATGTTTCCTATAAAATGTTGGTTGGTTCCCACACCGCGTTATTATGCACTCCCTACAGAACTGAGAATCGGATACCAGCCTCGGAAAGAACGTGGCAAGAGCCGGAGGGAAATACCGAAAGAGACACTCTCGTCGTGTCGGACTCTTTAAAACCCGCCTCGTTGTGGCACGTGATTCGTTCGCCGGTGAGCCAATATTGCAACACTACGTGCGCGTCATCCCAACGCATACACACCATCGCCACTGCATAGACTCTTCTCTGGGGCATCCACGTGGACCCTCGAAATTTTAGAGTAGAGTAACGCAACCGACGCGAGAGCATGGCCCTTCTCCTGTATATACATATATACATCTCCCACCGATTCATTCTTTATCCCGCTTTTTCTTTCTCCGCTCCTTCGTTTCCGGCGCTCAACTTCATTGCCACACGGTTATCTTTTTTATTATTTTTTTAAATCGTTTACCGCCGCGCGCGCTCTTTCTTTTATTTTACTTCGTTGTATTCCGCTTCTTTTCGGGACGGACGGCCGCTCGTAAAGGTGGGCGAAAAAGAAGAAGAAGTAAGTGGAAGAGGAATCCGAGAGGTGAAACGAGGGAAGAGTCACGTGTACCAGTTGTGTCCCACGTGACATTCCACGCGTCGCTTTCTTCGTACGAGTCTCCTCTGCCTCGCGGTTTTTCTCTTTCTCTTTCTCTTCGTCTGCATTTTCCTCTGTTCTCTTTTCTTCCGTAACTGACGGAAGCCAACGCCCAATTCGCGGCCTACGAGCTGTCCCACACGAACGCGCGCGAAGCTCTCTGCGGACGGTGAAACAGTCCCACATGGTGTGGGACTTTGTCTATCGGCGCGGAGGCCTTCTACAGCATTCTTAGATATACCCGGCATTAGGCCTGGAACGGACAATTGATTTCCGTCGCGGAGCCGGGGCGCAACTACCGGGCAAGGCTCGCGGGAGGTTAACGACACTTTCGGCTGCCCAAAGGCACAGCTGAGCCGAACGGTTGTTCGTACGGCTAGGTGTGGATAATGTGTTATAGATTTTACAAAGCCGCAGACAGATCTGAACTTGATTGGCCACTTCGGCCTCTTCGATTCGCTAGATGGTTAAATGAAAAAACATTTTAAATGGTAGTTGCATATCCTTTGGTAGTCGAAACCCGGTATAGATATACATAGAGGCAGTACAGTTTAACTGCTGCGTGCGGCATACGTGCGCGTTAAAATACACGAGCACTCATCGCTGTGCCCGCCTTCCTGCCCCTCTTCGACAGTGCACATACACACACACATATATTTATATATATAAACGAAATATATATATATATATAGTACCGGCTTCGCGTATGTCGATAGCCCGGGTTCACTCGACCGATTACTGTAAGGTGCACGCACTTTGGACACGTAGCCTACGTACACACATGTTGGAGTATAATGCGCGAAGTCACCTGCGCGCCCGCTCGCTCGATAAGAAGACGTTGACTTCTGCCTCGGCAGAAAAGAAGTTAAAATATATTTTACAAAATTAAAAAGTCCGGTTATTGTCGAAAAGACAAAAACAGTCAAAACTTCCTTCCTCCGATCTCTATCGATCGATCGATCGATGATCGATCCAAAGTATTCAAAACAACAAGCCCTGATAGTAGCTTTCCACTATGCGTATGATACGTCAGCTCGATGCAACGCAACTTTCTTCTTTTCAAAATTTTTTAATAATGAAAAAAAAATAGTTCTTTTCGAAAATGACACACACTTCCTTCCTCCGATCTCTATCGATCCATGGATCAGTGATCGAACGTCCAAAACAACAAGCGCCGATAATGGCTTTCCACCATGCGTATGATAAGTCCGCGCGATTTAGCGCAACTTTCACCGGACCTGCGGCGTCATCGACCACCGATAGTGCGCAAAAACTAATTCCATCTCGTCATTCAATTTTGCTTCGTGTTTACCGGGTAAGACACTCTAATCCCCGAGCCACCGATACATTCACTCGGCTGAACACGCGTTATACGCGGAGCTCGACTGTTCCAGGAAAACAAATAAATAAAAATTGAGGCACGTTAACTCTCGCGCCTTTCTCTCGCTGGGCGCGGAGAATCCGCGAGAAGACACCTTTCTTCGTGGCGATGGAGGGGCTTCGTCATCTCCGGGCTTTCTCGGATTCGCGTGTACGCGCGTGAGTCCGACAAGTCGGTCGATCCAGCTACGACCGATTTAACGAACGGATAATCACTCGCCACTTACAACGTACTTAAGGCACTCCGAGCAATCGACATATAAAACTGCGGAGAGCAAACCTATCCGCGTGAAAGTATCCGGTTCCGACGGATATGTCTGACGCATAGTCGAAGCTGATTCTCGTCCAGCCTCGGTGAAACTTAGAGAAAAGTGGAGTAATGCCTCATGTACCATGTTTGCCGGATTCAGAAAACACCTGTTTTTAACAACGAATTACCAAACCATTTTCTCGAAAAGAACTTTTTTAATTAAATTTTTTTTTCCCTTTTAGGTATTTTTTTAGAAGGGTGCAAGTTTTGCTTTCATCCCTAAATCTAAGAATAATCATTTTTGCCAAAGTGTTGCAATTACAAAGACACCGGGTCTCCCAGACCAGTCTTGGGGCCGAATTTTGAGACGTTAGTTTGAACTTAAGATCGCTATTGAGACCGAACTTAAGATTGAAGTTTGGCCCGAACTTCATTGCGTGCCTAAGATTTATCTTAAGTTCAAACTAATGTCTTAAAATTCGACCCTTGGTCAGATATTAAATAAAAAAAAATGTTGATCAAAAATTGAATTGCAACGCGTCGTAGAGAAAGTCTGTCGAACAAACAATCGCATCACGAATATAATAATAATACTAAGTTCATCACAAATTCTTTTACTTATTCGTGTGCAAAAATGAAAAAACCAAATAAAAAAAGATCAACATTCTTAAAAAATGTTATCCAGAAATTGATAAGTGATGGTTATCTTTTTCCAACACCAACGTGTTTTCGAAGTCAAAGAATAAAAAAAAATGAAAACATATTATAATTCTAGTAGACAGAACGGAAAGGGGAGAGGGGAAGAGGTATCGAATTCGCGATGCGGCGCGCGCACCGTCGAGTACGTGAGCAAGACGAACCCAGACCCACGCCACGGCTCAACGATGTTGCCATTATAATAGTCAACTGTGAGTCCAGTGATACAGTCGACTCCGGCTTTATTCGCGTACCTTGACACTGTGCCAGTTTCGCCTAGGCTGCGGGTACGTACTCTCGATGGTTTAACCAGGAGTCTCGCTCATTTTCCCCCTCCCCCGCCCGCCCCAATGAAACGAGAACACGTCGATCGCGTTCTCTCTAATCGAGAACGAACGCTCACCTTCCTCTCCCTCGCGCTCTTCCCTCCCGTCACGTTTCCGATAGGACTTTCCTCTTTCACTCTCGCAAAAATCACGAGCCTCCGCGAACTCGGACGGCCAAGTTTCCGAGCCGGTAAACAAGCGCTCACGTGCCAGTTTTGCGATCGAAAGTCTTGCGATCTCGAGCAGGAAGAATATGAGGAAACAATTTTTTTTTATATTTCATTTTCTCTAAGCCTTATGTGTTCTGAGCTACTGCGGCAAAGACGATATTTTCTACCCCTTTTTCCTACTAAAACGGCCTGTATTTATTTTAATGATTCTTTTTGTTAACTTACATTTTTTTTACGCATTACTGTGGCAAAGACGATATTTCTCTACCCTTTTTTTTACCATATTGGTCGCTAATCGGTACAAGTCCTACGATGAGATTTCGACCCTGCAGAATTTATTTTAATGGATCCTTTTAATTCCTTTTTTAAATTTTGAATAACAATTTTTTGTCTCGTTTATCTATCGAGTGTCAGAATAACCATTCGTTGGACAAATATTTGAATAGTAATGAGGCGAGTGAGGGGGGGAAGGAAGGAAATAGCGGCCGTCAAAGCTGCGCGCACGCGGTCGCGTCCAGATTTCACTTTCCCCGGCGGAGTGGTGCAGTCTCAGCCTTCCCGGTGCGCCACGTTCTTTCTCCCCTGTTCTACACGAGCACACACACACTCCTCGGACTGGATGCGGCTTCCCTCGGTTGGTATTTATTTTTTCTTTTTTTTTCATCTTCATTTTTATTCTCTACTATTCCACCTTCTCTTTCCAGTGAGGCAAGTGTAAAGCCTCACGAGGAAGGGAAAGTGAAACTACTATCACCGCGAGAGACACGCGAGAGTGGAGCTTCGATATAACAAGACTCTTCGGATATAACGCTCAAAAAGTTGCCCGGCCTTTCGCCCCTGTTGCACCGCTCTATGCAAGCGAGGCGCGGAAACCATCTCTCCAGACGGGAGATATCTCTTTCACCGATTCGCGATGAGAGGTCTTGCCGAGTTTCTCCATAAATCGAGCCATGAAATTTTTTTTATTTATTTTTTATTGTACGTAAGTGGAAAGGAAAAATGATTAATCGGTAGAAAGCCCGGAGTTGATAGTTTTGCTCCCAAGTGCTCAGGCATAATTCCGCACCGATCCTCTCACTCGGTGATAGCCGTAGAGCTGATTATGAAATGACGAATTACAATGAAAGTATCAATAATTGTCAAAGCGATAATTGTCGGGTACATTTTTTTTAAATGTTTAATCCCATTTAGAGACTATTTTCTGTCACAAATATTGTCGTTTTTTTCATATCGAACTTATTAGTGTTTTTTTATGTAAGTGGAAAGGAAAAAATGATTAATCGGTAGAAAGTCCGGAGTTGATAGTCTTGCGCCCAAGTGCTCAGCGATTATTCCGCGCCGATCCTCTCACTTGGTTATAGCGACAGAGCTGATAATTAAATAGCAAACTATAACGAAAGTATTAATAATTATTATCTCGGTAATTGCCGAGAAAGAATAAAAAATGTTCGATTCTGCTTAAACTTTTGGTATCCATTTTTTGTCATAAATTTTGTCATTTTTTCAAATCGAAATTTACGTTGAACTTCAGTCAAAAAAATGCTCTGCTTAATTCTCAATAATTCGTTCTTTAATTTCATACTGATGAAGTCATTAATAAAACCATAAATGAATGATGAATGTTCGATAAATATATTGATTTCACATTTACTGGACGTCCGCATTGTTTTTGGATCGGTCAATCAACGGTTAAGTTACGACTTAAAAAAAAAATACATATCTATACGACCGGTTGAAAATTAAGTGTGCATATATCTATACGCAGCAGGCCGTTTCGGTTGAGGAGCTAAAATCAATAATCGCGCTGTTGCCGGCACGTTCTCGCACGTTCGAAAGACTTCTCTCTCCTCGCAATTCTACGGGTATTTTGCTCGAGCTGCTGCTGCTGCTGCTGCCTACCTACCTACCCACCTACCTACTTATCGTCACTTATTCAAAGTCTCCTCGCCCCGAGGTGTTACTCGCGCGACTCCCTCCTTCTGCGTGCCTCCGGTGCCTCTACAGTATAGCACGTAGAACCGACAGGAGGAACCCCGCTGGGTCACGCAAGTTCGCATGCCAAAAAGTTACAGACCAAATTAACCGAGCTACAGAGAGATAAAGAAAAAAAAAAGTTCTAAAGATCGCAGAGCCGGTTGGCGAACGCTTGGTGATTCTATCGGAGATCGATGAGACGAGATTGAACATCTAACAGCTATGCGGTCTAATCCAGTCTTCCTCGTTCGATAGCTTAACATATTCAACCTATTAGATGTATCAAACTCGAGTCGTATCTATACTCGATCCTTATCTTCGCAACTCCTAATTTCCCCTTTATTATTATTATTATTAATATGATATTAATATTATCGATATTACGATATTACGCTATTTATATGATCTATTATACACTTATGATATCATTGTCATTATCATTTACGGATTATAATGCAATTTTTTGGAACTCGCTGTAATCTCGTGCGGCGATAGTTCGAGCGGTTATAATCGAATTCGAGGCGCGCCTCGGATGATTCTTAGGCTCGGTCGTAGCCTGAGCGGAGGCGGCGAGGCGGTCGTAGGCATCGATCCGTGAGTACTCGACGGACGCATCAACGGAAGAGGTTCAACGGCAGGCCTCGCGAGAGACTGAGAAGAGGTCCCATAAATTATATTCGTTCGGGAAAGATCGGGGCTCGCGAAGTTTCGTACAGGCAGCCTAACTAATGATCCGACACTATGCACTCTCGCGGGGCAGCGCGTAAGCCCAGAAAAAAAAGAAGATCGGATCGTAGCAGCAGGAGCTTAACCATCATCGTGCGCGCGCACACATACACGCTTGTGTTTTGTTCGCGACAACGGCCCCAGTCTCTCTCTGCCCGCAGCAGACGGGAAGAGGAGTTTCTTTATCTTCGGGTTAAAATATCCTTTTCTTTATTTCATCCTTCAGCCCGGGACTCCTGTTCGATCTTTATATCCTCTTATTCACACAATTCACAACACTACTCTCGAGCTCGTTAAAATGTAATAGGATGTTTCACGAAGAGAAAAAAAAGAGAGAAAAAAAAAACAAAAAATACGAGGCCCATCGAAACATTTTTGGATTCCTTTACCCGACTTTACGTTACTTTTATCGCAAACCGGATTGGCATTATTTTATTCCATACCACGGAAGTACTTCCGGGCAACGGATAATAACAATAATAATAACGGTAATACAACAAAAAGTAAGATATGTATTGTATTTAAAACAAAAACCAATTATAATCATTATTATGATAATTATTTAAATAATAATATCGTAGATAAAATTCCTGCGCGTAGATACGTGATATATCGTGGATACACCATCGTCCATCTGTCGCTGGTCGATTGAATGAGTAAAAATGATTGTAGCCCGCGCGGCCCGGCGGTGTATATAGGCAGCGCTGGTACGTATACGTATCAATGGGTTCGTTGTACGGAGGAGTCGAAAATTCGTCGAGGCGGCCAGCCGGGGCCGAGTGTCTCGGTGCGAGTTTCAGCGAGATACATAGAGCCGTCTCTGTCCCTCCCGCTGAGCGCCGGTGGCCGGTGCTGCTGCTGCTACCGCTCCGGCCGCGCTGCCCGTCGTCGTCTTCGTCGGTACGGAATTGTCGACGGGAACGACGACGACAACGGAGTCGCCGGGGAACACACAGAGAAGCAGCGGCAACAGCAGCAGGGTGAACGTCCGACCTAGAGGCTTCGCGGTGCTCTCGTTGGTTCCGCCGCCGAGAGCAATACCGCGAGCAGAGCAACCACACCGAGTTCGTGTCCCTCCTTTCCTCTTATTCGTCGTTTATACTACCATCGTCTCCTCTCCCTCCTTCCTCGAGCGATTTCAATCCTCTTTGCGCACGGATCGAGAGAGCCCTCTCTCGCTACTCTTCTACCAACTATTATACCACCATTGTTGTATCACCGGTATTTTCTACATCGTCGCTTCGCCCCCTCCCCCACCCCCTCCCCGCCCCTCCCCGGGACCCCGAGCTAGAGGTTTTGCTCTGTAGTTCCGCCGAGGTTCGGCCAGAGTATAATCTTAATGGTATTTTAGTCGTGGCGAACAAACTGTCGAGGAGAATCGACGATGCAACCTCCTGGGACAGGCGTGTTTGGGCGAGATAATATTAGACTCAGGTTCAAGGACGATTAACTTTTATATCCGGAAATACGATAATTTGCTTTTTTTTCTCGAAATATCTATCGTTTGGCCGTTAAATTAACTGGTTTTGCGAATACAGGTATTCTCAATACATCCTCATTATTCGGGTATTCGTGAATTTATATGTAAATTTTTAGATCCGAAAGACCGAAACTGATTGGATAACGTTACGATGAATGCACACTTATGCGCGTGATAATTGAGTATTCAAATACATCGTGTTGATATGTTAAGCTCGGAAATAACCGAGGTTCGGACAGAGTATCATTTTAATGGTATTTTAGTCATGGCGAATAAACTGTCGAGGAGAATCGACAATGTTCCTGCGCAGGCGTTGGGCGAGATAACATTAGAGTCAGGTTCAACGACGATGAATTTTTATATCCGTAAATACGATAATTTGATTTTTGTTTTAAATATCTATCGTATTGGCCGCGAAATCAACTGATTTTGCGAATACGGGTATTCCGAATACTTCCTCATTGTTTGAGTATTCGGGAATTGATATGTACATTTTTAGATCTAAAAGACCGAAACTGATTGGATGACGTTACGATGAATGCACAATTATACGCGTGATAATTGAGTATTCAAACACACCGAGTCGATATGTTAAGCTCGGTGATAACCGAGTACCGGGACAATAAGCAAGTCATTACATCAATTTGTATTAGAAAAAAAACAAAACGAAAAAAAAAAATATATATATCATCTATCATGCCTCGGTGTTCCAAGAGCGTTCGAAAGACCTTGAATAATAAGCGAGGGTGTGCATGTAATATCTCGATGATTAGTTAATCTATAGCGGAGCATTTAACGCCTGTACGAGAGTCGGGCGCGGGCTGTATCGAGCAGCTCCGTCGAAGCGAAGGGGGAAAGAGTGCGAGCAGGAAGGACATTCGGTTCTCCCGGCCGAGAGGAAAGAAATAAAGAGGAGAGAAGCACGGTAGTAAATTAACTCGGGTGTCCGGAGTGCACGACGATTGCACGAGTCAGCGCGACGAGATCGGTCTCGAGGAATAACGCAAAACACCGAGACCGCTTCGTATCTCGTGCACGACACGATACTATGTAATGATATTGAAAATAATTACGATAATTAAAATGGATATTGTATCCGCCTCGGTACGTATAATTCTACAGTGCATCAATGACGGGCAAATAAAATCTCGAGCGGAACAAAAGTTCCGCCGAGTATGTACTTCGAGGATAAAAAATTAAGAATAAAAATAAATAAATTATGCCCGACTTACCACTACTTCGAAGTTTCCTCCGAACACCCGACGTTGTTAATCACTGACTACGTCGCCAGAGCAATCAGTTCTGTCTCTCAGTATCATCTACAGGTGGTTCACGTCCCTCTAATCACGGAAAAACTCGAATATTAGATCGATACGTTAACGTTCACCCGCGTGCCCCGACGCGTCGGTCAGCTGCGATGAGTAGACGAGCCTGGAGAACAGATCGATATGCCGAGGCGGTCAGCTGTGGCAAGTGCACGAGCACGGAGAAAAAAATCGATAAGACGCCGCTAGTCAACATTCGTCGCTATGCGAAAAAGTCACGACGGACAGTGAAAATCTACGAATTTATATTGTTTTATGAAACACAATTGTTGACGAACATTAATCTTACAGTTGTTTTCGTTCGAGAATTAATCTCTGAAAAAACTCGACACGAATATTGGACCGACGCGTCGACCACCTGATGCGCGTAGTTTTCGGAACCGTGGAGTAACATCCAACCGCCACTATGCCCGTATAAGGCTCGAAATTTTCACTCGCGTGTAACGACCATTTTCGGAATCGACACGGGGGATCTTCTCATTAATTTTCCACCCGTGTACGAGAACGGGAATGAGAACGAGTGAGGTTGCAATCGAACGCGATATGTATGAAACTTTGTTACTGTTTCGCTCGCTCAACCGTGTCAGATGAAAACATTCCCAATGTTTACCCGATGTCCTTGTCGAAACTAGCGTAGTACCGGCGCTCTCGCGTCAGCCGTGCGACCCCCAGTGTCTTCGCGACGTCGTCTTCTCTCGCGTCGTGAGCTTTTTTTCCCGTTCCGATAAATGGCGCCAATCGTTCTGCTAACTAATGTTGATTTCTCATTGTCTCGCGATGTTATCGTACCGCGCGTAACGTCAATGGTGAGCTGTATCGACGTATTTTCGTAGTTGTTCCGCCGATCGTCGAAAGTCCCTGTTGTTATTGCAAATGGCCACAGCAAAAATATCGAACTTTTTTTTAAAAGATTTTTCACCTTACAGATAACTAATTTGCACACGCTGATTACTTTTAAACGTGAATAACCTCATTTCTTCAATTTTTTTGATGAAATTTACGCCACATAACCAAAATTGCATACAGAAAACAGAAAAAAAAATCGACGAATAACGTCGAATACCTTTTTATCATGAAATTATCCAATACTTCCATATTATTTTTCAACGGGAACCTCGGCAACGATCTTTGGCCGTACTTTGTGATCTGTGAATCGGGTGTCAAGGAGTAACGAAAAATGTGGTCCAGCCCGGAAAAACATGACGGTAATCCAACAACGTCAATCGTTGGAATGCAACAATAGGACCACCAGTGAATTCAGAACATCGAAGGGGTAAGTGTAGTATTTATTTGCAAGATCGAATCAGATATTCTTAGATCTCGTATACAATAATAATAATATACAATAATAACAAAAACCAATTATCACAAAATTTCATTTCACTATCGACACAAAGTATACCCAAATATAAATTTCGTCTACCATTTACAAATTTGTAAAAAAATAAATAAAATGTTTTAATTGCCACCGTTCTCTCGAAGTAGTTATCCGTCAATTAATCTACAATTCATAGCAAGTCCGTACCCTCTCGTTGGCTCGGAGTTCTCCGGGGCTCTCGACGTGCTCGGGTCTCGGTACGAGTGGCCAAGCGGATCGGCGCGTTGCAGAGCGCGAGAGCGGATCCGTTCATGTTCTCTATAAAATCATTCCATACTATAGGACGAGCAGAGTTTTCTCGACGCACATCGGCACAATCGGTGCCCCGGCGACTCGAGTCGAGGGTACGGCTTCGCCATAACGCCCAGTGTTGCGCCCCGTTCTTACCGTCTCACTTTTCCCCCCGACGAATCTATCCCCGCTTCCTTCTTCGACTTTGCTTTATTTATCCTTCCTCCTCCACCTCCATGCTTCTTACTTATCCTCATCTGCTCTACATACATCCTTCCTACTTCCGCCTCGGTCATTCTATTCTTCTTACTTCTTTTTTATCCTTCATATCGTATTGTTTTTTTTTTCGTATGCAATCCACTTCCGTCCTATCCCTTTATTCGAATACGGAATAACGTATATCGTACGGAGAATAGATAAAACCGTGGACCAGCTTGAATAACGCTGATGCTCGGTCCCCACTGGGTGGATGCCCGCAGCATTCTAGAGTCAAGAGAGACACGAGCGTGGACACGCATCGGGCCCGTAGGATGGCCTGTGGATCGCCTGTTGCGCAAACCTTCCTTCTGCCTCGTTCGATTCTCGTAGCTCCGAGCCGCTTGCGCAATCGGGACGCACGTTGCGACGCCCCTCCTCGTCGCCTCGCCCAGCGTCCCGCGGGCATACAGCCGATGACTTTGGCTTCCCTCACAGACTAGTAGGAAAAAAAAGAGGATAACATTTTTTTAAGATAAAAAAAAATAATGCGCTCGAATTTCAGCAAGAGGTGAGCAGACTTCGGGTCGATTCGGACTTTTATGTGGGAACATCCTCGGTTAAATATAGTATATAAAAAAATGTTTAACTGCAACCAACGATCAATAAAATCGGGTTTTCATTTATTTTATATTTATCGTTCGACAAAAATCGAACAATAGATTATTGTTCGGAAAAATCGAACGATGAGCGATTGTCCGATAAAATCGAACGTTAAGTTTAACATCAAACAAAACAATCTCCGCGTTAATTTTCTCTCGGTGTGTAACAGCTATCTCGGGGGCAATTTGTAAGTGATTGTGGGTAATCAATCAGCTGGATGGCCGCTTGCTACCAGCTGTCGCTGCGTCGATCCTTCACCGCTCGGGCTCGGCCTATCGCCGGTCTAATAGTTGTTCGCTTCTCTCATTGATTTTCTTATTCGTTTTTCCCGCCGGTAAAATTCGTCGAGTTTATCGAGCCTGCATAGACACATCTCCGGAAGCTCCCGGAGGAGAGCCGAGCCCAAGCTCCCGAGAGCTCTCGAGCCTCGCTCGATGACCTTCGTCTTCGCAGTTGGCGGGAAACGAGCTCGCGGCATCCCTCCAATCGACGCGGGATATACTGCCTTCTTCGCCGGACGGGGAACCGACGAGTCCGTTCACCTTTTATCCCAGTAACACGGCGTCGCGAACGCGCTCGCGCGCGCTCGCCCGCTTGCGGATAAGTACGGCCGAGAGTGAGCGAACTCACGAACGCCACGGCGAGCGAGAGACTCAAACTGCATGGGTCTGCTCGCAATGCGGAGGGATATAGCGCGCTCGCTGCCTCCGTGTCTCCTCCTTCCTCCTCCTCGGCACTTCTGTGTCTTCTAGCCATTTCTCTCTCTCGAGGGGCGGGCGGGGTGGGGGGAGGGGAGTGCTTTATTTGTGGCGTTCGGACGCCGGCTTGTCTCTCTTTCGTTTCTTCGTCTCCCTCCCGGTGATCTCTTCTCTCCTTCGAACTCGTTATCTCTCGGAGCGTTTAGCTATAGCCATTGACCGCCGATACTCTCTCGCCCTGTTATAGTTGTACCGGGCAAACTCGGGAGGAGGAGGGAAGCCGAGACGACGACCGGCACCCACCGACACCCTCCTCGACAAACGCCCGGACTCGCTAATGCTCAGGGGTTCTCAAACATCGGTGGCAATTTGTCAATGGACCGTGATACGAATTTGAGGAGGTTGGAACGCTACACATTAGTCGAATGAGTGCTATGTTTTCTAATTTGTTTATCCGAACTTATATGCGTGTGTTTATTATAGTGGGTGGTTATTTGTTTTATGGGAGATGTTCTTATCCTAGAAAAACCGGCCGCCCCAACCTCCTTACAGATATTAGTTTTGCGACGAGTTCCGAATTTTTTTGATGGTGGAAGGATGTTTACGTGATAAATCGTGGATTGTTTTGTTCGCGTTGAACGACACGATGTTCGTGTAAATTGCCCCCGTTTACAATTTTTATCGAAAAAATAATGTTAAATTTTATATGAGTATCGAGTTTATATCGAAATATTGCGTCATGGTTTGGATAATAGAAATTTGGATAAAGCGAGTCGCAGTTCGGATAATCGAGATCTTACTCTATTCGGAAGGTTTCTTTCCTTCACTATAAATAAAAAAACGCGCGACAGCAATGTAATTTCCGGTGTTAACTATTTACAAAATCATTTCTTTTTTAATTTCCCTCCAGAGTATCAAAACTATTATTTCGTCCATTAAACTCAACCAGATGGATATTCAAAGCGTGTGATTTTCCTCGGTAAAGTAACCGCAGCAGCCAGCGCCGATGTACAGGACGGACCCTCAATAAAACGACAAGGTCCGCGCCGATGACAGTGTCCAAGCTTTTCCCCTTTGTTCGTCCGTCTCTCTCGTTTCGAGAGGGATTAAATCGAGTGTCGGACACTCGTCGCTCGTCACGAGTGCCCGGACGGACCTTGCAGGGATCTTTTGCAAAATCGCTTTGAAATATCGTAAAGTGTAAGCCGGAATTGACAAAGGCGACACGTAGGTAGGCTGGCCGGTCCCGGGCCAGAGTCCTGGCCGCCGGTATTGTCGTACCACAACTGCAATCACTCCCCGGGCCAACTCTCTTCGACAGGGGGTTTTTGTTTTAGAGTTGTCTCCAAGTATTACGTCCCCCGTTTCGTTTCACGGGTTACCAACGAAAACCTTACGGAGCGCAAGTGGGAGGGGAGTGTATTTAAAATATTTAAATTCGTCGAGCTATTATTGTAAGGATGCGGTGGGCCGCATAATCCTTTGCGTCTCGACTCAGCCCGACGCCCTTCCCGGTCGCTTATAACAATCTCCGAATGGCCAATAAACCCTTTCGCAATTATCTCTCATACCTCACCCACCCCCCTCCACCTTCAGCCAAAGAATCATCAAAATTTCCCGGTTAAAGGGGCATAAATTATCGTTCATGGCGGGACCGGAAGTAGCAACTGCGGCCGAGCTTCGCCAAATCGATCGAAGCACCGCACGACCATCGAGCGTGTTAACGATAATTCGACTGCTGATTTATTTACGACGGGGCTTCGGGAAATCGGCGATCGATATTTTGGGTCCCAAAGGGGTTTCGAACTTCGCGAACGAAACATCGTATTTCATCGAAGAATTCGCAGCTACCAATTTTTTTTTTTTTTTTTCGTTTTTGAGGAGAAAACTCGTCTACGACGAGCAAGTGAAACGATTTGAAAACTGTTCGCCGAGCTGGGGTCGGCTCGGAGCGGTCGTTCACAGGCGAGGGACCTTTTGCACGCGCGATTACGCAAAACCTGACGGCGGCTACTGGGACGAGACGGTGGCGATTAGTTAATGAGTTTTCTTATCGAACCCACCGACGACGTCGGCGGGAATATGCACGCCCTACGGAGGAAGTGACGTGGACACCCTGTCGATGGGGGACGAGCCGGAATGACGATGAAGAGTAATGGCCTTACTCGGTTGAATTCCATAGTACACTGGGGAAAAAAATTATAAAGAAAACAAATATTGCTTACCCACAATTTTTAAATGATATGCCTATTTCACGGCTACTTCAGATTATTAAAATTCCGTATGAGATTGAAGGTGCTACGACGAAACGTTCCAGATTATGTTGTATCGTTTCAATCGTCGCATGAAATTGTAAGAATTTTACTTTTGCAGACTTAATAAGTAAATTTTCTCGCGTCATCGATCGTTTTTGTTAAATACAACGAAAGAAATGGATTTTTGTGAATAATTGTTGCAATGTTAAAGGTCTGTTTTATACGAGAGATTATCCGTGAAGAAAATATAGGAACACTATACACTGTATAAAAAACAATTAAAAGAACATCAAAATAATAAAATAATTATATCATTAAAATTATAAGAATTATATTATGATTATAAAAATATAAAAAACATAAATTTCCTGAAATCTCGCCATCCTTTTATTTCGGCGTACGTATAACATTCTGCGCGGTCTGTAAACTCGTGTATGCATTTCGAGCTCTAAGTGTATCGTGCACGCGAGTCCGCGAGCGCCTTGGATGATCGCAAAGTGAAATTCACGTGGCCGTTGCACAGACCCCCCCTTCCCCCGATACGATGGAATAGTCGAGCAATAGAAAGTTGGTACGATCATCGCTACAGAGGAGAATTTTTCGTGACTCACTGCTTCGCAATTCTTCGTAATAGTTTTCGCGATTACCGTACACCTCTCACGATAATTACGTATAACATGTGTATATCTTGCTTTGGGGAGGGGGGGGGGGGGGGAGGGCGTCCCCGCATTCCAATGGTAACGACGCGCGTTTTACGTAACGTCGAAAATTAATCCACGATGCGTGATCAATGGATCGGCCGATCGACGAAATGACGTTATACATATTATACACGGAGTCAGGCCGGGCGGCTCATTGAGAATAACCAAAAGTGGAAGAACCTGAAAAACGAGACTTCCCCATTGAGTCCCCCGCTGCGCCCGGTCATAAAGTTCGTTAGGAGAAATGCTTTCGCTGCTTTGGGTGACAAAAAAAACACTCGAAGCCTCCGTGAGACTCCGAACGACATCGAAATAGGTTTTTCGGTGAGCAGTAAAGCGACCTAGTGTACACACGGTTTATTGGAACCATTGAAGTTTTTGTGTCGGTGCGCATAACTTTTCATTTCTGCCGGATGAACGGCGAGACCGAAGCGGGGAATCCGAGCAAACCCGTGAATTAACCTCCACAGAAAACAATCGCCCATCGTAAAATTCCGAGAAATTTGCCGACCCGCAATTCCATCATTTTTTTTTCTTCCTGTTCTCACCCGTGACGCGCCAAAAGTTCCCCGACAATGCAATCCTTAATTATAATCTTTGCTCTCGCTCAAAACAGAATCTTTTTAGCATTGCACCATAGTCGTGTCGCGCGTCAGAAGAGAAACTGCGGGAATGTTTGTTTTTCTTTTACTTCAAAAAGTACACGCTCCGTCCCGAATAGACAATTATTATTATTCTTATTGTTATTATTATTACAAGCGGTTATGTTGGCTCGCGCGCCCACAGTATCTGCACGAGTGTCTATGATTATTCGTGTGAGCATCTGTGAATATTTGTGAGTATGTGTGAGTATTCGTGAATATCCGTGTGAGCACCTGTGAGCATCTGTGAGTATCTGTGAGCATGTTTGAGTATTCGTGAGTATTCGTGAGTATTCGTGAGTATCTGTGAGTATCTGTGAGTGTTTGTGAGTGTTTGTGAGTGTTTGTGAGTACCTGTGAGTATCTGTGAGTATGTGTGAGTATGTGTGAGTATTCGTGAGTATCTGTGAGTATCTGTGAGTGTTTGTGAGTACCTGTGAGTATCTGTGAGTATGTGTGAGTATTCGTGAGTATTCGTGAGTATCTGTGAGTATCTGTGAGTATCTGTGAGTGTTTGTGAGTACCTGTGAGTATGTGTGAGTATTCGTGAGAATCTGTGAGTATCGGTGAGTGTTTGTGAGTGTTTGTGAGTATCTGTGAGTATCTGTGAGTATCGGTTGCGAGTGTCCAATGTCCACAAACTTTATTACTATGTAGATTATTATTAGAACTATAATTATTCCCCGATGATAACTCAGCGACCGAGAATTAATGATCGTACAATCAAGAAAGTTGCATTGCCAAGATCTCACCTTAGCCCCTACCCCTTCGCGAGAAGTCCCCCCCACCCTCGAATAATATTTCTTCGCGACTCACCTTCCCCTGTCGGAGTTTTTCCGATCCCCCCCCACCGCCAAGGTGACAACGATCTCTCCTCTCTCTCTCTCTCTTTCTCTCCATCTCCCGAATACACGCCGAGAGTTGCTCACCTGGACGGGCGATACAATGTCTCCCGTGTGTACCACCTCCGCGTGTAACACGCGGCGGACTTGTGCGAGGCATGCACCCGGGGTGGTTGCTCGCGTGGTGTACACCTCGGGTACGTACTCCGATCTCTCTCTCTCCCCGCGCCTCCCGGTACCGCGCGAAGACAGGGAGAGAGAGAGAGAGAGAGTGGGCCTCGGGCGGCAGCATCGAGCCGCCGGTTCGCGTTCGTTGGTACGGGTCGCGTGGCCGGGGAAATTTTCCGAAAGCTCCTTCCGCCGATTCCGGTGTAGCCGTCGGGGTCGTCCAATCGGCGGAGGCCTCGGCGCTCCCAGGTGGGGGTCGGCCAAGAGACTTAAGCGAGGCCACTCGCCGTGAGCTGTCAGAGCTCTGTGGGGCACGGTCACGCGCGCACAGCAGTTAGTTAGTTTCCGGTATCACGAACTGTCTTACATACACACAAATAGTATACCACGGAAAAAAGAACTGCACGCAGATCCGAAATTCCATTCCGCTGCCCGAGTAGTTTCATTTTTCGACGATTCCGCAAACTCGATTTTTTTATTTCGTTATTTTTCACCGAAAATACGGAAAGTATATTCGAAAAAGAAAATACATCGGTAAACGAGTGCCGTAAAGAAGAAAGTTAAGCGGGACGACAAGACCAGCGGGTGGAGAGATTTTGTAAGAGTCACCGAGCGAGGAACTTTGCAGAGACAATCGTTTCTCTTGTTATCCGCTCAGAGACCCTTAATATCGACGATTCGAAGAATTAAAGAGAAAATAAACAAGACAACCCAAGATGGCTCGACAACTGGACCCGACCGGACTCTACTGAGCGATCGATCTTCACTGCGATCAACGCTGCAGGTTTCCTCGTGATCAACAACCTCCGGCTCTCGTCCATCGTGCCAATAAAATTTAATAATTAAAAAAAAAAACAGTGTCATCGATAATACTCGAAGTCATCATGTTTTCCGGCGATCTTGACCCGACCGATCTCTACTGAAAGTGCCTCGTTGCGAGAATAAGTTCCGCGTCCTCTCGACGATCCGTAGATCTTTTGTTGAAGAAAAACACAGAAACAATCGATCGATATGTCTGGGCTCGATCCGACCGGTCAGTATTGACGAGGCGAGGTTCCCAAATCCGCAGGATTTCCGAGGGACGAGTTCGAGAGGCCAAAGGTCAAAGGGGACGAGGAAGTCTCGCGAAACGTTCGCAGGAACGTTTGGAGAACGCCTGGAGAACACAGAAGCGGAAGTGACGAGTCGCGAAGCCTCTCAAGGTCGCGACATGGCCGGAGATCTCGATCCGACCGGGCAGTACTGAGGAGGGCGATACGGTGTGAGGACCGAAGACGGAGACGAAGGAGACAGGTAGGAGGAGGAAGAAGAGGAAGAAGCGCTGGCGGCCAAGGAGTCGTCGAGGTGCCAGCGAGGGAGGAGAGGGAGGACCGCTCGGACTCCTCGGAGCGCAAGTTATCGTGTCGGTGCTGCCGGTCCCGCTGCCGGCAGGTGCACCGACGACGAGGAGCTCCCGCCGCTCGTTGGACATCGTCGGCCCGGAAGTATGGAGACGATTCGGCACGTGAGAGGAAGGGAGGAGACTTCGTCCTCGAACCTGAGGAGATCGGCCTGGAGCATCCACATACGAAAGGGCAGACATTCGCCGGAGATCGCCCAATCGGCCTCGCCAATCCTCTATCATCGTCGGCGGACGATTACTCGTTTTATTTATCACAAATGAAGTCAGGCGCGATAGCGGGGAAGCCCGCTCTCTTCAACTCCCTTCGAAAGAGGTAAGCATCTTTTTTTCTCTCGTCGTTAAATATTATTGTTAGGTGGAAATGATTTTGGGAAAAAAAAAATTAGGTTAACAAAAATCGATAAAATCGATAAATTTGTCAATTTCAAAATAGATACATTTATCAATTAAAAAATGGGTACACTTTGAAAATTGAAAAAATTGATGAAACTATCAATTTATATAATCGAAATTTGCCGTCAGCGATTTCGCAAATGTTCTACCCGTGACGCCAGACAAAAGAAAGTACAGCAGTAAAAGAGCGGAGAGTAGAGATAATCGTCGAAAGATTCGCTGACCCCTTCGTGACTCCAATTTGCGAGGCATAACGCGATCGACTGCCCCCTCCCTCCGAGGATTCTCCAAGATCGCCGAGAGAAAGAAGGACACGGAGGCGAGTGAGAACCGCGGAAGTCGGGGAGGTCTGATTTCGCGCAGTTACGTCACACCGTCGTAACTCTTCATTCCCAGTCTATCTTGCGCTATCCCGACGCTCCCTTGTGCCTCAATTCCATCGGCATTATCGTAAAGCCCGCTTACGCATGCGCGCATCGCGTTCCGTCGACCCCGGCCCGTGTCAGCACGATCGCGGAAGTGCGATGCGTTAATACACAGTCCATCGAACTCTCCCGGTAAAGATACAAAAATCCGACGCTTCTTTCCGAAATCGAATCGTCCCCGACCCAACGTCTCTTCTCCAAGAAAACCGCGAAAAACCGCTCCAAATATCGATCGGTAGTGATAAACGGTATAACAGAACCGAGTAATACGATCGCGTGGCTCTATCGCTCCATCATCCTCGGACATTCTCGAGCAGGTAAGCCCGTGCGACTCGCCGGGTACTTTTCGACGCCTAATTGGTCTTTAATTAACCGCAGGACAAAGCTTCTGTGTTCGCGAATAAGAAAAAAAAAAAAAAAAAAAAAAAAAAAAGAGAGAATCGCTAGAGGTGAGTGCGCAGGTGAATCGCTCCCGATCTCGCCGATCATTCGCGTGTATGCGCGTACCAGCGGGTACAACACACGCATGCGCGTGTACGGCCGACGCGCCGTATGTGTTACACATGCGGATGTGTATATATACGCGCACGCGTAAAGAGGCGCTCTCGTAAAGGCGCACGGAATTAGTCTCGGTTCCATGGGAAAGACAAGACCCCGATATGTGCTGTACAGCGGCGGAGATGGCGGTGGGTTAACTCTCCTCTTCGCGCTAACCCGTACCGGGGGCCCGCCATCGTCAGAACGAAGAGCAAGAGTATCCGAGACGCACACCGACGGCGAGAGCAAGAGCGGCAGGCCTCCTCGGGTCTCCTCACATGGTCGGGTTCATTGACACCAACCTGAGAGTTTTGGGCATTGGTACTCTCTCGCTCGCACCGCCGGCACTCTTCGAGCCCTCCCCTCTCGCCCTCCTCGCCACCACCTCCACCTTCCTCACCTCCTCCTCGAGCCACCGCTGTTGCTCGCCGCTGCCTCGACGACGACGACGGCGACGACGACGATCGCGAGAGCGCCACTGTGTGCCTCCTTCCACTACCCAAACTCACCGTTAATATCACTCGGTACTCCCGACGATCGTCGTTACACTCCGCGAGAAGTTACCCTGGGACGCTTTTCGGGATATCCAGATTTTCGGTGAATCTCGGAAGAGAAGTTCTCTAGATCAGCCCTTGAGACTTTTTGTACAATTCGGTCGGGAAGATTCTTTCGAAATTGATCTGGTGAAGACACAGTAATCATTGAAATGAAGATTCAATTGATGTTTTCGTTTTTTAACTCGATATTCATACTTTTTAAATTATGGCGCCAGCGAGGCTTTTATCGTCGTTGAATCGAAGACCTCGCGTTCGTTACAGCAAACCTCTCGGCAGATGAGATTCTCCTGTTGCATAACGCAAGAAAATTGCGTCAAGTTGTTGCAGTGAGTCCCCCCCCTTGGTCGGTACCTTGTAGGGGGAGCGAGAGAGCTGGAAGCTGCGCCGCGGCTGTCCGGGACGACATCGCTCCGGAGAGAAAAGCCCGGAGAGAGAGCGGGAGATTGCTGCGTGACCTAGGACAACATACTGCGAGACCTGCATGCCAATCGTATCGTCCCTCGCGGGCTTTTCTTCTCCTCTTCGACTCTATCTTCAGAAAGACATCCTCCTCCTTCCCGTTGGAAGGCAGTGGTGGTTGGTTTATGGCAATAAAGTTCCTGAAAAAAAGGTTCATTCTGGACGCAGCATCCGGACTCTCGGTCCATCATCTCCGTCTTGCCGGTTCGATTCGATCCGCCTCAGCTTCGTTTTTTAATCCTCGCGGTCGGTTTCCTGATCGCGTACAGTCTCGTCCCAACGTTACGAAACCCGGCTAACTTCTCTCGGACCTCCAGAGGCCGGGGACCTCCTCTCGTTCGCGTGACGCATCCGCGACTCCTCTCTCCGCGTCCGAGCGCGCGGGCTCGCGCGCTCGGGACTTTGGTTTCTTATTACGCACGTTCTCTCTCGAAGTGTAATTTTCGCGGGGCTAATTTTAGACCAACGAATCACCGGCGAGCCTGCCGATGTACGAAATACCTATGCGATCGCGCTGGATCTATGGACGGACAGGAGAGCTCTCCGTCGCAGCTAGCAGGTTTTGGCAGCCGCTCCGAAACGCCTCGGCCGTGTATCGTGCATACCAATCGGAAATTTACAGATTCGAATTCGGTATTGGACGTGCACGGTGCAGAGTGGGGGATGGTTCCTCGGTGTGTATATCGGACGAGAGGCAAAGACACGCTCACGGGCAACAATTTCTACGGCAAGGAGCTGATACCGATGCGCACCTGACGGAGCTGCGGGAGGGAGACGGCTCGTTTCGGAGTGACTTCCTCGGGCCCCCCCCTCCCCCCTCCATGGGCTGTGTAAGTCCCATCGACGGTTGCCAGGAGTGTCGAAAAACTAAGTCGGACTTTATTTGGCTCGTTCGTCAAGATACCCGTCCCGGTTTCTCATTCTCGCTGCCGTTCGAAGTATTTAATTGTGTTCCTCGGTAGTTTTCTCCATTATCGACGTCCTTGTTTCGTTCTTCTGTCTCTTAAAAAAAAACGGAATTTGTATCGTTGATATAGCAATTTCCGGGCTGAAAGTCGTGAGCATGGCCCGGTTGGTCCGTTTATCTTCCAATCCGGGTGGGCCATATTCACTCACTTTTACCCCATGTATAACGTATCGATCGGAACGCCGAATTTAATATATTTCGAACACATGTTTTGCATATATTTGATTTCTTTCAAGTTGGATAAAAAAAAAAAATTGTTCACGTGGCTAATTTTATTTTGAATAAGCGTTGACGTTGATCGATTCGGGCGATCGAAGGGGGAAGAGCTCGCTGTAAGATGCCGAATACCGTAGCCGTCACTCTCGCGCGGTCCGGGTCTCAGACACCTGTACGCCGGTTGGACGAAGAATAAGAGAGAAAGGGAGAGAGTGAGCCCGTGATGGCACATCATCGTGGGCTCTCTCCTAGCGCCACCGAGGCCTCATATCTCCCGTGCACCGTCTCTCGGCATCAACGGTGAAAGTGTTTGAAATCGTCTTCTCGGACTTCCACATCTCGGTACCGTGCGTCGCTCTCGAGGCTCGTCGGGGGCTCCGAAAAATCGTTTTCGGGACTATCCCAGGAACACGAAGCCTCGGTCATCGAGCTCCCCGTTCCCTCCGCCTCTTCGAGCCCCTCAATTTTCCCCTCTCCCAAGTCTATCGCCGCTGCCCGAGCGGCGTATCCTTTCCGAACATCGGCCGCGGGCTCCGGCTACTTTTTTTTGGCGCTTCTTTTTTTTCTCTCCTCTCCTCCACCGTCGGCTGAGCCTAGTCCCCCCGATGCGGCTCGCCAGAGGTTCGAGGTTCGTTCACCTCTAGTACGTCTAGTAGAGCTGGCTGCTCGGCGGTCCCACAGCCGAGGAGAGCCATACGGCCAGGTAGCGCCTATCTCCCTCGGCTCTGACTCTCCGGCTCTTCTCTGTCTGCCATCGCCGCCGCGACGACGACGACGAGACTCTTCTGTGAGGAGAAGAGAGCCCCGCCAACAGAATGTACACTCCGCGAGGATAACTCGCTCCACCGCCGCGAGAGGCTCTCTCTCTCATCCTCGCCAGCATCTCTCCGTGTCCTATCCGAAGAGATCGCGCTCTGAGGCACGGCCACACCGCGGCCACCACAATTTAATTTGACATTCCACGGATTCTCGGTTTTCCGGCACGGGATTTGTAAAATACATAGTCGTAGCTCGAGCGGGTTGGCCACTTTGCTCGATCTTTTTTATGCCCCTTCGCGACCCCAGGGGCCCTGCAGGGTGGGCCGTTTTGAAGGCGGTCCAGCAGACGGGGCTACATACCGCGAATCTCGGAACTCGGAGAAATTCCAATCGTCCCGATTCACCGGCGGAGCAGAATCCTACCAGCGAATTCGACCCAAACGACGCTGCGTCGGAGAGATTGGAAAAATCGAGCGGATGAGTTTGGTAGAGTTGGGCTTGAAGCGTGTCGTAGGTCAAAGTTTCTCTGGACGGTGGGGAAATAATTTGTGCCAGGATCTCGAGGCGGCCGGTGAGACTACCTATCTATTCTGAGAGAAGGATCTAGTAAAGACTACCGATCAGCCAAGAAAAATCACCATAGCACATAGTAGTAGGGCACGAGAGCACCACCTATGGCCGAAAGTCTCAGATTTTCCAAGAATTTTTTCCACAATGTCTACGAAAAATTCTTATAAATCCGGTACTTCCTACCATAGGTGGCGCCCTACTTCCCTACTATGTAATATGGTAATATCTCTGAAGCGATATGGTCATATTTACCAGATCCTTCTCTCACTGTACATGCGTACAGTGTTGACTATAATGATACGAGAGGATCTCGGGGATCTCTTCTGTGCAGTCCCGACGGCGCGAGAGAGGGCCCAGAGAGCTATAGAGCTAGTTTCTAGTTTCTAGTTTCTACTAGCCGATGCATAAAGAGCCGTGCAAGCATCTCGCGGATAGACGCTGGTTGTACGTTAGATGTGCTGCATCGAAGGTCTCCCGAGGCGGGCTATCGAGAGAGCTACAGTATATAATGCCAACCAGTGGCATTTACCAGCGTCATTGCGGCGGCCACTGGATGCTGCTGCTGCTGCTGCTGCGACAACGAGAGACCATCTCCGCTTGGCTTCCCTCGCGAAGCCGCGAGATAGACCGCCGCGGAGATCCAGACCCGCGGGACGCTGCGAGAACTCGCGGCTTTTTAATCTACAAAGAAGCGAACCCTCGCGAAACTTCTGAGCTGCAGCTTCTGACCGTACGCCTTTGCGAGACGCGCGTCTCAATCGACCTACGACCTTCCGTAAAATCGCACGAGGCTGCACCGCTTCTGTCGCGGGAGTAACAAAAACCATCTGCCCAATTATCTCAATATCCGCTTATCGGATCGATCTACGATGTAGATTTCGGAGATTACTGTCGAGTCTGTTGCGAACTTGGGTCTACAGTGTGTAGAATACGGTATATATAGAGTCATCACTCTATAGACGGCCCCATTGATTTTGGTGCAAAGTCTACCTATGGTAGACCGTAGACTGTAGATCTACCCGAAGGGTTGAATTTTGAGAAGTTAGTTTGATCTCTCTCGAGGTCGAAATTCATTAGGTGCTTAAGATCTATCTTATGTTCAAACGTAAGATCAAACTTGATTTCCTGCTTAAGTTCAAAGTAATAAGAAGTGATAAGTCATCGAAAAAAATCTTCTTATCACCCTCCACATATCGTTTCCACCCATCTACACAATCAGTGATCATGACCATAGAAACGGATCCAAGAAATTCTTTTGCCAGATCACCTATTCATGACAGTGTAGTGTCATCAAAGTTAACCGCATTTGGGATCAAGCTAGAAATTGTACACACAAAAAGCATTAAAGTTCGATCTTAAGTTCGAACTTACAATCGAAATTGAGTTCGGACTTAAGTTGGAACTTAAGAGCAAATAAGCACGAAATCAAGTTCGACCTTAAGATAGATCTTAAGCACCTAATGAAGTTCGGTCAAACTTTGAACTGAACTTCAATCTCAAGAGCTATCTTAAGCTCACACTAATGTCTTAAAATTCGACCCCAAGTCTACCGCAGACCATTTTCTTTCCCCTATCGACGAGGGAAACAGCAAAAAAAAAAATCGATGCATAAATCAATTTATTTGCACCGTTCGTACGTTCGGTAGGAGAGTAATCGTAAAATCCGTGACGACTAGCAGTCACGACTATCCTCCGTTAAAGTTTCATCATTGACCTTCTTCTCCCGATGGCAGACGCGAGCGCATCTTCGCTGAGTGACGACCTCCGATCCCCCACCAACTAAATAGGACACCAGCTTCTTTTGCATGACCCGCAGAAACACTTTCATTCTCCGTCCCTTGGTGTATAAAAAATAAAAAAAAGGAAAAAAGAAGTACCCGCATCGAAAAGCATCGCGTCTAAGAGCGACAGACGATAGAGCCGTCCGAGCTATCGAAGGAGCAATTCCCCGCAGTCTCGCAATCTTCGTGAGTAGTCGATTTAGCGAGATCCTCGGCGGCTGCGGCAGAAGGTAAATCGTGGAATCGCGCTAATGTTCATCGGATGGCGTCGAGAGAGCCCGAAGGAGTCTGGAAAATCCGTGTCATCCCACAAGGACATCGGGTACCCATGCGCCTCCGGAGTCAATCTGCACACGAGCCTCGGACTTTGGATCCAGCCTCGCGGAATCTGTAATTTCAATAGTTTATCAATCACAACCGTTCGGTACGCGATTCGATCTTCTCGCATCAGTTCTTCGCACACCTTCGCACACCTTCGCAATGATGATGAAAAAAAACACACAAAAAGAAAAAAAAACCACGTTTTTTCGCGCCCCCGTTTCCGGGCTGATTCAGCGATCGACAAAGAGCTCCGCAAGAGTCCCGAGCTCATAATCATCGATAATTGATCGAAGTTTGCCGAGCAGTCGAAGCTGGGTCACAGGTCCGAACAAAGACACCCCGTTATCTCGCCGGTCCAGCCTGGGGTCTTCGGTCCGAGTTAGGCGGAGGAGGAGGAGGAGGCTGGGAGAGCAGATCTTACGCTCCGCCACCGTCGCCGGCGCCGCGTCGGTGGTGAGCGGATCGCCTTGACGCGAAAATCACGTGGGCACCGTCCGCGCGGGAAATGACTCGTTATATAAACTAATGATTATCGAGAGAAGCATACAACACCGTTGCGTTCCCGGCGCTGTTATAATACCCGCCGGTTCAGCTGTGCATTGCTCGGGCTCCGTGTCCAATCCCGACGTGCACGACGCCGGAGGTCAGCGCGAACGTGGAACCTCGCGGTGGTGGATCGGCTGGCGAACGGACCTACGGACTAACGAACGGTGGTAGTAACGCACTCCGATCCGCGCTTATCGAGCCTGCCCGCTCATTGGTCGCACACCGGACACATCGGAGTACCAGCTTCTGCAAACATGTGTTATTATACTTGCATATCGGCAAGACAAGACGGATAGCGGCAGACAGAGCCGCAGCGGGGAAACCCCCTCTCGGCCCACCCGATTATTTATAAACACGCTTCCACCGCTACGGCTATCGGTATCGCTAACGGCTCGATTCAAATGAGATATCGACGATCGGAGGAATAAAAAAAAAGGTCAACGAGAAGCCCGCGAGGAAAAACTGAGGCTCCGTCGCAATGTGGTCGAGGAAACGATTAAAAAAACAAGACCGGTAGATTTTTCTCTCGACCGGTATGCATGAAACTGCTACAATGACGGTCGCTCGGCGTCGCGATGATGCGACTAATTTAATGAACCCGCGAGGTTGCGTGATAACGCATCACCGTGCGGACTCGCCAGCGAGTCCGGTAACGGTACCGGAGTTACGCGCAGATCGGACCCCAGCGAGGATGAGCTGGAGCGCAGTATCGGGAGATTACGTGTCGGGTGCGATGCTCGTTCCACTCGGGATTCAACGACATGCATATTGAAAAAAATGAAAAAAAAAAAAAATAGAAAAAAATACCTAGAATTCATCGAGATGGAATAAAGCCGGGTGTCTCGAGGTGAGCGAAGAAGTGAGGATATGTCGGGTAGGTCGGAACGAAAGTGGGTCAGAGGCCCCCGCGAGAGGCTCAGCGTCGAGAAAGAAAGAAAAAGGATGACGGGAGGGAACGAGGGGGTAGAGAAAGAGAGTGAGATACGGGAGTTGAGGTAGTACCGGCGTAGTTGCGGCTCGTCGGTGTGCCGGTGGAGGGAACCAAGTTCAGGGGCAAGATAAAACACGGCTTATAGCGTGTCGGGCGGGGAGGGGGGAGGGGGGGGGCAGGGTTCTTCAGCGCCGTTTCTGTGATCGTGTGCGCGGTTGCTCGATAATCGTTGTTTTCGTCGTTCGGCATTGCGCCGGGAGGAGGAATCGGAGGACGGCGGGCCAGGAGGCGACGCTGAGGTCGGTGCGGGAGAGCCCGCGAGCTTGAGCAAGGTCTTGGTCCAGGACTAGAGACCGGAGCGTCGAGGCGGCGTCAAAGGAGCACGGTCTAACGGTTCGTCGTGAGTCTGGTTTTATTTCACGGCCACGAATGGGTATCCGACAGAGGGGGGGGGGGGGCGAGGGGGGCGGCGGGTGGGAGAGCTGAGACGGCTCCGAACACATTCGTCTCGGACTCCCCTCCGCCGTCGCCCCAGCCTCCCTCTCGGCGTGCACACACGTGGTTGCTCGCACGATGCACTTTGCTCATCCGAACGGCCACACCGAGGTGGGAAAGATAAAAGGGAAAGAAAGGGGGAAAGCACACACGGCGAGCACTCGGGGCCCGCTCACTCTCCGTCGCGATCCGGTACCCCCTTTACTTTTTATTTCGTCTAAATGTTGTTTTTTTTACTGTGCGGTGGAGAGAGGTTTCCTTTTCTATAAGGCAGGGGAATGCAGGAATGGAGGAATTTTCGTGGCGGCGGTGTTTACGATGAATTCTTGGCCTATCCGTGTATTTTCTTTTATCTCCACTGAGCCCTTCACGGGCTCTTCCTTCTTCGGTTGGGGGGAGCGAAAAAAAACGGTGGGGATTGTTTTCAACTTAACGCTCTTCGATCGAACTTGGCCCAGTAAGGATCGTAGGAAAGTGGAAGTGTTCTCTTTGCTACGAAGTCTTGCCGGTCAAGATTCACGCTCCGGATCACTGAATGGACTTTTGGTAAACGAGGAAACAAGATCGATATTTTTTTTACAAAGTCCTCATCAATCCAACTTCTCGCCCTGGAGGTTCGAAAACTTGACAAATAAAGGTAAAAATTCTTTTCGATCGAACTTGGACCAGAAAGGATCGTAGAAAAGTAGAAGTGTTCTCGTTGGCTCCAAACTTCTACCAGTTGAGACTCACGCTCCGAATCACTGAATGGATCGTCACTTTCTCGTTATTGGGCATATCATGGGATTATTTTTTCAAAGTTCATTCATCAATCCCCTTTTTCTGTCCCCGGAGGTTCGAAAACATGACGAATTAAAGGTCGAGCACGCGTGTTTTTATCTACGACCGTCTCTCCATCCTGTTCGTCCGAGCGCTTCGCGGTGACGGTGAAACAGTAGGGAAGAGCGGGGTTAAATTAGCAGCAGAGCCATAACCACTCGCCACGATCGTTAAGTTCGTAAGCTGCGCCTGGCGACCTCTCTAAAAACCCGGAGAAAAAAAATAAGAAAACGAGAGACAAAAATTATCATTCGACCTCGCGGGCATCGCGTTTCCGAAGGCCGTCAGGCCTATCGATAATCGCGCGAGGCTATTTATTATATATTACGTCGATCTTCGATAATTCAACCGGGCAGAGAGACGGAGCGAGGAGAAAGAGCAGTTTCTCTATCCGGCCGGCAAAGTCAACGGGCAGATATTATTATACCACAGTTTAATACCGTCTCCGTTCTCGGCTCGACGTTGTGCACCACGATATACCCCGCCTCGAGTCTATCCGTGCACATTATATCGCCACACCGGTCCGCGATATCTGGCCGGCTTCATCGGCTCTCTCGGCCACGAGCCTTCAATTTTATTGTCGTCGTTGTCGGTTTTATCGACGATTAACTCCCGTATATCCCCCTCGGTCTGTCCCAGAGAAAAATCAATTCGCTGACATTTTATTATCTCGCGCAAGTATAACTGGCTCCGGCGTCCTCTCCCCGGAGTCACCAGGGTCAATTAATGCGCCCGAGAGCGAGCGGGGTAATTGAGCGAAGGCGGATTAGCTAATGACCGGTTCGGAGCCGCGCGGATAACGCGCCGGTAAGCTAACAGTACCGATGCTCGCACACGTCCCAGTCGTCGGACACTCCTATGCAGACTGCATTTATACCGAATGTAAGTCCCAGAAATCCAATTTTACACTTGTAATCGCATCTGCAAACATTATCTGGTACACAGAAAAAAGTTACACAAGGTCTAAGCCTGAATTATTTTCTATTGGTGCATTTCGCTAAAAGACAGATGATACGTAGCTTATCTTCAGTATTGTTTCGCGGGAATATAATTTTTTAGTTGACTCAACTAATAAATGGCAAAGAAATTCTTTTAGCCGAAAAAACGCGTCCGTAGACTCGTATGTTTGCACTGTCCTGTTGTTTTCTTCCGTAACTAAAAAAATATTTATCTTTTGATAATCAATCGATGTGTTTCGGAATCTGGAAAATATCAGCTTGACATTGGTTGCAGCTATTTTTGCAAAAAAATGTTTTATAGACCAATTAATAATTGCTGGAATCTGGCAATGCTCTCAATCCTTCGAGCCATACATTTTTACACTATAAAAACAAAATCTCGGTATTTCATCTCACGAAATTAGTTTAAAAAAATAAAAAGGGTTAATTTACCTTAAAGTTCTCTTCGTGCCCTGGGCAAGAGGCCGTTTTAAGCAACCCGCGGGACCGACGTCATCGTCGCGTTGCACCCCGCAGCCTCCCAACCGGCGGACAAACGCCGACGGTGCGACAAACGAGAGGCGAACGCCGATTAGAGGCCGCCGATCGTCGGAGAGTTAACGCACGGTGAAATGTGTCCCCGAGGACACACGGTAGCCGCTGAGCGAAACGCGCCCGCGAGAGAGCCAGGGCGTGGTTTCCTAGTGGAGGTTTTTTGCGATTCTAGAATGCACCAGGCGGCCTTCACCAAGATCAGGATACTTCGACCGGCGAGATACACTCGGACCGTCCCTTGCCCCCTTGCTCTCTGCTGCACGCAGACCTCTCGCCTCGACTCTCGCTCCCTCCGTCTCATTGGCTCTCCGTATCTCCTTCGCCTCTCCGTCCTGGCCTTTAAGCCGGAGGCACTTGTCCTGCACCGATAAAAGGAGAACCCTCGAGAGCGTGCCCCGCGCTCACCTGACTCACCGCCGCACCGCCACTTCCGGATCACACGAGACGATTCGATAAACCTTACGGGACTGCGAGACTGCTGTACTTGTCTTGGCAACCATTTTTTTTTTCAATGTCACTGCGTCAAAGAACAATTAGCTTTGCGGCAAATAATCGATGATTGTAGGTTTTTTTGTTTCCTTTTTTTATCATTTTTTTTTATCTTTTAGTGCTATCGTTAGACACTTTTTAACTGCCAAGGTCCATTTTAACAGTGTTGCTTATATATATTTTTTTTTGTTTTCTCTCGCCACAGAAGCTGAACACCAGGAACGTCACTGCCAGCGCGGAGAGCGTAGACCTTCGTATTTTGTGGGGATTTTTTTTTTATTATTATTTTGTCTTCTGATCCTCGTCGCTTCGGGATGATCGAGGGAGGATGGACTCACGGAGACGGAGATGACGCCCACGGGTCCGCGGTTTCGTGTCGATGAAGATTTACGACGGATTTACGTCGGACCGGCAAACAAATGGGTTTTTTTTTTTTGGAGGAGAATGAGGAAGAGATGTTTGAAACAAAAAAAGAAGCTTTTTCACTGCCATTGGAAGTCGGGCCACCGCCTAGTCGCCAAAGCCTCTTCAAGCCGCGCTCCGAAAAAATCATCTTCATCAAGAAACACAATCATCGTCGCTCATCCGGAGGGAGCCGATTTACGCACGCGAGAAAGAAGAGGGCGCGCTCAAGACTGGGAGGAATCAACGTCGTCCGTCTCTCGATCTTTAAGAATTTTCATTTTATTTTTTTTTGAAAAATCGACCGCGACACTGTCTTCTCTTCTTCGTCGTCGTTATTTTACTCTCCTTTTTTTCTAATTATTTTAACGTATTATTTAAAAACGGCGAAATTCTCGAGGCGAGTCGTAGCTGATATCCATCGACTCTCCTGTTATCTATCAATTTTTTTTCATATTTTTTTTTAATTTGCTACTCCTTTAATTTTAGACGATATTAAAGTTGAAGAAAAAAAAAATACGAGCCTTCCGATTAGGGCCCTTTAGAGTAGTAAGAACGTTTACTATGTCGTTTCGTGATTTATGCATCACACGCGAACCGCGTTACTGCCTTGGTTAACTTGTTTGTTTTTTTTTTTCTCTTGCTCCCAAACGAACACGAAGTTACTCGTCCAGCACACCACTGCAGCGACACGCGAGATCGTCGTTAATCGTCTATTTTATTTGTTCACTGACGTCGATTAGACAACGGCCGATTAACGTCGATCTTGGAAAAAAAGTTTCCCAATCGGTGTGCTAAAAAAATTAAAATTAAAATAAATAGCCGCCAGCGAACGCAAGACTGTCGTAGGTGTTTCGCAAAAACGAGCCGGGAGTTCGTGATCGTTTCGTCGTTGTACGGTTTTCCCGGGCGCTCACTGTAATTTTTTCTCAAATCTAAGAATTAAAAAAAAGTTTGATTGAAAAATAAAAATAAAATAAAATAAACGTACTCAATGAAATTTGTTTCTCTGTAGAGACAAAATTCGTCTAAGTGAGCGTCGGGAGAGCGTGTATGTAAGTGTACGAGTTACCAGAAATCGTATGTTGTCTCCAGCCCTCCCCTGCCTTTTTTTTCTTCAGCCCTACTTGATAATCGTTCTTTCCATCGCCTTCTTCGTTTGTCAATTCGATTGTTACCCGTAAAGCGCATCGATAGCTCTAGCGATATTTGAATTCACGGTGATTCCCAGGTTAGAGTTAATTTAAGTGTGCGTGCGTGAGTGAGTCCGAGAGGGTGCGAATGAACCGAGTGAAGAATGATAAATAAATAAATATATATATATACACATATATATATATGAAATATATTTTTGTACTTTTTACAATGACGGGGAATCAGAATGGATTTTTTGTTTTTGTTTTATTTTTTTTGAATAAAAATAATTGTGTAAAGAGCGAGGCAGGCCTGCAGGGTACAACCGGAGGCGAAATCGTGATCGGCTGATCCTCTCCTCGAGACAAGTACCGCGTCGAGGTATCCTCGTGAAATCATTCCTCCGCGATCGCGAGGTTCGATGTCTCGAGGGTACTTGATCGACAGTCTAAAAAAAATTAAAATAAAATGAAAAAATGAAAAATACAAAAAAAAGGAAAGTAAGAAAGAGAAGCGTTCGTTACTTGAGGTCACGTTTGGAAAACTGCGTTCTTGTTCTTCGATGATTCCTCCCACAATTGAGAAAAAAAATAAAAAGAAAAAAACCTCGAACGGCGCCTCTTAACGTTACCCCGACTAAGGCCGACGGTGTAGTCTTAAATTATTATTTTTTTTTTGTTTTTTCGAGAAAATCGTAGTTAAGTCGTAGCTGTTTGTTTTGTACAATAAACGATAAGCAAAAACCAAAAAAATGTATGTTACATTTATTCAAAAGATACCTGTCCCGGTCCTCATTGTCCCGCATAGAAAGCAAATTTGGATAGATAGTGTCGTTTATTCGGGACCTGGCGCGAGCCACCTAAAGGTACAACGACAAGAGCAACAGAAAGGGCATCAAAGAATTCCACAATGAAAATAACTAAATATAATATTGACTAAAAATTACTGAATATAATACGAAGTGATAGAAGAAAATATTTTTTTTGAAAAATGAAATAAAGAAAAAAATAGAATAAAAAATGTTCGACTCGGAAGCAGCTCCGAGTCCGAGAAGATCGTAGTTAGACCGGAGGTTCCGTGGCGCGTGCCACGCGCTTCTCTTTTGTTTTTGCAGACCTGTGAGCCACTCTCGGCACTGGGTTACTGGGGTTCTCTCGTGTTCCTCCTCCCTACTTCCCTTCGTCCTCGACGTCGTCTGCATCCCCACCAAGGGACTGCCGTCCTATGTCTCACTCGTTCTCGTGTGTACTCCCCGTTCGCCTCTTTCTGCCTCGATCACGCCGAGGACGTGGCTCTAAGGTACACGCCGGATGCGGAGGATACAGTTTTGCCTCATCTCGTCCGCTCTTAACACCTTGCCGACTCACCGGGGAAAACTGTTCCTCGCCCTCCCTTCGCACCGTGATCTCTTCGCACCGCCAGACCTTCCAGCTTCCGGCTCGATCGGCCGTGCATTATTTATGGTTGCGATTCAGAAACTCTAAGGATTTTCCAATCTGGAGACAAGCGACCTTGCTCCTCTTAGTAATATTATTCTGATCGTGCCCGGAAACGGCTAACGGTCGGTCATTTTTTACTTTACTCGCCATTGCTTCGATCATTCGCGGATTTTTTTTCGCTATGGATATTTTGGATGGAGATAGAGCCAATTATTATGAGTAAGTAGGGGAAGAGAGGATCAATTTTTTTCCTCCAGTGTAACATTATTTTTAGCTCGGGCAGGTATATCGAAAATTCCGAATTTTTGGCAGTCGGTACCGTTAGGTTCGGAGCAGAGAACGATGGGAATAATGACGAAAAAGTAAGAATAGGCGAAGCCGAAAAAGGACGAGAGTAAAGCAGACGTGCTTTGGTTTCGTGACCTCGGAATCACTGCTTTGACATGAAGTCGTAAAAGCATAAATATAGTTCCTTGGTTGCGATGACAAAAAAGAAAAAGAAAAAGGTCGCGGGAAATTTGCGTACCCCGGAAATGAGGGTCCTCGACCTTGCGGCTCTCTTTTTGTGCGTTTTTGGCTCGAGTTCCTGGGCCCGAGGGCCGTCACTGGGACCACCCTCTGCGTCTCCTTCACGATTGCACGAAATCTTTTTTTTTTTTCTTTCTACTTTCTTAGCGAGTCAAGTGCCCCTGCACCCTCATCGCAGATTAAGGAGATTGGAGCGCTTTACACTAGTCAAATTAGTGCTACATTTATGACCCGCAAGATATCTACACGACATCGAATTTCATCTTTGGAAAACCTCTGTCAATGCACTGCTTTAGGAAGAAAAAAATTGTTCACGTGTAGAATTTTATACTTTGAGTGAACTTTATGAAATTTAGTCTCATGCAGATATTTTCAGGGGGATCTACACTTTTAAAGTCGTCTGGACGAACTTTTACGCACTTGTGATACTTGTATTACAGCATTTGTCAGAAACGTACACATTTGTTCAGTTTTTTCAAAGAATAATCCGTAATTTTTTCTCGATCTTCAAGTATTAAGGCTCATTCCCTTCCTTGAAAGAGACTCTACGAATTCACCGTCCAGATATTCGATGCTATTTTCCGTTTACAATTCGGGACGCTATGAATGCGGAAAAGTTGGAAAAGAGCGCGAGAAACGACCCGAGGACCGTGACGGTGGTCGAACCTGCCCGCAATTTAATGACTTTATGACCTGTCCATTTTACCCCCTCCCTCCGTCCAAATTTTGCGACGCCTCGACGAGGCACAATAGCGCCCCGCGGAGTTCTCGTTCACCGAACCATCCCGAATTCTTCGCTCCCCAAGGCCCGGCAATTATCATAATCGAGTTGATCGTTTTCACGAATTGCACCTAATTGCCAACACGTTATCGGAATGAATTATTTTCGGTACCGTACAATGTTTAAATTTTCGCGAAAAATGTTAACGCTTCCCTACACCGTTGCCATAACCGCCGTGTAAAAATCGTGGCATGACCTCACCAATAATCACGAGATTTTTATCTCTCGAATAAAAAAATGAAAAAACTCGAATCGCTCGCAGAAAAAATTTATGCGCGCGCGCGGGTAAAAATTATGTTGCTATCTTCCGCATTTTTCTATAAAATTATACACACCGGTCGGATACGCGATGAGGAACGATTCAAGGTACACGATACACAAGTTAACACACGCTGTATTTAATTCTCTGATTTTCCTCCGTCACTGTGGTAATGGACGCGAAAGTGAGGAGCAAAAGTTCTCCTCTCTAGGCTCTTCCCCCCTCTCGATGTCCTCGGGGATTCTCTTTCCTGTATATAAACTCTCGTCGCGGTATCAAACGCGGATAAAAGCATGGGGCATCGCGCGCGAAAGAGCGAGCGAGAAAGTAGGCAAGAAAAAAAAAGGTAAAAAAAGAAAAAGGTAAAGCCGAGGTAGGAAGCGTCCGATCCGCGCTCTCGACTCGCGACAGATGCGACTCGCCGCTGCTTTTTCCAGCGGCGTCTCCATTATAACAGCCACATAATATCCGGCATAATGGCCGGCATAATGTGGGCACACGTAGTGACGAAGACGAAGATTGCGCCGGTGGTGATGCGGTAGTCGGAGGGTCGTTTCCTCCTTCACAAAAAAAAAATAATAATAATAATAAAAAAAATAAAACCGTATCGTCGCTCTGTTATAAAAGTACGCCGTTTAAGAACCGCGCTTCAAGGTCCGCGAGCTATGTGAATTCGAATTTCTTTGGAAATAACGAGGACGACGACTAAACAACAACCGCGAGGCCGAGATATATACGTGTATACCGAAACGCGGAAGACCCGAGCGCGCCCGACAAGGAAAGAAGTAGGAAGGGATGCCGTAAAAAAAAGCTGAGATAGAAAGACGAAAAAAAAAAAATCGTCGGTGAAAACATCGGCACCGAGGACCGGAGCGGGGACGTGAAGGGCAGCTTGCGGATACGGTGGACCTAACGGGAACCACTGCGGGGGTTGTCTGAATATAATGTATAAAAAAAAGGAGAACAACAAGCGGGACCGCCAGAATTGGTATAGGACCAGGAAGAGAAGCGGTAGGGACAGACGATGAAAAAAAAAGAAAAAACGTCAGAAGAGATTGCAGTCCTAATACGCCCTTATTCTTCAACCCTTCCGCATACCACCTTGCCAGCCGTTTGGAAAGTACTTTTCCTTCTCCCCGTTTCATCGCAGTGTGTGAGAAGTCTGTTCCCCTGCAGGAGCCCTCGAATTACTTTTCCACCACTACCGATGTCCCCTTTTTTTTCTTCTCCGATCCATTCCCCTTTTCTCGGACCATCAGATTAGCCACGATCGTTTCCACAGCGATACCACACGTCTCCGTGGTTCCCTCCAGGCAGTCGTCACAGCGTTCATCCCGAATAAGTTTGTGCAGCGTTTGAGCCTCGCTTTTCTGGACCGTGAAAAATATTCGTATGCATTTTAATGTACCGGACTGCAAGTTTTTATGCAAAAGCTGGTATATTAAATTTCATGTACAATTGCGATAAAAAATTAATGTTCAGTTTATTAAAAATATTGGCAATACTTTATATTTACTAATTTACTTTAATTTCGATAAAAAATTATATTAATTTTTCATCATAATAGTACATTAAATTAACAATTTCTTTAGTGTTCATCGACTTTCTTAGGACCAGTAAGAGAAGCAGTAGGGAAAGACGATGAAAAAAAAGAAAAAACAGAAGAGATTGCAGTCCTAATGCTCCCTTATTCTTCAACCCTTCCGCATACCACCTTGCCAGCCGTTTGGAAAGTACCTTTCCTTCTCCCCATTTTCATCGCAGTGTCTGCCAAGTCTCTTCCTCTATAGGAGGCCCTGAATTACTTTTACACCACCACCGATGTACGCTTTTTTTTCTTCTCCGATCCATTCCCCATTTCTCGGACCATCAGATTAGCCACGATCGTTTCCACCGCGATGCCACACATCGTCGTCGTTCCCTCCCGGCAGTCGTCATTGCGTTCATCCCGAATAAGTTTATGCAGCGGTGAGGCCCGCTTTTCTTCACCGGCTTATTCGGCCCGTCTTCCTTATCCCTTCATCCACCTTATTTTCCTGCAGCGCATACGCCTTTCCTCCTCCCGTATCGCGGGCCCGAGTCTTTGGCACGCAACTGCCCTCGAGTGTTCCTTCATCGAGATCCACCAGGTGCTCCTGAAAATTCGCCGGCTGTTCGAGGGCCCGTCCGACGAACGCTTCCTGCTGCCCTCTCGATTCATTATTTTTTTTTTCTTCTCTTCACTTACGCGGAATTCTCGCATCCCACATCGGGAATCCGAAAAAAACAACCGCGGCCCAGACCGGGCCATTAACATCGGAAGATCATTCCCTCGATAAATCCACTTTTCCTTTTTGACCGTCACTTCGGATATTTATTTTTCGTGACTCGATGATATAATTCTTTATCGGGGATTGCGTATGCCGGTGAGACGAGCGGCGAGTCGGGTTGACGGTTGTTTTCTTCAATGTTTTTTTCGATGGTTTTTGAGGCGTACGGAGGTTGCCGGTAGCGGGTGGGGGAGTCGGTAGACGTCAGGGCAAAACGGCAACGCGCTAAATCCATGACGGCATTGCGAAGGAATCTTCTCCTTTCGAATCCTCGCGGCACGCGAGGACGCCGATGCTCTCGCTGCCGCTGCTGTTGCTGTTGCTCCTCGTTGTGCTGTCCGTAGGCTCAAAGGTTGCTGCACGCTCTCGCCGGTGAGCCCGAACGCTCGCTCCTTATACTCGGCCGGGACGTTTTTCTCGCTCGCTCGTTCGGCTTCGGCTCGCTCGCTCGCTCGACGGGGTGATAAGGAACGATAACGGCCGGAGCGCACACGCCGGAGGCTGCCACGCTCCCGGGGCGAGCAGCGCTTGGCCTCGGGATGCATTCCTTCGGGGACGCTCCCGTACACAGCACCCATGCATCGGTGCTATATGCGACATTTCTTTTCCTTTTTTTTTTCTTCGTATTTTCTTTTATTGTCTACACAGCTCGGGGGCACGAAATATTTGTCGAGCTCGCCGCTACCTCGAGCTCTCCCTGCGAACACAATGCAATAGGTGGTACGCGAATCGAGATCTAAGATTGAGATGCGGCTCTATTTCTGGAGTCGAATAAATTACTCTTGTATTATTCTCGTGAGCGACTTTTTTTTAGATCGGCGGTGGAAAGATATCGTTCATTTGAACTATTTACTATTAATAGTCTGTAACTATTGATTGTTCATAGTTGGAATTAATTTTAATCAATAGTTAACGATGTGATATTATAATTATATATTTATCAAATTATATATATATGATTACATAGGGCAGAGCGGGGAAAAATGGAACTGGGGGAAAAAATGCGTTTTCCAATAAGTTTTGGATGGGACAGTGGGGCGAAATGGGACATCGAAAAATTATTGGAAAATTGTGTTTTGAGCCACTATGCCATTTAGCCTCGCGCTCTCCTATATAAGTATTGTAATCAGTAATAATTAACGATCAACTATTAACTACGTTGGACTTTAAAATGCTACTTCTTTATGGGGGCTTTCCGGATAAAAAAATGAACTCTTATCTGTTTATGTATCTATATTGGAAATAACAAAATGGGAGGTAACTTAATAATCGATTGGACAGCGACGAGTGATGACTTCTGCTCGGGTCAGATAAAAAAAAAAGAAAAGTGAGGATAATAAATTTGATCGGATATCCGGTGAGTCGTTCGAGAATGCATCGCTCGGGTTATGGGCCCGAGTCGGCTCTTTGCCGATCGAAGCCCTCGATACTCCCGCAGCGTTATTGGTGGTCCAGCGGGGCTGCCAGCGAGAGAACTTTATTCGCAAACACGCGACCCATTGATCGGCGAACCAGGGGGAAAAGGCAATACCGCATGCTAGTGTACTAATCGTCCGTTTCTTGGCTCGTCTAGACGTTTGCGATTAGCGAGACCGATCGATTGCTCTTATATGCAATTTGCAATTCGAAGACGTCTTCTTCAGCGGCGAGGAGAAAAAGAAGGAATTTAAAAGAACAAAAAAATAAGTAAAAAACACATAATGGAGATAAATTATTGCGATCCTTCTTCGTGGCGGGTCGCGTACTCGCCCTTCGAGCAAAATCGGTATCGACGGGTAGATTTATGTCGCCGGTCTTGCGACGAAAGTCGATACCGATCAGTTCGGAGGGGAGCGAAAGACTCCTCGGGTAAAATGTACGAGAGCACAATCGCGACGATGTCCCTCACAGCATTCGAACCGAGAGATTTTGAACGGAGATGACTCGCTCTCGTGACAATGGCTCGGAGAAATGGACCCCTTGCCGATCCGGTAATACCCGAAGGTGAGACAAAAAGAAAGTCACGAAAAAAAAAACCAGACCGGGAAGAGAGGGAGAGTGAAAGAGGACTTTTACTTTACGAGCAACCCTTCGCCGAAGGGAAAGAAACAAGAGGACGATGAGGTGATGTAAGAGGCTGGTGGCGCCTCCGATCTGATACTTTCTCGGAATGATGGAGCCGTTAACATTGTTTCCAGAGCCTACGCGCTTCTTTTTCTGTGTTCGTTTTTCTTTTCTTTTTTTAAGTTCTGTTTTTTTTACCTGTGTCTCTCGGAAGAAAGTCGTTAGCTTTCTAGCACCCGGAGGCTTCCTCTCGCATGTTCGAACAACGCTCTTTACCTCCCGAACACGCCACTCGGAGATTTTGACTTTATCTACATTTTGCGTTTTTTTTTTCAGCTCCCGAACCGGTGTTCCAAATTCGATGGCGATCGATCGAATACACCAGTTGTACGTAAGTAAAAGAGATAATATTTCTAAATGTACACTGAGAGAAGGATGGGATAGAAATTACCATACATTTGGTAAAAACCTACAGAACTTTTAGGTACATGGAAAATACAAAAACATTCGTGTTTAACTTAATACATTCTGCTAGAAAATATAGTAATTATGGAAATAAGTAACAAATATCCCATCATTTTTGCTAAAATATGAGTACTTCTTACTACAAAATATATTTTGAATTTTAGTTTGTTTTAGTGGCTCCTTTGAAAAGTTTGGCTCCTGTGAAAATTTCACATATCGTTAGTGGTGGCGTTTTTGTACCAGATTTCCTGGTCGAAGTTTACCATATGATTGTGGTTTTTCCGAGATCCTCCTCTCAGTGTAGAATTTAAAAACTTAAAAAAGCGGCAAGTTGAAGGGAGAAATGAGAAAAAAAAATATCACGTTGGACACTACTCGATCCCTGTGCTGGAACTCCGGGATCTCAGTGAGACCGGTGGAGATCGACTTCCGGTTGCGCAACGCGTTCGACCTGCTGCACTGTCTCTTATAGCATCGATTCTATCCTTCATTCCTTCCCGTCGTTTTCCCGATTTCCCGTTTAAATCGAACAGAAAAAAATTAAAAAGAAAAAAAACCGATCTTGCTAGCCAGCCACAACAAAAGGGTGCCTCCAGTTTTCCGTGAAGATTTTTTAATGGCCCATTCGAGAGTTTTTACCTCTGAGGGGGCGAGGGTTGAAAAAAAGTGGCGCAGCTTGCTAGCGTGTCCGAGTTTTCCCAAGTATTTTTTTTTCGTTCTTTTTTCTTGACTATTTCCTTCATCTGTCTACGTTTAGCCGGCGCGTCGGTAAATTTTGATCGATAGCAATCCGGGCAACCCTGAAATCCCGGAAGTTACGCATCCCGGAGTCGCGGATAAGCGATCGGTGCGACGCATCGATGCCGATGAAACCTCCGTGCACAGTCGGCAGATTTATTTATATTATACATGCATATACATAAACCAATAGGGACGTACAGGTGAGTGCGAGCTGGTTAGTGAGCGTACGCGATTTATGTACGTGTGTAGTAAATATCGAGGGATATCCGCGGTCGGCCGATCGTTTAATCGAGAATTATTTTTCTCGGCCTTGCCACCTCCATCGTCGTGCGTCGTGTGCGTGGAGATTTTTTTATATTTTTTTTAATTCATTTTTTTTATTATTCCTTCCCCCTTGAGCGCATCGGTGGCTCTCGTTGCACCGATGCGATTCCCGGCGTCGAGACCGGCTGGCAGTGTGCGCCTCTTCGATTTCCGGGTTCGACTTGTGCTCCTGCTGCTGCTGCTGTTGCTGTTGCTGCTGTTGCTGCGCACACGTGACGAGGTAACTGGAAAGGGTTGCACGAGGCGAAAGAGATAGAGCGCACGGGAGCGAGCGGTTAAAAGGCCGAAAGCGTTTGGTGAGCCGACGCGATCTTTCGAGGTAAAAATCTCACGAAAGAAAGAATAATCGTGATAGAGGCGAAACGAGAAAACGGTAAAACACCGCGCGGTTTCGTGAGAGCCGTGAGAACTCGGTTTTTTTATTTATTATTATTATTACATTCGGGAAATCGAGAGAAGGGTTGAGGCCAGAAGAGGCTTGAATTCGTTTCCACGTCCCGCGGGACGGGGGATGAAGGGTTCTAAATTGTAGGATTAGATATCAAAAACTTCCCGCTGGTCGAACGGAAATTTCATCCATTTAATCTTGCGGGTCGAACCGACGAAGACGGTAAAATTGGACAAACAAAACAATTCAAGAAAATAATTGTACAATATTTAACAAACATTTGTTGTTCACCAGGTTTCACAGTTTTTGACTTGCTAATTTTATAATTCTTTCTTGTCAACAAACCATACATACATTACCGGTCAAAATTATAAATGATCAAGAATAATTATTGTACAATCAAAAAAATTAAGTTTGCGATTCATAAACATCTGTAAAGCGCGACTCTTTTTTTCTTTCTTCTTTTTTTCTCCACTTTCATTTTCCTCTTCCGTCCGGAAAATCCTGGAGGCTCAAGGTTTGTCTATAAATCAGCTATTTTCGCACGGAAGTATCGAGTTCCGTGTCTGGAGACTACGCGCACGGAGCGATATGAAAAAGGATGATAGTCGAACAGATAACGATGTCTTTTTTTTTTTTTTTTTTTTCTTCGAATTCCCCGTCGATGTCGGTACAAGTACATTACTGTACGCTGCAGGATGACCTTATATCGCGACTGCTGAGTGGTCTCGCGTCTCTCCGAGCGGGCCGTGCAGTCAGGCAATAGGTCAGGACTCGTCATATACCGGCATCTCGCGAATGCTGTTTTCGTATATACCACACGACGCCGCGGTGCATTCGTCGATCCTCGTGCGGTCTGCACGGTGTTACATCCACCCGTATAATTAATCTTGCTGATTGGTGCCGTACGACGTTTATTACACTTTATAATATATCGGCGATAGACGACGACTCCGCGAGGATGAATCGACCGTTGATGTATGTTCGACATGCATTTACATGAACCGACGATATCCTAGCGCGAGCCTCCCGGGTATTATCCCGCAAGAGATTTACCGAACATGCGCGTTTAATACATTCATAATAAACGCGATTTTTCAGTATCAACAATGTACCGGTGAGTTTCGATCGCGGCCTCATGAGTCGACTAATCGTCGATTTATACGCATTAACGCGCGTGCGGATTTTTCATGAATATTTATTGATAAAAGCCGTCGTTATGCAAATCACAGCGTGACAAAGTTGTGTGCCGGCGTTAATGCCAATTCGCGGGGTGCGGGGCGAAACGGACAATTTATTAATATATGAACCCATTTATTTTTCGCGGTACACTGTACAAAAAATTCGTATGAAATTTAACGTACTGCTACTGAAAGTTTTTATGCATATACTGGTATGTTCAATTTCATGGATAATTGTGATGAAAAGTTAATGTACGGTATATTAATAATTTTAGAAATACTTTAATTTTACTATAAAAGTACTTTAATTCCAATAATTCACTTTAATTTCACTCTGAAAGTCCATTCATTTTTCACGACAATTGAACATTAAATTTAATGTATCAGTTTTTGGATAAAAACTTCCAGTCCGGTACTTTAAACTTACAATTTTTTGAACTTTGTATAGAAAACTAAAAAAGTTTGAGATCTGAAACGGGGGTCCGTTTTTCCCCTCCCCCCAGCGTTCCGTCTCCCATGGTCTTTTATAGTCGTTGGCGAGAAATTGCGGAGAGAGCTTAAATCGCCTATCGGTCCCAGGGAAATCCTGCGGTCGATAGGTGAAGAAGGACCGCCCGGCAAGGGGCTAAGCCGATTACGCGGTAAAACCATTGTCGAGAATGCGCACAGACGCCGATGTGATGAGAAGAAATTCTTCGGTGGAGAGCCTCGTGGCCGAATAATATCCTTTCGACAAAACCCTTTCGACTGGACTTGGGGGGGGCCGACCGGACTCCGCCGAGATTACCGGGTCCTCTGCCTTGCGCCATAAAATTTTACAACACTTCTTTTGGTCGATGCGGTTTTTTTTCTTCCGGGACTTCAAGTACTCTCTCTCTTTAACTTGTACTCTTCCTGGCTCCGGTAGAAAGGTGAAAGGGGCTTCAGGGTTCAAAGGGTTGTCATTCTTCGAAAAGACAGCCCCATTCTTGGATCCAATTTACATTCTCTGTTACTTCCAAGAGATAAACTTCACTCACAAATTGTTTGTACTCTTGGTGAGTTTTTCTTCGCGGTTCTCCTTTTTTCAATGAACGAGCAAAACAGTTTAGTTCCAAAAACGCACCAAAGTGGAGATTAGAAGCCCGGAACAGAGTCTTCGAAAAACGGTTTACCTAGCGTTCCCTTCCTTACCGACGCAAATTCAGGTTTCACTGATTGACACCCGGCAAAGCGTCCCGTCGAGAGAACACCTGTTGAAGCTCTTCGGGGTTTCTGTCCAACCAACAGCTTCGACGATCGTCGATTCTTCGACCGTGGGTCGGTAAGATCGGTCTCTTCCTTACCCGCCGTCGGCGTAGCGGAGGAAGAGCATGAGGTTCGCAGAAATCACGACCGATAATTATAAAGAATATGCTTTTATTAACAATTTCATTGGGCGGGGTGAGATAAATATCGGGGTCGCTTGTACAATAATAAATTAATGGAAGAATTACAATTAGAGGTAATTGACAAGCTTATCGGTGATCCCTCGCAACGAACTCTCGCTCGAGCTTCTGCGAATTACACGCAACCATCGTGATCGATCGACCAGCGAGGAGCAATCGCACGAATCCTTGAGCCTCGCGAGGGAATCCGCTTCGACCGATTATCCCAAGATCGTTGATGACCGAACAGTTCCGGCCGAGTCTCGAGAAGCTCGGAGGTGCGAGTTTATAGATAATCAGACAAAGAATAAAATTGGGACGATCTATTTGGCGTTGTTCTCTTTGGGCGCGACGAGCCGCCGGCGACTATCGTTCGTACATGATCCAGTCGATCAGGCTGCTCTTCGTGGTGCTCCTGCATTGGCCACCGACCTGCGGCGAGTTGTAGGTCGCATGTTTTTTTTTTTTTGGAAAATTTACCCGTCGGGTTACGATCGATCGTTGGTCTCTCCTCGGTACGGTAATCGTCGACTAGAACTGCTCGTTTAATAGTTCGTCGAGGTACCGGAGCTTCCTGAGGACGATGCCGACGCCGACGACGACGGTGCGCTGTAGGAGGTGCTCGAGCTGCTCGACGGCGAGTAATAGTTGTAGGCCAGATTTTGGGCGTCGGCACCGTTCGTCGGAGTCCATACACGGGAGTACGGGCCGTTTCCGTCCCACGTGTTGACCGGCTCGTAACCGGAAGTCGTCGAGGGAACCGGAGGACCGCCGTAGGCACCGGCCGGAGGTGCCGGCTCCATCGTCATTCCTGCATCGAGAAAACCATAATTTTCGTCAATCAACTTCGAGAAATAAACAAGCGGATAAATCGTGGGACCATTTTTACGTACCCATGGGTGCAGGCATACCGCCCTTCTTGAAGAACTGCACGGCGATGAATCCGACGACGAGGAGGATGGCGAGTTTCGAGAGGACGAGAGCCTTGAGGGCCTTGAGACCGATTATGGCGACGAAGATCGGCATGAGGGCCTTCAGCTTCAGCTTGAGGAGCAGAAGGAACGGCAGGAGAAGCTTCTTCTTGAGGATACCACGTGCCTGGCTGGTGGCGACATCGTTGTCCTTGAACTCGACGTCGAGATCGGCGAGGCTGCGGCTCGGTCGGTACTTGAGGCTGGCGTCGACGAAGGGAAGATCGACACCGTAGTCGAAGCTCTTCAGGTACTTGACGGTTCTCGCCACCAGGGCCTCGTCGACGGTGTCCAGAGATCTCGCCTCGGTGCTGGTTCCCAACTTCTCGTCCATGTATCCGAGGACCTCGTGCTTCAGGCAAGAGGACCAGGACTCCGCGGCGATGCACTCGTTCAGCGACTTGGTGAGGAAGTCCCGCTGGGACGAAGCCGAAGCACCGGCCACCAGGGCCGTCAGGCCGATCACGAACAACAGACGCATGTTTTCAGTTTTTGTGGAGATTCCTTCCCTTTTACCCGTTTCGCTTTCGACGTCGAACCACCGTTGATCACCTTAACAAACGCGAACACGGACGGCAATCGCGACGATTGTTATGTACAATAGATACGATGATCGATCGTTTCGATCGTTCGTTCGATTTTTTTTTATTTACTTTGTATCGTGCTCCGGGCCCGGGGTGTTGGCACGCAAACGGCGATCGAACTGCGACTGACGGAGGAGTGGCCCTCCCCTTTTATTTAATATCAACCGCGAATCTATGTTATTCGGTCGCGCATGCCTCGAATCGGCGATCGAAGGAAAATTATTTAAATTTCACTCGCATCGTTTAGAGGGAGGGGGGGTTTTTAAGCCAGTTCGTCATGCCGTGGCGCGTGCGTAGTCTTTACGAACACTCGGTGCGTCTCGCTGGTCCCCTCCCCCTTGGGGTCTTCTTGGGCCGCCCCGAAGAGAAGTCGCTGATGTTGAAGAGGAGCTAAGTAGAGAGTTCGGCGATGTGTGTATACGCACATTGTACTTACGGCTTGCGGCGCGCGCTCACGGGAAACGGAACTCGTTCATGATGGCATGTACATGCCCACTTGGTATGGCTTTATGCTAAGCGGAAAGAAGCGGAGGCGCGTGAGCTGGAGCGGCGGAGCCGTCGGCACTAACGCCCCGGGTTTCCTTTCGCGCACTTATCTATGGGGGACCGTACACCCGGTACGTGTACCCGTTGACTTTCATTCCTCGGCTTGTACGCCGGGTCTCATTCCGAACCCCGGTGTGAGATACATGAAGGAATTTCAGTGCTGATTTGCTCGGAAGTGCCCAATCTGTCATGTTCAATTAGGGATTTAGACCAAAAAACGTACCTTTCTGGAGGAAGAGCGTTGGGAAGGTGAAAGGGTTATCTGGATGTTACACAAGCGCATCTAGAGGTCGGCATGCGATGACCGGGTTTGAACACATTTTTGGCTTCATGCGGTAAATGAAAGAATTTTTGTACTTGGCGTAACTCACACTGAGAAAAAGAAATTGTTAGATTAAGCAAATGCGCGGTGACATACGTTCGAATGTGTATTTTTTTGGTACAACAAATATGTTTGCTTCAAAAAAATGTTGAATAAATTGAAGCAAATAATCGTTTAACAAAACAATTTATTTGTACCAAACAAATAACAGCTTTGAACGTATGTCACAGCGACTTTTGGTTAACCCATCCAATTTTTTTCGCACGCCACAATAACAATTTTGGGTTCATTTTGGTTGAACTTTTACGCCTAATTATAGATAAATCGAGAGATAGAAACTGATTGGGCACTGGGATAAATTACCCAAGGATCAGAGCGTACAGAGAGCAATACAAAGCAATTAAACCTGATTAGAAATAGTCGTGAAATGAAACAGAAAAAGAAAAGAAAAGCGATACTGGTAGCAATATCATAATCATTATATGAAGTCATCGTCCTGCTCAAGGGACATGAGGTGCAAGAAAAGGCGTTTTTTTAGAAACCTCCAAGGAAGGAATTATCAGATTATTAGAGATCGTTGCATAAGTTTCTGGCATCACCTGGTAGACATTTTTTAGAGCAGTTACAATGAGGGGCTCATGAGGTTCGGTAAGGACTTGAGAAGTCCCTGATACAGCTGCGATGTGTTATACTTGGAAATCCTGACAAATATTAAATCAGATTTCATTTAAAAGAAACGAAAGCTTTTTTTATCGTTTTATTCGTCCGGTGATTGGCGCTCATATGAAGTGGAAGCTGGAAGTTGTTTGGGAAGAACTTAATAATGAACGCTGGAAATGTTCATACATTTTTTTTATTTTGTGATTGTGGGTTTGCTGGACTTGAGTCGAAAAATATTGTTGAATGCGTGTTCAGCGTACAAAAAAAATGGGTATCCGTGAATCTGAATTTTCATTTCGAAACTTTTCATTTTGTACAATAAAATTCCTTTTTATCACCGTTCTTAACATTTTTCATGGTCCTGTAACGGTCCCAAAGAGAATTGCAAACATGTACTCTCTACTCTGTACTCTGTCTCGTGTATTTTTCCCCGTAGAACACATTTTTTTTGCCCCTCGTTCTTTCGAGGCTATATCCAACCTACTTTTGTCTGGGGCTCACGAATCTGCCGCTTATTTTCTTCCTATTTTGATATTCGATATAGAAATCCTCGTCAGAATCTCTAATATGCATACGAGACCATGTATTGCTACGATAATAATCCCGGTCCGTTCAAATGATATAGTCCCAGTTACTCGTATGATTCATCATCTCATATATTTATTGATTTATTTATTGGAATTGATACATCTTCCGTTAAATGTATTGTAACTTTTTCCCTCGACATAAGACATTGTGTCCCGCACGCTGTAAATATTGTTAGGAAATAGGAGGAAGTAATCGAGAGTCCATGGTTTAAATTGCAATAATAATTTATTAAATAAAGCGCATCAAGCGCATCGAAGAGCTATTTTACAAAAGTGTCGTATAACCTAGTCAGGGTCGAGCAAGAACGGATAGTGGCGATCGTGAGTTCTGGCGACGATCGATTTAATCTCTGGCGTAACCGGAGTATGCGAGATCCTGGGCGGACTGAACGGGTGCAGCGTCGTCCTGGAAGGATCTGTACTGGGCGGCCTGGTACTCCCACGGTCCATGGGCGGAGATCGGTGCGGCGTGGCTATCGGCGGCGATCTTCTTGCATAGCTGGAAGATGGCGAGCCCGACGGAAACGACGAAGCTGAAGAAGGAGAGCTGAAGGGCGTTCCAGGCCTTGAGACCGAGGACACCGATCGCCAGGGGGATCAGGGTCATCGCCTTCAGCAGAACGAACACGAGGATCGGGATGATGACTTTCTTCAGCTTCGATTTGCGGGCCTCCTCGACGGCGCGACCCTGACCGAACTTGACATCGAAGGAGAGCTCGTCGTCGTCGATGTTCCTGGCGCTGACTTTGACGGCGGAGTCCAGGGGCAGTTTGAAGGTCACGTCGTGAGAGACGAGGTAGCTCTGAACGGTGTCCAGGAAGGATGCTTCGCTTCTTGCGGTGGCCTCTGCGACGGGCTCGTCGTTGCGGGTCACCTCGACGGTCTCCGAAACCTGGAACAATCAAAAGGCAATCAATCGTAACCGGCCCGAAAGCCTCGATGGCAGAAGACTCCGAGGGTTGTCCGCATTACCTTGAAGTTATCCTTGCGAAAGATTTGATCGAGCAGATTAAGGACCTTGAACTTCATGCAGGCAACCTCGTCGTTCTTCTGAGCGCACTCGATTTTGGTCTGTTCGACCATAGAATCCATACTGGCGCTCTTCCATACCTCAAGCTTGGCTGGCTGAGCTGCCGCCAGAGCCAGGATCGAACACAGAACGAAGTACTTCATGATGAGACAGTAATGTACTTTTTATCTCTCGTTGCTGCTGAAGGCGATGTTAATTGACGACGGTAGTACTGCGACTGATGACCGTTCATCGACCGGGTGTCTATTTATACGGGGGGGCCACACAGGCACCACCGCACTCGTTCGGTGGACTTGCTCGTCGTTACCCCGCACGGTTTAGACCCCCTCCCACAAGCGATACGGGACGAATTTTCTTTTCGTTCAGTATGGTCTTCGATTTATCGAGGCCTCGGCCGATGCACGTGGACGGAATCGACAAATAGACGACTCCCGTCGATCGACCAGAAAGACTACCGATCCTCCACTACGGAACCCCCTTTGTCTCCTCTCGTACGACTACCAACGAGCAGCGCGCATACGAATTCTACAAGCAATGCCCAACATTGCGGGATAGAAAACTAGAACTTCCATTGTCATACATTAGGTATAGCTTGTCATACATTAGGTATAGCTCTAATTTCAGCTCTAAGATAAGCCATTCCAGATCCCAATAAAGCAGCTCCCCTGTAACGTTAAAGGACTTGCCACATTCACGATTAGTCGATTTCTGGACACCTAAATCAAATTGATGGTAAGATTTTAGCCATTTTTGTAAAAGGTTAAAGTGGTGAATATGACGATCTAATCTGGATAAGTCATAGCCACCACTTTTAATCTACTATAAATAAGTCTTGCTAATCTGCGTTATTGCGTTTTGTTCCAATTCTTTTTACGATTTTGCGGTGATCTCTCGTAGATTTATGATTACTCTGTTAGTGTCTTTTTTTCCTATTCTTCATTTTGTTATGTACGATTTTTCAACACCGCTGTACAACCTTGTCGATAGGTTTTCCTTTCGTCTTGTAATTGAGCGTAACGCGTTTTTTATGCAAGGAAGAGCAGGGAAAAATGGGACATTGAGGCAAAACACAATTTTTCAATAATTTTTGCATGGGGCAGTGGGGCAAAACGGGGCATATAAAAATGATTGGAAACTTGCATTTCGTCCCACTATCCCTATAAATAAATAAATAAATGTCATACTATATCCTACTATCGAAATAGTTATGATACGAGGGTTCGTCAAAATCTTGCCGGTCAAGTCTCTTCATCCCCCGATAGGTTCTTTAAATTGCTAGGCACCAAACGAAAGTAGATCGGCCGGTACCGTAGGAAGATCGTCGATTCGAACGGCGCGCCCGCACGTGACGGTCTGCCAAAAGCGGAAGTAACAGCGACTTCCCGTTGCCATAATAACTCGCCCGAGTCTCCGATAACCCATTTTTAGGTGGGTGTCATCGACATCCCGTGGCTCGTTGCGATATCGACGATTCGGGACACGCAGCTCTCACGCGACTCGGAACTTTCGACTCACCCACCCGAATACACGTGATGATTCGTTAATGCTCTCGATTCTGGGTTAATTTCACCCCCCCACCCTCACTCTCCATACATTGGTGCATAATTATCGCGGCAATCCAACGTCGTGCTAGATCAAACATGAATTTGTCATTCTTGACGCGTTTGAAGTTTCTCGCGCCTCGGATATACGCGAACATCCTTTCGGCGACTTTTTCTACTTTTAATTCTTCTTCATCGTCTTGCTCTCTAAATAGCACCGACGGCAGGCAAATCGCACGTGATCAGGAACGGGGAAATTCGCTTTTGGGGTCGCCATGCGGCTCTATCGTATGCGGAGGTATTCAGGCCGAATTGTTGGAAAACAACTCCGGACAAACAATTCCAGGTCTAAGTAACATAGCTGTTTTTCATTAACAAAAAAAAAATAGATCAACGTCCAACTTTCGCGAAGTTGATGAAAAAAACAACATAGAACGGTAAACAGAGTCGTCTCTGTTTACCGACAATAATAGATCAGGCGAGTTCAAGTGCAAGAATCCCATTCACAGTCTACACCTGACGAGCCTCGTAAACACAATTCTCCCACGCAGTGAATTTGCTTTTTTCTCCCTCGGTGAAAAGCGGAACCTCCTTTCGATAAGCTTGCCAAAAACCGCATAGATCCGAAGCGACGAGAGTTCCCTGCGATTTGAGGAATCGAGAACGGCTTCCCTTTCGTTCCAGAAAAGAGCCAGCGCGGCCTCGAGGTTCTTATGTCATTCATCGTCGCGTCGATCGTTTACGAATCCAATCTCGGTTTTACGAATCTTATGCAACTTATGTAACGGAAGTAGGGTACAGAAAAAGATAGGTTTTTTTATGAAAAGGTTCGTAATTTTTTATTATACATAAATATCAGTAGCGTTGAAGTGTCGCGTTAATAAATATTAAATATAAAGAATCGGAGGTCAGGGATGGTCGATTGATGGGTGGGTCTATTTTCTGTACGCGCTGTAAGGGCCGTTCGGAGCCGAATCCCAGTGAGGTGCGGGGGCGTGTTCCACGGGAGGATGTCCGTAGTGGACGACTTCGTAGGCGACCTTGGGTTTGGTCAGCTTGAAGATGAGCATCGCGCCGCTGAGGACCATGGAGAGAAGACCGAGGGTGAGGGCCTTCCAGGTCTTTAGAGCGATGAGTGCCAGGGCGAGCGGTACCAGCGCGGTAGCCTTGAATTTGAGACCCAGCAGGAACGGGATCATCACCTTCTTGACGAAGCCTCGACCTGCGAAGCATTTCAGACAAACCGATGAACATCAAAAGTAACAAGTAAAATAATAAGTGTGACGACAATTGGATCAACGGAACGTACCTTGACCGTTCGCGGAGTCCGAAAGGGGGATGCTGAGGCTCCTGGGAACCGAGTCGACCAGCGATCTCGGTACGATGTTGGATCCGACGATGGCTTCGGGCAGCTTGGCCTCGAGACGATGGCTCGACAGGTAGGTGTCGAGTTTCTCGAGCATCAGAGAACGGAGGAGTTCCTTCCTTGCGGGGTCGACTCCGTTGTACTGAGAAAAGTCATCCTCGGCGACGGAGTCTTCCGGCAACGCGCGCGAACGAACCACTGCGAGGTCCTGGGTTATCGGGACGGTCTCCTTGTCGACGATGTCGCTGAGATAGGCGAGGACCTTCGGCTTCACGCAGGATAACATCGACTGGCTATCCGCGCACCTGTTGACGAATTTCACCTCGTGTCAGTTGGATTACGATAATTGGGAGAAAAAAACTGAGCGACACTTCCGATCGAACGAATCTCTTCGCAGGATCGTCGACGATATTCACCTGTGATAGATATTTTGGAGAACCTCGGCTGTCGTGCCGATGTCCTGGGCTGCGGCGCAACCGACCAGAAGGGCCAACGAAGCTACAATGAAAACCCTCATGACGAACGAAGACGAGAATTAAATCCGAAATTGGATCGATCGATTTGCGAGGCCAAACACCGAATGCCCCTCCGTACGACGACAACGCCGTTTTATAGAGCCGACTCCGAGCACGATACGTACGACAGTTGAATTTTTATTAGTGGACGTGTCGGACCGAATGAAAAGAAGAAAGCACCATTATCTAGGGTGACGATGTTCGGTACGACGTGAAGTTTCGTTCATGGTAGTTCGACGATGGCTCTCGACCATTTATAGATTTCCATTTCTAACGCCAGATATCGCGGCGAGCCTGATAACGTTGAATCGCCTCTTCGAAACTCGTTGTTACACCGATGGAAACCGAAAGGGCGTAAGTCATACACTTCGGCATTGCGGCCAGGCCCTTATGATTCTCAGCCGGCGATATCGAACGAGCGCGTCGTGACAAAATTCTAAAAATCTCGGGAACTACGATACGGAGGTGCGAATAAAAATAAAAACAAGCTAAAACACTTTTGCTTTCAACGTTGAAGCTATCGCTGATCCAGTGATCAAGAATCACGGGTGTGTATTTCCGGTTCTCATTATAATTTATAGCGAGGCAGGTCAATCTCGAGTAACTGGATTGTCGCTTAATTAGCCAGCGGAACGAGGCTGCAGGCTTTAATTGGTGATGGCATAAAAAAGGACAGCTCTGATATCTTGTTGCATGCGATCACTGCGCTCCTTCATTGGTCGAACATCTCATTGGCCTTTCCATCTCGATGGTTCGGCCGATAAGACTCGGCGGGCGCTTAGATAGATAGATACATTGTAAACAAAACATTGTAAATTTAATCCACAGGGCGGGATGTTTTTATACAAAAACTGGTACATTAAATATCATGCGAATTTTTTTACAGTGTAGATAGATAGATAGACACTGATTGGGCCCTAGGATAAATTTCCTAAGGACTAGACCATATAGAGGGTAATACAAACAACTTAACCTAATAAAAAATTGGCGTGAAATAAGAAATGAGACGGAGAAGGAAACGAAAGCGAATTTTCATCGAAATTAAAGTAACTTATAAAAAGTACTTTCACAGTTTAAATTTTTTATTTATTTGTTTGACTTCTTTTATAACCTATTTACATTAAGTCCTATTTTAGAGCTCCGATTACTAAGTTATATAATAATATTAAGTACTAAACTAAGATACGTATAATAGAACCCCTGGCAGTCTACACATTCAATCTTTTTAATATACTGAACATTAATTTTTCATACAATTTTGTTTTTATACTATAGATAGATAGATAAATTGATAGGAATGTATCGGGCTCTGAGATAAATCCCCTAACTACCACAGCGTACAGAGGGCAGTACAAAGCCCCTTAACCTAATTAAAAAAAATAGTCGTGAAATGAGACAGAGAAAGCAACGAAAGTTAAAAGCGATGCAGGAAGCAATTTCGTAATGAGACTACGTAGGGTAAAGATAAAGCTCAATAAGCATACAGTGGCCGATAACAATTACATCACGTCGCGTCATCCCCCGCTCGAGAAACGTCAGTTGCAAGAAAAGGCGTTTCTTAAACACCTACAAGGCGCCCGTTACAGTGGTCGGTAACCCGTTCCAGAGATACGTCCCGCTTACAAAGAAATATTTGCCAAACTCAGCGAAGCAGGATGCATGCGATAAGAGCGAGATTTATTTTTCATATAATTTTATTACACATCGATCAACAATACAATCATACACAATCGGCGCGCATTATCTTGAGAAACTTAAACTCCTAAAGGTTCCTTAACTATTTGGGTATGGCACCCGAGCGGTTAAAAATAAATAAATAAATTACAACATTATCAATTAATTATCTAACGCAGCGGCGCGTGGACCTCTCACTCGGACAGGTTTCGCGCACTAGTTTACAAGACTTCATTGTTATTTTGTCGGCGCTGCAATAACGCGCTTCAGTTCGTACACACGTCTTGCCTCAGGAGATATTACAGTTATCTTTTTTTTTAATGAGCGCAATATTTTATTCCGTCGATAATTATGTCACGCGCTGGCTACGATGTTAAAAGTCGTTGTTAATTTACGTATACGTTACGACCTTAACAGAGCCACGCATTCGCAACAAAATTCGTCGCAGCTACGGGCAAGTCGTGCGTACGACACCGTTGTTTGACAATTTATAAATGTACAGAAACTTGAATTCAACTTGTTTTTTACATTAAATATTGAGTACAGTTTTATCGATCGGTCCGGTTCGTCGCAAAAAAATTGTACTAGGCCTCGTCTACTCGGTGTTTATCTGGCAAGGATACGTCCGAAGGCAATCCCCGCCGTCCTGACCGAGTCTCGCGGCACTGAGGTATCGATAAAATCTGTGACTGGCGCTGCTTCCGCTGCCGCCCCGCTTCAGTTCCTGAGGATCCCTGAAAGAAAGAACAAACGAGAGACGTATCATTATCAAGAAAAAACATAATTCATCCGACGGACATGACAAGTGGATCGAAAATTGCCGGATGCAGATTAGGGCAATTGACCCGCATCGCTGCGATTAAGGAGACAGCGGAAATAAGAGAGCGACGTTGGAATACGGGTCGAAAGGAGACGCGAATAACTGGGAAACCGAGGAAGAACAATAACTGGCGGGGAACTCGAGCCTCGAAAATAAGAACGGAAATTTGCGACGGCGCGATGACCCGATTAGAGCGATTCGGAGCGCGGGCGATCGCTACCTTTCTCCTTATGATCCAGAATCGGCGGGTCGTCGTTGCGAACTGAGACTCGCTCGTACACCGTGTATCGGCAAACTACCTTGGCTCAGAAACGAATGGTCGAATAAGCAAAAAAGGAAAAGGAAAGGAAAAAGAGCCTCAGCAACACCCGGCAGGACCAACCCAAATACCAATGAGCAATAACAACGTTCTTTCCTCACGGACGTACCTCGACAGTTCGTTGGACACGATGTTACTGTGAGGCGAGTAGAGCGGAGGGTTTTTGTACATGCTGCAGATGAGCCTTTCCCTGCAGCTCTCCTCGACGAACCTCAGCTGAGCGAATATGTCCTCGAGCCTTTCGATGATTGGACCGTAAAAAGCGTCCTCGTAGGCGACGTGGTTGTTCGAGCTAATAACCGACGACGCAGCGCTGATCGGCTTGGCCGGCGCTTGGGCCTGTTGATGTTGCACCACCACTCTTTGGGGAACAACCTGCTGGATAGGCCTGGACACTTGCTGAACGGTGACCTGTTGCGGGACGTTGATCGCGTTTTGTTGCGGGTAAACGTTGTAAGTCGTTTTTGCGTTCGGCTTGACGAATGGTCCAAGATTGCCTGGATTCGAGACCGGAAGCTGAATGTTCAAGGAAGCCGCGGAGACCTGAGGACCTTGAGGAATCGCCAGAGCGGCGGCGGCCGGTGAGATTCTACGATTGAACCTGTTCTGTTCATCGGCGTAGCCGTTGTAGGCCAAATTTTGGGCGTGTACCGCTACGGTCGATGGATATTTGTTGGGGAACTGAAGAGCGACTGACGGTCTCGGGTTCGGAACGTGCTGGGGAATCGGATGCGAATTGCCAGGATAGACGGGCGACAACGGGGCGTGATCCGGTACCGGACGAAGATCATCGTATGGGTCCTCGATCGGCTCGATACCCCATTCCCGTAATTCGTCCATGTCCTTGCGCAACTGTATGTGCGGATGAGCGTAGTCGTAGGCCTCGTACTCCTCCTCGTGGTGGGGCTTGTGGTGGGGGCCGAAGTACGCTGGCACCGGAACCGGCACCGGTACGTGATGATGGTGATGAGCGATCTGAATTAAGAAGTATAATCAGTGTCCGGCTCGTGCTTCGCCGTCGTAAACGCTATTGGGGACATTTGATCGTTATTCCTCTTCAACTCCGAGATCAAAAGTGCTACCTACCTGGTGATGATGATGGTGATGCTTGTTGTGCGAATAATAGCTCGAGCAGAGTTTGAAAACGTGAGCGAAGGCCGGCACGAAGAACAGCAGCAGCTTGAGGAAGAGCTTCTTCGCTGTTCCGATACCGAAGAGGAACGGTATTACGAACATGAACTTCACCTTTATGAGCTTGATTATGAGGAGCAGCGCCAGGAAGCTCATCAGCAGTTTGTTCTGTATAAACTTTTCTGAAAAAGGAACAACGACGACAGAAGAAGACAAATATTGGATTAACAATTATTCGGATAAACGGAGGATAGATGACTTCGAATCTTGAGTTCGCGAAGCTTACTTATTTTCTTGAAGAGGATCCTTCCTTCGGATTCGAGTTTCCGTTGACCAAAGTCCACTCGGATCAACGCTCCGCTCTCGTCAATTTCGCGGGGGCTTATCTTCACCGTGGATCCCTCGAAGAAGAAATCCGGCAACTGAACTTCGTAGTCGCGCGTCGCCAGGAACTTGACGGCCTTCTCGTGAAGAGCGCTCGTTATTTCTTCCAGCGGACTTTTGTATTCTTCGTGATGCTTCGTTTCAGGCGTTTTTTCCTCATCCTCGATTCTAGCCTCCGGCTGAGGGTCCATATTCTCCGCGGAGGTCTCGTCAGTCTCGCTGGAAGCCTCAACAAGATTCTCGGCGACGTTGTTCCTCTCTTCGACCTCCCTCATCATCTTCTCGTAGTCCAGATGGTTCCTCGTCAGCACGAATCCATCGAAAACCGTTATGTTGTCACGCTCGACGAATGTGTTGTCCAAGTAGGTGTAGGCGTTTTTCTGGATGCAGGAGAACGACATACTCCTGGTGCAATCCCTCACGATGCCATTCCACAATTCGTTTCCCGACGAGTTGGCCCCAAGGGTCTCCCAGTCGAGGTACTTGGCGTACGAGCGTATCCGGTCGAAGCTGAACAGATGGGCGCTCGTCATAGCGAAGAACGAGAGCCAAATGTAAATGACGGTCCTCCTCAGAATCATTGTCTCCCGCATGATCACGTACGTCCTTCCCGGATGGAAGAACTCAACGGTCTGGCGTACGAAACCGTAGAAAAAAACCAGAAGACCCAAAAAAGAAAAAATCGAAACTAGTCAAACCGTGGACGATCGACGACCCCGTTCGACTGCAATGTGTGTTATTCGACCGAGAATGTTTCGTAGCGGTACAAGTTTCGGGAGAATCCGATTTACCTTCTCTTCCTGAAAGTCCACCTCTCTCGATCCCTCCGTCGATTCTCGTTTTCCCAATTTGCCCCCACTATTCTCCCTCACCGGAGGTCCTCCGCACACACGCGCGTTGCAAAGGTGAATTTAGGTGGTCCCCCCGTGCGTGTTTGGTCGATCGCCGGATGTAGCTCGGAGCAGCAACCAGTTCGAAGGCGTTTTTAATACTACACCACTGCGAGGCACCCGGGCGAGTTCGTTCTCTATCTCGTCCGGCTGACTCTTCTTCGCCTATCCCACTTACGCAGGTCGGGCCCGAGTCTCATGTCCGACCTGGGACCACCACCTGCGACTCTCGACCTGCTCGGCACGTCTTGCCGCACTCACACTGCCGTTGCTCGATCGCGGGCGAGCGTTTCCACACACATGCACTCACATTCGTTGAGAGATCGGTAAGGCGGGCTCTTCGGGACCGAACCGACTCGTGTGCGCACTGGACTTACCGGTACTCGCTCGAGTCACCCGATTCAACCGATTCACCTGAATCGCCGGCCAGCAGCGCCGCCGATTGTGTCTTCTGCTGCTTCCACTGTCGCCGCTTCTTCTTCTTCTTCTTGGTTCTTCTTGTTCTTCGTCCTCGCGGCGGGAGATGCGCTCTCCTCGATCTCTCGCTCAAAACTAACCGACGGCCAGTCCTCCGGAGTCCGTGGTTACGACTCGAACGCCGGGTACCCGGCAAGTGTGTCAGATTGCCTCCTACTCCGGCCACGCGGACCGAACCGCGGAAGGTCATTATCTTTCGAAGCCGCGCGCGAAAGAACGTTTCCTAGCGATCGTTCACTTATACGATCCACCTCCTCTCGTTGCAGCCGAGTTACGTTCGAGTATCGACGGTTTGTCGCGAACGAGTTTCGTGCGTTTAGAGCATTGGGAGCCAGAGATGAGAGTGAGAATGACGAGCCGAGAATTCTTCATCGATTATTCCATCTTAACGGGGAGGTCCATCGATTTCGGATAAGAGATGTATTTATTTTTGTCAGTAATAAAAGCTTCAAATCGAATATCCTTGATGATCGATCGCTACTAATGGTGTTCCGATCGTATAAAAAAATCACCGAGTCCTAATATAAAAAATTGTCGAATTTCCATTTTTTAAAAATTGTAATGTATTATTATTACACTATAATAATTATGCATTTTAATGATTAAACATTATAATAATTATACATTATACTAATTATACATTATACTAATTACACATTATAATAATTATACATTATAAAAAATTGCTGTTGTAAAAAAAATGAACTCTGTCCTACAATTTATTCTTTTTTAGACCTGAAGATTTTTTGCATGATCGGAATACGGTCACGGAGTTCAAATTCCAGCTTCACAATTTCGCTGCAAATATAAGCATTTTATACGATACAAGAGACTCAGCGTGAGAACGTTTGGTGAATGAAATCGAAGTGCCTTCGGCGCGATTACGCGCATCGGATTGCCAGAGCTCGTAGAATCTTCCGTAACCGCGGAAAGCGGACGGGTAGGTATTAAGATGGTTTCGCGAGGATGGAACGTCGACGGATGTGATGCTCGTCTTCGGTGGTAGAGAGCAAGGTCGTTGGTTCCCGGACGGCCACGCTCCGCTTCTTGGACCGAGAAGTGCCTGCTCCTCCCAAGCGTTGCATTGTGCCGTGTCGATGCACCTGGCGCGATGCAACTGGCCCACCGTGGTTTTCAATCCTCGAGATTCGTTTCCGCAGAGCTGTGTATGTGGCCCGATTATCGCGCCGATTACTCGCGAAAGTTTATTTTTTATTTTTAACGATCAAGCCTTTTTAATTATCGGTGAAACACCAAGACGATGCGCTTCGGTCAATCTCCAGGTGAAAGAAGTGAATAAATTACGTGCGCTGCTGAAAGCAACGAACGTTCAATTTTATTTTCATCGACTTGCGACTAAGTAGGTAACAAAGTAGATATCCGCTAGGGATGCGACGTTGGAAAATGGATAAAAAATTACAGTATTCGCGACAGGGAATTGTCCGTCTCGCTCCTCGTCGAGTCTTTCAGCGCGACACTTCTTCAGGATTCTACGTCGGTGGCGTTGGAGCGTAACAGGGCCGTCCGACGCGGGCCAACCGGTCGTCCGGCGACGAAAGCGCTCTTCGGACCGACGGCCGAACAGCTGAATTTCATTGACCCACTATCGGGCTGTCGCGGGTTCTTTGGCTCGGCAGGTTGGTGACCTTTTTACGTGTCCATCGTGTAAAACACCGAAAAATATCATATTTCACCTAGAAATAAAAATACAAACAACGACTCGGTCCCGTCGCTGACGAGCATAGCAGTTGATTGCGGCGTTAAATAAAAACAAATTTAAATAACCGACTCGTTCGTTATAACGACAACCTCTTTAGGCCTAGAAATCGGTGACACTAGAGTGAAGATGTGCCTTGCCGTTAATTCTTTGTAAGCGTCAAGTGCCCAAAAAAAGAGCGTATATTGACCGCCTTTTTTATTTCAGAAAATTTTTGTGGTGCCATCATTTTGGTTCGGGATCACAAGTATGGTAAAAACAGCGAAAACATCTAGTTGGGATTTGACCGTAATTTTTTTGTCACAAATTTGGTCCACTTTTTAGCAGTCTAGGTTGATTTCAATAGAATTTTTCTCTCTCATTTACTTGATAATCATTTGTATTTTAATTTTTTATAAATTAATTAATCAATGAAAAATAACATTCATTTGGATTATAAAAAAAAAATACAAATGAATTTTTCTTCTGATTAACGAGATTGGTACTTTGTTAATTTTTAAGTTGGGACCGTGGATGTTTTTCAGAGTTGATGTGTTTACTATCACAATGCGGTCATTTCCAGATAGGTCAATTGACCGTCACGTGACAGTCAATTGACAACGAAATGACCGGTTACAAAGGTGGCTCCCATCTCTACACTAGAGTCGTTCAATTACCGACTTCCTCAATAGCTTTAAAAAAAAATCATAAATCGCTGACCGGGGATTCCCAACGATCCGGCTGTTTTGATATAGATAATCATATAATTTACACGAGCAAAACGCTCACCTCATCTCGCATCGAAGTCATCGAACTCCGTGACTGATCGAACCTGTTTGCAAATATCATCAAAAGAACCTCCTCTCTCGAATATCCGTTCGGTATTGATACAACATTTTTTTAATTCCCCATAGGAGATTCCAAGCTGAGAATAGCACGATACGCGATTACACTGTGCGAATCTCGGTCGCGCTTAAAAAAAAAAAAGAAAATAAGACCGTCACGGGATGAGGAGGCGTTCGTGCGTGCAGTAGATTGGCCTACCCAGTGTGCATCATCCTACATCCGGTTTGGAGAATAACCGAAGAGAGTTGTGGCCTCTAACGACTGCCGGGACGAAAGTGAATCGCCATAGTTGATCGGGGAGGGTACCTATTTCAGCAAGCCCGCTATGGAAGACAGGGCAAAACGACGATCGCGAGGTTCGAAGGAAAGTGTAACTCCGTAGAGTTACACGAGTGTCTTCCGCGTCTTTTTTTTTGTCGGTCCGAGGCTTTCACCGATTCAACCAAGATCGGCCGAGGCGGTGGGGCGACGAACGGCGCGCGGTCCGTGCCACTGGGACGAATCGAGGAACGATGATTCGAGCCGGTAGGCTCGTTTCGAGACTCTCGATACGGGGTTGCTCGATCACTGGGTTGACTAACGGTGGACGCGTGAACGAAAACGCACTCATCGCGCGCGCGTGCGCACACACGATCACGAGACGACCGGCTGCTCGTGTCCGTGACGCTGTTTGCTCACAAGCCCGATGAGCACGCACACCTCATCGAAAAGGTGCCAAGCGACCGGTGGCAAAGACGGAACTGGGAAAAATGCTTGACCACCTTCTCGTCCACCGTCGTGACCCCGTTGCGAAATCCCAATGCCTTTTGTGTCAATGTCATCTCTCGGGCTGCAGCCATTTGACACGTCGTCGTTTACCCAACTCCTTCAGCTTCGGCCAAAACGCGCGATTCGTTTAACGAGACTTCGCGAAGCTGCCGCTTTCACGCTGCGGTGCGTTTTTCAATACATGAATAAGTAACTAGTATATTGTGCTACAAGAGAGGGAAGTGCGCGATTTTCGCCGAGTGTAAAGCTGCCCCAGGGAAGCGAGTTTCAAAATCGCTAGAACATCCAAGTTCTTAGTTGGGCCAACTACTGGTATAATTGTTGAATTAGCCATTTACTTATTCGTTCGAACCATTTTTTCTTGCTTGGTTCAAAAATTTACCTGCTTAATACAGTCAATCGATTTGGTTGATCCAACCAACAAACTTATCGTTTTGGCTAGCAACATTTTTGCCTTCCATTGATTTTTTTATGCAACCATTTACATTGTTGGTCCATCTAATAAATTTCGATGGCGCAACCATTTAATTCGTTGGTCCATGCCATTGATTTCGTCGATACAACTGATACATTTAGTGAAGCCTCGAGTGTGATTCTGCTAATGGTCCAGCTTCTAAGTCTTCGCACTTTGTTTATTTCTGGATGAGCTACGATACATTTTTCGATAAATTTTTAACAGCGAATGGTTGATGCGACGATTTCAGCAGCGGACGTTGGTGAGGATGCTAGTGAAATTCGTTGTCCATCCTCTGTACCTACTAATTCAGTAGCTAGGCCGACTCATGAAGTTTGTCATTTGTGCACTATTTACGTCAACAAATTATCATCGGTAGGTGGAACTAATGCTAGATCTTTGAACCAACGAATTAAATAGTTATGGCAACCAATTTATCCCCAACTAATAGTTAGTTGGGCCAACCAAGCCTTTTTTCCCGTATAATAGGCGCGTGCTGCACGCAAAGAATGTGGTTATTCTAGCGAAGTCGGAAAGAAATATTTATATATTTTTTCCCGCGGAGAACTCAAAGGCTCAGAAGGAAACTGGAGATAAGCTAACAACGAGGAAAATAAATGCCTGACGATTGTTCATGGCCCGAGACGGTTAGGAATTCTCTTCTATTTCTATGTAGTTCGCACGCGGGCTATCGGTCGAAGTCATCGATCGGCTTGAATCGTTTGTCCAGAAAGGCGAACGCGTGTCACTCTACGAATAAAATCCGCGTGTAACACAGTAACAAAGCTGTACCAGTGTAACCACGCCAGCATGTCAATTATGTGGGTCGCGCCGGTTTGAGTTACGCCGTACCGGGGCGCCTTGTCTCGCGGCAGAAGAGACGGAGGTGCGGTGTGTGTATTCACCTACGGAGAGCTCATATAGCGCCGGGGCGACTGGGAGACCCGCGTGTTGGAAAGATCGGGCTCAACCGAGTGAAAAATAAAATGAGGAGCGAACGAAATCGGCCTCGCGGCTCTCTCGGCTCACGGGGATAGCGGGACCGTTAGTTGAGACTATACGGCGAATTCGTTCCATACACCTCGCCCTCGTGAACGCCTTCATACTATTATCTGACTTTTTTTTGTCATCAGCCATTTCTCCCCGCCCGCGTTCCGGAACGAAACTCGTTCGGCCAAGAGTCACTGTGACGACGCGTAGTCACGCGCATGCGCGCGCCATGCCTAGGTGAATACCGAACGGTCGGTTCGGGAAACTCCTCAAGGCATGCGAGGACATCGGTAACGCGTTTACCGGAAGTCGGTTGGAGCAGCGAGAGAAAGGATTATCCGCTGCCGGTTATCGAACGACTGTTGGACAGAGACGATCTCTAACTTTGCGAGGAAATCTGTCGTTAGTCTTCTTACCGACCGCTAGGTTCGAAGATCGTCGAGAGTCTTTGGCTTTCCGGCGTCCGAAGAGGCTCGGCGCTGCCTGAATCTTCCAACGAGTTCCGTAAGATCGGTATTGCCAGGCCAGCAATAACCGAAGAGGCTGGGAGTGTCGGAGTGGAGCGAAGAAGAGTCAAATTACCAATTTAAATGACCAATTTAAAAATAAATAAATATATTATATTATCTAATCAATAAATACATCTCGTCGTTCGTACAATCTTAAGCTACGCCGATGGGAATGGATTTTCGCGATCGACTCTGTCTAGTGGTTCTTCTCACAGCGATGATCGGTGTTCCGGGATTCAAGATTCGATCGGTAGCCTCGTAGTTGTTCCACTTCTTCGCGTAGATCGCCCGAACGACTTTTGGTCTTCTCTCATCGATTCCCCCGTCCGTCTTTGATGGAACCTGTCTTAGAGCTTGGAACTCGTCGTTGCTCTGGTTATAAGAGTCGACGGTCCTGCTCGCAGTTTTGTTGGGGTTCACTTCCGGATTATCGGTAGAGTTCCAGCCCTTCGCGAAATCCCAGATGGTACTGTCGTTGAAACTGTAAGATCGACCCTGGGGCATTGGACCATTGGCCGGTCGTCTCGTAGTGACGAACTCAACGACTTCTGGCTGATCGTTGTTTCCGCTCGACATCGAAAGCCGATTGTCGAAGCTTCGTCCCCAACCTCCCCCACCGCCCCCGCCGTAGTCGTAACCCCCACCTCCGCCCGAAGGAGGAGGACCGTAACTTGATGGCGGTGGTGGTCCACCGCAACTGTCTCCGCCACAACCGCCCCCTCCTCCTCCTCCTCCGCCACTGGCTTTCGTCAGAAGAACGATCTCTTTCAGTTGACCTTTCGAAAAGAAAAGAAAATTATTTTTCGTCCTAAAACTTAAAGATTACATGTCTGGCTTATGTTATCTTGTCGTGAAACTTGCCTCCCCCTCCGCCTCCGCCTCCGCCGCCGCCTCCAAAGCCTCCCTTCGATTTCAGACTCATGAGTTTCATGATAAGCATCGCTTTGGAGATCATCAGCGACAGTCCAGCCATCATCATGCCCTTCATCGACATCATACCGGCCCAAGCTCATGGAAAAGATTTAATTTTTTTTTTCGTTTTTTGATATTTGAACTTCCTCCCGTCCAATTTTAGCTCAGCCGATATCAAAAACTGCAATGACATTCTTTCAAGGATGCTGAGACCCCAGCAGCATTCCACTGGGTCTATCACTCGAGTAGAATTTTCGAGCGTTACGCCGGAGCCTGATAAGGTCCTGAAAAGCTCTTGTCAGGCCTCGTTCGGACCCTATCAGGTCCCGATGTAACGTTCTAAATGTGTTCGCCAATGCTTTAGCATTCCAGGAAAAAATAGCATTACAGTTTTCTTTACCGACCGCGATCTATTAGTTCAGGCCATTTTTTTTCTTGTGTCAATTCTACTTACCCATAAGCTTCATTTTCCCCATCATCAACATCATCATCATCATCTTTTTGCACTTTCCACCGCCGCCTCCTTTCCCTTTTTTGCCGCGTCCCTCGGCCACGTCTTTATCATCGAACATTACATCGATCTGATTGCGCTCCCTTTTGCCGTTCGTCCTCGGCACGCTGATCCTCAGCGCGAAGGAATCGAAGAAATCGTCGATGCTCCTGTCGATTTTACCGGCACCATCGGCGTCCAGCATTCTTCGCTCGCTGTGTTTCCTCGGAGCTCGGGTCTTGACGAGTTTTATTCCCGAACCGTACAGGTTTATCTCGTCGAGGCGACCGATAGCGTCGATGAATCTCGCCATTCTGTCGCGGAAGCAAGTCATCGACAGGTCGAAGATACATCGGCTCAGCTCCTGGGCCGGAAACTCCGGGAATCTGTCATCCGCGTCACCGGTCGAGTCGTTCACAGCCGGAACCACCCGAACGTCGATGTTGACGCCGTTCTTTCGATAATTGAATATCGGCTTTGCTGGTCGTCGTCGATCCTCGTAGGGCTCGATGTCCGGATCGTAGTTGTTCAACAAACGCGCTATAGGGTTTTCCGACGCCTTCGCCGGTCCGGACTCAACCGACCAGAGGCAGAGTAAACCGAGCAGTGCAAGCTTCAGCATCTTGCGATCTCCGCGCAATCGGCAGATTGATCTTCGATCGGTTTGTCGTCGACGGATCACACGGATTCTTCGAATCGTCGCACGGTTTCAACAGCCTCCGCGGGCCAACACTGTCTCGAATTGTCATCTCGGGAGCGTCGCTTATATACAAGAAGATTCATGTCACTCGAACGAATCGTCGATTTTTTTGTTGCAAAAGTCGTCACGATTGTCATCATTCTGAAGTCTGTTATTGGGTGAGGCGAACGCTGGCGCTGTCGAGAATTCTTCCTATTCCGATTCGCACCGCGACGGTGGGAGGGAGGTATCTGATGAATACTTAGGTAGATTATGTTGGTTACCAGCTTCCGTCGAGTTTATTACGTACGTATTTATGCTCCGCAAAACACCACAATCGAGTAACTGTTTTCAAGGGGATCCTCGTCCGCAAGCTTGCGAAGAGCGTTAATTCTTTCCGAGGCACACTGACCCATTGCTTTTGGCATGGCAGTCATTGCAATGGCAGTCAATCTACTCAGGCATATGACGAGAATTTTTATTCGTTACACCGTAAAAGAAATTGGTATGAAATTTAATGTAGCAGAGTGGGAGTTTTTATGCAAAAATTTGTGTATTTCAAGCACAATTGTGATGAACAATTAATGTTCAGTGTATTAAAAACATAGGAAGTTCTTTATTTTTAATAATCTACTTTAATTTTACTATAAAAGTACTGTAATTTTTATAATTTACTTTAATTTCAAGGAGAAAGTATTTTCATTTTTAATCACAATTTGGACATTAAATTTAATGTTCCAGTTTTTGCATAAACACTTCCAGTCTGATAAATTTAATTTACATTTTTTTACGGTGTGGGGAGAAAGGAGAACAACGTCGAGCTATATACTATGTCGACGAACAGTATTTATTAGCAGGTTCGAAAGTGAGGTGCCTGGAATGAAACGTGGGATGTGCGAAGAGCAATAAATAAATTGATGAAATTAAAGAGTTGTCGAGAGACGCGACGACAAATGACATAGATGAATCGGTAAGGTTTGATGAGACTAGAGCAGTGTTCACTGTACAATGAGAGAAGGATCTCATAAAAATTACCATAAATCTGGTAAAATCCGACCGAATCTTTAGGTACGGTAGAACCTCGATTATCCGAATAGAGTTTAGTCCGGATAATCAAAAATTGAGATAATCGAAGTCTTCTTTTAAGGATTCTATGAAATAAAGTCGTCCACATTTAATTAAAGAACGCTAGCTACGCGCTTTTGAACAGCAAAGCCGCTTCAGAGTGACTACGTATGTAAGGCGATGAAAAAAATTTGGTACATATACTAGTCTGATGCGCGCTGTCATGGGGTGGGTGAAACTGTGCGGGAAAGGCAGTGCACGAGCGGATTAACACTGGAAGAGGTAAAGTGCACGCTCGAACACCCGCGCGGCTCTTGCCGCGTCGCGCAACAATGTATAATGTTTCACGCTAACGTTCGGAGAACCGAGCGTTCGGATAAACGACGTCATGGTTCGAATAATCGAGGTTCTACAGCGACATCCTGGTAAACATTGTATTAAACTTAACACATTCTGCTAGAAAATATGGTAATTTTCGCTATCACAGATATTACCCGAATATCCCGTCATTTTTGCTAGAATATAAGTTCTTCTTACTAGAAAGTTAGTAATCGGTGGTGTCGCGATCGTGAACCGTTTGTTTTAGGTTTGTAGGTTATACCGGCATACGTCAATCACATGTTTTTATGTATATATATACTTACTTGCATAAAAAATATGTTTGACGAAATTCTCAGTTTTTATCCTCGGAATTCTTAGTTTTATCAGCGAAATGTTTAGACGAATAAGCAAAATTTTGCCAACCCGCCTTCTGGGAAAAACGACCATATGGGTTGGGTAAAAAATGCTATGGGCCCTGCGAAAATATCACATATCGCTAGTAGTGGCGCTGGTGCATCATGTTGCCTGGTCAAAATTTACCATACGTACTTGGTAATTTTTCCGAGATTCTTCACTCAGTGTAGAAAACAATCGTTTATTGTGGCATTTACATGCACGGAAAATAAAGAAGAAATTCCGGCCATTTACATGCACGGGAAAGGCGAATAACATCAAGCTATACTCTGTCGACGAACAGTATTTATTGCCAGAGGTTCGAGGGTGAAACAATATTTATTACCAGAGTGCTTAGGATGAAACACTTAGGATGCGAGAAGAGAAACAAATAAATTAATGAGATTAGAGACATGTCGAGAGATGCGAGTTACGATGTTACGATATAGGTGAATCGGTAAGGTAGTTAGATTGGGTTTTACGAAACGGGGACTGTAGAAAACAATCGTTTATTGTGGCATACTACATGCACGGAAAATAAATACAAACAATAACAAACAAAAGTAACAAAACATGTACACTTCCATAAATGGCGCAAACGCGCCCAAACATAATGCAATAATGAATATAAAACTACTCAAGCATCTGGCGAGAATTTTTATTCGTCAGGGAGAAAGAAGAACGACGTTCAGCTCCACTCGGTCGACGAATAACATTCATTACCAGAAGTTCGAGGGTGAGGTGTCCAGGGTGAAACACGTGGGATGCGAGGAGAGAAATAAATAAATTAGTGAAATTGGGAAAATGTCGTGAGACGCCAGTTACGATGTTACAGACGTTGAATGATATTGATGAATCGGTATGGTAGAGCAACAGTGGTAAAGTTACTCTCTCGCCTCCGGACGCAATTCTTAACCCAGATTCGGGAATTGAATTTAATTATCCGACAAATATTATACCGCCCGACGATCACGAACGTTGCCGTATTTGCGTACGGCTTCCTGTACCGTGTCGTGCAAGACGTCGAGGGATCTTCCGTATCCAGAGTGTCCGTAACCGTGACCGCTGTGATGTTCCTCGGTGCTGTGGGTGTTGGAACTGGAGTACACCGGCTTGCTGATTATCTCGTAAGTGGTCTTCTTCTCGCCGCCGCTGGTCAGAGATTTCAGACCGACGATAGCCGACAGCATGAGAGCCATGAGACCGGTCATCAGTGCTTTGCCGGCCAGCATGGCCATAGCACCGAATCCGAGAGCTCCGAGGGTTCCCTTCATCATCATCAGTCCGGCCATCATGGCGTTCATGCCTCCCTTATCCTTCTTGCGACCTGAACATTATGCCACGTTTAGATAAAAAATAAAAATTCAAACAAAAATTAAAATCGGATCTCCAGATGACTTACCGGTCTCCACAGCGGAATTCCCAAAGAAGCCCAACTGCGATAGGCTCTCCTCGTTGAAACTCCTCGCCGCCTCGAAGGTCTTCGGATCGAAGAGCTTGATGGCGATCGCATGACTTTTCAGATAGCTTCCGACTTTGTGAACGACATAAGCGTCCAGCCGACTGTCGACGTCGTTGGGAAAGTCCCTGGCGAGATTGGCCACGACCTCGGAAGCCGGCACATCGGCCGAGTCGCTTTCCTTCACCACCGAAACACCCGGAAGCAGGCCGAGGTCCTTCTTCTCCGACAGTTTGTCCAGAAACGAGACAACGTCCAGCTTCAGGCACGTAGCACTGTAAGATTTCCCACAATCCTTGCTCATGCTCGACGACACGCTGTCCTTGGAGTCCTGATCGATGGACTGCCTCGAGTTTCTCTGGTCGATTTCGCCTCTGCTCGACGATACCAGGACGAAGAGTCCCAGAATTAAAACCTTCAGCGATCCCCATAGTTGTGTCTCGTTGCGAGTCATTTTGGAACTTTTTCTTCGTTCTTTCTGATGTGTCGAGTCCGTGGAACTTTCTGTCTTTCGATACCGACGATCTTTATTTTTCTTCCCCGAAGAAACCGGACAACGACCGCGAGGACCTTCGAGGACTCTAGACCCGACGCGTCTATCGCGTTGTTCCGTGGCAGATGCTGTGAGGCGTGGTGTGCACTGAATATAAGCCACGAAGTAGTTGCAGTATATATAGGGAGAGGCAGAGTAGACAGGTCCTTTTTCCTTTTTTTTCCTTTCCACGATCATACATTCTCCGGCGGTTAGAGTACGCGAAGCATGCCGGTGGCCTCTCTTCTTGCGCTATCGCGAGGATGCCGACGCTTCGGCTCCCGGGGCCCGGCGTGGTGAACGAACGGAGAGACGTTCACGAGCACGTGCAGGAGGGGGTGTCAAATAGAGCGGAGAACACGAAACCCAGTCAAATTTAGAAAAAACTGGACGGACTGACCGGTAAGGCTGGAGCGGAGAGGCAGCGCGGTGTGAGCATCGACGAGGAGGGACGGCCCAGGCGGAGATGTGCGTAAAATTGTCCGCCATTGTTCCAGCTCCCGAGACTCGAAAGTCGTGGCTACGTTACCAACAATGTTTTTTGCTCCAGCTATCGAGATCGGTCGGTGAAGGTTGCTCTCTCGAACCTACATGCAACCAAGCCCGTTGGCGGTCATCGTGCGATATCCAAATTTTATTGATATCTATCAGTAAATCGAGGAATGTCGGATGTGCATAAAATTGTCCGCTATTGTTCCAGCTCCCGAGACTCGAAAGTCGTGGCTACGTTACCAACAATGTTTTTTGCTCCAGCTATCGAGATCGGTCGGTGAAGGTTGCTCTCTCGAACCTACATGCAACCAAGCCCGTTAGCGGTCATCGTGCGATATCCAAATTTTATTTATCTTTATCAGTAAATCGAGGAATGTCGGATGCGCGTAAAATTGTCCGACATTGTTGCAGCTCGGAGACTCGAAAGTTCCGACCGGCTGCGTTACCAACAATCTTTTGTGCTCCCGCTATCGAGATCGGTCGGTGAACGTTCCTCTCTCGAGCCTCCATGCAACCAAGCCGTAGCGGGCGTCATGAGATATGAGACTTATTTATTTTTATTGGTAAATCGAGGAATATCGATGTCGCTTCGCGGTAAACGAGCCACGGACGGCTCAACTTTCGATTTCACGCACGAGCTCTGCGAAGCCCGTTCGCGAGCGGTCGTACGGTGAGGATTCGATATCCGAGGGATAAAAATCGTGACACGCTCTCGAGGAGACGCGTCTCCAGGAGCCACTTGGAACTGGCCGACTTCGAGCGATAGTTGTACACTTCTGCTAGTATTGTACCACAATTTTGCGTTTCGTCGCGCTCTAACGGCGATGGAGAATTCGCCCGACGATTGACGATCTATCGGCGAGAAAGTGTCCGCGCATAGCGCGGCCTTTCAGCTCGTTCAGTTTTTTTTTATTTTCATCATTTTTTTGGTATCTTTCACGGAGAGACGCATCTCTCGGAACGGGTACGGCCAGCCCAGACTTTGTGTACCGACGCGGTCACGGGCGTCACGGTTCAACGGCGAACACACGTATAATTCCGAACTTGTCTCGGTCGAAGAAAAAACACTGTCCGCCGATTGGGAAAGTTCGATTCTTGGAACTATAAAAATCTGCAGGATGCACCGGCGCATCCTCACGATGATGAGCAGCCTCCTCTCGGTGATCGAAAGTGATCCAAACCTCTCATCTCGCGGTTGAATTTTTAGGCTTCTTTGTCCGTCCCGTGCGAACTAAAAAAAACCTATAGGTGACTCCGATAGAAAGCGATCGATCATAGATTTCGACAAAAAACACCGGTTGTTTTTATCATTTTTCATCGGCCTCTTCGCAGAGGATACAATTCGGCGCGTTTGAAAAACAAATCTAAAAGGTCGGTGTTTCTTTTAAAGTGAAAATCGGATTTCGTTCACCGCTACCGTTTCGTCCATACCTACTTATCGCTCCGCGCCACAGAAGTATCTGCGAATGCGAATAATGATTAACGTGCTCGCCTCCGTCTATTCCTTTCCGCGCATGAAGTCCTCGAAGTTTGATGATTCAGTGAACAAGCGTGTCAGGATAAGTTGATACGTCGTTGTATGGATCGCGAGTCGCTTCTCCCGCAAATTATCTACGAAATATCCGAGCCACTGAATTAACGTAACTGTGTGTCTCTGTTAATAATTAACTTTATATTCGCGCTTTGACCGGCGGGCTTCCTTTCGTTAATGACAAAGCGTTCCGCGAGCGCCAAGTGGCAAACGAGATCGCTCGCGGGATGGACGGCTCATCAATGCAGCCTCTCGAACAATATTATTCCGTCTTTAACTCAATATGCTGATCATCGCGAGCTCCCGTTCGTTAATGCGCGGAGGCAGCGCGCATTGAGTGCGTCGGCATTCGGAACAGGATGCAACATTGTTAGCTAGGACTTACACGCAAGATGACTACACGCAAGAACCAGGGAGAATGTCGATTCTCTAAGTTGCCGCTGCCTCGTATTTTCCGCTTATTTTTTATACTTCCTGAACAATTTTTTCCCATCCACATTCGATGCCCAACATACGGAACGGTACATAACTAGGAGGCGATGAGGCAACGATCGCTCGGGCATCTTCAGAACAATCCGCTCGAGAGCTATCGCGTACGCATCCCGAGCTCGAATTCCAACGGAATTCGCTCTCCTGAATTGAGCTCACTGAAACGCCAGGATGGAGAGAACATTGTTTTACAGGCAATTTTCATGTGAAAGGCATCTTTATTGGAATATCGATGATGGATGTTGATGACTTCCTCTTTGGCATGGAGCTTCGTCTTGTCGAACTTTCTCTACCGATCATTTTATTAAACAGAAGAAGCCTTTTTTGCTGGAGACCTCGCGGTCTTCCGCCGAGACGGTACCGAACAAAAAACGGTAAAGCAATGTATTTTGATTTTTTATTTTTTTTTTTATTTTTTTTCAGTGGCTTTTTTTATTTTTTAGTTATAAAAGTTATACATCGAAGATGTATAAATTGTTCTTCTTTGTTGGTTTCTCGCATGGTGTCCTTAGTGGGGTTTTTAGGGGCCTTCAGAATAACAAAAAAACACTTCTTTTCTAAAAATGAAAACCGAAAAGAAGCTATTCCGCCTCTACCTCCGCTACATTGTCGACCTTCGGAGATATACTTTTCGAAGATCATTACTTGCCTACTTATTGTTTACGCAACCTTCCCGGTCGAAGATAGTTTCTCTAAGGCCTAAAGTAGGTCAACGTCTTAAAACCCTGATTCTGAGTGAGTCGGCTCGAGTTGGCAGATGTTTGAGCCTAAGATTCGTCAATGGTTGAATTTTTCGGCTAATTTGTTTTTTTAGAAATGTAATTTTTTGTTCTTTGCTGGTTCCCCGCACGGTGTCCTTAATGGGTTCAGCTCTAGGATAAGAAACAAAAATTTCTATCCCAAAAAAGAAAACAGAAAAGAAGCTATTCCGAGTCTGCCTCCGAGTAGACCGAGGCTACAGTGTCTGTGTATGACCGAGTCTACACTGTCTCTATACCTTCAAAGCTCACTTCGAAGCTCATTGTTTGTCTACTTATTGCTTACACAACCTTTCCGGTAGAAGATTGTTTCTGCAGGGCCTAAAATGGGTCAACGTCCCAAAATCTTGATTCCGAATGAGTCGGTTTGAGTCGGTTCGATCGTCAGTTGTTCGTCAGATGAATCTTTAGACTAAACTTTTTTTTCGACGTATAGTATGTTGTTCTTTGCTGGTTTCCCCCACGGTGTCCTTAGGAAGCTTCGCCCTAGGATGAAAAACAAACAATTCTATCCTAAAAAAGAAAACCGAATTCTAGAACCTATTCCGAGTCTGCCTCCTCTACAGTGTCTCCGTACCTTCAAAGCTCACATCGAAGATCATTGCTTGCCTACTTATCGTCTACGCAACCTTTCCGGTCGAAGATTGTTTCTCCAAGGCCTAAAGTGGGTCAACGTCCCAAACCCTGATTCCGCGTGAATCGGATCGAGTCGCCAGTCGCTCTAACTCGGATTCGTCAATGGTTGAATCTTTCGATTGGATCTCGTGCATGCGCCTCGCCAAACAGACGATAGCAGTTTCTTCTGCCGCCACTTTTATACGTACCATGTGTCGGAGCAGCGAGCTCTCCCCCCTTCGGCGTCGATTCAGCGTGGAGAACCGCGCGGGGTCCACGACCTATGCCGTTCGCCGAGCCCCCACCTGAACGCAGCGTCTGCGCCGAGAGACCGGCAGGTGGCCGCTGGAAAGGGTTACCGGCGGAGTACCGGCGGAGGCAATGACACACTGACCTTGATGCAAGTGAAAGATGGAAGGAGGAACGAGGAAGGCAGAGCCTCCGGGGCTGCGAGTGGAAGGCCAATGGCAACCAGCTCGACTACTTCCCCCCTCGAGACTCGACACAGTGACCCAGTTTCTCGCGTTTCCTACTTCCCCACCGGCGGTTCGTTCGGCGCTTTCGCTCCTTCCACCTTTTCTCCCACCGGCGGCATCGACTCCCCTCCGGAGTCGCACGCACACACGTTCGTTCCGGTGCCGCTCGGTGAATCCCTGTGTAAGCGAGCATCCAGGTCATCGGCCCCACCACGGAACACGAAGTGGAGGCGCCGCTTCGGGTTCCGTGAGGATCGTTCATTTCCTATTCCTCAAGACCACTCCATCCTGGATGGTTGCATTCTTCGTTATTGCAGTTTATAACGTAGTTATATTTTTTTATTAAAAAAATGTTTTTTTTTTTGCGACTTATGAGATGATTTTTTTTAAGGTAGGACAAAACGATAACATTTTATTGGTAAAGTGACGAAATGTCGATAAATAAGATATAAATTAACATGATGTATGGCGTGTAGATTTTGATAGATGGGAGGGTGTTCGATGATCAAGGCAAGTCGTAGGGATACTGGTCGACGCTGTACTCCGGTGCCCAGCCTCTGTAGGGCTGATTTATTTCCTCCTGAGACCTGTGCCAGTGCTCGTGGTGGATTTCGTGAGGCTTGACGATTCCATAGCTTACCCTCGCCGGCAGGGACGGCGGTGGCGTCAGCAGAGCCTTAAGGGCCACCGCTCCGGAGAGCAGAAGTGCCGCGAGTCCAGCCCCGAGACCCTTGATACCGACCAACCCTATCATCGTTATTATGATCGGTAAAATTATCAGGGCCTTCACCTTCAGGACCAGAAGGATCGGAAGCAACATCCTCTTGAGCTTCGTGCGGGCTAGAAAGAAATGCCAATAATCGAAATTGAAAAATATGTTTTTTTCAAGCTCAAGTAATTATTTTAATCAAAGGGCGAAATTCCTTCGTGACAAATTGCTATTTCCGTCTAAGACCTGACCGATAACGAAGAGTCCGTGCTAGTTCCGAAAGGGATTCAAATGGCTTCTTGTTCAATGTAGCTCGTTTGATCGAACAATGCACAGGGAAGTCATATCTATATAATCTATACAGTACTCGACGACAGCTCGAGTAATTTCGTTGTGACGAAATTAATTTTGTAACAAAAAAAGGTGTCCGTCCGGTTTGAATTAACGAAGCAGGCGCGCGCAGAGACATCCTAGAGCCTACTTTCTTCCCGACACTCGACACTCTCGTTCAAGGTCCCACCACCTCCTTCACCTCCTTATTCTCGTTTCTTCAGCTACCACTACCAACTTGTTTCTCTTCTCTCGGAATGGACGTCCCACAAACCCAGAATGTTCCCTCTTTCCCTACCGCGACGAGCACGTCCCGATTCTTCAGGCATTCGTACCCCCGCCTGGCTCCTCCGGCGTTCCACGAACGGAGAACGATGCGCGAAGTGGAACAGTGACGAGTCGCTGCGTGGAACCGGAACTTACACACCGGTCTCACTCTTTCTCATGTGCTTATCGATGGATGGAATTCTTATAGCTTTTTTCTTACCCCATTGTAATCCTTTTTTTATTTTTTTTTTATGTGCGGATACCAAATTGGTCAATTTTTGTTTGGGGGCTCGATTATCGTTTTGTTTTCGATTCGCGATTCTGTGTTTCCGAGGAGAACCAATTGATTTACGCAGGTGGAGATGAACCCACTTATGGACCAATGAGCGAACCGTCTCGGCGACCCAGATCGAGCCCATTGGTGGGAGACCGGAGATGCTCATCGCTATAAGACTTTGCCTCGAGGAGGCTCCTCTCATTCCACGATATGCAAGATCGCACGAACGATCCGGCGAATATGAACGACTCTTATTTAGTCTAGACCGTAATTTACTTTCATCATTTCAGGCTCTGTGCGTTATCGCAATTTTCCATAGGTCGTACGTTGCCCATGCATTAAGAAAGTTGCAATGTTTTCAAAAAAGATAAATCGACAGATTGCAATTCGATTTTTATATCGTCCATGTCCCAACTTCACAAAAAGATCAGCTTTACTAAACTGCTCGTATAGCTTTTCTATCTTTTGCAATTTTATTTTATTTTTAAAAAAATTTGTATAGTTACGAATTAATCGCTGTTTGGAATTCTCACCTTGGGAAGCTCCGCCCGTCAGTCCTCTGAGTTCAAAGTCGATGTTCCTCTCGCCCAGCGCGCGTCCGAACATATCGGCCGCCGATCCGTCGCTCGGCAGTCTGATCTGCAATTTTCGGCACCTCAGGAATTCGTCGACCCTCGCGAGCAGTGGATCACTCTCGGCTTTGGTTTTGTCCTCGCTGTCGGCCTCCTCGATCTCCACCTTCTCCAGGGTGATCATGTCGCCGTAAATCCCGATTCTCTCCTTCTTGTTCAATTCGTCCATAGCCTTGTTGAGTTTGTTCTCCATGAACTCGACACTGTCCTCCGCCTGAACCTTCTTCGGACTCGCCATAGCGATTCCCGCCGTCCAGAAAACCGCCAGCAGCACAACTGTTAAGCTCCTCATTGTCGTGTCGGTCAATGTGCGTTTTTCGACTGTTTTGCCCGAGGGCAATTTTTTTCTTTTATATCAACGAGGCCCGAGCGATGATAGTGGGGCCAGTGGGTGAACCATTTGGCAAGCCTCGTGGTGAGGCGATAGCGACGTCGGGAATTTTAATTCATTCCTCCTCCACCTTTGACTACCCGTCTCTATACCCGAATGTCTCGGGCTATCGTACAATTCAACCGCGATGCATAACAAATGGAAGCAGGGTTACACGCACGTGACGTGCGCCGCCGCTGCTGCGGCGAATGCGCATGCGCGCTGCGACGATCCAGTCTGGAGCGCCGATTTTCCCTTTTCAACGCGTGATCACTTTCGACCCTTCGATCGAATCATATATCCGGGAAGCGATGAATGGAATATCAATTTTGTTTTAATCATAATTTGTTGCCTTTGAAGCAGGTAATGTAAAGAAAGTTTTTAGTTCCGTTTTTTTTATGCCACCCCTTGGATTCTAGTTGGAAATTATTCAGTTTGAGCATTCCTAATGCGAAACCCATTTGCAAGCGCAACGTGCTGCAAATTATTATTTGTCCTTTACATATGCATGTGTGTGACTGCTTTATGATCAGTCCAAGTCTAGCGAGTGATTTCTAACGATAGGCGCACAAGCGCTATTGCAATTTCGCGTTATGTTCTTGTAATGCAGCGCCGCGCATAAGTACATTGTGTACATGTACAAAGAGGGAGAGATTCGTGACGGAGAAACGTTGTTGTGTACTTCGGGGGGCCCATTATAGGCCTATACGTGATGTGTTCATGACTTTCGAGACGGTGAGAATTAGTTTTCCGTGTCTGTCGTGACACGGTATGGTATGCAAAACGCTGTGGCCCGAATCTCGTCGCGGCGACCGTCCGCGGGCCGTCGTCGGTCGAGACCACGAAGGCATGAAATTGGAAAGAGTCGAAGAGACACCGACGGACGTGTATGCGCGGGTGCGCGACGAAGTGGCGACTATAGCGGTTGTGACCGACGAAGAAGAGACACGAAGACCTAAAAAAGGAAGGAAATACCAAAACCAAGTTACAACGGTAGCGTCTTCGAATTCCGTGTTAACCCACAAATACCTGCATACGAAATGCACACGAAGAGTTAAAAAGTTTCCAAAAAAGGTGGAAAAAAATGAAATAAAAGAAGGAACCCAAGTTCCGCGTCTTCCATACGAAGTGAGTGGGCGAAAGAGATTTTATTTTGACATTTCAATAAGATCGAGTCAAACATTTGCCACTTCGAAACTGGACCGTCCAGTTGCTGTGTTTGCGCCCAATGCACAAATTTAGGTGAGGACGCCAGAATCAACGAACAAACACACAAGAACTTCGTTTAAAATAATTTATTCATAGTCAGTATCATCGGTAATAATTTAGTCGGTTATAAAAATGATTGTATTCAAATGATGACGATGAAAGTGGGTGGGAGGGGGGAGGGGGCGCAATATACGAAGATACATAAATAGAGTTAGTCATAAATACTAAGCTAGCAGTCGTGTTGGTGAGCCGCGAGATAATGGCACACCCGTTTTTTTCCGTCGTTCGTTCTTGATCTTCTTCATCTTAATCCTCCGACGATTTGATCTCGCTTCAACACTGACGCAGTCACAAAAAATTGAGTCTTCGTCGCGAGGACGAACAGTCATTCGTTTCCATCTTATTCGGTGGAGTTCGGAACGTGACTCGAGTAGGCGAGCGATTGGGCGTCATCGAAGCTGCGTTTGTAGTATCCTTGCTGGGTCTGTTGAGCGGCGGCTCCGGCGTTCCAGCCCTGGCTGGCTCCTCCGTCGAGCCACGCTGCGGCAGGCTGCGCGTGCTTGCTGAAGAAGTTGCCGGCGGTCGTGCCGATCGAGCTGCTGCCGTTGAAGAGCTTCTGGAAGGCCAGGATTCCGGCGAGGACCAGGGCGAGCTTGCCGACGAAGAGGGCCTTCAGGACGAGCAGGGCGAGTCCACCGAGGAAGATCGGCACGATCGCGAAGATCTTGACTGCTGCTGCGGCGAGCATGGGGAAGAAGACCTTCTTCAGCTTTCCGCGACCTTGAAGAAATCCGAAGAAAACAGCGATTAGACAAACGCGCAACGAGACGAGGGAGCGAGAGTGATGATTCGACGCGGCCAGAATGTCCCCGGTGATTAATCGGTTCTAGGCGCGGAATCTTAATCACTCGGTCGTTCGCGTCGGTTCTCCGACCGGAAGAAAGGGAATCCGCTTGTGCGACCCCGGCGTTAGGATGGAGCGGGTTGGCGAGGCAGGAAAGCCGAGCACAGGTCAGGCCCGATCACCGGCGGAGTCAACGAAGCGACGGTGAAAGGCGCGGTCGCCGGAACTCCCGCGTTTGTCTCTTCGTGACTGACCAGCGAGGAGAAAGAGAGACCGGGCAATCACGCAACCGATTGCATCACGCTATCTTTGTTACTGATCTTTGGATCCTTGAAGCGAGTCGATGGTGGAAAAGCGGTCTCGTTGAAAAGTAAACGCGATCACGGAAGAGGGTTGTCGGACGAATGTTTAGAAATCAATGCAAATTACCTTCGACCAGAGCCCGGGAGAAGGATTCCTCAGCAACGTTGACCTTGAGACTGTGGCTCTTGAGGAAAGAGACCGCGGACTCGTAGAGCATGGTCACCAGCTTCAGGGTCCTGTCCGATGCGTCGCGGGGAAGGTCGTTCAGCACTTCGGTTTCAGTCGTGAGGGATCTTGCGGTGTGTTCCACTGAAATTGAAAGCCATCATTATTGTAATGTTGGAGTAAAAATGTGGCAACGAAGCAAATTCAAGCTAGCAAGATTACACTTAAATGGTCCCTAGCAGATATTTTTGGAGCGTTAAATGAGGCTTCGTTGATATTCGGAAAATACTTGATAAGGGACTTTGGAGACCTTTCCAGGTTAAAGCCCGATATAACGCTTAAAAAATGCGACCAGTGTCATTCTACGATTCGATACTCACTGGGGATGTCTCGGACGAAAGTGATTCCGTCGATGATGTCAATGTTGCTTGATCGGGCTGCTCTGCTGAGAGCCGTCGAAGCCTTGACGAGAAGGCAGCTGAAGAGTTCGTCCTCCTGGAGGCAGTCGAGTGCGCCGGTCCCTTTGACGTCCTGGGTCGGCAGGGCGACGGCCGCAGCGACGAAAAGTCCAAAGATCGCGAACTTGTACATCTTGCAATTGATCTCTTATTCTCTGAACTCGAAAAGCCGATGAACGTCGATGAAACTTGACGATGATCTTTCTCGAACTCGACGGAGGAACACGAAAAGCGCGAAGCGGACGAGAGACTGAGAGACGCGTTGCTCACAAACTGTCCGGGGAAATTTTTCGGAGCTGAGTGTGATCTGGCCATGGGTTCGTTCAATCTTTATACTGCCCAGAGGTTGTCCCCCCTAGCCGCCCCACCTTCGCCCACCTCGTGCTACAGCTTTGACGCTAGAGACTCTCGGCTGTACCATACCGCACGCACCATACGGACACACGTGGTTACGCGCGTACGCATTGTCCTCCACCGTTGCGCACGGCGCTCGTTTCCTCACCCGAACACGCGCATCGCCTCCTCTCGCACACTCCCGAGAATACTTTCCTCGATAATTTTTTAAACAAACGCCGTGTCTCGCTCGGCACGTTGGCCGTCCAATTGGGAGAGCCCGATACCCCGGGCTGGGCGGGTCCTCGTCTCCTCGCCTTCCTGCGTCTTCTCACCCAACTCGGGAGATTAGGCACCGTCGGGATTTAGGTCAGGGGGGGAGAGAGCGACGCTTAGGAGCCAAGGCTAACGCCAGGGAGATTCGGATACCCCGAGGAATTCGGTACTGGGCCAGCCCGTAGCCCCGATGCATCGAGGTCGTTGCATCCCGAACGACGACCCTTCCTCCTTCCTCCGTCGCTCCGTCCTCGTCCTCGTACCTACACAAGCCGGTCCGGTTATTACCATTAATGACTATCCTAGTTCCCCGACGGCGGGGTTTAATGAACTCGAAATATTTCGATCCACGTGGATGTGTACAACGATTTTTATTTTTCATAGATCGTTTAACATAACATCGGCGGTATTATTATAACGTTATATACATGTATATTTATGTATTGAGCAAAGAACGGATTAATCGGCGGTTTCGCTGAAGCCTGACGACCGTTTGTCTCTCGGTTGATGCGCGCAAGGCTATCCCATTTACGCGAGGCGAATACCAACGAGGATAAAACGTCGGACAATCGGTCTCGAAGATTTCTCGCACTTATGCGTATGAATGAATCATTTCCATCGGCGGATAACCTGGCAGCCGGTGTAATGGGCCAGTACGCGTCGCAAGCTCGCGTTGTGCGCTGTCCGCGCTCGCTGAACGACCACATAAGCGCGGATATGTTATTTGCGTGCGAAGAAACTCGTTGCTCGACTGTTCTCGGCGAGATATCCGCACGCGCTCGGGATGAATGGACCATTCGTGGTGTGTATTAAAAACATAAAAAAATAAACATTTACGAGCCTTTTCTCCGTGAGTTTCTTCCGGCGCTAACGAACCCGAGTTTGCCTTTCGCACGTATGCAAAGGCCGATCCGGGTTTGCGGGCGCAGCTCTAGCTCGGTTGGAAACCTAGATTCGTCATTGGACTGAGACATCCTGAGGTTTACGGAATTTTCAAATGTACCTCAAGATATCTGCACCAAATCAAATTTCATTCTTGGCAAGTCACCGTCAATGCTTTAGGACGAATAAAAAATTGTTCATTTTTGTAATTTTTTTTCTCTAAGTGAACTTCACTAAGCAATGTTTGTCCGATGTAAAAAAACAGCCGTTGTAACTTGATGAAATTTAGTTTCTTGCAGACATATTCAGGATCATATTCTCAAGAGACGCTAAGTACAGGCCCTTCTTTATTTTAGGGCCCCGAGCAGGTGAAGATCGTCGAGGCCCTTTCGTCGTCCAGGCCGAAGGTGCATTTCTCCAGCCACGATCGGCCGGCTTGCCTTGACCCAGAGACCGGTTAGTCGTAACACGTGAACATATGGATTACACGCCCGACTGGTCTCGCTTCTTTTTCTTCCTCTTATGCAATACCAAGCATCCCGAGACCCACGGATAGCTCGGCTAGATCACGGACACGCCTAGTACTTCGTTCGAAAGTCAATGCACCCGGAGATGATTTCTTCCAATACTAATTTTTAACCAAAAATTTGTGGTCTCGGAGGTCTGTGATTTAGGAGAAACGCCATCGGTATGCCGGTGACGAATTCGTCCCAATATCGTCACGAGGATTTCAGAAGCGATGTCGCGTTGATGAAATTAAAATAAGTCGGAATTCGGTCGGTGATATGTCATCGGGGTCGCGGGCGCCTTATTCGCGCCGGGGAACGCAAAGGGTACCCATTGTGCTCCATCGACGGATCGTCTTCGTATATTCAGCAGGGTACGACTCCTCGTGCGTTTCTCTCATTCGTTATTGGCATCTTTGAGCTCCGTCTCTTAGTCATTTGGCTTAACGGTACACGAATACGCGGAACACGCCCGTTTTCGTCGCGGCGCGTTTCTGGGTTAGTCTCGCGCCTCGACGTATCGACTTCCGATTACGATACGTGCGAGATTTTAATTTCGGACTCTGGCGAGGCGCGGCGCCGACGAATCGCTGGAATGCCTTAAAAATGGAAAGTGCGTTCCGAAAAAAGATGAAAGAAAAAAAAGGTTCTCGCGTGCCATCTCGCGCCGTTTAACCGGGGAAGAAAACTGGCGCGTGTTAAAAGGAGAAATTCTTTCTACTAGAGGTTTCTTGGACTATTGACTGAGCACACGGTATCTGGTTTGTTTGACAACCTATTGATAGATACGCGCGAGTTTTATCCTCAAATATGCTAACGTGAAATTATGCTGTTTGCGATCATGTCACTCTCTCGCTATCGTATTTTTTTATGGTCGATGATTTTATTATTAGTTATTAAATAATCTTAGTTAAAGGTTGTAGGCTGAGGCTGAGTTTCTCCAATCTCGACGACTTTCGGGTCATCGAGGGAGCCTGTGTTCGTGAGGCGCCGAAGAACCTGGACGGGTCGACGACCCTTGTTGGTCCTCTGGACTCTGCTGTAGATTTCTGGACCCCCTCTTCGTCTATGCATCGTTGACCCCATTCTTCGGACTGCATCGGAGTTCTATGGAAAGTACTTTTTTTCATGCGGGCACTGAACTCTTCCCTTCAACGATTTCTCATGTACGACTATCGTGAATTTCTCTGAGTCTCTCTATCTGCGCCTGGTTGAAAAATTAACGGAAAATCCAAAAAATATTTGATTTTGTAAAAGAAATATCTCGATTTAAAAGTTGTTAATCGACCAAAAAGCGTAAAGTAATTTTACAGGCTGGAAAAAGATTGTTTCCAATCAACAGGTGTTCTTGTTCATTGAAGACTTTTTCATGTCCCGTAAGATTATTTGATGCTGCCTGCAGATTAACAACTTTTCATTTTTTACTACACTGGGAAAAGGATCCTGGAAAAACTACACGTCATATGGTCAATTTAGGCCAGGCAACGTGGTGCACCAGCGCCACCACTAGCGATATGTGAAACTTTCACAGGGGACATTACAATTTTTACCCAACCCATATCATTTTTTCTAGAAGGCGGGTTGACTAAATTTTGTGTATCTGGCTAAAAATGTTGTAGATAAACTTGAGAATTTTGTGAATTAAAATTGAGAATTTCATCGACTAATTTTTTTATGTATGTATACATAAAAAAATTTATCTACATAATATGCCGGGATAACCTAAAAAAATAAAATAATCAGTTCTCGATCGCGGCGCCACCCATTACTATATTTTCTAATAAGAAGAACTTATGTTCTAGCAAAAATTACGGGATATTCGGCGAAAATTACCATATTCTATAGCAGAATGTGTTAAGTTTAATACGAATGTTTTTCAGGATGACGATGTAGTTTCCATATACATGAAAGTCCTGTCGGTTTTTACCAGATTTATGATAATTTCTATTAGATACTTCTCTCGGCGTATGGCCAAATCTTCTTTCTGAACCGCGATTAAACGGAAATTTATTAATGAATTAAAAATTCTTAACATCTTTGTCCCTGGGACATACTGCGATCTTGTTAAGGCGGTTGGATCGCGCTAGTCAAATGACTGTTACATTTTTAAAGTCGTTTATACAAACTTTTACATCTGTTGATTATAGTTATGGTTATTTGCATTAATTTTCAAAAAGGTACTTATTCGTTCAGCTTTTCCAAAGAATAATTTGCAATTTTGGCTCGATTTTGATTTATCTAATTTTTTCCCGTAAGAAATGACAGCTGTTTGTCTACGAAGCAATTTCGTCGATGGATAAAAAAGGCCGTCATTTCCAAACGGAAATTACTATCGAATATCTAGATGGTGAATTTGCAGAGAATCTTTCAAGGAAGAAACTGAGCCGAAATACATCGAAATCGATACATGCGTAAATGTGTAGAAAATTGTATAAACGACTTTAAAAATGTAGCACTCATTTGACTAATGTGAAGCGTTTCAACCTCCTTAACGGCTTGGACATTGGGAGAGCTAGGATATCATACTGACTTCGCGTCAGTGTCAAACCAGAGATTCTCCTGCTTTCCAGTCAATTGTTAAACAAAACAATCTCCGCTATTGTCGATACTTGTCACAAAAGCCCCCTCGAGGTACCAAGACCTCTTATCGACGAGTGTCACGCATAATATATCAGTAAAGTCATTGACGAGAGAACAAGCCGCGAGGATCAATGAATAGTGTCGTGTGCGTGATTTCGTGATTCCGCGTACCTCGAGGAGAGCGTATCTCAACACCATACTTTCTCCCGTCCCGAGTGGCACAGTCACCGGCTCGTTTGCTTACGTAACGCATCCGAGCGGCGGCAAGAGGCGGCTCGCTCGCGAGGCCGCAGTGAGTTCACTTCACTGGCAAGTTCAAGAATCCCACCAGGATATCGCCGGCTCACGAGGAACTCGAATAAAATGCGGTAACGCTTGAGTTGCGTCGAGAGGGAAAATTTCCACGATTTTACGAAGGCAGGATCAAGGACATGCGCGCGCAGGAATAGAAAATTGTGTCAATTTTTTTTCTTCAAATAATTCAGTCTAATATCGATCGTCTAGTAATCGATTTTCCGGTCAATAAATAAAACATGATCGATAGTTTGTCTATTTTCTTCGATGCTGATCGCGATAGTATCGGTACGGATCGTCGTCCTCGAAATTGTTCCTGTCGTCGAGATGATCCTTCCGTCTGTACTTGCTGTATCCGTCGTAGCCCATGGGTCCGGTCGGCATACCTCCGCCGCCCTGAGCGACTCTCCTCAGGCCGACGATGGCGGCGAGTATGAGACTCATCAGACTGAGAACGACGGCTTTGCCGCTGAGAACGGCGAGGGCTTTGAGCGCGACCGGCAGGAGGATCGATTTTATCAGCAGAAATCCCAAAAGCAGTGGCACCAAAAATCGGTTATGTTGCTTGTGCTTTTTGCGCTTTCGACCTGCAAATACAATCGGCGGTCAGTCGAGAGATAAGTTTCGTCTCCAGGGGTCGCGTCTGCCACGATGAATGTTTTACGTACACATGGTCCGCCCCTCGAACAAATCGGTACCATCACCGGTTGGCACGATCGTCTCGACGACGTTCGATATCCCGTCACCGATCAACGCTCGGGCATCTTTCAGAGTATCAGTAGCCTCGGTGCTCACATTGTCGCTAGGGTTCTGCGTCGTGTCGTCGGCACGGATAATGCGCAGTACAAGAATCACTGTACCGACGGCGAGCACCCGATGAATCATCATCGTACGGCTCGATTTACCGATCTTGCTCGACCGAACTCAACTCGTCGATTTGTTTTCGATTAAGTAACTTTCCGATATTTTTCCGGGGTGTCGCGGATGGAACGATCAATAATTCACGAACGATATCTGGCGACTGACTTTGCTCGGCGTGGTGACGATTAGTTTATATAGACCGAGTACGGAGGAGGTATCGGTACCATCCCTCGCACTTTCTTTCTCCGTCTCTTCTCATCATCTATCTCGGTACTGACGCGTGACGAAGGTTTATGCTCTCTCCGTACCATACCGTTTTCTTCCGAGTAACAACCGTCCGTTGATTGGCGGCACTTGAGAGATCGGTATAGCTATACCACGGCGGTGGACGTTTCGGAGAGCGAGAGCTTGGAAATTTCGTCGTTCACGTGGCGTGGCGAAAAACCCGGAGACGCTGCCGATCGGGCCGCTGCCTCGTGGGAGAGTGCAACAAACGGCGAGAGATCGGTATCGACTTAGGAGGGCCTCGTTTCACACTCGAGTAAATTGACGATTGTGACCGGAGCGCTGGCCCCGCCGGATTTGTCAAAGCAGATCGGTATCGTAAAACCGATTATTTTTCTTCTTTTTTTTGCCACGAATACGAATCGAAGCCCGCGACATTGTGGGACGTCAAGAATGGTAAAAGTGGTAAATATGGTTTACCTCAATTAGCGCATAAATAAATTATTCACGAACCGGGTCGTATTCGCCATTTTTACCATACGTAGAAAAAAATGGTTTACAATTAAACAAATTCCTCCTTTCAAATTTTATCTGGAACAATGCATTAACACTGAGTATCGTTTTCTATACTCCATCGCCGAGAAAGTTTGCTCATCGAGTTACCGATACGATAACACATTAGAGATTTAGGTCCCATTAAGTAATCACACTCTACGGTAATTCGGCGATCGGCAGCCAAGACTGGAGCATAATTTTTTCATTCTTCATCGAAGCTGTTACCGATTAACCGTGTAGTTGTGATGATTATCGTCGCCATGCTCGAATGGCCAAGAGCGAAACGATAAAGAACGGTAATCGGCAGAAAAACCATAATGACACTGGGCTGGATAGGATCGTCACTTCGTTCGTCCGCAGTTTTATTTGTTCCTTTTAATTTTATGTCCTCTCGTTCGCAGCTATCGATTTTTCTCTCACCTATCTCGTACAGCCCAGAACAGTCCTAAGAATCGAATGTTCACTCGCTGCTTCCGTTACGCTTACCTTTTCACGCGCGCCGGTAAAAAAAATAGCACCTACATGTAGGTCGCTCGTTTAACAGACGAAGGAACCCCATAATCGCGCGCAATTAGGCGTACCTCGTTACGAGCCAGTACCGCGGCGTGCGTAGAGGCACGCATTCTAATAATCCCACTCACAAAACCCGTGTTTCACCGATTTTCACCGATGCAACATCAAAATTTAACGCCAGGTCGGAGAAGAAAAAAAAACAAGGAAAAAATTCCTTTTATCAGAACACATTCCGCCGAACCACATGTATTACGAAGCTCGCGGTGAAAACGATTTCTCGAGCGTTTATCGAGGTATTCCCGACGTTAGATATATATATGTTTTCCAGACTGCTCTGTTGGTAATGATCATAGAGTACTCTCTATAATCCGAGAGTGCGCGCATGTACGTGATTTCTTGCCTGCGGCGTACCGTGATTGATAATTTATTATCGCTCGTGCTGCCGCTTACCATCGGCACCGGTAATCACATGGATCGATGGCCGAGTGACCAATATCGCTTCCTCTTCTTGCGTCTCCGATTATACTCTCCGTAAATCGTCGTCGATTCTCGAGCTCGGAGGGGGAGATTCGTGGGCAAACTTATCGACGATCGGCCCTGATCTCCGTCGAGCGTAAACCTAATAACAAACAATCCACCAGCGTTCGATCCCGGGCTGCTCGCCGATCGATCCCGGGAATCGGTTGCCAATAACTAACAGGAACATATGGGGGCGTAAATGGCATTGACAATTTTCTGCCCGGGAAGCCTGCTGACAAATTACGCGCACTGCGCGTACCACATCCATCCGCTACCAACCATTGGAGTCAGATGACAAGAAAACATTTTCGCGATCTTGTTTTACTTAGCCGTGAGCGTCTCCGACATATTCATCGAGGATAGCGTAGCGAGGAGGAGGATCCTCCTATGCTCGGATTCGAGGAACGGGATGCGTCGGCACGTCCTCCCGTCCGTCGGTCAGTCCACAATCACTCAAGTACAGCCGGCCCGATCATAGTACTTGCGACACGCATATTCCCGTGGCGGACTAATTTTTAACGGACTGCCGATTTTCTCGGCAACTGAAGCGTTGCGAGCGAGTGCGCGGCTCGCGGATAAGTCGACGCAGACCCGAGGCCTCTCTTGTAATACCGTGGAGTATCCCCTCGTGGCTTCCCGCACTCGGCGGAATATCGAGACCGTATCGCTTAGTTACCGATCGTTCGTCGCTTCGTTCGTATGCCAAGAAACGGATAAAACAGTCGAGACAAACCTGTTCGCCGTTGCTCGCCGGTTCGACGTTCTTTAAAATCGTTCGAAAAAGTAACGGTGGGAATAATTGTTTCGTCGAGCTTTGCCGATTTGCCGATCGACAAAGAGGCGCGAGAACGTAAACACATTTGAGCGAGAAAAAAAAGAAAACGAGGTGAAAAAAAGGCGAGGACGAACGATAATCATAGCGGGCCTAAGGGATGCTCGCGCCGGCGTGACGCCGATCGCCGTGGACCGTTGATCTTTTGACACTCCGAGCGCGTCAACCGAACGGTGGTTTAATGAAAACCAAGGGGACGACGGTCCATTTACGAGGTGACCCGAGACAGTGAGGTTTCGATCGACGACCCTACGATCGTTACGGCAAAAGTATTGTATTTGTTAAATTTTGTAAAATAAAGCAACGACGATATCTTCAAGGAGATGCAAAGTGTCCGGAATTCTGTGTGACCCGTCGAGCAGAGACAATTGGCAAGCGACGTTGTGCCTCCTCCGAGTGAGTGCGTGACGAGACTCTAGAGCGGAAGGATGAGGCCTTGTGTGAATCTAGTCGTGATCTTAGTGACGGTTGCTTTTTTGGCCAGTGCCCTCGATTGTTCCTCGTTGGATTCATCGGGACAAGAAGCGGAGGACAAAAGCACCGCGTCGAGCACGCATGACGCTCACCGTTTAGTCAGGAAAACGAAACGACCCGTCGCCGTAAAGAGTCATCGACCTGTCGCCGGTACCGGCTTGATTCCCGCCAAAAACGTAGTTCCCGTGAGAAAACATAGCCCCAAACTTACCAGGAAAGTCGCCAAGGGTGACAACAAAATTGCTGACAACAACAAACTTGCGGTCATTCATGATCTCACTGAACAGACCAAAGCAGCCGCGAAAACGCGAGGTAAGTGCAAAAAATAATAAACTCATCGTGTAATTTATATTGTTATTTATTTATTTATTTTTTCATGGTTATTTATGTTTTTTTATGTTTATACAGCAACGAGAAAAAGGCGTAAAACAATGAACCAGGCGATGATGGCGCTGCTGGTTGCCTACAAGTTGAAGTTCGCAACTCTGGTACCAACGCTCATGGGCGGGCTGATTCTGCTGATATCCAACACCGCCCTCGCCGGTTTCTTCTTCGCCCTCTTCGCCGCCGTTCTGGGTCTCAAACATTGATTTATAATGTTCCTGATTCACAATAAAATAGCGAACGATTATCGACGAAGAGTAATCCGGGTATTGAACGAAGAATGGACTCGAATGTGATGGATCAACATTTATTCGTTCGACGACTCGGGCGTCTCGAGTTATACATTGGAATCGATTAGATTAATTAAATTAATTAAATTAATTAAATATAAGCAATAAATTAATGATGGAGAGGAAAAAGTAGACGGGACGCAAAGAGAGGGAAGATGGTCGGGGTGAGGGACTATTTCGATCCGGGTATTATCGAGGCGAAGGAAGGATGAACGGGCAATATTGCAACAGAAAATTATAATGGGTGTAGACTAATTAGCCTCGACGAACATATGGGAAAGGTCGAGTAATACGTGCTCTTGACTCTTAGCGCGCTGATTCCTCATCCTCGCAAGGCATCTCTTCTTCCTCTTTTTTGTCTTCTTTTTTGTCTCTCCTTTTTAATGGACGTCAAAGTCGGCTGGAGGTAGCGAGCAGCTGCTGCGGTCTTCGCGTCTAAGTGTGTCATTCGACTGAGCGATATCGCAATCGACCGTACACGGACAACGGAATCGAGTTCCGGTAATGCGAGCTCGTAGTCCCCTCGACACTGCAGTGACGAGAACGCGAAATTCAAATCATCGACATTAAATCCGTATAAACGGTCAAACGATTTTAAAACGTTCGGCATGAATCGGGCAATTTACTCGATGACTGTATTTTCTCACTGTTAAACAATCTTCCGTTATTGCTATTTCCTCCGTGTTACGCGATAAAAACGACGATGACTTCGCAGCTGCTACCGGTACATCCGGCCCGAAGGGTACTTCGACATAGTTGAATGAGAATTGTGTGTCTTTTTTTTTAACGTTTGCTAAGAATTATTGCGAGTACAAACGAGCGCGTCAAGCCTCAATGCACATGAACAACGATCACCGAACACTCTGTCGAGGGTATAATATCAACAAATGTTGCGTCCTCGTCGATAGTCACACTCTATCTTGCAGATTGAGGCAGTTAATATGTTGTAAAAAAAAAAAGAAAAAAAAAGTTGTCTCGTCACGTCACAAGTTATTCCTTTTGCCGATTTCCGTCCAGTCGACGACAGTCGCGTGAGTCAGTCAATATCCGTCTCAAAGTCGTGAGTAGTCGTCGTAAGTTCGTCCCGTGTTTCGTCGACCCTCCGCAGAGTCTTCCGATTTTTTCGTACCGATCGTCGTTCGCGTGCTCGACCGATTTCCTACAACTACGTTATCTCGAACTCCCAGCAGGTCGAACTTATTTCTGATTAGCTTGACGTCCGCCGTAGGCGAGATTGTGAGCGTACTCCTGGTGTGAATCCTGCTTGTCGAATTCGAGGGGGTTGAGACCGGTGACTTCCTTGAGGCTCCTGTCCCATCCGCCGCCGCCTCCGCCGCCTCCGCTCGACTGCCATCCGCTGTGATGGGAGTCGCTCTGCTTCTGACTGAGCAGTTTCTTCAGCCCGATGATTATCGATATGACGAGCGCGATCTTGCTGATTATGAGGGCTTTGCCGGCCAGCAGGAACAACATTCCCATTGACATGGGAACGAGCGCGGCCATCTTCATGGCCATACCCATCATCATCATACCCATCATCTTCTTCATCTTCCCGCGTCCCTCATCGAGGCTGCGCTTAAGCTCGCCGGATGACGTCTTCGGCAGTCTTATCTGAACGTTGAAGCCGTTCATGAGATTGGCGATCCGATCGAACAGGGCGTCGTTCAGCAATTCGTCCCTCGATGCTCCGCTGTTCCGAGCCATCGCGATCTCCATGTCGCGCTCGAGACTCCTTCCGCCGCTCGTTCCGGTGCCGTTTTCGTTGCCGTGTTCGCCGGGCACCCTCACCAGCTCCAGATTCTCGCCTATCGGCAGACTATCGATACGGCCGATTCTGTCGAAGAAATTTATGGCCTTCTTCTTGATGCACGGCGAGAGACCGCCGTTGCGAAGCTGACACTCCTCGTAGATCCGGTAGAGGGAACGGTAGCCCTTCTCGAAGACGCCACCCTCGTCCAGCGAGGCAGCCGTCGTCGCGGTAATCGCGACGAGCAACAGAAACGCGCACTTTTTCGCGAAAACCATTGCGACTGCGTTTGCGAAACGGGACGATCGATGCGTGTACCGTATTCCTCAGGGACGACTCAACGGATCCCTCGGAGCGACGGATCTTTCGCGTTAGCCTCGACCTGCGACACGATGGATCGTTCGCAGAGAGCGGCTTGATAGAGACTAGATTAGCCCGCGCACAATATTCCCTCTCGGCAAGCCGGTGCGTTTTGTTTGCGGCGAGGATCTACGTGAATGGTGAATCTCGAGGCAATCGACTGGCACCGGACCGATGTAAACGGGCCTCCTATATACCTCCAACGACGTCGCCGGTAGGCAAGCAGCGGCATCGGGCACGAGTGGAGAAACAGGGGAGCGATCAACGTGGATGGACGAAGGGGCAAAGGGGATGGTGGCCGCCGGTAAAGTTGCCGATGTGCTGTTGCTGTTTCTCTTTCGAGCTGTGTGCGCAAGACGGGCTGAGACGATGCACGAGAGATGCATAGTCTTCGCTCCCACGTGCCTGAGTATTCGTGAACCCGCGAGGTTCCGCCGCGCACCGTGAGAGACAGGGGGATAGAGAGACCGGGGCCGTGGTGCAGGACGAAGAAGACGACGACGAGAGCGGCGCAAAAAGGAGGAAGCCGCGATGCACGAGCGGGCGACGTGTGACTTCGGCAGAGGAGCGAGTGAAAGGCAGGCATAAGGGAACAACCGCGAGTTGGAAGAGGAAAGGACCGGAGGAGCGGAGAATCGAGGGGAGACGGACACCGAGATGGTCGGGGGCCGCTATCAACATCCGCATGAGGGGACCTCACGGGTTACCCACGAGTTCCTTCCAGCAAGGATCGGCCTCTTCCACATAGAGCCGATTTTCTCCGCGTGTGCAAGTGCCCGATTCGACGGGAGAAATTACGGGTGGAAGGGATCCTAGGGGTTTTCTCATGGAGACCGAAGAGTATGTGACCTTCGTGACACAGAGACCCACTCAAGAGATGTTCCACCGCGTCGACGATACACTGTCGTATCTCTGTCGTATCTCCCGCACACACTTCGGTACAATGGGCGCTGCGTTAATGCCTATGTGCGTGACTTCCATTCGTGTTGCTCTCTTCATTACCGCGGTTCCACTGTGGGAATTGGGAATGAGGATTGAGAGAAAAGATACACTAACGGAGGATAGCCTGGAAAAGAAAGGAGGTGTACATTGGAGTATTGTCCAAGCGGACGAATTCGCATGGTCTTGGTTTCTCGCTTCACTGTGAATGGAGAAAAAATGGAAAACTGGCGATACAGTCGGATGCGGATAGGAGGATCGATCAAACTTCACCGGCGAATCACGTAATCATGAAGTTGAAGCATGACTGGATGTACCGAAGGAACGTGAAGCGAATTAGCTACTTTAGTTTCAGCCTCTTCATATTTATATTTATCCCGTTATTCTATAGTTACGGTTGAATGTTAAATATGCTGTATGTTAATGTTATCGCTTATGATTTTGGCATTGCCTCTTTGTTTTGATCTCATCTGTATCTGGAGTTGGCTCTCAAGTAACCACGCCCTAGAGCTTCATTATAAAATAATAATAATAATGACGTTCATAATGCGATTATGCACTCGGAATTGCAACGCATGGATCGTAGGTGCACAACTTGATAATTACTCGGTAAAATATCTCACGGCGAGCTGGACGATTAAAAGTACATCTATGAACAGAATAAGTAGCATCCCGAGGAATATAGCTTCTACAAACGGACACTGTATATATGATAAAATTATGTACACCTATCACGTATATTTGCGGGGGTATATCATCATCTTGGTCAGTTGCTTGTTTACCGATGCGGCTCTTACACACACGTATGTAATTCAATCTCGATTACCACCGATGTACGACGGACAGATGAAACTGCGACAGGTACAACAAACTTGTCGTTCGTTTGATTATGTGTGTGTGTGTGTGTGTGCGTGTGTGTGTGTGTGTGTACCCGGGGAAGGCAGGATTGGCAACAGGAGGCTGGCACCGTGACCCCAGTATTGGCCTTTGGGCTACAGAGGATCGGGAAACTAGTCCGCTCGTGTCTTCGCCGGAGTCATAGAAGGCTGGTTTCGCCAACGGGCGATGCGCATCTCCAACACGGCAGTAGTAAAAGTACCCGACGATAGTAGTGGTAATGGTAATGGCGATACGAGCGAAGATCCATCGAGCGCTCAGTTACCGTGGGTGAAAATACGGATGGTATTCAACCATCGGCGCTATTGCCTCTCATACCCGTCCTGTCTCATCGTATAATAGTCGGGTACGGTTCACCGGCTCGAAAGAAGAGGAGGAAGAAGAGGAGCAACTATGCCAATGCACGAAGACACACATTCCTCAGTCGCAGATTATTTCACCGCGGGATTTATCTGTTAATTAATATTTAAGGCCGACGGACTGGAATCTCAGCTCGGAGGTCCATTATCAGAGAATCTTAACGGATCGTTTTACAGTAGCATAAATCATTGATTCGTCGAAAAAAAAAAAAGCAAAGCAAAGTTCTCATATACCATCGGGCGCGTGTCCCGTTGACTCATGCAAATTGAGCGTGGGTACTTAAAAAAACAGCGGGAATAGAAACGTTTTTATATGCAAATCGATTTATGATAATAATCCGGGAGGGCCGACCTCGAGAGGGAATCGCAGAGATAAAGGAATTGCACAGTGGAAAAGTGGTTTACCGTCGAGCGTGTGCGGTGCGGCTGGAAGGTGCTACAGAGTCCGTGCCATTCCGTACATCCCACGAGGCAAAACGGTGCGGGTATGCATCGGGGACCGCGTCATTGCATATGGTCGGCGCGCACGCATTGTGCACACACGCGGCCGGGGGAAACGTTACCGGAGGTTACACAGCCACCGCTGCAGCAGGCGTCGCATCGCTGTGCAGCGACGCGCCGACCCGAGCGCACTTGCAAGCGGTTCGCCGTCGGGTCTGCATTTTTACCTGCGCGGACTCTTGCAGAAGTGCGCTTCCGTAAATCATTGTCGCGGTATTGCACACACACACACGGGTTGCATTCCTGCACGACGAATGACCCGCGTGTGTGTACCCGAGGACACACTCGATCGAGGTTAGCGCATGTCTAATGCGCGACAACGCTTTGCTGGATGCGCTTCCCGCAGTTTTAGCCCGCTCTCTCACCTACTTTACGATTATCCCATGACTGAATAAAAGACGGACGGGTAATCGGGCCCGCAGACTCTGGCCATTAACGCCACCAGGTTGCCGCCACACCACATCCGGAACAACGCGTACACCTTCTTCCCAGCTTTGAGCTATTACCGGTGTTTATTTTTTTTCTTCTGCCGAAGAAGATTCAAGTTGACAATCGGTTTGAAATTTTCTCACGGATTGTGGAGCAGGCCGAGCTGATGAAATTACGAAAGTGCGTGTAATAGCTCAGGGATATTACACTAATAAGAAAATGCGGTTGGATCAGCTAAATATTCGAACAGGGACGTTCAAATCCATATTTAGTTGATTGAACAAAATATTTTAATGCTTCGAAACTATTTTAGTGAAATAAAAAAAAAAAAAATGATTGAACCAACCAATCTTTTGGCTATACCAACAAAATATTTGTTTGAACGTCTCTGCCCGAATCTTTAGTTGATTCAACCGTATTTTTTGTAAGTGCAGAAGGAAAAGGAATGAATTAAGAAAACGGGTCGAGCGATGCAGCTACGAAATCGAAGCTGACGCTTGGCTTCGCGGGTAATCAAGGCCGGTCACGAGGAGAGAGAGAATAGGAGGAAGCGTCGAAAGTTTCAGATTTTTTTGTCCTTACGCGAATTAAGGATGGGATTGAATGGTGGAAGACAATTAATGGGCCGACGACCTCCTGAACGTAACGGTGCGTGAATGACAACGCGACAAAAAAAAAATGGTATATATTTTTTTCCTAGCGATTAATTCTGGTTCCAGGATGTAGATATTTTTCGAGACGTGTAAAGATTTCCTTGGCACGGCCGGAAAGCAACGATAAAGATGTATTTGATGTAGGGCAGCGGGTGTTATTAGGTATAATAGGCTTGAGGCGTCCGGTTAGTATAATTACCGGTTGGATAAAGAGAAATTATTAATTAACGCTCTTGTTGCAAAGTCACAATACACTATGTGGCGTGTAGACAAAAGTATGCACGCTTCACCGTTAGTCGATCACTCCAATTACTCGCACGTAATGCCTGCTTTAATCGCCGATTATGAATTTCTCCGGAACAACTTAATCGCAACATTTTGTTTTAAATAGTAAAGCATAAAATAAAAATATTATAATATAAAACATAAATATCAAAATGTTAAATAAATACGGTGTTTTTATTTAAAAATTTCAAATTTATTTTTTACATCGTATGGAAGCGCCGCGACGTTTTCCGTGCGCGAGATCAGCGCGCCAACTTACCGGCCAAGCTGTGGAGTGGATATTTTGCGGTTTGCGATGGTTGTGGTATTTGTCGATTAAATGAAAGCCGCGTCGACGAGTACCACGCGACGACAGGTGCCGAGGTCTTCAGGGTCGAAGGACGCGCTCGTGAGCTCTCTTCCGTCGAGAAATCCATCTTTCCCCGTATCTCGTTAAGCCCGCGCCTAAAGTGGTTTGCCACTTACCATCACGCTCGCCTCTCCGTGCTCGCTAGCGGAGTCATACGGATACATCCTCCAATGGCCTTAAGACGTCGGGGGCATTGAGAAAACTATCGAGGATGCTCGATCGACCGCGTGGCATACAAAACGACGAGAAAAGAGATTGCCGAGAGTGGGAGTCGTGGAAAACACACAGATAAATGTATCCGGCGACTTTTTAGTCCTCGATATCCACTTTCGTATACACCACTTTTGACGATACGCATACGTGTTCGAGCGCTCGTACACTCAACGGTGGATGCTCGTGGGAGGATTTGAAAATCCAAGCCGTATGAGCGTAAATGCCCATATCCGGAGTATGTTATCCAGAGTAAATTTCTCGAACCGGACTCACATTTAACCGAACCGATAATCTTTCCAAGTGCACCGGTAAGCCCCTCGTCATGAACGCTGAACGCGGGGCGTTCCGTGAAAGAAAAAATATATATGTATGAAATTACGACAATGTGAATCTCCGAGGAGAAGCGGTTACGCTCGTGATTAATGGGCGATGCGGGCCGCGTTTAATATCGTTCTCGTTCGACACGACAGACAATGCCAGTCATCGGGGGGCTAAGTCGCGGTGAGCGAACGAGATGCGTATTGGTATTGGACAACGCTTGCGTGGTAATTAAATGAAGTTTGCACTAACAGCCCCCTCGCCGCGGTATATATTTTTCCTCCCATACAACCGGAATACTTAGTAGCTCGCGAACCGGAAGAAAATTGTTTGAGAAACAGTGATTACGTGTGTAATGCATCCATAGGCGCATTCACGCTCTGTATAAGCGTCGAAAAGAATTGCACTGGAGTTAGAGCCAAGAGTAAAGCGAGCAAGTAATTCCAAGCCTCGCCTCCGGTCTCCCCCCGGTATCTCGAGGATCTTGCTAATTGCCCGAGAGAGCACATACGCTAGGTACTCTTATAAAAATGAAGGAAGTTGGACCGGAGGGGCTAGTGCCTGTCGAACATGCCTCGGCGAAGGCTCCTTGTATTCGGGATTGTGTCCATAGTCGCGGTGTTGACCGTCGCGAGGGCGGAGCCGGTCAATCGAAAATTCTTCGTGTCAAGGGGCGCGGGTACCGAGTGCACCGACGATCCGGGTGGAACGGCCGGTTCCCCATGTCGACGTGTCAACGAAACGGAAACATCGGCAATCGAGACATCGCAGGTACTTCCGAAGGACGGAAAACCGGAAGATGAAGAGGAGTCACTGAGGGACGGGGAGGACGAGGGTGAAACGGCTATGAACGGAGGTAGGCTCGTTGGGCCTTCGGCGACCGATCTTCTTCGGGTGGTGTCTGATAAGAGAGGAGGAATAGCGATGCTGGCTATGGAAAAAGTATCATTCCCATCTACACTGAGAGAATGATGTAGTAAATGTGACTATATCGCTTGAGGGATATTAGCACATAGTGGTACGGATCTAGGGCGGCACCTATGATAGGAAGTACCGGTTTTGTACACTGAACAAAAAAATATCAATGACTCAAGTAAAATTCGCTTGCGGGCTGTCAAAGAAAAAATTTGTTATGCCAATTCTACTTTCAATTCTTACAATTCCATACGGGATTGAAACGATAGCATGTCACCCTTAGTCTTGCCGTCGTTGTTTCAATCGCATAAGGAATTGCAAGAATTGGAAGTAGAATTTAAATGAAATCTTTTTTCTTTGGCAGCCCGCAAGCGAATTCTTTTTTTCAGTGTAAGAATTTTTCATAGATATTGTGGTAAAAATTCTTGGACAATCTGGGACTTTTGTCCCAGTCCCCTATCCAGTTGCCTACTATAGTAAATTTTCTGAGATGAGTGGTAGGTTTTATTATATATATATATGATATACTTCTCTCAGTGTAGACGTCCAAGATCGAATTTTTGAGTTCCCACGGATCCGCATGACGATCGGTACGCCGAATCGTCAGAATGCGTTTGGTCCCGATCCCAGCGGCCTAGTGCGGCCTCCCCCGGCAGCGTGTAATAGATCTTCGAGTGAAAGTTCGCTGAAGTTCCAGCGTCCTTACACGGTGTACCCGGAGCTTTCCAAACGGTCTTATCAGATACCATGCCATGAGTGTAAGATTTCTTCGCCGCGTCCCGTCGAGACTCGTGACGAACTCTCGGCCTTTACAGCTCGCAGCAAGAAGCGGAAGGGAGGATACATGAAGGTCTTATTCGCGGTGGGCGCAGCTGCCAAGGCCGCGATGCTCTACGCGATGATACACGCGGTCGCGTTGCTGGCGGGCAAGGCCCTCGTCGTCGCTAAGGTCGCACTGGCTCTCGCCGGTGCCGTGGCCCTCAAGAAGGCCCTGGGTAAAATGAAGTGCCGTCGCGGAACAATTTTTTTTTAAATTATTATGCATAGTGATCTATTTTTTTTGTTGATAGTTTGATTTGACGAAATAATTTTTTTCATTGTAGAACATAAGGATTCGACATCGTACGAGATCGTGAAGCATCCGCATCACACTTACTCTCACAGCCACAGCGCGAGCGTCGATTACGATCACGATCATCACGGCGGAGGGTACGACGGGCATCACCGGCGAAGACGCTAAGCCCGATCGACGGCTGTCCTGGGATTCTTCATTATCATTATCATACACCGATCACAACTTCACCGATATACCAAACTGTACAAAACGCGTTATATTTATACAAAATGAAAAACGCGGACCAGTGATTAATAAATTATTTATTTATTTGCCGATATCTCTTTGATGTGGTACTTGATTTTTTACGAATCGATTAACGTGTCCCGGTCGAGCGAGTCATCGAGCTACCTGCGGAATCATAGATCAGCATGAATATGCATGTTATTCGGATTCACCTGGTGACCTAGCTTGCTGACCTCTATCGGATCGGATGCGCCTTGCGATCTGAGGTTTGGTATAAATCCTGAAGAGCGCATGCGCCTCTTCGCTATGTTCGTCGGTGACGGCAAAGATAATCTCTCTTTAAGGGGAGAGAGAGACAAACCGATCGCGCGTTTAGTCGCGGAAGACCGGAAGAGTCTCTTGCGAGTCAAGAGGACAGCGCAGCACGATCGTTTGACTCCCGGTAAATCGATAGATCGTCAATAGGGAAAAGAGAGAATCGGCGATGTTGGTAGTAATGGTTGGTAGTAATGGTGGTAGTAATGGTTAGACAAAGAGCGCGCTCTATCGTCTCAGACTGGTGCGCGAATCGTGCAGCTCTCGAACTCTCTTCGGACTACCGATCGGAACCGGATTGATGAATGAAAGCTATCGAGTCCTACTAACGATCGGCGTGGTCGTTAAACCCGGCTCAGCAGTGACTCGACGCTTCCCCGATACATCATCGGCATGCTCGTTTCGATACCGGACGTAAATCAAATGGGTTTTTTTTTCTTTTCATTAACGATATTTTTTTTATCGGCGATCGGTTCTTTAATGACAAAAATAAATACATCGATGTATAAATAAATAAATAAATACATTATTGATATTCTTGGTATCGTCTGCTAGGCATGTTCATTGGTTTCCGCTTTTGGGTGTGGGTTTTAAAAAATACGAATTTCTTCGATGACTCGATCGAATCACGTCGGCGGTATCGTATCGACGGATCTCTGCCAGCCTCCGTAACCGCCGCCGTGATGTTCGGACGCCGTCGCGTAGATCACCTCGTGTCCTCCGCCACCGCCGCTGCTGGACACGAGCTTCTTCAGTCCGATTATGGCGCTCAGGACCAAAGCGATCTTCGAGGTCAGCAGCGCCGTACCGGCGAGAAAAGCGATCTTTCCGTACGCCAGCTGGGCCATTACACCTGCGAAAGAGCAACGTTTTCAATCGGTCAGAAATTTCAATCTCCCGTCCGGTCGCTGAATCGCCAGGAATCCAGGTCGCGAATTATATCCAATTAATCGTCGATTACCTGCAACCGCGATGGCTCCGACCATCAGAGCACCGCCGTATCCTTTGCCCTTCTTCCTGCGGCCTGGGATCAAATAAAACATAACCGTCAGACATTATCCCCGGAAACCCGTCGCGTTGGCAGAACGAATATCAATTCTCGTCCCCCTTGTATCACCGACCTTCAACTACGTCACCAGGAATGGTGAGTTTGATGCTCCTCGAGCTGAGATACTCGTAAAATTTTTTGTCCAGCTGCTCGTCGAGAGTCTTGACCCCGGTGTCGTTGAAGGAATCCCCCTGCGATCGTTGCTGATTGCTCGCCACGGCGGCCGAATCTTTCGCGATGGAAACAAAGTCATTGATGACGTAAACCGAATCGTCCCGTATCGCCGTGTCGAGGACCTCCAGCGCCCGACGCTTCAGGCAATCGAAGGTGTTCTTCTCGTTGGTGCATCTCTCGAAGAGCTTTCCATAATCACCGGCTTGGGCGATGTCGACGACGGTGGTGAGGAGCACCAGCAGGTAGCCAAAGAGGCAAGCTGAGCTCGGAGCTACACGTGTCTTCTTCATGGGCTCCCTGATGGAAATCACCGTCGATTACGCTAGATAGATGCGCCGATCGATACGAGATATTCTCGTCGTTTGTTTGTTTTCTTAATCGCGCACTTTTGTCCCGCAACGTGCAGAAAAGGAAATACCCGCTGCCAAAAGTAATAACGAACGGCGGTCGTAACTCTCGACTAACAAAACGTTTCCAGCGCTGCGAAGCTTTTATACCGCGCGACGCGGGTATGGGGAGAACCGACGATGATATTCCTTCTTCCTTTTTTTTCCCCGCTTTGTTTCCTTCCGCTTCTTCCTCGTCCACGGCCTTCGACTGCATCGGAGCCGGCGATGATGATACATGCCTCGTATCCTGGCACAATCGCCGTACACTCGCTCTGTTTAACGCCCCGCACGTTCATAACTGGTCATCATGCTCGGAAACGTCGGAAAGACACCTGAACCAAAACAATGCCGTACAGCCGCGCGAGCAAGTATCCCTCTGACCCTCATGCCAAACGATCCTCGCAAACTTAATTCGCACAGCAAACGGCCCCGCAGCAGAAAACCCGGCATACCAGCCGGGGAATCCTGAGGTATCCAAGCAAATCGAACGCCTCCAAGCTTTTAACGTCGGCGCGGTATGCCGTTTTTTTGTGCCTCCCCGCGTCGATATATGTGGGTAATAGGTGCATCACGGAACAGGTGCGGAACCGTGGACCTCGTTGTTACGTTTTAATTCGATTGTGAGTCTGTCAAGCCCTGGCGGGGCTTGGCAGCTTCTATTTTCCTGCCAGCTCAGCCTATACTTTCGTGCCGGGGTGGGAATGACTTTTTTTTTTTATGGATTCGTTACGCCGGTTACATTACCGGGCACTCCTCTTCTGTCGGGCCACGACGTTTTCCCGGACGCTGGAAAACCGCTTTCGGAATTCGTACGGTTTACGCTCGCGTCGGGTTCTGCGCAACAAACTGTTGCAGACACGGTGGGACTGAGTACGTTCAGGGAAATAAGTGCCGCGTGCGAGGAGAGAACCGTTACACTTAGAGACGAACGGAAGCGGGAACGTCGGGCGTGTATACCCGAGCGAAAGCATGTACAAGATCCTGGTCCCGCTCGACAGTACACATTTATATATATTTTATGTATATATTTATACATTTGTACGGCTGTGCGTGGATCGCACGGATCCGCCTAGTGCGTTTGAAATCGATAGTGAAGAGAACGGATGTACACTATGTATGGCCGGAGTGTGCGTAGAATGTAAGCCAGGCGACTACGGGCCACGCAGATCAAAGAAACTGGGACGCTCTTGTAAGTCGCCGGTTTTATGTTGTTTCACGTGTATCTTATTAAACTGTTATTATACACACTATCTACAAAGCAGGGCGTGACAAATTAATGTCAAATACAGCTGAGAATGATATCCTTGTTGGTTTCATGATATATTCTGGACAGATTAGAGATAACATAAAAATGGGGCATTAAGTGGCCGGAGAACACGAACGCTTTGTCTGTCTGAGCCAAATCTCATTTAGGCTCTTTGGGACAGAAGTGGCTAATAAGCACTGTGAATTACGGATGTCTTGAATCAGGAGCTCGAGAGCTCCTGATTGCTATTTACAAATTTATAGCGACGCGAATCAGGTAGCAGAGTTAATTTTTAACTGGCCAGCGCATCAATCTCCCGTGCTCCAGACGAAATTCTTTCCGTTCCTTGGCGAGTCGTGATCGGCCTTGTCGTTCTCGGCTTCGTAGACGTTGACGACCTCTCTGACGACGTGTTGTCCGTAGCTGGGGAACTCTTGGGCCTGCTGAGCCGTTCGGTAGGGCCTGAAGGGATAGTGATGGTCGTGATGTTCGTGAAGGGGCGGACCTCCAACGGCTCCACCGAGAAATTCGTAGCCGTGGGAATTCGGAAGGTGGAATCCTCCATGTCCTGGCGACAAGAAGCTCGTCGGTGAACCCGAATGTCCTACTTGATAGCCTCCACCGGTGAGAATCGAGTTCCAGCCGAGAAGCCCGCTGAGCAGGAGGGCGATCTTCGTCAGGAGCAAGGCCTTCTTCGTAATAAGGAGAACAACCCCGAAAACCAAAGGTATAAGGCTGGACAGGCTGAACTTGAAGCCGAGTAAGAAGGGCAGCACGAGACTCCGAACGATCATTCTGCCTGGAACGTTGAAAGGTGGAAAAAGCGTCAGGATTGCGTGAGAGTACGCGACGAGCCAGCGGCCGGGTGTTCCGAGGAAGTGGGACGGCCTTGACCGTGCTGCCGACTGGAGGCAGGTTCTCCAACCCGGTGGACCTTGAAGAACGACCAAGCTAGCGGAGAACAGAACCCGGAACTTCTGGTATTACCATCAGGAAATTCTGCTCGCACGACCTTGCTCTCTTCCATATCGATACTAGCGCGTTCTCCACGAGCTTGCTGGTTCCTCCGACTTCGCTGACGAGGATTTCTTGGAGAGGTGGATAAAGTGGCAGTGGTTAGATCAACTTAATTTATGTCTTCAGCTCACCTGTTCCTAATTGTCTGTCGCTGTATCCGTTGAACCTCTCGTCAACCACGAATTCCAGAACTCCATTTCCGTTCAGCATGGGACCGACTCTCATCTGAAGACCGGGATACATGCTGCTGAGATCCCATTTTAGGTTTCTTCTCTCCATCAGCCTCGCGGCTGCCTGAACAACGTTTCCGAAGTCTTTTGGATCGTAGTCCAGGTCCAACAGGTCCCGGCTCTGACCCTCGGCCCTCTCGAGCTTTGTACTTCCGAGGTCGATGATGTCTTCGCCGTTCAGGGATCGGAGTACGCTGAGAGTCCCGCGATTGACGCACTCGATCGTACCGTGGGTTTTCTTCGCGAGACAAGTCGCCAATGTGCTTTGGAAGTCGCCCGAATCATCGTCGATCTCGAGATCAGGTTCTGGCTTCTGGTCCATCATTACCGTTATGCCCGATGAGAAACAAATGAGCAACAGTAGATCGCGGAGTTCGCGTTTCATCGTCGGGTTGGATGTACCAAGTTTTGGGCCCGGCGGGTCCAATAGCCGAAAGAATACTGTTGTTCCACGGTTCTCCATCGCCCACCTATATAGCCTCAGGGTCTCGGCGAAGTTCACACACGAGGGAACAATCGGTTTCACTTGGCGAATCTTTTGCGATCATCAGCCAGCTACAAGCGAAAGTATAATACCCCTGTTGTACAGTTCGGTACGTCGTGTACAAAGAGAGTATAACGAGGCGTATTCAATAGTCTCGAATGCTACGGAGGATCCGCAGGGCTCTCGGATACACCGGATGCACTCGAACCGACAGCAAGGAAACTTCCGTTCGAAGAGAAACAATCGGAGATTGTTGTCGTACCCAAGATATTAAGGTCTCCACATCACTCGGCTCGTCGAGTCGATCGAAAGTGACGGAGGAGATTGTTGATCTGATTATAAATAAGATAATTTTTTTTTTCTATATAATTTATGAAAATATGTTTAAGAAATATTGAAATTTTCATATCGCTTTCTCATAATGTTCCTTTATTCGTGATGCTTGTTCTATGAGAAAGCTTTGTCTATATTTTTGCCTTCTTCATAGAGAAAGCTTCGCGAATAAAGGGACATTATGAGAAAGCGATATGAAAATTTCAATTTTCAACTTGGATGAGGAAAAATGTGATTTTTCGACATTTTGGAACATTGTGAATAGGTTTTCATAAAATTCTCGATTTTTTTTTCACCATAACAAAGCTTCCTCTATGAGGAAGCAAAAAATGACCACTAGTCGAAATAATATGTTTCTCTGGTACGAGGATATAGTTGCAGAGAAATTACTTAGATTTAAAAAAAATAATAAGCAATCCGTTTGTACCAGTAAATTCAATGATATTTAAATAAATTACGTCCTAATATGCAGTGAAAGAGCGGTTTGTATATTTGGCCAACATTTCTTGGACCACAGTCCTCGTAGATCATCCAAGGTCATAGGAAATGGGACGAATATCAAGTGCACATTCATGTATATAATTTTTAAATAAATCTATTCATAAATAACAAATATAGTATAAGTTCCATGGCCATCTGACCGACGACATAGTTGCAGCGAAATTACATTTTTTTTTCATAAAAAGGTTTGCGATATGTACAAACCACTTTCGCTAGGTATTAGGACATCATTATTGTTGTTGTGGACGATCTACGATGGTAGATCATCCAAGGTCGTACGGGATGGTGAAGATATCAAGTACATACACATGTTATAATAAAAAAAATTAGATTTATTCATAAATAACAAATATATAAGTTACATGGCCATCCGACCGGATCGGTCGGATTATAAATAATTAATCATTGGGCAAAACTATGGAGCGTGCGAGATGCTGACTAAGAGTTCATCGATGCCTCTCGAGTCTTCGTCGTGGATCCTGTATAGATCCATTGAGTATTAATCCCAAGCGTCGTGAACTCCGGGAGGGGGTAATGGGACGGGGGTTGCTGCACGAGTGATTCGGGGAAGCGATCATTTTTCGATGTGCCAATTTTAAACACGTGTTCGATTAATCTCGGCACAAATCGCGACGGGAGTCCGATGCACAGCTCTTTGATCACACCCGATCGGTACGTCCGTTTAAACAGTAATGCAGTCGAGTCTTCGTTCTTCGTGGCGTCTCTCGGTCGTCGTCGTTATCGTCGTCGTTGTCGTCGTCGTAGATCGTCGTCCAGTCGATTTTAATTAATGTACAGTAATCGAATTATAGTCCACAGTCCAGCAGAGTGTCTCGTCGTCGGCAAAGTCACTAAACATTTTTTTGTCCGTCATTCTGTTCTGTCGTTTGTCCTGTCGTCGCGTCGCAGTGATCGGCTGATCGGCCGATCGGGCGCTCAACGCTTCCCCAGGGTGATCTTCGATGACCGGCTTCAGTGAGGTTGAACTTTAAATAGTTTTAGTGTCGAGGGACGATTTGAAGTACCTTTTTTTTCTCTCTCTCTCATTCTCATTAACTATCTCATCTTATTTGTACTCTCTTTCTCTCAATATATCTCCGCTTAGTTGGCTACTGGCTTGTAGGCGTTGTAAGCCAGATCGGAACCGGCCGATCGTGCCCAGCCGTGATGATCGTGATGCTCGTCGTGTCCGTGAGAGACCGGGTGAGCGAGGACCTCGTAGCTCTGGCTCTTGGCGGCGAGGAGTTTCTGGAAGGCGATTATGAGGGAGATTATGAGGGCGATCTTTCCGACGACGAGGGCCTTGAAGGCGATCAGGGCGAGGGCGCCGAGAGCGATGGGGATGAGAATGGCGGCCTTGAGTTTCAGGAGCGCGAGGATTGGGAGGAGGCTCTTGGCGATCTTCTTCTTCTTGCCGCGAGCTGCAATTCGACGGTAACAGAAAAAAAAACGAAACGATCGTTAGAGAATGTGTTTGTTGTTCGGACGATCGACGATCGATAGGAGGATCATCGGCGATAATTACCTTCGTCGAACGACCGGGAGACCTCCTCGGGAAGGCTGAGCTCGACGGTGTGGGTGGACAGGAACTTTCCAGCCCTGTCGAGGAGAGCCTCGTCAACGGCGGCCTCGCGAGCCTCGGTCTCAGCGGGCAGGGTCGACTCGATGTCGTTCAGCGACCTTGCGTTGTCGGCGCGGCTGGAATTAAACGGATTAACCATTATTTTTAATTCGTCGACCATGCATCGGGAATAGCACGAGGCCCGTAGTACGAGCGAGCGGACCCAGACGAGGCGCAATAAAAATAAAAAAATTCATTAAAGAGCCGCAGAGACGGGAATGACCTTTGGATTTTTAAACGGGGAACTCGTAAAAAAAATACCGTGCTTCATTAACAAACGTGCGGTTGAATGAAGTCCAGGGAAGAGTAGTATCAATGAGCAGCTTCCGTGGCACCGAGTGAAATCGAATTATTAGCGAAAGTGCGAAGTATACATGCGCGACGGAATCGCGGAATATTGCGAGGTTTTGCATCAATGAAACGATTTATTTCGCGGATCATGACCTCGGCACTCCGCATTCCACTTTCTCGACGCGAGACTGCATAGTTGCGAGTGAAATTGAAAAAAAAAATAAAAATTGTGCAACGATTTCATACCTCGACTTGGCTTCCTCGGTCTGTACGATCTTGAATCCGTCGACGATGCTGATGTCGGCGGATCTTGCGGCACGATCGACGAAACGGAGGGCCTTGAGTTTGAGGCACACCGAGACATCGGCCTCACCCTGGCACGAGGAGTAAACGGAGAACGCATCCTCGAGGAGAGACCGCGGCTCCGAGGTCTCGGGGGTAGCCGGTGCGGCTAGCGCCGCCGACGCAACGAACGCGATAACTGCCACGAATTTCAGCATCTTTAATCGGGATTGGTATCCTTCTCGTAACTTCACCGAAAAAAAAATTAAATGTTTTTTTCCACCACGAAGTTAAACTTCGAAACCGTGCGAGAAGTTTGCGTACGACGGGCAAAACTGTTCTTCGAACGAAAAAAAATAATATATATATATCGACCGATTAAGGTATATATATATTTTTGATTTTTTGGGTGCTGGTTGACCGACGACGCTCGTATCGACACTGACCGAAAGAATCACGATGCTGCCTTTTATCCTCGACGCGAAAGGGGCCCGCGTACGTTTTTGAAATTTTGATGGCCCCCACCTCGGTGAGCCTCCTTCTCTCTCTCTCTCCCCCGTTCTCTCTCTCGCTCTTTCTCGCTGCTACCTGCTGCGGGCCAAGCCAAGAGACTCTCGCGGTGGTCCCCCCCGTCCTCCGCCGAGCGCGCACACGTCGTTCGTCGTCGTCGCTCGTTCGCGGGTACCGCGAGGTTGACTTCCCCCCTGGGTCCGTGCGCCGCGCCCGTTGTAGCCCCCCTCGTACCCTTCGAGCTATTTGGCTCTTCCCCGCGAGGTTCCGCGCACGGTCCGGCTGGCTCTTTGCACCGCGTACTCTATTACCCCGATTGCCGTGTTTCCTCATTTTTTTTTCCTCTCATATCCGTCCCACCTCTCGTTATTTCGCCGAACAGTACATCGCAGGTAGCTGTACCGGTGTAATGCATGCCGTGGACGAAACGACCGCGTTCGCCGGCTCTCGGACATTCGCGGCTCTGGGCAAACTGCAGCGACGGCTAAAAGCAAATAGGATCTAGGTAGGTAGGCCCGTTCGTAAGTGAGTACCGCACGCAGAGCTCATCGAACAATGAGCGCCTGCTGTCCTCCGAGCGACGCCGGGACCTCGAGAGCCTCACCCGTGCGACAGTGCGTACTCATCTTCCCCATTATGCACCGGGTTATGTGCACCATAACGCGGAGTTCGTACACCTGCGAGCGGCGTACACACGCTCGTTGCCGCGTAACGAGAGACATTCCCGGACAATTCAATTACCATGCACGAGCCTCGCGAGGCTGTCGTGCCTCTTCGCCCGGGCATTCATTCGCTGGTCGCTCGTTACGGAGAAAATACCCAGCCCACGCGCTACCGGCATCTCCTGGTCCACGAAGAGACGCGAATACCTGCGAGAATCGGACGACAGTTTACGGGACTCCGCGGAGTTTGGGAACGGGTCGAAGACGCTGGGAGGAATAATCCGGACGCTCACGGCGGCCTTGTCTTCGTTTTCTGCTTCCTATTCTCCCTCGGGAGCCTCGATTTTTGTTCGGATCGCCTTTGGGATTGTTGGGGGCGAATGAAACTGGTCTACTGTAGACTCTGGTGGATCCGGCAGGTGCTTCTACCGAAAATCCGCAAACTGGGTCGGTACAAACGTGCGATATGCGCGGACTAAAATCTGCACAGATCGCAGGCTTTAAGAAAACAAGTACCAGACTTAACAGTTATTTTGGAAATCTACTTTTCACGTCTGCTTTCGGTAGAGGCTTATGACATATCTACCGAGGGTTGATGCTGGACCATTTTTTTTTTTGTATCCGCTATTCCGTTTCGTTGATCAGGAGAGACATAAAGTCGAACAGTGGCATCGGTTTTACCGGAATTCAGATATTTTTTTTCGGTGAATTCCACACACGATTTCTCGATGCAGGACTCGAGTGTCCGCGCGGCGAACGTGGGCATAAAGAATAAGCTTCGTAGAAGTTAATTTTACAGTTAGACAAATATCGTCAACCAACGGAGCTCACCGGGGGCGACGCACACCGAAGCGGGACGCACAGAAAATTGTGTCGAATCCGACGGTTGCGAGAGCCGACGGAGAAGTTTGGAAGAAGAATAAGAAGAGGAAGAGGAGGATGATGATGAGGACCGGAGCGTGTACGGCGGCCACGCACACGCCCGATCCTATGAATAAATTATTAATCTCGAATTCCGGCGTCGCTGAAGAACACTTCACCGTGAGACGATTGCCGCGGTGTCCTAAAAAACAAATGTACGGTCATCGACAGGCTAGTTGATATCTTCGGAAGAGAGATACACCTTCCCGCCCCGGCTGCCGTGAGATCAAATTTTTATGTACTTTTTTATAGCTCGAGAGAGGCGAGAGGACGTAGAGTGCCGCAAAGGGGCCATCGGGCGACGATCAGGGAAACGATCAGGAGGTCGCGACGAGATCGATAAATTTATCGATCCCCGATGAAGCTGTCGCAATCGCGTTATCTTCGATTGACGAAACGGACTTCGCTCGGCACGTCGGCCCGATTCGTGTCAGCGGATGTTCTCCGGATCGCGGGACCCAGACGGGGTGGTTCTCCAACGAATGGACATTCGCGGGAGACAATCGCAGGGTGGTCACCGAAAACCGGTGAATACCGGGAACAGCGAAGAGGTCACTGGGTCACGCTAAAAATAAAATTTCCCTCGCCAGTGCGAAACTTCACGAAGCCATTTCTCATACTCATGCAAAATGTCCGTAGGTCATTTCCGTTTTGATTCATGGATCTCCGGCGATTCTGAAATTTCTCCCGGAGCCGGTGAGAACGAAGAATGCGCGGGGTACTTCATTCAAGGATGGACGCTCCGCAGGTTCACGGCCGGGCGGACTCTCCCGCCGAAATCTGTGTCAGCCTCGGCCGATGAATTCCTATTTCCGCCCGAAGGGTATGCAGAGTCGAGGCGTCGATTCTGTAGTTTATAGACGAGACACCGATAGAAATTAATTTATTCGTTGGCCGAATGGAGGGACGGTGTCCGGCTCGGTCGACTTGCTCGAGCAGAAGCTCGCGGAGTCGCTCGCGGAGGGGAGGCTTAACGGTTTTTTCGTGGAATGTGCGTGCGCCCGGGACGATATCACTACGACGACGACCAACGACGAAGACGAGGTGAACCGAACGGACGACGGGGACCCCCGTGCACACGCGAGTTGGGCGCTCGCCAGACCTCCGCGGAGAAGAGAAGCCGGGCCGCGCCTCCCGATGACCCCGAACCAGCCGAGTTCCTCCTGAAACGCTGCTGGTAGCGCCTAGAGAGAAGAGGCAACGTCGTGTGGGTCTACACGTATGTATATGTTAAAAAGAAAGACACAGGAGAGGCAGGAAAGAAGACACTGCCGGGAGAGTCGCGGCGTGTATCGGCGAGGAAAGGTCGGAGGTATTCGGAGATGAGCGACAGACTTTCTCCGCTAGAAGACGATCCGAAGAGAGCCGGCTCCCCGCCACGGGATTCCGGACACGGGAAGCTTCACGTGACTGGACCGTGAGACGGCGTACGCCCTTGACCGACTCGATTCAGGAAATCATTTTTTTTAAATTTCATCCACCTTTTTTTATAGGGCGATACGTGATAGAAGTTAAATATGATTCTTATCCCTTGAGTAGATTGTGAAATAACTTAATAAAAAAAATTGGGAAAATGTGGGCAAGACATTTACACACGTGTCGGGACGGATGGAGTATGGAAAAGGTTTTTTTATCTTTAGTTTTATCGCCGCCTAACGCGCGGTCGTGTTTTGCTCTAACTCCGCGAGCGAACTAATCCATCTTGATCTCGATAGAGAGAGAAAGGATCTACGACGGGCCGGGCCGAAAAATAAAAACAAAATTGACAAGTGAATCGTGTACGAAGTTCGAACGCGGGTAGGTAACGTGAGAAAAGAACGCCGGGCCGAACTTTCTCCAGCGTGTGAGCCGAGAGCGAAGCGAGTCGGGCAACTCCGGGCCTCCTCTCGTCATCGAAATTTCGGCTCTTGAATATAGCCCGCGATTATAAGTCATAAAAGCGGTAAATATTCACGACGGAAATTTATAATTTCTAAAAAAAGAAAGAAAACGCTGCTGACTGAGAAATCGTCCGGGGCCGGGGGCAACCCGCGTCGCATCCTTGGTAGACATTTTGGAGCATTACAACGGGGCCTTATCAGGTGCCGACTTAAAAATGTCTGTATCAAAAATCTTTATAAAAAAAACTACATCATCTCATCATGCTCTAACCACTTTATCGTATCTCCTGTCGCCATCAACATTTTGGCGAATATAGCGATTATAAGTCATGCAAGCGGTGAATATTCACGAAGAAAATTTTTAATTTACTAAAACAAAAAAAATTTGCGGACTGAAAAATCGTCCGGAATCGAGAGAAGTCCTCGTTGCATTCTTGGTAGACATTTTAGAGCGTTAGATCGAGGCCTTACCAGGGCCCAACTTAAAAATGTCTATATAAAAGAAACTTTGTAAAAAAAGAAAAAAAAACACCTCATCATCAATGAGGGCATCGCCAGGGCCTCATTAGGTCTTTTCCCAGCTTTGCCAGGGCTACATATACCGCATTAAAATTCCTAAGGCTGTACACTGAGAAAAAAAACATGGTTGGGTTAACCAAGGCGTGGTGAAATACGTCCAAAGGTTTTATTTCGTTGGTACAACAAAAATGTTAGTTTGAACCGACAAAACAATACTTTAATTGTATCAAATTTAATTGTACCAAACAAACATCAGCTCTGAACGTGTATCACCGCAACTTTTGGGTAATCCAACAATTTTTTTTTTCTCAGTGCAGTACCCGGCTACACTGTAAAAAAAATGCCTGTGATATTTAATGTAACGGACTACAAGTTTTTATGCAAAAAACTGGTGTATTCAATTTAATGTACCAGTTTTTGCATTAAAGATTCCAGTCTGGTACATTAAATTGACAATACTTTTTACAGGCCACTAAACCCGACCGGTTACCACCGAGCAAATACCCGGTACCACTCTTTCTCTCCGACACGAAACACTTTTCCCCGCAGTGTTTCCGGATCGGATTAGCCGACACGCTAATCAGCGGAGTACATACGCTCGCCTCTGCGCCCCTGACGAACAAACATTCCCGCCGTCCCGACCGAATATTGAAAGTACGGACCGCGGAGATAAGACGAGTCGTGTATCGGTGTTAAGAAAGAAAAAACTTTCTCCGTACGAACGAGCCGACAAGTGAGCGCGGAGAGGCGCATTACCGCAAGGCAAGGCTGCGTCCAGGCTCGCCGCCGAAAATTCTTCGGCGGGGTTCTCTCATCTCCTCGACATCGCCGGTGGTCATCGCACGTTGGTTGGCCGACGGCTCGTCGTTCGATCTCGAAACCGGGTAGGCCCGCGAGTGCAGGTTCATCGAACGCGGCACCGAGGCTCCCAGCCAGCGGGACGACGTGCAGGAAGAAAGGAAGACCGTCGAGGATCGTAGAAAGAGGCAAGCTTGCACAGCACGTGGCGAAATTCTTGCATCAGGAGAGTATGGAGAACGCGATATTGCGCGAGGGAGAGACCCGAGACTCTCCTCGTGGGCTACGTCGGTTATGGTTACCTAAAACGCTAATCGGCATTGGTTGTCTGGTATTTATACAGGTATACATATATTTGTAGAGAAGAAGTCTTGTCAAGAAACCGCGGAGGCTGCTACATGAGCGGGTTGTAATGGAACACTTTCCTCTCCCCGACTGGCTGCGGCGAGAGTGAACTCGACGCAGGATCGAGGTCAGGTCAAGGCCCCCGTCCGGCGAGCGCAGGCTCCGCTCTAAGTACTCGGCCGTCGAACGTTCTCCTTCCTCCGCACCTTCATCCCGGGTTGTCTTCGCCATCCTGTCGCTCGCTACGTGCACCGAATCGTTGCGGCTACATGTAGAAAAAATTTTAAAAATAAAGAAGACTTAAGTGGACTTGAAGATGAAGAAGACCCACGCAGGACGTCATTTTTTACCAAATTATATAAACGTTTTAAAGCTTCGTAGAGCTCCGGACCAACCACCGGAAATGACATCTCAGTCTCCACTCGGCTCTACCGAAAAAAAGTAAAAAGCTTCTTGGACCACCCGTGAGTAGCTTGAGTACTCGCGTACAGATAGCCGGTAGACTCGAATCTCGCGCTGTCCGCGATGTTCGACGGGTAGAGAGTGTTAGGCGCACAGAGCGCGGATGCTGATGCTGACTGGTTGTGGCCTGGACGGCCTGGTTTACTTCCTCGCACGTGAGCCACTGAGGCACGCGGCTCTCCGATTCGTGCGGCTCATACACACAAGTTTGTTCATTCGCTCATTCGATCCTTCGCTCGAACGCTCACATATAGCATCGGAGGCTCGGCATCAAACGGGCCTAAGTCCCGCGCTAAGGCACGCGTTTTACGCCCTTGTGATTCCCAGCCGGCGATTCACTCCTTCGAGGTGTGGACGGGCGATCGAGTGCGTAAGGTGCGTGGACGAGAGCTCTCACACACGCTGTAACTCTCTCGCGTTCGAGTTATATATCCGTTGGTCTCTGCCGCTGCGAGGTTTTATGTAGGTAACTGCCGGACATGAGACGGGATGCGTATGTAGCTTCGATGGAGCGAACAGAAGATCCGAGCGTCGGCTCTCCGCTCTCGTGGCCTGCAATCGCGCCGGAGAGAAGAAAACTCCCGACCTGCTCCCCGCTGGCCAGCCTGTTCCGCGGATCGCAATCCGGGTAAGACCCTCGTCCAGCATCTGACACGTTCGCATCATCATCATCATCATCATCGATGCAGCACTTGAACGGAGAAATGCCTCGAGGAGCTCGCACACTCGGAGCCTCCTATCCTCTGGTTCGTTCCTCGTTATTGCTGGTCCTCGAGCTTCCAATTTCTAAAGACGGCGGCGAACACGGAATTCTCGATGGAATTGCAGATTTTTTATTATTTTTTTCATTTTCTTTTTTTTTGTGTGCAAAAGCAGGTATATGTTGGTCGAAGGTATTCGGAATTCCCGATAACGGAACGCGGGTATTACACTTTTGTGGTTTAACGAATCCAGAAACCGCGTCATGGTAGACTCGGTCAGGCTCCAATTATTTCTCACCGCACGGTCCCCATCGGGAACTTCGTCGTTTCTCTCCGACCGGATAGAGCGAGACACGCGTGTGCGAGCTCGAGACTCTCTCTCTCGTGTGAAGTTACCTTGGAACTATCCCCGTTATATCGCGGAACAAGAAACGCGCATTTCTTTTTTTTCGCATGCGTGCGACTCTCCCGAGGAATTTGCATGGCGCATCCGCGCTTTGCGTTTCCGACTCGCTTTGCGGGTATAAAATTGAATACGAGGTATTTTCACATATCGCTGTTCTGTATATTCTTATCAAACATTTATTTGGATTTTTCTATAATAAATATACATTTCATTTTCGTGACTCACTGGTCTGCTGGAGACCGAGAAGTCATCCTTAAACAAGATAATTGTCTTACAATTAATATCTTTCTTCTTTTTTTTTTTTGAGAGATTGATTATAAATTAGTGCGTAAAATAAATACTGAGGATGATCGATAGTGCGACGATGGTGGGATAAGCGTGAGCTTAGAGTCAATTAAATAAGGGTAATAAGGGTGAAAAGATCGAGGATAGTAAATAGTTAAGGATGAAATTTAGGGCGAGAGTCGAGAGATGCTTTGGAGGACAGGATAGAAAAAAATCGTAGGATCGGCGAACGTCCTCGGTGAAGAGGGTCGAAGCGGGAAGAGAACGGAGTAGCTAGAGTAAAAATTGAAGATCACAGAGTGCGAAAGATCGGGGGCGTTGCCGAAGGGGTGATCGAGGAGATAATACGAAGGGATCGAACGACGCTGGCGGAGAATCGGTTGAGGACGTGAGATTCTCGTGAAACTTTGGACGCTGGTTAGGAGCTGGGGCCAGCCGGCTTGTAGGCGGAATAAGCGAGATCCGATGCCGATCTTGCCCATCCGCTGCCGCCGTGTCCGCCGCCTACCTGGACGACCTCGTGGCCGTGGCCGCCATCACCGCCGGAAACGAGCTTCTTCAGTCCGATTATGGAGGCGAGGACGAGGGCGAGCTTGCTCACTATCAGAGCCTTACCGGCCAAAAGGGCCAGAGCTCCGAGAGCCAGAGGCACGAGGGTTCCACCGATCAGGAGGGGGATCGCCAGAAGACCTCCCATCTTCTTCTTCTTCCCTCGGCCTTCAATCAATCAGAATTACAATCGTATATTCAGACGTGACGTGTGCAACGTTGGGAACGATATTGCGAGGGAAATGTTTTCTTACCTTCCTCCGTGAGGCTTCTCTGCAGTTCCTCGACATTCGGGAGTTTGAGTTTCAGCGTGTGAGTCTGGAAGAAACCGACGATCTTGTCGAAGATCATTGAGTTGAGGGCGTCCTCCCGATCCTCGAGAGATCGCGGCAGCGAGGCTTCGATTTCTTGGATGGACCTCGGCGGCTGGTTGGCGACGATCGGCGACGAATCGTCCTTAACCAGCGTCACACCGTCGGCGAGGTTGAGCATCAGGCTCCTCGAGATGCGCTCCATGCCCGACAGCAGCTTGAGCTTCAGACACGAGCTGAGCTCCGAGCCAGAGCACTCCTTGTACACCTGATAGACGTAGCGAAGCTCGCCGAAAATTCCATTGCCGGCGGATCTCGCTGTCTGATCGTCGATAGAGTTGGTCTTTGGATTCGTCTCGGCCGACCTGGCCGACGCCGTGGCCAGCAGGAGGGCCAGGCAAACGCATGTCTGGGCGAACCGTCTCATCTCTGATACACTGAAAAAAAAGATATCAATGACTCAAGTAAAATTCACTGCGGGCTGCCAAAGAAAAAAATTATTATCTCAATTCTTCTTTCAATTCTTACAATTGCATACGGGATTGAAACGATAACATGTCACCTTGGCAGTCTTGCCGTAATTGTTTCAATGTCATAGGCAATTGTCAGAATTGAAAGTAGAATTGAAATAATAATTTTTTTGTTGAAAATGCGTTGAAATTACGCAAGCAAATTTTTTTTTTTCGGTGTACAACTGACGTACGAACAATTCGGATTATTAGATTATCTTGGCGATCAAAGCAAAACAAAAAAAATGAAAATTGTGTAAATCGGTCATATCGGTAGCACAGCTAGAACAGTTATCGCAGGATGGCTAGGCAAACGTATGTCCGAGCGAACCGTCTCATCTCTGACACAACTGACAAACAAATAATGCGGATTATCGGATCACCTTGGCGATCGATGCAAAAAAAAACCGTAGTGATGAAAATCGGTTATATCGGTAGCGCGGATAGAACAGTCATCACAGAAAGGCCAAGCAAACGTATGTCTGGGCGAACCGTCTCATGTCTGATACAACAGACAGACAAAAAAATCGGGTTATCTTGGCAATGCGAAAAAGTCATTGAAATCGGTTATATCGGTATCGCGGCTAGAACAGTTATGGCGGCGCTGGGAGAAAGACGAACGGGAGAAATCTAAGATCCGATTAAACACAAATTTATGCGCAAACGCCTCAACCTGGAATACCGAATAGGTAATTGATTATCAACGCTAGATATCTCTTTCTCTCGCGGTCGCGATGGGCGTGTATCCGTTATTATACCGTTTCGCGATCGACGAAGTGCCTCGGATAAAATCGACTTCTTCCCGGCTGGCTGAGTCCCGCGCGGCTTTCAAGTTCTGGGTCAAATGCTAGGCTCGCCGGCTATTATACTAGATATACGGTGTGTACCGGCATGAATCGAACGTCCCGATATAGATCCTGGTAATCAATTCTTATTCGTGTGAATATGTGGATGTGTGCGTGTGTGAGTGTGTTTGTGCGTGTGTACAATACACACACACAAGCACACGCACGCACACACACCAAGCGAGTTACAACAAATTTCCCAATGTACAACCCGCTCCACGTCCCTCAATCACAGATTATCGCATCTAAACCGATCGACTCAACGGACACTAACGATCGATAAGATCGACGATCGCAACAATTTCCCGAGACAAAAATCGATCACGGTGGTACGCGATAACGTCTCGAACATAAACAATAAAAAAAATTAATTCCTCAACAAATCACACCGTAACAATCCCTCGCGGTTATCCTCGCGATCACGATCGGTATTGCAACGACTCCCGGACAGGAGGTTACGCGTATATATGTCGTCCCGGTTTATAGCTTACATTTTGTTTTGTTTTTTGGTTTAAAAATTTTTTTTGAGTTCCTCGACGAACGATATTCGTCAAGTCGGCGTGTCGATCGGTATCTCTCGAGTTGTAATTAAATCGTTGCGAGGAGCGCGCGAGGACGACGACAACGACTACGGCGATTGAAGATTTGGTTCCCTGAGTGAGCACTCTACGTGGACTGTACGTAACGGAAGCCCTGCCCTAGCTCTATATATCTGGTCAGGTGTACTTACTCTTCGGTGGGATATCGTCCCCACTACGGGCGTCATCAACACGCCGAGCGGCGCCGGGTATCGGGCCGACGCTGCCGCAGGAGCAGCATCGCCTCAGCAAATCCCGCTGGTACAGAGCGAGAGCACACGCGTTCTTCTTTTACGCATCGAGACCATTTTCATACCGTCCTCCCGGTTTCCCCCCTGACCGCCTGCGCCTGCCTCTTGCCGATCTTTGACTGTGTGTGCGCGCGCGCGCGTTCGCGATTTTCCAGTATCGCAGATAGCCGAGATGTTCCCTACCACTGTACGTGCCCGCAGTGCGTGCGTACGCGTGCGCGCGCCTAGCTTAGACGATTCGCGTTCGAGCGACAGAACAACCACCGGAGCGGAGCGTGACGAGACCGAGGCTCGTGTACACGCTTCCTAGCCTCCCCCAGATATATTCCGGCTTCTGCGAGCCAGCGATATTACAGCCGGTACACATACCCGAAAGGTATGTCGGGAATCGTACCCGGAGCCGCCACGACGGATATCCCATCGCGCCCTGGACCGGCTGGACCGCATTTCAATCGCCTTTTTCCGTCGCGCTCCCCTCCGGACATTATCGCCAGTCGGGCTGCACTCCTTGATCCTTTGATTCACCAATGCGCCGTATCTGCTGCTAATGAAAATGCCTTTTTTTGTCAAATATTTTCATTCTATAAATTTGACCAATGGTAATGCAGTCTGAAATTTTATTCACTGGTACTGGAAGTTTTTATGGATAAACTAGTATATTAAGTTTCATGTACAATTGTGATGAACATTACCGTCCGGTAAAAGTGGTGAATATGTCCCACTTCGATTAACACGTAAATCAATGATATATGGACCGGGCCATATTCCCCACTTTTACCCTACATTTAAAAAAAGTTTAAATAGCGAACATTCGAACGTTTTCATTCAGGAATTTGTCTTCGAGTTGAGCATTTTTTTATTTGATTTTCCACAGGAAAGCAGTTTCGGACTGAAAGGGTTACAGATCACCATCTCGTCTTCGACTCCAGTTTCTTTTGGACTCGGCGTCGCACAGCCGAAGGTGAGTACAATACCGGCCTTTTTGAATCTCAGATGAAAAAGAAGCCCGACAATAGTAATGTGCACGATTGGTGTAAAGGACGTGACGGTGAAGCGGGCTGGCCACGCCGAGGGCATCAACGGCACTCTTGTTCCTCCTCGCCATCCCCCGCTCGTCGGCGTGCCTTTGCTCCGCAGCCTATTCTACTCCGTGCGTCGCTTCGCTTCAGCCATTACTCCGGAACGGATTTCATTTCCCCTCGATGCCCCTCTCGAATTGTGAGAATTAGAAACCTGAACCGCCTCTGCCTTGCTCGCAACTCGAAAACGGGCAACAACGATGCAGCGTAGGTCACAAAAAAAAAAAAAATTGCATAACTCAACCATGCAATTACCAATAACAATAATCGGCAATGATTGGCAATGAAACGATTCCATAGATTCTCATCGACCGATCGTCTTCGCCGCCGCCGTTAACCTACATCAATTTTTCCCACACCCGTCGAGCCCACGCCCGTTTAATTACCGGCTAACGAAGAAGAAGAAGAAGAAGAAAAACCGCTAAACGCGAGTATGTTAATGACGGTCATTAACACGATCGCTCGAACACAAGGTTAACGCATCAGTCGGTAGACAGTAGGCATTTCTTAGATAGGGCAGCCGATCGGGTATCTTTTTCACGGTGGTATGGCTGTGGGATCGCGATACGCAGTCGCGCGTTGCCATTACCATTGCCGAGTCTCCGCGTTCTCGGCGTCGTTCCTCCCGCGGTAAACTGGGTCACACCAAGTGAAAACTCGCGCAAAGCGTTACAAACCACTCTGCCGTACGTGTCGGTATATGTAACACACCGACACAAACGAGCGGAGACGATACCGCTCGCGTGTGTGTGTTCGCGAGAGCAGTTGGCGAAGGCGGCGGCGTTCCCCGCGTCATGTGGCGAGGGGCACGACGAGAGGACACCCCCCCGAGTGCCCGAGTTCGAGTTCCTCCTCGCCGCGGCACTCGAGAGAGCCGCCACGAATGTCCGACAAGAATTCCCCTCGAAGCTCACCGGAGATATATTCCCCCTGAGACGGCCCATGGAAATGGCTCTCATTCTCTCCGTTTAACAATTACGAGCTAATTTCCGTAATGGCGACGAAGGTTTAACTGCGGACGGATTTTCTCCTTGTTATTCGTCCAGTCATTCGCCTCATCATAAAACTTTGTCTGCTGATGCTGCTACTTCTGTGAACTTCTTTTATTTTTTTTGTTGTTATGGTGAACAAAAAAAGTTGAACATTGAAATTTTCATATCGTTTCTCACAAAAGTTGAAAATTGAAATCTCTTTCTTATAATGTTCATTTATCCGCAAAGCTTCTTCCATGAGGAGGGAATTATCTGTATTTTTGGCTTTCTCATAGAGGAAGCTTCGCGAATAAATGAACATTATAAGAAACCGATGTGAAAATTGAAATTTTCAACTTTTATGAGAAATCGATATAATAATTTTTTTCACTTTTTATGAGAATGCGATATGAAAATGTTTATTTTCATCTTTTTAAAAATATTTTTTAAAATCCTATCCAGCAAGCATTATCCTTCCGGAGACCGGATGGTCTCGTTGCCGGAACCGTCGAGAGCTCTCTTCTCATCTCGCGGAGGCAATGCACGTAGTAGTCGCGCCATTAGTATGTTTATTGCTCCGTGTATTCGCACGACCGAAGCTAATAACGGAATAACAATGGTATTGCAATTTCTCTGAGTCGAGTGTGCATGCGTGTGTGTGTCTCCGTGTGAGTCGTGAAAATGATCTCAAGCGCGGAACGGCATGCGCTAGCGCGTGTTCGGGGAAAGCGGGAAGATCGCCGAAGAGAATACCGGGTACCGATTGGCAGATGAGCTGGAGTCAGCGGGATAATTGTCAGTGATAAGAGACGTGGCCGTGAGTTCGCCTCGAGCCTCGAGCCTACTTCCGGTTCGAAGCTCGGTCACGCTCCCGAATCGAGCGGTATCGCCATCTGCTCCGGCGGCCGACTGTTTCCGTCGTTACTTTACAGCTTGATTAGCGGTACAATCGTCGGCCACACATCAATGCCCGCGCGAATACGGTGACGAGAACACTGGACCGACGGATACGGAACTCGGACGGCCAATCGCTGGATCGTTCAGCCTACTTGTCGAAGAGCGCAGCCAAAATAGCCGTTCCAAGCGTCACGGTTCCCCAATCTGGAGAACCACTTTTCCCTCCGACTTCCGGTCGGAGCAACGGCTCGGCTCGCGATTACAGAAGACCATTATTATTTTCGCGGAATTAACTCACGAATTAAAACGACTCGAAAAATTTGCACGCCGTTTACGACACGAGTTTGCGCTACTATCCGCTTCACCTCCCGCCGCGAAGCCGCCGACACTTTCTTCTTCAGTGGAGAGGACGCGAAGAAACCGCGTCTCTCCTCCACGGTCGCCGGTGATTCATCGATCACCGATAATTATTAATCTAGTCTGCGTGGTGCCTGCGCGGTGAGTCTTACGGACTAAATCGAACGGACGTACGGCAGATATCGGTATCGCGACGGAGAAAAAAATATGACATATCCGGTGGAAGAGTTCGGCCGGCGCCGTCACGCGAGCACGTCAAGGCTGCGGCATCGGGACGAGCGAGACGATCTCTTGGCACGTGAGATGCGGCGATATCGCGCGATTTTCCGCCTCTGCAGAAAAATCGGCTGTCCCCAGTCGAAGCCGAGAGAGCCGGATGGCCGGGCTCGTGACGAACCGGATGCTGCGAGGAGACGAGATACGACGAGCGTTCACAAACGCGATCCTCGTCGCCCGGGCGTCCCGAGAAATCCAACGTTTAATGCACGTGAGCATTGAACGAGAGAATCGGCTCGGTCGTTCGCGGTCGGGCGTATAGCTGTGCCTCGAGGCGAGACCCGTTCGCGATTCCTCCTGACCGAGTGACGAAGCCTTCGCTATATAGGATTTATATATATGTATATATACATATATACACAGCGGACTCGGACACTTCTCATTCGAGGAAGCCATCGAGATGGGAGCATAAAAAATCGGATTATCCATGGCGAAATGAGAAAATCGTCGGGCAAACCTTGCTTCTTCGTGGGTTTAATGGTCGTTTCATTTTCTCCTTGGCCACGATAATTCTGGAGCGGCGTGATGCTCGTCTCAGCATGTGTGGAACGCGTCACGATACGTCGCCGGTATCGAAGTAGTACGCGAAAGTTTCGACTTTCGAGTCCGCAACGGGGAAGAAATCAGCGAGGATACACGAAGAGACGAGAACGGGAAGGCGGGGGAGGATCGAAAGGTGTTCTCTCGTGAGGGCCGGCAAACTGCGCAGCCTCCGCGAGACACGAGATCGCATGCGCACTTGTCGGGGACCACTGTATATTTAATTTAAAAAATATGTGCAACAAAAAAATAATAAAAATTATAGTCGTAGTTTGATCGAGGAATGTGCGTCGATTCGCCCACAGGTTCGGGTCTTTGAAATTTCCCAAAAACGACACGAAAAATGGGCGCTACAGCTGCGGTAACTGTTTCCGCGATGCTTCCTCGAGGTATTCGGATTGCGTAACGGTAAAAAACATTATATTTATCGTCGACGAGAGCAGTGAACGAGATACCGGTGACGTAGCATTCGCGCGAGCAACCGCGACGGAAGGACGAAAAAAAAGGTCATGGTTAATGAAAAGAAGAGAAAGCCTCTGGCTGCGACAAAAGAACTTGTAAGCTCTCCCCGTTTCGGGGTCTGGAATTTTTTTGTTTAATTATTTGGGGACAACACATCCAGCATGCAACTCGCCGTATCTTAATTTTCAGACTCGAGGAATTCCAACCGGGTATCCGAGATAGCTGGGCCGCTTTCGCACCGGTTCATCCTCGATTCGCGTCGATTAATTGCGATAACCATCGGCCATAAAGCTGATTCGCTAGGACATGAGGGTCAGGTTGAACGAAGAGGAGATCGGATCGACCCGAGGGCATTATGGACCAGACGAAATCGTCGCTATCGGCTTCGTGCTCGGAGAATCTTCAAACCCGCGCTCGGGACCTATCAGACAAACTCACTCGTTTTCTTTGGAACGAGCACTCGCGTTCGCTCTCTTTTTATTATAAAAAAACAAAACAATCAAACAGTCAGGTGTTACAAACATAAACGAAGAGGGACAACAGGGAAATGGTGGTGGGGTTTGATTTCTTATTTGTGTTTTTCCTTTCATCTCTCTGAAGGATTAATTAAAACTACGAAAATGTTTGACAATAAATTATTATGATTTAAAGAGAAGGGTACAGAAGAGGGAAGAATAAATAAACGACTATCGTCGATTTTGTGGGGAATGAGTATTTTTGGGGCACTGGCGAGACAGGACCGCGGCTGGGACGAAGATTGGGAAGAAATCACGTGGCCTTTGTCGATGACGATGGGCCGGAAAAATGAGGGATGGCGTGAGGAAGGAAAAGAATCCTCGACAGGTTGAGGAAGATATAAAAAAAAATGTATCGAAGATTCTCGAGGCTACGAAGATAGGGACAGAAATCGAAGAAAAAGGAAATATGAAGAAATAGTGATTGGATAGAGGAAGAAGTGAGGATGAGAGTTCAGAAGACAGATGAGGAAGGTAACGGTCCACTAGTAAATAAATAATTAGGAATGACCGACAAAACGACGAGGGATTTTATACAGCTGGTGGGTCGCCTCGATCGATCAAGCTTGCGTCTGCGGCCGATGGGCGCGATACGCCAGTTCCTGAGCGTCCTGGGGAAGACTCCTGGCCCATCCGTGTCCGCTGCCACCTCCGCTCGAGTAACCACCGCCGTAATCTCCGGAGCTTCCGCCGCCGCCCCCGCTGTAACCACCGCCGTGTCCGCTTTCCTCGTGGCTCACCGTGTGGCTGCTGCTGTGATGGGGATGAGCCACGACCTCGTAGGTAACGTGCTTCTGCTGCGATCCCAAGAGCTTCTTGAGGCCGATTATGGCCGAGATGACGAGAGCTATCTTGCCGACGAGGAGAGCTTTTCCGGCGATGAGGGCGATAGCACCGAGAGCGAGGGGCAGGAGGGCTGCGGCCTTCAGCGCCATGGCCATCATCAAGGGTCCAATGAGCTTTTGGGCCTTCTCTGTAAACCGAACAATCGTGGTGATTAGAAATAAAAAAGTAAAAATTCTGCAGGTACACAGTAAAAAATAATTTCGTAAAAGCGAATCGCGAAATTTCGTAAAAATAATTTTGTTCAATAAGTGACAAACTCGTTTGTCACTTATTGTCAATTCAATCATTGTCAATTTTAGTTTGTACTTTTGTTTGTAAAACTAGAAGATTAACGAATAAAAAATTGCGGACGTTTGTGGTCAATAAATTGTTGTAAAAAGTACAAAGTTTTTTTTACTGTGTACCACGAGGATTTAGTTGCATGATTTAGTGTGACAAGACCGGTCGAAGGTTTTATCTCTGTGATATGGCACTGGGTACGAGAGAAAACCTTCTTGAATCTTGAAACGGATGGCTATCCGGATATTTTTCTTGTCGTGCAAGTTTCAGGTAGGAATGTATTAATGGAACACTATTTTTTATAGAGCTGCAATCTGATGAGGTATAAAAATTCCTGGGACCCCGAGATCGTTCCGGAACGAATGTACGCGCGGTACAAGTCCGAGAAAGCCCACGTGCTCAAAAGTGGAATAGGCGAAGGTCAAAGCGAAGGGGCAAGCGGCATCAATAGCGCAGTGGTACTGCAGCGCTGAATGGATTGAAGAAAGTATGTCAAAAATCCCGCAGGGCAAGATCCTCTCTCTCCTCCGCCCGGATATCTCTGCGTCTCTTCCGCGTGCCCGAAGATCCAGCGGCCGATTCTGTGTCTCGCTGTTCGCCTCTCACCACTGGCAACCGTCGTCGCCGCGGCTCGACTCTCCACCGGCGTGTGTAAAACGCGGTGGAGGATCAAGGGGAAGCGGAACCAGTTCCTCAGTGGGTCAACGGCTGGGAACAGACCGAGACACGGCGGCCATGACGCTTCTCCCTTCGCGATCGGTATCGCGACCGACGCTTCGCAGACTATTTTCCATTCACGATAATGCCATGAGATCGTTTTGTTTCCTTTTTTTCCATTATACAACGAACATCGCGAAGGTTCCCACGTCATCAATCTCGTACGTTCCGTTAACGCTGAGTTAACCTCGTTTGTTGTTGTTTTTTTTTGTTTTTCTTTTTTTTAGTCAACCGGGAATATACCGGTCTTGATACTACGTTTAGTCGTTACTTTCGTTATCGGTATCGAGTGCGTTCCATTGATAGACGAACGATAAATGTTACTCACTCTTCTTGCCACGACCCTCCGAGACATTGTCGTTGAAGTCCTCGAGGCTGCGTCCGGCCGACTCGAGGGCGCCGAGGATGTCGGTTCCCTTGAGGTCGACTTTGACCGAGTGGGTCTTGAGGAATCTGCCGAGACGGTCGAAGATCAGAGCGTCGACGTCGGTTGATTCGATTGACCTGTAACGATATAATTGCAATGATGTTCTGTATGATCGTGTTCACCGCCACCGATCGTCAACGACGCGTCAAAACACTAACCTTGGTGCGCCTTCCCCTGCGGTCGAGGTCTTCACCACGGTGATGCCCTCCGACAGTGTGATATCCTCCTTGTCGGCCAGCATCTTGTCAACGAACGCGAACAGTTTGTACTTTATGCAGCTTACGGATTCCTTCTTCAGGCAGTCGGTGTAGATGGTGGCCATGAGATCGTTCTCGCCACCGGCGTTCTTCTCGGTAGCCGGCAGGGCCATCGCCGTCGATGCCACCAGCATCCACATTATCGTCCCGATATACTTGCTCTCCATCTCGATGACTTCCTCTCTCGCTGTCGGTATCCTTAGCACAAAAGATCGAGAAAACAATTGTTTAAATAATTCTCTCGACGGTCCCCCGTCAACGCGTTCTCCAGGGTGGAGAACACTTGCCGGGACCCTTCGACGATCTCTGAAGAGGAGGAGGAACAAGCGGACGACCGAAGTGTCGCCGATCGAGAACGAAATGTCTCAAACCGGTTCTCCCTCGGGTCTCGATTAACTATGTACCGAATACTCTCGTGGTTAGGCCCGCTCGTTAATCTCTGGATTGTCGCAGGTTGCGCGTCACCGTTGATGCGATGTTGACTTGTGTGTTGCATCTAAAAGAGGTTTGCTTTGCTTTTATACCGATCCCCGGATAGAGACCCGGCCGAGGAGGACACAGAGGGGTTCCCGCCGAGGCCCGAGCGCACACACGCACGCACACAATGTCGCGCACCTCTTCTGTCCCGCGAGAGACCCGCATATCGAGCGTCCTCGTGTAACGCTGTCCCTCCCGTTGTGTGTGTGTTTGTGTCGCTCACCGGCTCCCCACTCGTTCTGTAACCCTGTATCGTAGAAGTTCAACACGTTTCGCTTACCCCTACCTCGTCGGCTAACCACGGCCAGCGTCATCATCCCTCTCTACTCGCGTCCCGTTGCCGCGTATCGGTTGGCCTCTTCCTCAACGCCGTGTGCTTATTCTCGGCAGCTTCGTACTTATTCATAGTGTTACCATCGATGGTTGGTAGTGTGTAACGAGCACCGCGCAACGACCGAGTGTGAGAGAGAGAGATAACCCGAGGAAGACCCTTTTTCCCTCCCATACGGTTCTCGACCTGTATTTCGGCAACGCTCACCGTGAGAGAGGAGGCACGGCGCGAGCTTGAGGAACTCGAAACTGCCGGAGGAAGAAACGCACTGCGACGGAGCGGAAAGAGAACACCCGAGACAACAAGGCTGGCCGGTAAAATTTACCGAGGAATCGACGACGGTAGCGGCGAGCTGGAGAACACCGGCAGCGGCCGAAGATGCCCAAAGCGAGTGGACCTCCATGGCGGAGGAGAGAGTGGGCAAGAGATATCAACAAGAACAAGGATAAGGGAAAAATGATGATGATTAAAGAAGGAAACAATTTTTTTTTTTTTTTTTAAGACCTAAAGTACGAGCTGCCTCATTCCTCACGTGCGACCTGCTCGCCAGCCTCGCTTCTCCACGCTCAAAGCGTCCCCGTATACTTTTCTCGGGCGCTTCGGCTTTGTGTCGATGTGCTATTGCTTACAACTCCGAAGACCTACTTTGTGGTCCATTAAGGATCGCGAGTGATCGGTCCGATGCTCTGTGTGTTACTGGACTGTTTATGTTTGCCGGGTACCGACGATTATTATTACACGAATGTGGGTGATCGGGCTAGGACGCATGTACGTACCCGATCGAAATAACACCCGTGGGAAGAGGAACTCCGCGGCTGTATTTATTTCTCCTCGTTCATATTCCTCGGGCTCGGGCATAAGCGTCGTGAGCAGCAATCAGGCGATCCACCGTGCATGCCGTGCGCATGCGATAGTTTACGACTGAGCTCTCGCGTACCGATAGCCGTTGACACGCACGGTGAAGCTGACGATAGTGTGAATAAACCCGGCGCGTAGTCTCCGGCACGAATTGTAGCGAACGGTCAGCTTCGCCGTCCGCGCGCTACTGTCCGTATCTACTGGATCTATCTGTAACAGTTTCGATGGGGCACGTGTTCCACGAGCCGTAGGCAATGCCGTGCGTTCGACTATCCATGCTCCAGCAGTTTTCTTGCCTGTTTACGCGGACAATTTAACTATTAGTAAGATGACTGCTCCAGAAGATGAGTGTTTACGCGAGTAAACTGAGTCACTAGCGTACCCGCTCGTTACGCCACATGCATGATCTCCTTGGCGGTCCGAGAATTCCAGGGTGGAAAGTCTCTCTCTCGGCTGTTGCGTAGCTTGCTGGAGCGACTGATAACAGGCTAGCGGAGCTTGGACCTTGCGGTTTTGCCTGCCCGTAATGCTATTGTCCATCGCCGCTTTGATGGACGTGACCCGGTGCCCGCGGAAGCTATGAGCACATATGCGACACTGGTAGCGACTCAATGGAACTAAATAACTGTTGATCGGATATTGAAATCGTATCTTTACAGCAATAGCAGCAGGTTGTTGTGGCTCGGGCGACTCCGGTTTGAAAATCTAACTTTCCGACCGGAAGTGACATCACACCGGAAATACGTCACTACTGGTTTCAAAATCTCATTTTTCAACCGGAAGTGACGCCATACCTGAAATACCTCACTTCCGGTTTAAAAATCTCATCTTTTGACCGGAAGTGACGTATTGGGACAAACAATTGAACAAACATATTTCCAAAATATGAACAAGGTGACAGAGGTGCTTTCTTAAATCTGGGAATCTGTGTCTGGATGTTCTGTAATCAGGTTGCAAAGAAACATGCTGGAAATACGAGGACTTTCCTTTACACACACAGATAAGCCTTTATGCGCGGTGTGCTGGCGAGCACGATCAATCTGACCCGCGAACAAAATTGCCTTTTAAATTCTCAACCGAGTTTCTTCTTTCATACTCTTGCGCACTTATCTTCCTCGATTAATCAGCGCTATAATAGAGTATACACGAATACTGTACAAACTCGCGCTGTGCGTCGGTGTGCATTCCCAAAGCTATAAATATTCTATCAAAAGGAAAACAGGCGGTCGCCGCATGACGCGGCGGTATCCGTCGCTCCTCGTTTCCTTCTTCGTCATATATTTCTCACATCGCCGTGATTTCTGGGTTACGGAGTCGTCGATTTCACGGCCGCAGGACGACTACGCCAGACGGTATCCACGGAGGTCGCAGATTCGCTCTTGTTACATCCGAGAATACATTCACGTTCGCGTTACGATATGCGTGTGTGCGCGCACGTTTCTCAAAGAAATTTTTCTTTTTTTTTTCTTTTTTTTTGGAGAACGCGCGGCGACCGATTTTAACCGATCATTAGGCACAATGGAAAGTACAGAGCTCGCCGAGGTCTCGGTGCTCGGTAATTCTCGCTCGTCTAGCCGCCACGCTCGGTTGACGTTTCTGCCGATCTTAATCGAGCCGCGCAATACCGATAGCGCGACACACACGGGAGGAATCGATTTTTAACGAGAGATCCCTCGCTCGGATAACCGGCAATCTTCTTTTTCCTCGTTTCATTTTTTTTTTTTGCTCTCGAATGTATACTTTCGTCCCGTCTTCTCTCGTTCGATATACCTCGTTCTTCTTGCCGATCATATCGCATCTTTTCTCTTTGAACGCGACCGCGCGGGCTCGTTCTTTACCGATCCCCACTCCGCGATCGTCGAGCGCTCAGTAACATCGAGGTGCGTTAAACGCGGACGGCTAATTGCGAGTTTGTCGCTAATTGGCGAGTCTTCGGGCTCGGAGAGGGCCGAGAACGGTCTCGCGAGCCGACGAGACGCGTCGACGACGGTGCCGGGAACGAGGATGCGAGATGAGTCGGGCAGGTGGCCGGCACGGGATCCCTTTCGAAAATCATCAGGAAGGCTCTCGCCGAAGAGCCGACGAGGAAGACGCTGTTACATCGGCATCGCCGTCAGGGAAACCGGGCCAGTCACCCATTTACAACTGGGTCGAATCTCGTCGAGTTCACCGAGCTTGACCCGCCGTGGAATCTCGTTGAGGATAAATATTAATAACACACCTCCGTATCGCGGAAGGTGAGGAGGAGGTAAATCTGGCCGACTCTCGTTAATTCGTTCTCGCGCACTGTTATTCCGTCTGCGGATCTTTCGATGCGGCGTTTCACGGTGGAACGTCGGTCCGCATTCGTACGGATACGGGAACACAGCGCTGAGATAGGCCTCAGGCTGAGGAAAGAATCTCCTCGCTCTCCTCCTCGGTCTGTACCGTTCGCTGCGTCGCGTTCCATCGGGCCGCAACGCCGGTGAGAGTAGAGAGAGGAGACCACCGAGCTCTCGATCGAAAGTACATTTGCAGCTCACCCGGAGTCAATCGCTCAGCCGACGGTTGTACGTCCGGAGTCGAAACGCGTCAGGTGTATTTTCCCCCCTTTTTTAAGAACATTTTTAATGTCGTGGAGCTGCGAGTCACGGAATTGCTCTTCATCCGCTGACTATGGGGCAAAACGGAGCCCTGGTCTCCAGGAAAATCGGAAAAAATAGTACCGGACTGGAAGTTTTTATGTAAAACTGGTATATTAAATTTCATGTGCAATAGTCATGAAAAATTTATCTTCAGTGTATTGGAAATACCTTTTTTTTATAATCGACTTTAAGGGCTGAAAGACCCAGGTCGATGGCCCTTTGCCAAGGGGTAAATTAGCCTTACGTATAAAATTTAATTAAAGAAGATAACTGTAAAAATTAACTATAGCAGTAAATCTCTTTTACTGCTACTCGACTTCAATTTTACTATCAAAGTACTTTATTTAAAATATATTTAAAATACTTTAACTTCAATGAAAAAGTATATTAATTTTTCATCACAATTGTACATTAAATTTAATGTACTCGCTCGCTGGGACCAGAATTTGGTCGCAAGCCGTGGAAGAGGTTTCGTGCTCGGAGAACATACACTTGTATACTCGACGGGGCAATATCGATGGCGATTTTTAATCTGCGACGCCAAGAAAATATCGTTCCACCGAAAAATGATGAAAACGATGATGTGACGGCACCGGTGACTTTTGTCGCCGGTGAAAATTAAAACCGGTGTCCGGCGCACTTTCCGAGACAAGCGGATATCTCATTAGTACAATGTTTGATCCACAGGACGGCGGATTTCCATATCCGCGAAAGCTGGATGTTCCATTGCAGGTCGTCCCGCAGCGGTAGGTGCGGAGTCGAAACGCGTGAGGTGCCTTTTCCCATTTTTTACATTTTTAATGTCATGGAGGTGCGAGACATGGAATTGCTCTCCGTTCGCTGATTACGGGGGCAAAACGGACCCCTGTCCTCCATCAAAATTGGTAAAAATGGTCCGTTTTGTCCCGCACTCCCCTACCCGCTGGGACCACTGACGGACCAATTAGCCGAGTGCCCGAACGAATTGGTAATGGGTGCTCGTGTACAGCAATTAGACACCGGGAAGCCACCGGCTCTTTTTCGCGATGTGACCGCTCACGACCCCGACGCGCTCCGGAAAAAAGATTCGCTCACGCGGGAACGATAACGGTAGCCCTGGCGATTGTTTCGAGGCTCGGTTGGCATAACTACGAAAAAAAAGATACGAGAATAGATTGTAGATTAATAGATAGTCAGCTTAGACAGTGAGAAGGAGGCTAAGTTAGGTAGTGAAAAGTGGGGCAAAACGGACTGTCTTTACCAATCCTTTGTGAGACGTAAAAAAAAATCTCATTTCGTATTAAGTAAACCGGTCCGTTTTGCCTCCCTCCCACACGCGCCACAAGTAGGCTATCAAATTAACGGAAGCCGAGGAAATTGACGAGAATTGAAGAACAGTGACTTGCGTACTGCGATACGGAGAGAGTATTCTGTTCGAAAGAACGATCAATGCGGCAACCGACACAAGAACCTTGCCCGGGTGGACCTAATTCGAAGTTCAAGGTGTCCCGCCGGACGGATAATTGCTTTTTATAATCGGCACCGTTCGACCTACCGGAAAACCTTACCGGCCATGATCACGGACATTCGGAAGGATTATTGAGACCGCCACGTGGGAAATGGCAGAATTCACCATCAAAGACGCCAATCAAGGTCGCGATTATCTAAATTATGTGAGCCAGAAATAATCGCATGCAATGAAAAGTTGTAACGCTCGTGGGTAAACCGGAAAGCACAGTTTCTTGAGAATCATTTAACCGCGCGAAACACATTGAGACAGACGAGTCGGTTCGCTGCCTCGTTACTCTCGCGACCGGGTAATCGTTCCCGCTCGTAAAAATTCGAGGGGGGAATTGGTTTGCAACGCAGTCGCGGTGGCGAACTTTATCGCTGCAATTAAAGGCGGGCGTTAATTTGTCGAGGAGTCCTTCGGTGCACCGTAATGGCGTCGCTTGTTAAACGACCCGGTCTTAATACGATTCTATAATTTGCGAGCGAACCGCTTCATTGGGCGCGGTTGGATGGTTCGAAGAGGAAAGACGTTGAAGATGGACGAAGAGCGGAGAAGATGAAACACCGAAGGGGGAACGGAAAGACCAGCTCGGAGCGAAACGCCGACGAACAACGAGCCCGGCATCTCAATGCGTCGGCGGGAGCAGTGGCACAGCGGTTGCCGCAGCGTTCACCGCAAACGAAAGTCTTCCTCTTCCTTTCGAAGCAACTACAGTGTTCTTTTTTTTCTTCTTTTTTTTACCCCGCGCTCCCACCCATAGGCGACGCGTGCTGCCACTCCGTCGAGGAGACCCGGAGCCGGCTTTCGTCCTTCGCCTCCTTGCTCGCTCCTGCTCTCCGCTCCTGTCTGACTCTTTTTCACTAACCATCGAACGAGAGTGTGGTCTCGGACTGTACCGTACATGTCCGGTGTCGGTACCGGCCGAGCATGAGGTGAACTTAACGAGGCGTGAAAATCGCGGGAGCACTCGCGCTCTCGTACGGACTTGACCATTTCTCCTCTGCATCCCGTTTCAACTTCTCATTTTCGAATAGCCTGTATTTTGTCGCAAGCTGCGGATGGTAATCCGTGCTCGGAAAGGGAAAGGTGCAGAGCGGAGCAAAATACCAAGATGTACTTAAAGTACAAGTATCACAAGTACTTGAAGTGTCAAGTACTTTTTGTACTTGAAATATTATCCAAGAACTTTTTGAAATTAGGTACGTAGTGTTAAGCGTTATGTAGGCTTCAAAAAAGAAAGGTGCAAAGTAATTTGCACATGGTTTCATTTATTACAATTTTGCGCATCACTTTCTCTATGAGAAACTTCGTTGATCCATTTTGATTTCCGCTGTAGGAAGGTATGCGCAAAATTGTAGTATATGAGGAGTGTGAGCAAATTACTTTGCACTTTTTTTGTAACGTTCAAAAAATTTCCGCAAAATTTTATTGTATAAGATTGTTAACTGAAATTTTCGTAATTCGTAATTTCGTAATTTTCGCAATGCGATGCCAAGAAAACATCGGTCCGTCAAAAACTGATGAAAACGGCGATGTGACGGAACGGTTGACCTTCGTTGCCGGTGAAAATTGAAACCGGTGGCTGCCGCACTTTCCGAGACAAGCGGATGTCTCATTAATACAGTACTCAATCTCCAGGATCGCGGATTTCCATGTCCGCGAAAGCTGGATGTTCCGTTGGAGGTCCTCGCGCAGCCGCGCGATAGTACCGAGCGTAGTGAGCGAAGAAGCCGCCAGTAGGTAGGAGCCTACTATGTCAGACACTCCAAGCGATCGACCCGATTCCGGCGTCCGGCGCCGTGTGACGCAGGCGCACTGTTCTGGTATCGAGGAATCGAGAAGCAACTCCGGATGCACTTCCTCCGATGTGTTGGTGCACTTTTCCCCGTAGTCGCCTCTATCGCCGACTCGCGAGCCTGCTTGAATGAAAAAAAAGAAACGGCGTACATACCGAGACCGGTGAATGATAAACTACCGGAGGAATGCGCTCCGAGTAAAGTTCACGAGGGGTTCAATTGAAACGGGGATATCCACCAAGATATCCCAGTTGCATTGTTAAACTCGTCCTGAAACACGCGACGACTGTAGAAGCGACGACAATTCATTAGCCTGAAATTGCTCCGAGCGTCCCGAAACACTGTAATGAAAAAAAGAATACATGCAAACTAGGCTTCTTTAGGTTTTCCGGTCCACAGAAAATTTTATTAACAACACAAAATAAATGCCTCCATCGTGTCTCAGACCTCCGATTTCACACGAGCGTGCAATAAACGATACACAAGCTCGCGTGGGATCTCGAATAAAAGAATCGCGCGAGAAACTCTCTCGTGTACCGGACGCACGGAAATTCGGTCGTTCGAGATACTCGTTCGGGAATGAGAGCTTTTGTGAATTTAACGAAGTTTCGCGGTGCCGGTGCCAGGCGAGCGTCCCGCAGGTGACACATGGCGCTCGGGTCTTTCTTTTTCCTCGCGATACCCCCTTTCTCTTCTTCGTTTCTCTTCGGCGAGCTGACCGCGCACGCATCAGGTGGAATCAGGTTCTCTCCTCCGGAGCCGTACAACAACACGCAATGTGACGGACTAACGGTCGAACCCCTCCTCGCCCCCCGGCCGATCGCGAAATTTCGCCGTGGTAAAGTAAAGCGCGCACCGCGTGTTTGATAGCGTATGCATCGGGTAAGTAGCTTGTACGGTATAATGCGACAAGTGCCGCGACGCTGAGCCGGAGCGTTCGTTCTTGACCGCTGTATTGAAGCGAGCAGTTCCTGGAACCGTGGAAAGTCACGGTTTCTGAATTAGGTAGCGTAAGATTTCCCCTTTCATCGTCCGGCGGGAAGCGGTCGAGGGCCGTCGTTTGCCCTCCGGCGATGGTTGCCGAGGACCTCCCCGAAAGAACGCCCGAAACGACTCGCGGGGTCGACGCGATCCCCTGGGACGAAGAAAAAGTGGGTCATACGGACCACCCGGGCGGCTCGGGCTTGCTCATCGCGCGAACGAGTTTCTCGCGGGAGCGCACGAAAAATTTCGCCGAATCAGCTTTCAAATTTATCGTACCCGTAGCTGCATCAATATGCTCCTGGATCAAACGATTTTTGCAAGGCGTCTCAATTTTTGGTATCACAGGAAAGGATTTTTTTTCCTTCGCACTCGGGATCCACAGAACAAGTGGGATAAAAATTCGTTCTATTTTTTTCCTTTTTTTTAATACATAAACAATCATACAAATTTGTTATAGAAATTGCTGCGAAAAATTCTGAGATGTTGGGGGACAATATTGGACTAGCCTCTCGGTTCAATCGGTCGGCTCGCGTCGTGCCGACGCTCTTCCGTCCTTTCCATCGTGTCCTCCTGCGGTGCTCGACTGGAACAGTTAAGCACACCAGCAGGTGGTCCGGTGAGGAAAGCGAAGAGCGCGGTTGTTGCGCGCCGGCTTGCTCGACGATTCGCATCTCGAGCGTAGTTGACATTATTTTACAATGGATCAGGAATCCTCGATTTTTATCGATGGGAAAGACAAATACAGATAGGAGAGAAAAAAATACAGAAATTTGATACGCATTAATTATATATATATACACCGAAGTCCTCGAAGGACGACGCAACTTTATGAGTGAGGTCGATAAATAATAACATTAATGAAAAAATAAATATTTGCACCAATGGAGTGGTCAGAGTCTACGAGGGATATTGACACGGGATCGGCGATCGTGACAGTCGATCCCGCTGCGAGTCCTGAGCGAGGACTCTCGAATACTCGGAAGGCTCGTCGGCCAACTTCCTGGTCCAGGTGTGCGACGAGAGATCCATCGGTCCTCGAAGATTTTTCTTCTTCTCTTATCAATGATATCCGGAGTAAGCTTGGCTCTGAGCGGAGTACGAGGAGTGACCGTCCTCCCAGCCGTTGGAACCACCCGATGACCACCCGGCGTTCGCCGCAGGACCGGACCAACCGTTCGAACTGCTGCCTGCGTTCCAGCCACCGGCGTTGTACGAGGTAACGTCGTGACCGGCGCTCTTCTGGGCCCAGAGAGACTTCAGACCGAGGAATCCGGAAATGATGATGGAGATGACCGACGCCAGGATCGCCTTCTTGGCCAAGAGACCGATACCGAAGTAACCCAGAGTGGCGAGCAGACCCACCTTCAGCTTGGCGAGAAGCAGCAGGGGTAAGATGTTCTTCAGGATTTTCTTCTTTCCACGTCCTGCGGATCAGAAGAAAAGAAAAGGATTTGATTAATTCGTCTGAAAAGTCCTGGAAGTGATCAGCGACGAGGATGATCCTTACCTTCGACAACCTCATCGACGGCTTGCTTGACTTCCTCGGGCACAGAGTCGACCATCGAGCGAGCGGATTCACTGATCTTGGCGATCGCCGGCGCAAAGCTTATCTGGAATGTCGGAAGAGAAACATTGTAGAGTGGGAACCAATTTTACCGTAGAGTTAAAGTTAATGATTCTTTTTATTTAATGTTTTTTAGTTTTTATGAATGTATGGATAAATGGGCTTACCTTCAAGCTGCGTCCGGACAAGAACTCTCCGGCCTCGTCGCCGACGAAGTTTTCCAAAACGCTTTGTCTCTCGGCGACATCGGTGGCGGCGTCGATCTCCTGATCGTAAGCGACCTCCTTGCCCGACCGTGAATTCCTGTCACCGCTTTTGGCAGCCTTAACGAGGCTCACACCGCTCACGAGCTCGAAGCTGTCCCTGTCGAAGAATTCCTTCGCTTTTCTGTATATGCTACGCTGCACGCAGGATATGCTGTCCTGTTTGAGACAGTCGTCGATGCTCTGAGCCTTAACCAACACCAGCGCCGTTGTCAGAAACACGATTGCGAGTTGCATCTTCATTTTTTAATTTTTTTTTTATTTTTCGCGAACTACAATTTTCTGGAACGTTTAAATAACCCCGATCGCAACACGACGGTGGTTTTTTTATTTTTATTTTTTCCGATCGAACGTTGGTCGCGTTGATGCGTGACTGTTAAACCGCCTCGTACGTAGTGAAATTTTCGTGTGGTCCATCCGACAGGCTCTTTAGCTTATATTTGGCGGCTCCCCCTCCCGGCGCCCGCCGCCCGGCATCCCCCACCCCGTCGTCTCTTTGGCTCCGCCACACGCTTCGTCATTTTTTTTCTTTTTTTTTTCTCGTCTTTTCTCTCCACTATTTTGTCGTGTGTGCGTACAAAGACGGGGGCAACGTGTCATGAACGCGTGCGTTTGTCCTCGTCGTACGGGGATCGCCTCGTCCGGCAACGCACTACTACAAGTCGTTTGATGCCCGAGTCCGAAAGTATTCACCCAATGGGCGAGATCCGTCGTTTCGACACGGGGGACACCGCCTATCGGGCTCGGCGACCCACCGACAAATAGACAGGGCGCACCTTCGACGGGAATTCTTTCTCTATCTTTCCCGATGCTCGGTGTGTGCGCTCGTCTCTCTGTCCTTTCCTCGACGATTCCTCTCGTTAAATTCTACCGGTCTGTCCTCGTCTCACTCCGCTCCGCGGTTAAGACGTCTAGGCACTCGTCCACCTGTGTCAGGAACTCTCGAGTTCCACGCATGTTCCACGCTCTTTCTAATGTTACGTGCGGACGGTTTACTGTTCTTCGTACTTTGGATCGGAATTTTAAATCGCCGTGACCCCGCGAAAAAAAGCAGGCTTCGAGAGTTACGCGTCTGCTTCGTTATCGAACTTTTCCACTTCATCCCGCTTGTTCGCCGTAAGACTCGCGGATACTGGCACATGCCTGACGAAGTTGTATTTATTAATATTTATTAATATTGCCCGCGATGAGACTTTGAAAATTTGAGGCCCCGGTACGGAATTTCGAACTACAGTTATTGCTGGACGGGGGCCATCGGGGTGCCACGAAGCTGGTGACCGAGCCATCGGAGGAGAGAGTGGTCCGCGAGGCCCAGAAGCGATGCTGGACTCATAGATAACGATTCATATCCATAGATACCGATTCATTTCCATAGATAACAATTCATATCCATAGATATCGATTCATGTCCATAGATAACAATTCATATCCATAGATAACGATTCATGTCCATGTATAACAATTCATATCCATAGATAACGATTCGTGTCCATAGATAACAATTCATATTCATAGATAACGATTCATGTCCATACATAACGATTCATGTCCATAGATAATGATTCATATCCATAGATAACGATTGAGCAATCTATGGAATATCTATGGAATATCTATGGAATATCTATGGAATATCTATGGAATATCTATGGAATATCTATGGAATATCTATGGAATATCTATGGAATATCTATGGAATATCTATGGAATATCTATGGAATATCTATGGAATATCTATGGAATATCTATGGAATATCTATGGAATATCTATGGAATATCTATGGAATATCTATGGAATATCTATGGAATATCTATGGAATATCTATGGAATATCTATGGAATATCTATGGAATATCTATGGAATATCTATGGAATATCTATGGAATATCTATGGAATATCTATGGAATATCTATGGAATATCTATGGAATATCTTTGGAATATCTATGAAAGACCTATGGAAGATCTACGGGGCGGTGATCCATAGATCGCCGATTAATAAATTCGGGTGAGAAAATTTACCGGGCCCTTTCCCCATTGACCCTTGACTGAGTATGAATGGAGCCGAGATGATTTCTTCAGATACCGGGAAGAGCGCCTTTTCTCCTCGATAATTTCTTCGCTCTCCTCCTCTCCCCCTTATCGTTCCTCCTTCGTTCTCTCGCACACGGCGTATGCTTATGCTCGTCCTATCTGGTCGGCAAACCGCTCATACTTACTCTCGGTCACGTCCCGAGAAAACGCGCGTCATAAAAAGTGAAAGTCACTAATGGGATAAGTATTCGTGGCACGAGGAGGAGTTGTCCGAACCTTTCCGTGTGCTTTCGATGTCTGGCCCATTCCCCGTTGCTTTTATATCTCCGAACGAGTACACTTTCCTATGTTTGTGTTAAAAATTTGACACGTGTTTTGCTTGTCTTGTTCGGGAAGCAGGTCAGAGCGGCGGTATGTCGCAACTGCCATTCGATCACTTTTGCCCGAGATTTGGAAGTTCCCAAAGGACGTTTCCCTATCCTCTTGCATTAGCAAATGGCAAATTTCATAAATCTCATAAATTTCATCGAGTGTTCATTGACCCATTAATCCGTACCACATTCGCTCCCATTGCACAGATAGAAAATAAATTTTATATTGGCAACTGATCCAAGGAACAATGTCAGAGCGCTTTTGCATTGCAAAATGGCAAATTTAACAAATCTCATAAATTTCATCGATTGTTCATCGACGAATCAGTACGTTCCAAATCCGCTCCTATCGCCGGATACAAAATAAATTCTACATTGGCAACCGACCCAAGGAACAATGTCAGTGCGCACCGGTGTTTTCACTCGTGGGATGCGGTTCGAAAGCATCGGTAAACTCGCATCCGTGTACGCGGTACCCGGTGATACATAAAAGTAGTGGGCCTACTAAACTCCGGGCAAAGTCGTGCTACTCAGTCAACGAGAAGAGCCTTAATGCGTTTTACACGTGCAGCGCCTTCAGAGGAGCTACTTGAGGCTACGAACAGCGTATCTTGCCATACTCCACGAATTGTTTTTTTTTCCTCGGCGTTGCTGTAGGTAAACGACCACGCGGTCATTGTCGATGTAGGCTCACTTATCGAGGCGCGTGAGGTATTTACGAGAATCGGCTCTACAATCGAAAGGTCCGACGGCCACGGGTCTCCGTCTACTTCCCCCAGGATGCGAGAATCGTCGGTACAAACTACTCTCTCCTTCGTACCGCCTCGGCTACATCGGGTTCTACGCTTCGGCACTCCTTCGCCGTCGGCGCGAGTGCGAACCTCCCTTGAGAGCACCGCGCTCGGTACCTGTAGTACTAGCGATAATAAAGGCGAAAGAGAAATGAAGGTACAATGCGTTCTCGGCCGGTCGCATGAATGAAATAAGACCGGTATAGTGTAATCCGAGCCTGAAACATCCCGGATCCGACCTTCGTCGCGCCACTTGCGGGCACACACCACTTTCTACTCTGACCCTGTCGGATAACTCCGAGGCGGTTCTCTATATACCGTCCGGCCGTTGCCGGACTCTCCCTCCGGCTTGGCCAGCGACCAGTTCACCAGCTCGTTGCAGGCCTCTTGTCGTTTTCGTTTCGTCTCACACCTCCGAGCCGGGTCCTCGTTTCGATGGCGGTGAGTCGTGGCTGATTAGACTCGGTACGAGGCTAAGCCGCAATGAGCTCTTTGGTACCTTTGGAGAAATTGTTGCGATAAAAGTCGCTATGTATGAGCGAGTACGGAGCTTTCCGTTCTCCCAACGTTGGGAGTCATCCGGATCGACTTCCGGCTCGCGGGAATGCAGCTTAGTCCTTTCTCCACGTTCCGTCCTTCTTTCGCCGATCGACCGAAAGGACTGATGGTCGGGGAAGGAAAGGAGAAAGAGGAGAAGAAGAAGCTGGGAACGTGACTGCGAAAAGTGAAACTACTATCATCCGACCGCTTCCGGACCTCCATGCTCTTCTGGAGATAAGAAAGCTCCTGGCGGCAATGAAACGACGAGCTGCGCGCAATCGCTCAACAATGTTAACGATTGTTTTAATCACCTGCTGCATAGTGTCCGGCGAACAGCAGCCGCTTGCCTCGAGCATTGGCTATTGGAATAGCTAATTTCCCTTGCGAAATTCTAATTTCTACCATTATCCTCAGAAGACGTGTTGGTCTGCTTTCTTTTTTCTTTTTTTTTTCCTGCGACACGTCCGTCCGCCAACGTCGTTCCGTCGATGTTTCCTCGGCACAGTTAAGTCGAGTCGACAATTTACCGAGTTATTCGCGAAAGCTATGCGAGGAATTCTCCGCGATGAAATTCGGTCGATTGATTCCGCGGCTCCGGGCATGACGATGGACTATTACGAATCATCTACCTTCACATCATAGACACGCGCGCGACCTGAAAAATCGGTAGCGAGTAATAAACGCCCGGTTAGAAATCGAGTCGTACAGATTTGAAATTTAAATTTTCCTTCCATCCGTGAAACCGGCGTAATGAGTGTGGAATGTAACGGCGTTTTCTCGGTCTAACGTGCCTGGACCAGCGATACTCAGCGTCTTATTGAGATCGCGTTAAGGCGACTTATTATAGGTGAGCCTCGACTCATTATAGAAAGCGCCCCGCTGTCATTTTCGACGATTCGACATAGAGGATCGAAGAATCGATCGTAGAGTCGATAAAACCTACGTACCGCGTATCGATCTATTAGATCGAATTAGGGCATCGGAATCCAATTCAGCCACATTTCACCAAGCCCCCTCTTCACTCATACAAAATTGTGTTGAATCGTCTAAAGATTCGGGCAGGGACGTTCAAATCAATATTTTATTGGTTCACAGTTAAATAGGTACCAACGTTTCTTGTCCACAACCGTCCACAATTTTTTTCATGTTATTTTTACAAAAAAATCTTTTCCATTTTAGAAAAATGTCTGTCAATTTTACAAATATTTTTTATGAAATTACCAACAAAATTATTGTGGACGTTTGTGGACGAAAAAGGTTTGTTAAATGCACGAATCTTTTTTACTGTGTCGAACTAAAATATAGATCAGTTCAACAATTTTTGTTCATGATTTCATGAAAAAATGTTTGAGACATTAAAATATTTTGTTCGACTGACTAAACGTTTATTTAGAACGTCCCTGCCCGAATCTCAAGTTGGTTCGACTCAATTTTTTTATAAGTGTCCATCCCTCCCCGACGTCCCGAAATGTTAATTATAGACGGACAAAAAGATGTGTTTTTTTAGCATAAATTATCAATCAATGCCCACGGCTAGTTTAACGGACCAGTGGAAAGTATCGAGCCTTTTTTTTTACCGTACAGCTCATAGCGTAAAATTAGACGGGATCGTGCGTAACGCATTCGTACTCGATCTTTAACCCTTTCATTAATAACTTTCCGATATCTTGTTTCGATCGCAAGAAATTGCAAGTGCAATTTGGGCCTGACGAATCGGCGAGAATCTCGCGGCTTGTCTGTGTCTGTGCGCTCCGACCGAGACTCCGCGGACTTATCCGGCTGCGTGGAAGCGCCATTCTCGTCTGCGCCTCCTCGACTCGGGCCCTCCTCGTTTTATGATATTCGAAACGTAAAAAAGGAAGCCGCTGGAATCCATGTCAGTGGGTCTCGGTCTCTGTCGGAGCCCGAGGCTACGGACCTCTCCCGGCGCGCAACGGGGGAAGCGTGAAAGATACCGAGAGAAAGACGCCCGGGAGAGAAGCCGGGAGAAAGATCGTTCGTCTTTGGCGAAGGAGAAGGGGCTGCGAGACCGACCGGACGAACGGAGACGAGAGAAATCGCGAATGCCTCGAGCCGAAGTGAGAAGAAAGCATCCACAGCTTCTTCCTCGAAATTACAAAATTTCTCCAAAAATTTCACCCCTGATCTCTCATATTTCGTATCGGAAGTTCAGTTTTTTTCCCACCGCGGGTCAGCAACCGCGAGAGATGCGGAAGAGACCAGCGGATACGCAGCCTCGCAATCGGTATGCGGGATCATTAAACGATCGATCGTACAGAGATCCAAGGCGAACGGGGCGGCTGTGGTTCAGTGTCATGGTAGAACCGAGCCGTTGTGAGTGTCACGGGCAAGGATACCCGCGGGCCTCGATGGTACTTTTAACATTATAGCGCGCGTGTCTGCGCGGTCCCGCGAACGTACGCGGAATCGCACACACTCGCGAGAGGCGGTTGCGTATCGCTTGTGTAGCGTAGTCGCGAGCGCAACAGGTCGCTGGCACACTTTCCTCATTGACCGATACACACCTTCCCTCCTCGCTCCGAGCCTTCCATCGGCCCGCATCTCTCGAGTCGCGAGAGAGAAGGGAGAGAAAAGGAAAAAACCTGAAAATTGAAATTTTCAGGTTTTTTAAAAATGTTTTCAGCCTCATGCAACAACCAATCGGCATACAAATAACTCAACAACAATATTCTTCGATATTTTCGAGTTTAGTTTAACATGGTTTTTTCATTTTATTGTAGGATATATATATCTTTTTTTTTATCCAAAACCGCGTAGAATTTGAACGATTCCATAGATTTGGCCAAAAATTGGATCAAGTAATGAGTATTGACCCCTCTGCATGTGTGGTAACTTTCACCTCGATTTCAAGCCGTTTTCAAATTATGGAGGTTAAATGATTTTCAAACGCATATAACCACACACACACACACCCATCAAGAAATTTGTTCTAAATGTGATTTTTCGATGTTTCGGAACATTCTGAATACGTTTTCATTAAAATCTCGAAAAGGCTCCAATAACGAGCCTCGATACTCCGAAAGAAACTCAATCACCGATATCCATTCATAATACACAAAAATATTTCTCTTTTTTTTGTAACAATCAATCATTTATTTTTCATCGCGATACAGTGATCGATGATCGTCAATAAATATGAAAATAACAGTAGAGTGAAAAATAAATACACGGAGAGCAGGTAGGGAAGGGACGAAGGAGGAGCATAGAGGGAGAAAAATAGAGAGTGGAAGAACGAAAAATAAAAAAATGAAAAATGGTTCGGAGTACGAATCGGGGTCCTGGAAGTCGCCGAAAGCCGCGACCACTTTCTCTCCCACTTTGTTTGCGTCTCGTCACTGTCTCGGCGTCGCTGTGTGCAACGCGTGTAACGTCGGTCATTGTCGTATTCCTCGTCACTGTCACGCCACTGTCACTGATGCGGTGAGCGATCGGCACGCGTGCGAATTCCATCGGCGAACCGATCGAAACGGTCGCGCGTCATTCGCACGACTTCCAGAGGACTATGGTAGGTATCGATCGATTCGATCGACGATCGATCACGAGGATATTGGAATTCCGTAGACGCTCGCGTATCCGCCGTAGGGCGAGAGGCTCGGATCATCGAGATCGACGCTTCTCTTGCTGTGATGATGACCGCCCTCCTGGGCGTAGACGACGTGATGACCGCCACCGGAATCCTGACTGCTGGCGAACTTCTTCGCCGCCACTATGAGCGAAAGCATGAGAGCCAACGACGAAACCATCAGCGCTTTCATAGCTAGCATGCCGATACTCCCGAATCCGATGGCCGCCATCATTTTTCCTGTTTGAAAAGAAAAAATGGTTCATTTAAGCATTCGCGCGGAAGTCGTTGTTGCGAAGATGGATCTTGGCGGATTAATTCACCCATCATAGCAGCCATGATGAGAAGACTGTTGTCCCCTTTCTTTCCACCGCCGAATCCGCCGCCTCCACCGTGTCCGCGTCCTGCGAAATGAATTTTGGTGGCGTTGTTACACGATAACGATGATTATTTTTCGTTGCTTTTCGTTACTTTGATGTATTCTTTCTCACTATTTGTGCAATCTTTTTATATTTCTATTTACGATATTTTTGCTATTTTTTCTATTTTTATTTTTATTCTGTTGTATTTTTTGGCTTATGTGTGGTTTGGCGAGACTTGTTCGCGTATGGGATGTTTTGTACCTGGGAACGGTGTTCTTAGGGGCCTGAGGCCCTAGAACACTACATAAAGGTTTCTATCTATCTATGTGACCCGTATCGCGGTTTTTATGGTTTTGTACCGACCTTTGGGTAGGCTGTCCCTGATAGCGTCCTCCATGTTAGCTGGCAGAAGATTGGGCAGTTTGACGCGAAGCTCTTTGCCCTCGAGGAACCCCAGAATCGGTCCCATGACGCCCAATCCCTTGAGGTTCCTGGCTCTCCTGGCGGCCGCCCCGGCACCCTCGCTGTTCACCAGGCTGACACCGTCGGTAATTTCTATGTTGGTCGTCGCACTGTCCAACAACTGTTGTATGACTCTCTTGACGATTCTGACGCCGTGACACGAGATCGAAGAGTTCTTCGGATCCTCGGAGCTGCAGGCGATCGAAAATCCTCGCCAAGGATCTTTCGGATCCTGATTGGTACTCCCGCACTCGACGATGTTGCTTCTGAGCACGATCACCAAGATCGCCACCGGCCAGAGGTTGTCCATTACGAGCATTGTGTTCCGAAACAAAAAAAATCGTCACCTTATCCACACTTCCGGTTCTCCGATCTCGGCGAACGGATCCAAGATCAGCTGGAAAATTTAACCGGCGACGACTGAGCCTATGGCGGAGAACCGAATGACTGCTCGAAATGGTAACAACAGGCGTTTATATAGATTGAAGTCCGGCGAGCGGCGATTGTACCAAGGCCTAAGATCATCGTAAATAAGAAACAAGAACGGCAATAAAAAAAAAGCAGAAGATATTCTTTTGTGCCTGCACGCTCCAGCCAAGCAAGGATCGGCAGATGTACGCCAAGTCAGCGGCGTGTAAAACGAAGGAGCAGCTGTTTTTCATTGCGCCTCTCTAGGCCCATCGGGAGGAACTTTTCGATTGTTTCGCTCGTTCGGCTCGAGCGATGCACAGTCTCTGGACCGACTTTCGTGTTTTAGAGCGTTACGGAAGCCTTAACATTGGCCTCGCGAGTGAACGCAGCGTCCGCCCCGTCGAAGCGAGAGGCGATATGAACGAACGACTCGGGGAATCGGGCGCATCAAACTTATTTCTTATCCTCATCGATGCACACGTTTCTTGGATCTTTTTATTCCTAAGACTCGCTGTGTAACATCGCGTAATGAAAAATAAAAAAAAATGGAGAAGAATTTTACGATCGTGAGGATTTTATCAGCTCAACATCCTCGGTTCGACGTTTTCTGCTTAGAATTTAATGACGCGACGAGCAGCAACATTCTACTATGCTTCGGAGGAATTCGGTAAAGAACTCTAGGTGAATATACGCCGTCGTTACAACTAGGCTTACTTGCAGAACGGCGCAAACAACAAGCTCGATCCAATTCAGTCGAGCAGAACCGAATCTAATGTACAAAACTCTAAACTGAAATTAGAAAATATTAGAAATCCGTTCGGTTATTTTGGGGCAGTGAAATTGAAATTTTCGAGTCGCAGTACGATAATAGAATTTAGCAGCCGGGAAGGAGTTTTATGTGCGAAGAATTGATTAGCTCGAGGCAAGAACTGCGAGCAATCGAGTAACGTATTAAGTTGTGAAAAAAAAACAAGGTGGCGAATGGAGTTAGAAGGACGAAAGGAATCGGGCAGGTGGGAGCAAGAGAGAAAGCAAGGGAAAGAGGCAACGCGGTTATAGAGACGGAAGGTAGGGAGAAAAGAGAGGAAGATGAGAGAGGCCGAATCTAGTTCATCTCCGCGTAAGCCTTTCTCTTCTGTTCCACTTCTCCCTCGCGAGCACGCCCTGCTCGAACGGCGTGCGAGCTATATACGCGCTACCACAGACCGACAGGTATAACTAGAGCCGGTACGAAACCGTCCGGCTCGTTCTCGCTCGATGTATCGATGAGACCGCAGACGGCGACGAAGATGATGAAGCCGCTGCTACCGGGTCCGGCTACCGGTCCACCTGCTGCAGCCCGATTTGGCTCGAATCTCTTTTCTTCATATCTATGACTCGAATTACCACACTCGTTGAATAGTAACGTCGGTGAGAATAGATTCTATTTTAGGACTAGTAAAAGCGTCATTGATTCCTTTGGATTATTTTATGCCGGCGTCGAGCACCTGGAATGAACATGGCGGGTGGATGGGTCACCGATGGGCAATTGTCGACAGTTTTCACCTAGGGACATGCGTGGAATTAATATAATTCCATTCCGTAAGATGCTATAATTGCGGCAGTTCGGTTTTCGTAGCATATGGACTGGGATTCGATTTGGTTGGGCAATAGCTAGGAATAGGATTGGTGATGAATGGCTAGGGAAGAAAAGTTCCTTGATGGGCAATTTTTCAATTAGAGATATGCGTGGATTTAATATAATTGCTTTTGCACTCCCATTAGACACTTCCGGTTCGAAAATCTCATTTTTTCGACCGGAAACGACGTCGTACCGGTAATATGTCAGTTCCGTTTCGAAAACTTAATTTTTCGACCGGAACTTACATTATACCGATAAAAAATACGTCACTGTCGGTTTGAAGATTTTATTTTTTGATCGGAAATACGTTATTTTTGGTTTGAACAACTAATTTTTCGGCCGGAAGTGACGTCATAGAGGAAAACGTCGGTTCCGATTTGAAAAACTCACTTTTCGACCGGAAGTAAAGTCATACTCGAAATACATCACATTCGGTTTCAAAATCTAATTTTTCGACTGGTGGTGACATTTTCCTCTATGACGTCACTTCCGATAAAAACGTGAGAATCCGACAAAGTAATAATCACCCGTGCAAGGCCCTCGGATAGAGTTTTAATCAATTCCAATCCTGCTAAAGTTAAATTCGGTTTAAAGCCGCTTCACAGTGCCATGTACGATGTATAAAATGCATATAGATGGCGCTTCTGCACCCTAATTACTTTTTGTTGGAAATGAGTTCGGCGTAAATGATACCTTACCCCATTAAAATGTATCGTCGTCGCTGTTCTAAAAAGTTATTTGTCGTTCGTCGATCAATAGTATCGTCCATTCGTGATCAAAGAAATCAATGGATATCCGGCAAGTTTTTATCGAGACGTTTCTGCCATTCTTTTCCCTGCGTTTCAACGGCACGAAATAGTGCGTAAATAAATAAAGTGGGTAGTAAAACATAAGAAAAATAATTGAATGGGACCGCGATTGAGAAATCGAAAGTCGATATAGTTCTCTGTGAGAAGCTGTATCCTTCCACGCCGGCTATTATTCTTTCATGGACTATCAGGAGATATATATATAGTATATATATATCTCCGAGCGGCATCTGTGTTAGCCCATTGGGATCGACTGAGGATCGGTCAATCGTTCGAGTGGAGAAAGCTGACCAGTCTGGAAACGAGGACGAGTCTCTCGAATAAGATTTTTATATCGAGGTCTCTCTCCCTCTGGTTCTCCTCCCAATCGTTTCTTACAGTAGTTTCCCTTCTCACACGCTTTACCCGTGTCCGATCGTCGTTCTTCACGCGAGTCGAGGTCAAAATATATCTGTAAGCCTACGCGCCGCCGCTCAGGGTCTGTAGGTCGATCGTCGTCGATTGGCTTCGGGTTTTCGGTCAACTATACTAAAGTAACGGTATTCCGCGTGGTGATTCACGAGAGGAATTACACACGATCTAAGCCTTCGATCAGCGGCGACGCAGATCACTCGGGTCGATTTGATCGACCTCACGCGTGTCGAATCAACGGCAATTTATTAAACTTATCACCACTCGGCTTATCTTCGAATGCAACGCGATTATGATTTACCGCGCAAGCGTGCGTGCACACCTCTTAATTAGTCGTTAAGAGGCGAGACGTCCATTCCTTAACATAACATTAAAATCCATAATTGAACGTTACAACAGCTGCATATCCTTACCCGCGTAAACCAACACGCAGTTCACTAATTGCTACGGTCGCTCTACCGACAAAACAATTCTTCAATTCCGTCCTACTTAATCAACGTTTATCCTATATACAATTTTCGATTCGATCCGGAGCAAAAGAAATCGGTCAGGCGTGAAATCAACAACGATCTTTTGGTTTAAAAAAAAAACAAGACAATAAATACACTTTATTTTTCACAATAATTCAACAAAACATTTGTATCATACAATCGGCGACGCTGCTTTTCTTTCGAACGTCGTCGACATAGAGTTAACGAAAATTACGCAGTAACGTTTTGTGTTCAATAAATAATATCAAGGTACGCTTCGTGTGATAAGGAATGTTGGAGGGATATCGATGATCCGCGCTACTTGTCGCGCGGACCGTCGCGAATGAGTAAGAAGTGTCCCCGCAAACTCGATCTTGTCGTGTAAGTCGTCAGTCGAATTGTATGAATGGATATTGTGTCATTACAGTCACGCTATAAGTCGTCCGTCGTGGCTTGTTGGTTCTAGCGAGTAAACAGCGTATCATGTGCGCCAGGTTTACCCGCTAAACGTTCGTCAGTCTTAGCCGCTAAACGTCTCTCAGTCTTAATGGCCAGTCTCGTTCAGACGCAAGGTTTCGAAAACCTTACCGTTTTATCGTCCCCGATCAATTATTTTTTTCCTTCGTCCGGGTGAACTTGGGAGGGTAAAAAAAAGTGTTCCGGTTCGTCATTCGTCGTCTCGCAGACATTACAGGTGTCGTTACGGCGAACCGTGTTCCCCCATCGGCGAATCCGGCTCGGTGTGCAACGCGCAAACGGGAAAGTAGGCGATGCGTGGAATGTGCGTGCCAGGGAAGGATCCGTGCACGCACCTCCATACCCACCCGCCGTACGCATCCGTAATCCGTAATATCACTTCGTCCGTTACCAGCGGAGCAGGCCCAGCAGCGGCGCTGGTATTGGTAGTAGTCGTCGTCGCGGTATTTGTATCAGTGGAAATACCAGTCGGGGAAGTTAATAGTAGCAGTAAACAGTCCTGAGTCGTCGTCGATAGTAGGCCAGTAGTGTAGCGTTATCGTGGCAATGAACGATCGTTCCAAGATAGATTAGTCGGTACGTGTTTGGTCTCTCCGGTCGCACAGTAAATAGAAAGAAAAGATTGAAAGAAAAGCAATAAAGAAGATATCAATAAATAAATATCCTTTCCGTGATCGATTAGTCGGTGCGTGTTTGGTCTCTTCGGTCGCAAAATAAATAGAGAAGAAAGATAAAAATAAATAAATAAATAAAGAAAATCAATGAATAAATAACCTTTCCGAGTTTGAGGACAATGCGAGTTATGGGATACGGGAACGATAAGGGAGTAGTATTAAATATTCATGATAAAGACAATAGAAATAGGAAGAAATTACTGATAGGCGGATCGGGCTAATGACATTGATCGGATGACTAAGAGGGGTTTCGGGTGAGCTACGGAGGTAAAGGGACGATTGCTAACGACCGCGGGAACCAGGCCGACCCGGACGAACCCCGAAGACTGTCGTAATCTTATCTTCTCCCGAACTTTTTTCTTTTCCGTCGAATCCGATGGATCGCGAGACGAAAATTGAGATTGTAATTTTCTGTCTCGGATTTTACGTGTACGTTCCTGATCCCTTGGTCCACGGTCCTCCGGTGTCACGGCGGATTCCATGCTCGTCTCTCAGTTGTTCTTTTTAACGTGAGCCGAATATGCGAGTTCCTGGGCGCTGGGAGCCGCTCCAGCGACCGGTCCACCCGCCTGACCGCGGAAGCTCCTCGCCCAGCCGCTCGAGTAACTGTCGCCGTGTCCACCGTGTCCCTCGCTGTACGTGTGACTCGAGGTGTGATGCGGGTGGGCGACCACCTCGTACGTTACGTGCTTCTGCTGGGAGAACAGCTTCTTCAGGCCTATGATACCGGCGAGAAGGAGTGCGATCTTCGACAGCAAGAGCGCTTTTCCGACGAGCAGGGCCAGACCCTTGAAGGCGAGACCACCGATCAGACCGACCTTGAGGACTGCAGCCGCAAGCAGTGGTCCCATGTTGTTCTTCTTTCCACGACCTTGAACAACATTGCGGTACAAGCGTTTTAATACACCGTTTCATGAGCTCGTGACGTTTGAATGTACATTGCAATCTTTCACGGAGAGAAAAATACTGGAATTACCGCCAGATTCGTACTGGTAATCGTGGAACAAGTGCGCAATTTCGGATCCTTTCTCAGACATTCTTCGGGGTTGGACAGGACGGCCTATAAAGGCATGGGAATGGATCCGAGATTCGCACTTTTCCTTCGATTCATAGTAGGGTACAAGTGGTGAATGTGGCCAGGTTTATATATCATTGATTGGCGTGTTAATTGGGGTGGTCCGTATTCACCACTTGTACACTATATAGCAACTGACGAAGTCGTAATATAGTTAGGGTAAAAGTGATGAATATGGTCCACCTCGATTAACATGTAAATCAATTATATATGGACCGGGGCATATTCCCCACTTTTACCCTACAGAAACTATATTATGTATGGTTACTAAAACTATTGGGAAGAGCAGGGCAAAATAGGGCACTGCGACAAACTGGACAGACAATCGGGCTGCATCGATGGGGCAAGATGGGACGTCCTAAAATGATTGGAAAATTGCGTTATCGAAAATACAATGTTCTAATTATTTTAGGACGTCCCATTTTTTCCGTGATTCATAGTAGGATAAAAGTGGTGAACATATAATTGGAAAATTGCGTTTTTAAAAACGCAACTTTCCAACGTACTTAATCAATAACTATTTTATAGCAACTATATTTTTTAAATAGATGAGATGATGCATTTTTTTAAATGGGCACTATGATTTGTGGCAGATATGATTATTGGCATTGGGCAAAAGGAGTCTTACCATCCTGAACAGGGCTGTCGGAGCGTTCGACGGAGAGTCCGAGATTGAAAGAGCCGTTCTCGTCCTCGGCGGCCGACACGACGACATCGTCCTCGGGAAGCACCCGCCACTTTATGCTCCTCGATTTGACGAAGGCGTAAACTTTGCTCGTAACAAGATCGAGTACCTCGGACTCGTCGTCTTTGCTCCTGGCGGACTCGAAAGTCACGACTTCCTCCGTTGCCTGACTAGTCTTTCTGATCTCTATGTCGTCGGTAAGCTCAATGGACGCTTTCTTCAGCAACTTGTTCATGTACGTTACGAGCTTGAGCATAACGCAACTGCTGATGTCATTCTGCGAACACTTGGAGTTTAATTTGCGTAGCAATTCCTCTTCATACTTCGCACGCTCCGACAGTGTCACGGTCTGCTGCTCGAGGACGCCGATCTTCTCCACCTTCTCCAGCGGGCTGGCGAGGCTCAAGCCTATGGCGCATAGCGCTATCAATCCAACAACTGCCTTCATCTTCGTTTCTGTGAATTCCCGACAGAGAAAAAACAATAATTAGATAAAAATAATCGAACCACTGGCACTGATCAGTCGGGAGAACTGAATAATTGGTCAGGGCAACCACTTGTAAAAAAAGAGCAAACATTGATTGTCCCTGCTCAAAATGTTTCATCTTTGAGCTTTGAGCCCTGATGAGGCCTGACGCCTCATTAGGAGTACCAGACCATTTTCTGCTGCACCGACCAACCCCAACAATCCTCCCAACTGATTACACGATGCGGCATTTCCGCCAACCGATAATTTATTCCCGTTCGTGTCAAGTGAATTTTGTGACATTCTACACTTTCATAAAAAAAAAAGTTACGTTTCCGGGAGATTTGTTGAACAATTTTATTTTTCACCAATTTGTTAATAACATTTTGGAGTTATTATTATGCAAAATTAATCTTTTCAGCACCTTCAATATGCTTGATTTTTTTCAGATTTTGATACCATCCAGAAGTGTTTGCAATTCCCTCTCGTTTCTCCGAACCTCATGCGAAGTGAACACAATTCGCAAGGACTACCTTAATCAGTGATACCGAGCCCTTTAACTTCGTGTCACTCACCTTTCCGTCGTTCACCGGAACCGCGCACGATCCTTCCAGGCGATCCTTCTCGAACTCCTCTAGCGTTCCCTTCCGGCCGTAACACAGTCACTCTCCCCGATAACGTCCGCCTCGAAATCGCTCCGCTCGGTTCGCGACGACGACGTCGGGTGGTTCAGCCACGATGTACCTCTGATTGTACGGAAATAAAACGGACAGAGGAGAGACCCTTATTCGATGCGTGTACGAGCGGAGCAAGGCTTCTGAACCGCGTCTCGCCCCGGCCACTTTATATACGTAGATCTGGGCAATAGTGGGCTATGGTCGAGGGAGGCCCCGGACCACCACCTCCTGGTGGAGCTTCACGACGGTAGTGGTGCCGCGTGGTCGTCCACCTTCTCGCTCAGTCAGCAGCCGCGTCCCGGTATCAATTGTCCCAGTGGTGGTGAGCGCGGAGCGCGTGTGTGTGTACGTACCTCGCGCGAAGTCGCTGCATGTACATCAAGGTAGTGGGAAAAGCACTCGGGCGCGATACCACCTGGACGCGTGCGTTTGCCGGGCACGAAGAGAGAAGAAGTTTTATTCCCGCCTATCGGGGAAGGATTCCTCGTCGTCTCCTTTCCACCACTAAACGGGTTCTCTCGCACTCACGCACATCCGACCCGGTACACGACGATCGCCGGGATGAGATAGTGGATCTCTCATGGATCTTCGCGCACACACGAGCGCGCCCCGCGGATCGCATGCGTCCCATGCATATACATTCCTCCTGGATATGGATCATGTATATTCATTAATCCACTGCACCCATTGCCGCGTGTCTGTGTTCTCTATGTGCCCGAATGCGTTTTATGTATACAGGAAGAGAGAGAGATGCATATGCGCGGTCCGAAGACCTCGAGGGATACTTCGCGGTTAATGCGCTCCCACACCGCGACGACTTTGCATTCGTAGTTGAGGAAGGCATTCGCAGGCATGGGTCGTTGTTCCCCGTCGTTCGCGACCAAGTATGCAAGTGTGACTGCCGCCGCATGCCGGTGAGGACGGAGGAAGCCGATCTCGCGGACCGGACCAGCCCCGCGAGAGCCGAGCAACCACCGGGCGTGCGGCAAACGGCGACGGAGGAGCCGCAACGAGAACCGTGTCACGTATGTGGAGCACGCACGCCATACATCCCGCGGACCAGCCGCGAATGTGTGCAACCACCTTATACGCTACCGAGAGCTCCGAGCAGCGTTAATAGCCGGCGAGAAAACGCGATGACGAGGAGACGAGAGGCTGCTCGATGAAGAGTTCGTTACATTTCTGGGCGTGTGCTATACGGGATCGCTCCGCGTCGGGCACGAAATTGCAGCCCGATCGGTACGGAGATCGGCGGGTCGGCGAGGCATCCGCGCCGCGGAACGAACGGATCGGGACCGCGCTTATGGCCGCGAGGACGGTCACAAAAGGCATGAGGCGGCATCTTTTTTTGTCCATTGTCTCGGAGCGTGTAATGACGAAACGCTGGAGGTTCTCTTCCTGGGAAACGGGAACGCTGTTGCGTTCGTTCGGAGTCGGAGAAATCGAGCCCTTGGAATGTGTTCCTTGGCGCGGAGGAGGATTCATCAGCCTCGGGGGCGAAGAGGTCACGTGACCGAGGACCGAACGATCTCTTTGGCTTCCGCTCTTTTCTGGACCACTGCGAGTGCTTGGTGATGACTCGCTAATGGTTCGTTGATTTATCGGACGTCTGTTATGTTAGGTATTACTTTTGCATATTAATCGCGGATCATCGGCCGTTGCGCGCGGACGGAATCGACGGACGCGCAGTTTCCACGTCTCCGTACGCGCGAGAACGAATTCAGAGCGCTTTCTTCTGAGGCGTGGTGGCAGAGGTCGGGATCGCGAACGAGAAAACGAGCGAGAGAAATTATAGATCCGCGCACGCGAGACCTGGCACTGGCACGATACAGATATGAAACTTAATTGCCGACTGTGGTCCCTTCCCGACGTGGATACCGTTTACATTGTAAACGGTACACGCCTCGCGCGTCTTGTTTGATGAATATGAGGATAAGAAAAAAAAAAAAAAAAATGAGTACAACAAACGCTACGGCAAATGAGCCTCGAGAAACGGCCTCGAATCGTCTTTTTCAATAACTTTGTAACGGGTTTTAATAATTCTTATGCGAAGCGTGTATTTCGTTCGAATGTATTTTACACGTATCGGTAAACTGTGGAGGCTAATTATTTATAATTTATTTTACGTGCCAATAGCGATGGGCCACATTCGACACTTTCACCCTATTCATACTTTATTACACATTGTATCAGCGTGTAAGGCGAAGCCTGGGTGTCTAAAAGTCGAAAGCCGTACACCGGAAATAAAATTCTATTCTACTTTATATTACACGTTTGTTGTATTTTTTTTGCGTAAAAATCTAAGACGAAAAATGTTACGCCCGGTCCCGCTACTATCTTAATTGCCGGTACGTTCCCATCTCCTCGTGTCCGATATGTTTTAATAGATTCTTCGCTGGCCAATCAGCGGACGATTAATTGCCGTAGCGGTTTATACGCCGAGCGTTGGGATAGAGCAAGGTTCTCCGTCGGATTTCCGTCTCGCTTGCCGTATCTTCGCCGTTAACTTCTCGATCTCTTTTCGTTACTGGGCCTCGCTCGGAGAATCTCCCGCGTCAAACGCCTCGACCTCGAAGAAGGAATCGACCCTGCCCCAGTTCTTGCACCGACGCTCGGTCGTCCGACCACCTGGTCCAGCCCGGAAAGCGCCGGAGTGTTTTGGTAACGCCTCGCACACACCGTTAAATCGAATTCCGCAGTCAGCGGTGATACCTGAAATTTCGTCATCAGACTCTATATACATTTTTTAACTCGGGCGTAGAAAGGCCGTCAATGTACGAAGAGACACACGGTACACAAATATCGCGTTGGCGCAGCCGACCACGTCATGTCGAGACCCAGATTTCTAGATTTCGGGCTCGATCTGCCCACGACTTAATTTTCCTTAAAAAGTTTTATTTTTTTTGTCCGTCGATCAGCTATAGGGTAAAAGTGGGGAATATGGCCCGGTCCATATATCATTGATTTACGTGTTAATCAAGGTGGGCCATATTCACCACTTTTACCCTAGAAACAAGAAGACGATAAAGGCTTCGAAAGCTCTTAAATTAAACGCTCGGCTTATCCCGACTTCCGAGTCAGTTGCATTAATGAAAATACTCTTAATTAATTGTCTCGCCTCGCGCGATCGCGAGATCATAAATTGCGTGTATCAACAATATTGTCTGACGACGAGGTGTTTATCCGTCGAGAAAGCAAAGCGCTGCCGTTTGCCTCCGGGCGGCCGCGGCGAGGAAACGCTTTTCGCTCCCCGCCGGTGAGAGAACCGAGGCGCGACAGATCTCGGGAAGCAGAGGGGTAAGAAAATAATCTTGTCGGGAGGTTACCCGCGACGGGCGAGACCGGGCGCTCGTTCGACGTCGTCCGACCGCCGCTTCCGGTATTATTCTCCCGGCGGGGAAACGAGGCCACTTGGTCAACGGGTTCCGTTCCGTCCGATTCTCAGGAACGCGAGTGAGAACGTATTCGACCGGTTCGCGTATTCTCGATCTTCCCCTCTGACGATACCATTATTTTTATCTTTTACCCGGCGTACCGACCACTGTTCCTCCGGAGGGAAATGCCCGACGGAGACGAATCGTACAGCGCGTGCACTCCTCGTTCCGGCGTGCTGCCGAAGAACCAGATCCGCCGATGAGATTTTCTTTACTGCTCGATCGAGATTTCTCTCGAGAAAGAGCCCGCTCGAAAACGAGATCAGAGGGGTAATCATATATATTTTATGCGTGTGCATGTATGTATATTTATGTATACACCGTTTAATTTATTCACAAAGATGAAAGAAAGTCTTCAATGTCGAGGAAGATTGTACCACCCAGGGTGTATCCTTGATGCGAAGATATTTTTTTCCCCGTCCGTTACACGACTTTTCTCTCACTCTCCATCGACGGCTTTTTATCTCGCGTGTTTACTTTACCGTCCAGGCTCGATGATGAGGAGGGATATCATCGCGATAACACGAAGAGAAACAACTTTCTGATTTCCATGCGTGTGGAGCAACGCAACCGAGAAACTGTACGCGTACCCGTATGTTCCTTAATTCATCCATTTCGGTCACTGGATGTATTCGAGATACCGGAGAAACAAATTTGGTGTTCGCTGTAACGTCACACAGAACCATTAAAAATAAATTATCGCGATGTCACTTCCGGTGTGAAAATCTCATTTTTCGACCGGAAGTTTGGAAATCTCAATTTCTACCGGAAGTGACATTATACTGAAGATACGTCACTTCCGGTCGACAAATGAGATTTTCAAACTGGAAGTGACGTTACAGAGACTATTTTTTATTTTTCTCTTATTGTAAAAAGTACAACATTTTTTTCACTGTCTGGACTGGATCTGCAATGCAGCCGGGGACAGAAACGTGTGAATTGAGATACACAGGAAAGTGGGTAACCGAACGTATGCGATACGTCTGAAGTGTATTCGGAATTCATTTCGAATGTAGCCAGCGATAAAAACGGATTAATTAAAGAACTCACGGTACTCCTTAAATATCAATATTGTGCATGCGTGGGGTTGCTCTTCGCCTCGTAAACACGCGGCCGGCTTTCAGTCGAGTATCTCCATCGGCAGTGGCGAACCAGTCGCAGTCGTACGAAGTACGTACACACACTCAGAGGACCGTAATCTCGCCGGCCGTGACCTTGTTTTTCACGGATAAATTCCGGTTCGAAGTATCGCGTTCCTCGCGTATCGCGCCGGGGCGCGCCTTGGACGTTGCGGCGAACCCCGCGCTCCCGCTCGATCGTAATCTACGAGTGAAAATTGCACGGTGTCAGCGGAGGCAAACATGCCGTTGATCGTCGTATTCTTGGACGCGAAACAAAAAAAAAATTACTCGAATCGGGAAGGAAGAAAAATCGCGAGGCACTTTGCCGCATCCGGTGCAGCGTCCGGCTGATCGCGGCTCGTGCGAGCGCACGTGGGGACGCCGATACGGACACGGTTCGTCGACGAACGCGCAGGTATCGGCCTCGAGCGCTCGATCGCTCGAACTGACAATAGTGAAAGTCTGAGTCTCTCTCGCATCGTCCTTATCCGAGCAATAAATTTCCATACACTTTCAATGCATCTGTTATCTATTTACACAGGTATAACATCCGGTTCTTAAAATCTAAACATAAATTAAGCATTACAATATAAAAATAGAAAAAATAGAAAACGAACATAAAAAAAATTCTACAATGTACAGTTATCTAATATGTACAACGATACACAGAAAAAAAATCAATTCAGTTGACAAAATGTGAGCTTATGGGTGGCGAGACAAATGTTTGGCTGTTTGAAAGGAATACCTCGTTGATCAAAGTTAATCAAACAGTCCGATGAATCGGTTTAGTTGCTACAATTATTTTGTTCGATCAACCAAAAATTAGTTTCGTCACCCTTAAGCCCTCATTTTTTTTCTCAGTGTTGTACGGATCGTTTGTCTTTTGTAGATTCGATAACTTCGGATAATACTATCTAATATAGATACAAGTTTGCAGTCCTACGATTCACCGGCTCTTCGACCGCGTCCGAGAAACGCAACGGCCGATGACTCGATTTTTCTTCTTTGAACAACACATTTTTGCTATCTCACGTCAGCGTTCGCACGAGAGCTAAGAGAGCGTGCTTATTACGAGTTTGAGTACGGTCTATATCCCTGATAGGCGAGATCCTGGCCGAACGAAACACCGTCACCCTGATAAGCGTTCTGGTATCCTCCCTGCGGATCGTGATAGGACGAATGTTCGACCGGAAATCCGTGATTGACCGCGCCCTCTTTGTAGTGCGGAAAGCCAACGCCGCTCTGGCTGTAAACCGGTGGCTGATAGTTTTGGAGCATCGGCTTGCAGAGCTTGAAAAATCCAATCACACCCGGGATGACGATCGCCATGAAACCGAGGAATTTCTTGAAGGACGCCAGACCGAGGATCAGCGGCAGGAAGAGCAGGAGCTTCAACTTGAAGAGCTTGAGGACGATCAGCATCGGGATCAGAAGACGCCTCAGTCTTTTTCGAGCTGTTCAACACGTTCAACATTTTCTCATTATAAAAAAAAATGTACTATATTATTATTTTAAAAAATACCATTGAAAGCCATTTTCTTGTTTTGTTGACGAATAAAAAATTCAATCGAAATTCATTTTCTTGTTTTGTTGGTGAATAAAAAAAAAAGTTACTCACAGAAGAGAGTGTCTCTCTTGTTCTCCAGTGTATCGATCTCGTCGGCGATTTCGTCGAGGAATCTCGGCGCGTAGACCTCGTTATCTCCAGCCGCCCAGGAAGGCACCTCGACCTCGATGGCCACGGTCTTTATGAACTTCTCCGCTTTCCTCATGGCGAACTTTACCAAGTGGTCCCACTCGGATTCTTCCGCTCTGCAAAAAAAAAAGAAAAACCCAATGTTAGTTATCCTTCACCATACAACAAAATACGAAAGTTGGCACACCAACCCATAACAATTGAGTAAACTTACCTCGACGTTCCGACGAACTCGTATGGCTGACGGCTCACCTCGCGGACGACGTCGTTCGACATTCTGACGACCCTAACATTCTCGTTCAAGTTGTATTCTCTTTTATCGAAAAATTCCGCGAAAGAATTCAATGCCCGTGACTTGAAGCACTCGGCGAGATCGCCGTTCAGGCAGGCTTGATTAGTTCTGGAGATGTAGGGATCGACGTGCTGACCGGTACCAAGTCCGATCCAGTCGAAGAGGTCCTTGCCCTCGCGAGTCCGGTTCCTCACCCGGCCCTCGGGACTCCCCGTATCCGGAAATATCGGGGCTGCATCTGGAACTATTAGATAAGCATGTTGAGCACCGCCAATTTTTTTTCTTCTCAATTCCCCATTTTAATGCTTTAGCTTTCTTTGAGCCACCTAATTCTTCCAATTCCTCGGTTGTAAAGTTCGCATTTGCACACTCAGAAAAAGGATAGTATTTCCTACTATACGAATAGTTTCCATCGGGAACGTCTACATAGATAGTTTCTGATAGTATACATTTCATTGGTTACACTATAATTATGGTTGCAACGATGATTTTTTGCCAATGAGGTAACTATTAAATGTGGACGTTCGCCTTGGAAACTATTTTTTATGGTAAAAAGTCAGTATTGGTGCTTTTACTATGTAATTTTTTTTCTCAGGGCGCAGGGAAATTGCAGGAAACCTGCGCCGATACAGCCCGTCATTCCAACTGAGTTTTGATGTTCGCATTCGATACTTTGAATACGAACACTAATCCTCAAAATTCGACCTCCCGCTTGGCGCTGCCCGCTTCCGGTTGATAACGCCGAGCTCGGCCGCTCTGATCGTCGATCGGCGAAGGCAACTCGCCAACCAGTTCTTCCGCCGGTTGCCGGCGCTCGGTAATGCACAATGGACCCAGCTGAGTGAAAGGAGCGAAGAATTCTTACCGGGCTCTTCACGCTCCGCCGACGGAGAATCCTCGAAGGTAACTCTGTCGTTTGCTTGGCCTCGAACCGGTATCGTTACCGACAGCGCCAGAACGCCGATCAACAGTCCCACAGCTCCCTTCATGATCTTCCTCGGACGCAGCACCTGTTCGGGTACCTGAAAAATCGAAAAAAAAATACTTCAAAATATCATCGGGTTCTAGTTTTTCCTAAATGTAAATGTGTCTTTCCTTGCACCTCATGTTCCTTGAGCGGAGGGATGACAGGATGTAAAGTAATCATCAACTGCCTACGGATATATTTATTTGTACCCTACTACGATATTGCGTCTTGTATCGCTTTTCGTTTTCTTTTCTCTCTCTGCTTAATTTCACGAATAACTTTAATTAGGTTAAGTGGCTCTGTATTGCTCTCTGTACGCCCTGGTCCTTAGGGGATTTATCCCAGGCGCCAATAAATCTCTATTTATCTATCTTCCCAGGAGTTAATAATGATTCCCGGACGTAATAAAATTCTATCATTCCATCTAAATTGTCCTTAACAAATTGAATGGCCTTTCGTAATCGTCCTCATTTCTCACGATTTTAATGACGTCATTGCCAGCCGAGAGATACGGTACACGTTTCGAGTAGCGCGCGGTTGCCAATTACCGAAACCCCACGTGCTTGCTCCCGATCGCAAAGTGTCACAAGGTATGGTTTCACATAAAAAGTTTCCCGAAACGGCGAACACCCTCTCGGAATGAATAAAATGTCCATCTCATTACCCTTCGAACGGATAATTGGGAGACTCTTCGATTTATCTTATTACCAACTGAATTAAATGATAACGAATTCTCGTTAAGATAATTAAGTTCGCAGCCGCGTTGGGTCTTGCAATTAAAAATGTACAGTTAAAACGATAAAACGAGTCTCCAGAAATTGCAAATGACAGTTCCACGTGAGATTGATGGAAAGAAAAAAAAATCATTAAATCTCTCATATAAACCTCACCGCAAATTACCAAACACTCATCGTCGACGCACTCGGGCGATCGCGCGATTAAAAAATCCTCGTCGATCAACGAAATTCCAGTGGTCACTGTTTGCAAGATCGTGCACCTACTGGGTATATAAACCTGTTGCACTCACGCGTTTCTGAGACACACTAGCTGACGGCGGAGCCGCGACACGCGATGGCCACGATGTGCCGTTAGTTTCCTCGGGCCAATGAGAAGAGCTCCGCCGGCGCGGCGCTGAGGCCCTCTTAAGCCCGGTTTTATATGTCTCGAATTCAACTGTACAAACCGCAGCTGTTGTGCATCTTCGACAACGACTCGACCGACGTTACAATACGTTTTTTTTAATTCCTAGTGACACTTGGCCGTTTGCTATTCCGAGCAGTCGTTCCCTAACTGTACCGAGCGCCTTACCGATCTCTAAACGATTAAAGATTCAAACCGATCGCCGACTTACGTTCGCCCCGATCGTTCACTGAACGTACGGAGGGTGAGCTTTTTTTAAAATAATTTCTTCTGTCCGAACGAAAAATCGATCCGGGACAATCGGTACCGACTCGACGTATGACCGGCGAATCTTCTCCGGCGGAGTTTATAAGAGGGCGAGCTCTGTTACGAGAGAGATGCGAACCCGAGGAGAAAGATCGGCGTGGGTTCGTCGTTACGAAACAGCGAGACAGTAGTCGCCCGGTTATCGCGAGCGGGAGAGAGAAGGGATTATCTGCAGTACGTTAAAAATCGAGAGTGAAAGTGATCCACGCTCAGGATACGGGACCGGAACTTGGGATTTTTTTTCCCGAAGCACCGTGAAGCCAGGTATCTTCGACCGTTCGAGTCACCGCGGGGCCGTTCTGTAAAACCCAGGGGCCGGCTGCGTGCGTCATAGGTCCGGTTACTGAATTTTCTCTTTGCGGGTTCATCAACGCGGACGAACGATTCCTTGGAACCCTTCTTCGCGTCCTCTTCGTGTCTTTCGCGTGCGTTTAGAATTACCGAATTTTCTCTTGCTCGCGCCGAAGCGAGCCGGGGAAGGAAATGCGGGGCTGCGGTTGAGAGTTAAGAGGGCGAGTCGTAAAGACGATCATAACAGTCAACACCAAACGCTGCAGTGCGGTGAATCCGGTTCAGTTTTACTGATAGATGTATGCGGGTCATTCCCTGCCATTTCGAACTGGGTCTGACCAAGTTCTCATCTTGGGTTTAACCCGCGATTTTTTATATGACTGAACTGACTCTCAAAAACACTCAGATGTTGTATTAGATTTTTTACAACTGTTTATAATTATTTATGATGAAAAAAATGAAGTTATTAATCGCCATAATCTAATAATCTGAAAAAATTCTTAAATATCTAACATTTTTCTAACAACAGACAGCGGTGAAGTGAACCAAATTAGAAGAAAAAATCAGTCGATTGTGGGTTATCGCTTAACCATTTTTATATGCAACACAGCATTTTTGAGGATTATTCAAGATTTTCCCGAAGTTTTTTATTTGTTTTTTCTTTTTTAACTCTTCACAAAGATCTGCAAAAAATGTCCAAAGATGCTGTGTTGTACATTAAAATGGTCAAGTTACCCATAATCGATTGATGTCTTCATCCAATCTTTTTCACTGTTTTTTTAAACAGATATAAACACTCCAGCGCAAATCTTAAAATTTGTTATATTGTACATAAGATTTGTCAGAATTTGTTCATATTTTTTAATTGTGCTTCTAAGAGTCAGTTCAGTCATATAAAAAAACACAGGCCCAATCGGCGATAGGAACGGTCAGACCCAGGTTGGAATGATGGGAAATACCCCCTATATATATATACATACAAGAAGTTTTGTTTCGACGCTTTCACTTTCGAAACTCGGAGGAGAAAGATCGGTTGAAAAAACAAACAAAAAATACATCGAAACCCTAGTGCTATCATACAATTCGCTAGTATTTATTTCCTCGTCGTTACAGTGATCATCGATCCTTGCTAATCGGTTAACCCGACACTCATTAGACCTAGGGTTTTGCGTGCTCGTGTTCGCCAGCCACTTCGCACGACCAATAAATTAAGTAATAAATAAATAATCGACGGAGGAGGGACTGCGGCCAAATATAACCGAGACAGAGGTACGGGAAGAAGAAATTACCGAATCATCGGATGCAGGATTCGACGGACCGTCGAACAACCGTGGCTTCTCTTCTTCCGATACCTGAGGCCTCGCTGTGCAAGAGTTTCCCTCCAGCAATGACAATAGTTCGAACCGCTCAATTTTTCGCATTCATATTTCACCAACGTCCGTTTCCGTCACTCGAAGACACCACGATTTTTCGTCTTACCGACATTATCTCTAGATTTTTAATCGTACGCTCAAGCGAAAGACTCGCCGATACTTCCGCAACTCGTCGAACAGTCCTGGAGAGCGAGACGAAGTCGATGAGCCTCGAGGAATCGACTCGTGGTTTTTGTTAAATTTCTTCCCGAGGCCCGTCAAATTGGTCTCAAATCGAAGTTCGGGAGTTCGTTGACCTTTCGCGCCGATCGGGACTCAGAGCTTTCGCGCTTGCACCAATTTGTCGATGTCCTGATAGGTCGCGAGCATCGCCTGATTCTGCCTCTGACTCGGATCGTCGCGGGCAACGTCGCATACGGCGTAGGTCTCCTCACACCTAAGGCCGTCCTGTCCGTCCTTGGCGGCCTTCATGTACCTGAAGAAACGGAGTACGTCGGGATTGTCGCTGCTCGGCCTCCGCAGCTCGTTCAGTTCCCTCGACAATTGGGCTGAAACGAGATTCGAGTAGGGAGCGTATCTCGCTGGACTTCTGTACATGGCGCAGACGGCGAACTCCCGACAACCCTCGGTCGTGTGACCGAGCCTGGAGAACACCGCATCGAGACGCGACAGCAGAGGCGAGTAGAAGGGATCGTAGTTCGTCAGGAGCAGAGAACTCGTAGGAATCTCGTGGAATATCTGCGAATCGAAAATTAATGATTTTAGTAATCAATAAATCGTCGAAAGGGTTTACACATCGTAAAAAACTATTGTAAATTTAATGTACCGAACTGGAAGTTTTTATGCAAAAACTGGTACATCAAATTTAATGTACAATTGGGGTGAAATATTAATATACTTTTTCATTGAAATTAAAGTAATTTATCAAAATTAAAGTTCCCAATGTCTTTAAGACACTGAACCTTAAATTGTCATCACAATTGTACATGGAATTTAATACACCAGTTTTTGCATAAAAACTTTCAGCCCGGTACATTAAATTTCATACGAATTTTCTTCACGGTGTATCTTGACCAAAAAAAAATCCGGGATGGTCCCTAATTTGCCGACCTTGAAATCCTGCTTCTTGGAGGCTCCGCTGTTCGCCACGTGCCTCGTGTAGTAACGATCCGAATAAGAATTCACGTTCGTGACTCTGGGATCGACGAATCCGTATCTCGATGCGATTTCCGGTTTCGGAGTCTGGGCGAGCATGCTCTCGTCGTACATCGCCGAAGCCGGCAACGTTCCAAGGGGTTGACGAGTCATGTAGTCCTCATTGTAGAGGTCCGAATTGTCCTTGAACTCGAAGTTCTCTTCCGGCTGGGCCGTTGCCCCCTGCGAAGACGACTGACCGAAGGAAGAGACGCCTGAAAATGGTAGAGAAAAGATGTAGTTTTTTTGTTTCTTTTTTAAACGCTTTAACAAGAATTTATTTGAAAATTGGCGAACGGTATTAGAAGCTTTTTTTACACAAACTATTTCTGAAATTTCAAACACATCGGCGTTGCAATTTTACAGTAAAATTTTTGATGAACATTTTTGTAAATTTCAGGAAAAAGATTGGTAATTTTATTATCTGGTTTTTTTCAATTTTACGTAAAATGATATTCATATTCATTAATGTAAGTAATGTAAGCAAATTTCAAGTTCAAGCACATTAAATTTACGATGTATTTTTATAGTGCAAATTATGGGAAGATGACATATTTGGATCGACCGCTTACCTTTTTCAAGAATTTTACCGACACTGCCGATAATGCTGGGCAAGAAGAGCGCGAACAGCATGCTCTTGACCAGATGGGCGACGAACATCAACGGCAGCATGAGCTTCTTGAGGCCGAACGCTAGAAAATCAAGGCAAAGTCTGTTAAAAACGATTTTTTTCCGTCGAACGTAGCTGAAAGCAATAGACCAAAAAAAAAAGCCGGCGGATATGTGACAGTTAATTTTTACAAAAAAAAAAAAAAAAAATCGTCCAAAAATTGCAAAGCCTATCCCTTTCGAGTCAATTTTTCACGTTTTTCAACGTCCTCGAACGGCACGATAAAACGATTCTAAAACTTCGCACAAGGCCCTATCTTGTGTATTTTTTCCCGTAGAACACGATGGACACCCTGGATTTTTAATAGCTCCATTGGGAGCCGAGATATCGACCTTTGAAAATCACGAAAATGGACGTCTCGCCCCGGTCCCCCCTATATCAGTTAAAAACTTTCAGCCCGGTACATTAAATTTCATACGATTTTTTACAATGAAGCCTTATTTTGATAAACGTATATCACCGCGCCCCGGTTAATGCGACCATTTTTTTTTTCTCAGTGTAGGCGATGAAGAAATTTGTCGTGCATTATTAGCAGCTTCCCGAGCCAATCGAGCGATCGATGAAGAAAAGCCGTATCTCAATACCGAGCAAATCACGGCCTCGGTCGGTATCAGAAACTGTAATGAACTTTCTTCACGGTTACCGTCAAGTCCGATCGAAAGAAAGGTCTCGTCGGATGCTGTTACGATATCCACTGCCGATAAGACTCCTCATACAATCCTGCGTACCACCAGCCGTGAAAAAAGTCGATTACAGTTTTCATTACCGACCGCGTTATCCCACATGCTCCAACCTTCCACGCGCAGAAATGAAGAAACTAAAAAAGGAAAAAGCGAGATAAGAACAAGCAGTTCGTAGGAACGAAACTTACTTCCGAAGAAGGTTCTCGACTGTCTCGAGGTAACGAGCTCCTTCGGCACCGTGACCCTCAGCACGTGGTTCTTCGCGAACCTGTGAACTCTGTCGATAATATCATTTCTGTCGGATCCATTGTGCGTCTCGCGACGACCACCGGTCGCGTTCGACGTCCTGACGATCTGAACCGATTCGGTTATGTTGATAGTCCCGACCGCCGCCATGTCATCGATGAGTTCGCCGATGCCCTCCTTCAGACACGCCATCGTCATGCCACCCGCGCATTCCTCAGGTTCGTCCATTCGATTCGTCGTCAGGGTGCTTCCGGTCATCTTCGACAGATTGCCGAGTCTGTCGGCTTCGGCCTTGTGAAGATTCTTCCTGTCCGTGTGAATCATCCCGGTAACGTCGAGGTCGAATTTCGTCGGTTTGCTCAGAGCCGAATGAGGATGATCCCTCGTGTTCCCCAGTCCCGGACCGGCCTCTTTCTCCCTGTGATAGACGGGCCGCGGTTCCTCGTCCTCGACGATCCTTTGAGGAGCTTCCAACTGCAGCACCTCGTTGATCTCCGCATTTTCCATCCCATTCGGTGGTCCATCGATCTCGATGAGCTCGGCCCCGTGGGAAGATCTCGACAGACTGGCGAGGCTCAGGATCACGAGGACCAACGCGCTGCGGCGGTCTCTTCTTTCCTCCCGACGGTCCATCGTCCGCAACATCTCCGACTCTTCGGCTCCTCAGGTTCTACGGCTGCCACCACGAGCCCCTTTTCCGCCACAGGTGTTACCACAGTTGAGCTTGCATCGCGAGCTTCGATGCGATTCTTCCGCCAGCCTGCAACGAATTTGACATCTTAAATTCCCTCATCAGCAGCGATTTTGTCAATTTTAGGAATCGGGTTATTCGTCGATCGGAATTACCGGATGTTTGTCTGGCTGCGAAGATCTTTAAAATACTTGAGACGAAACCGTTAGTCGCGCGTTTACGTGAGTGGGCTCGCTAAAAGTTCGAGTGTGTGCGACACACACGTATGGACGAAGGACCGGCGGATGATATCGAGGTGACGAGACCGCATTCGTGCCAGCTCGCCCCGGGCGAGAGTCAACCTCAAAATTCGGTGAGGCCGGCCCGTCGGGGGAATCCCCCGATCTCCCCCCATCGTTACGATCGTCGCGGTTCCGACGGTCCTTTATGGGCCACCGGTGTCGCTCCAGCGAGCTCTCTTAACAACCGGCTCTGTAAAACTCGCCACCAAAACTAAGACCCACCAAAAATATTGCCGAAAAAAAAAGAATTGGAACGTCCGATGACCGGACTGCGTACACGCGCGGTACCGCGGAAACGTTATCGGAGCGCTTGTTACTTTAGTCGAGCTATGAATGTAATTATCTAACAAGGAAAATTTAATAATACGTTTGGTTCGAAAGAAGCGTAAACGGATCGGATAAGCATTCACCGGCGGGTGAATGTACCGTCGCGGCCGGCAACTTCGCACACCTTACAATCCAATTCCACGGACCTAATTACGAGGATTAAACGGTCTTCCGTAATATAATTGACGGTAATAATGACGGATAAAAAGTAAATGGGGCACGAATTCCTGTGCCGATTGTCGTTATCGACCGGTCGCTCACATACGCGGTTCGTTCATCAAAATCGTGACATTTTTTTTCCAAAATGATCGTCGACCGATAATGTATAGTTTTACAATTAACTTACTGTTAAACTAGCATCGGGCGCGTTCATCCAGTCAAATCCCACCGTTCTCCAGTTCTGGGTCACGCGAAAACGTCAACCGGTTAAAATATTATTAAAAAAAAATCGGCGAACAGAGAAGGAGATCCAGATCTGCTTTATCACTTATGATCCTAGAGGCTCTTGTATATCCTAGAGGCGCGATGTATATTCGTGCGGGAAAAATTGATTTGGCGTAGGAGTCACGTCGGAGAGTCGTGCTCGACGGACGACACGGTACTGGCGAGCGGAGCCGAGGAATCGGCTGGACTAACCGATCTGGGTTACCCGGCCATCCGTCCGTCGCTGCTTCTGCTGCTGCTGCTGCTGCTGCGTTCATTCGTATCGTGGTAGCGTAGGTATAGAGTTTATCGTCGATCCTCCTTCCTTCTCGCCGGTCCTCAGCCGCCTCCTCGAATCTCTTCGTCCGCCTCGTTTGCATCGTTCTTCACCGTCTCCCAATTCGATACTCCTTCTTCGGATGGTCTCGGTGCGTCCCTCCTTCGCACCTGCCGAAACAGCATGAACTTCTTCATCTTCACCGGCCACGGTAAACATTCCGAAGTGTACTATAGCGGATGCTTTGGAATTTGTAGTATAATGTATGATTTTGTGTCGACAGTCCCCAACCTGAGCCAAAAAGGCGAGCTGGTTCATGGTTTTTTCCATGCTGTGCAAAATCGGTCGGGAATGAGAAATGTCGAATTTTGAACCAAGCACGCTATTGAGGAATCTAGCATTTGATAGGTATGTGGTGATTTTTATTCATTTATTCATTTATTTATTTACGGTAATATGATAAAGAAAATAAGAAATGGGAAGTTGCCGATGAAAATATAAACGTGTGCCCATCGATCAATATAGTTGAATTACTTTCTTAGCGCAGTCAATCGATTTGTTGGTAACTAATTTTTTGGCCCACCAAATAAATCACCCGCAGCGCATTCGTCTACCCAGTCGCTTCGATCAGCCAATTAGGCACATTTCTTCTTGTATCGTAGAGAGTCCAGGCTTTTTGGAACTCGATGTACTCGGCATCGAGCGCGCGTACCCGTTTCCGAGAACAACATGAATTTTCTTGAAAAGCGTCACATATCGATGCGTCACAGGACACAGCTCGAATCTCATCGGTTCAATCGCTCGCCTATATACCGAAGTCCATATAAAGCATACGAAACATGCGTACTTGAGTGTATCCCTCGATATATACCGAGTTCCGTTACGTTAATGTGACTTTTTTTGTTCCCCGCGTAACGTACGTATGTAACGGTCGAGTTGGCCGGTCACACCGATGCCAGGGCGAGCTCAAGCTGGCGTGTCGCATTTTGCCTTTCGATTATACGAACGTCCGAGTTCGACGTTTGATTATCGTTATTATCGGGCGACCGGAACGCGTACGTTCGTTTGCTGCTGAGCTCATGGGGAGAACAGTCCGCCGAACGAGAACGATATAGATGAAGACACCGAGAATTTCCGGCGCAAGGAGGACGCTTCCGTCCTCCTTCAATCAATTCTTCAATCAATGAACACGCAAGACCGACGATGAAGTTTTGCGACCATTCGAGAATCAGCTAATGCCAACCCGGCGGGACAAAGTTTGGTCGATGTTGTTCGACGAATGAAACGAAGCGCACAAGACCATAACGGTACCGGGCCTTTCTTCACTCCGGTTGTGTTTTTTTTTTAACCAGAATCGCTACAGCCCCCCCGATCATCGTCATCGGACTGTGGCCAAGCGAGTCACAAATTTGACTTTCCAAGAACGTCTGTAGAAAGCGATCGGGAAAAGTTGTTGGAGCCAATGAGCTCGAGTAAGCGACAAGATTTTGGTGGTCATGCAAGTTTTATGCTTCCTCACAGAGGAAGCTATGTTTTCATAGAAAAAAATTCTAGATAGTAGTTTTAGAATACTTACAATAGTCGGGAACATCGAGAAGCCTGATTTTGCGGATGTGTGTCGATGTGTGGCAGACTTGAATCGTTTAAAACGACTATAACTGCAGACGAATATAACATTTTGATCGAAGACCTTTGGTATTGAATTTGGACGAAATCCATCCAACCGGTCCGATTTTGCTTTTTTTGAAAAACGACTAAAATCCACAAATTTGAGTTTACCATTTCCTACAATAAATGTTGGTGTACATTTGGATCCTTTTAATCTTACGAGATGTAGAAATGTTTTTGTGTTGCGACAAAAGGTGTAAAGTAATTTGCACATCGCTTCCTCATTTATTACAGTTTTGCGCACAACTTCCTCCATGAGGAAGCCAACATCGATCAACGAACGAAAGCTATGCGCAAAATTTTTTAAATTTACCGTCGATTCGATTGTATCTCGCCGATTCCGTGATCCACCCACGCGTTTCATGTCCTCCTGTTCTCGTTCCAGGAATCCATACACCGCGTGACTGCCGACGCGATCCGGCTTGCTTGGGCGGTTCCGGAGGGGGTCATAAGCCTCCGACCGGGGAACGACGCACATGATACAAGAGACCTTTACCGAGCGACACACAAGCTTCTCCTCGATCGTCCGTAAAAACGTGCGTACCCCTCACACAACCGAAGAACGACAAGACTGGCGCCCAGCCAAATCTGTCAGTGGGTCAGTCGCGCCGAGGCCAATGGACTTGAACTTACGTTCTCCGGCACACCTGGTCGACCTTGAGGAGGGACACATATTCGATACCCGCTGGAAGGAGGTCGCTTGCTCGGAGCGCCCTGGACTCGACGTGCTCTCTCGACCCGACGCTCATTTTCAAACCACTTAGCGGCTACACGCGACGCCGTCAATATATATATACTTTTTTAAGTCCACACCAGCTACGGAGAGAGTGCAGGATGATCGAGGTGAGTTCAAGCTCTAGACTACTATTGACAAGTGTTTACTGTCGGATGCTGAAAATCTGAGAGAAAAATGACCTACTTATTATTTGACGTCATGATTGCATATTAAGCAAACATTAGTGTAAAATTGAATGACAATTTCATGTAATTTCATGTACAATTGTGATGAATAATTAATTATAAGTGGATTTAAAACATTAGATATATTTTATTTTTAATAATTAACTTTAATTTCAATGAAAAACTATGTTCATTTTTCATCACAATAGTACATTAAATTTAACATACCAATTTTTTTTTACAGTGTATATCGTTCGCAGAACGATAATCAGCTAAAGGTTGGAGGGATGTGGTGATTGGGACCAATCTTTGGAATGTAAATAATTCAAGCGTCGTAAACCTCGATTAAACAAGTAATGGCCTTTCGGCGCACGTCCGAGTGCGTTTATTCTCACGACAATGTCTGACAAACTCGGGAAGCTTGGCGCGGAGGATATTCGAATACCGGTCGAGGATCCATGGCCATTTCTCATCGTCGTCACGATCAGCATTGCGAATCTACGTTCGGAGTCGTCACCGTCGATGCCTGTGACCTCCATAATAGGCCGAGTAGGGTCCGTAACCGTGGTAGCCGCCGCCGTAGTTGAGTACGTCGTTTCTATGCATCCAGCCTGGATCATCCTGACCGTATCCTGTAGAAGACATCATTCGTATTACGATAGACATAACATTTTTTAAAGTGCACTCGCACTTGATATAGACAAGGCACTATTGATATCGATAATGCACTATTGTTATCGATAATACACTATTGATATCGATAATGCACTATTGATATCGATAATGAAATATTGATATCGATAATGAAATATTGATATCGATAATGAAATATTGATATCGATAATGAAATATTGATATCGATAATGCACTATTGACATCGATAAGATACGGTTGATATCGATAAGACACGACTGATATCGATAAGACACGATTGATTCGATAATGCACTACTGATATCGATCCTCACCAGTTGGATAGTCGACCGGCGCTTCGGCGGCGGTTCCCCATGCCGAATAGGGATGCGCCGGGGCGTGAGGTGAAACCTTGCAGATCTTGAGATGCTTGAGTATCCCTGGCACGAAGAGACCACCGATAACGATGAGCTTCTTGATAAAGTGAACACCGACGAGTATGGGAAGCACCAGAAGCTTGATCTTAACGAGATTCAACAGTATAAGTACCGGCAATATCAAGTTCTTCTTTTTCTTGAAAAGGCGCCAGTCATCTGCGAAAATAAATAGTACGTCAAGTTCGAGAGAACCGTTGTCTGGCTTTCCGTGTATTGTTTAATTCATCTGTTTCTATCACTGTCTACGTTTGGCATGCCAAGTGTATTTTAGACGTATCATATATGTTCCGTTACCCTCTGTCCTGTGTGCCTTAATTCACACTTTTTGTCATTAGTTAAATTCGAGATCCATTTCCAGAAAAAAACCAAAAATGTTCTCTGTAACGTCACTTCCGGTTTGGAAATCTAATTTTTCGTCCGGAAGTGACGTCATGTAGGAAATACGAAGTGATGTATGTTCCATATAAGGTCACTGCCGTTATGAAACCGAAAATTACGTTATAGAGAACCGTTTTTTTTTTCTCGGCAATGTATCTCGAATGTATCCACAGAAATGAATGAATGAGGGAACAACGGTTGTGAAGCACAAGCGTAGCAGAATCGTTTAGCGCGGGGTGCCAGCAACATGTGTGTGGCTGACCCAGAATTTATTGCGCGCACGAGCCGCCACTCGTCGCTGTACTGCGCGGAATTATCGGAATGCTCGTATGCTTAAATACACACTCGAGAAGATTCTAAAGCGGCGTCAAGCATCGTTATACCGCGCTCGTGCTCGAGCACGGGAGAAAGGCATATAATTATATCAAGCTATATAAAATTGAAAATAAAAAAACTTAAAGTTCATACAACTATCTCTAGATATATTCTATATCTAGAGCGATGGGACAGTGACAAAAGAAGCCGAAGCGTAAAATCGAAACGACCTTCGTTAAGGCTGTCCGTTTCATGCAAAAACTACTCTGGAATGTGAAGCGCTGGGCAAAAAGACCGGAGCTACTTGCTACAAGATTTTATGACTCCAAAGTGACCGTTCCTTTCTCCGGACGGTCAACTACACATGCTACACGAACGGTTTTGCCGGACCAACGCTTGAAGTATGCATTTTTTTTTTTTTTTTTTAAGTCGTAAAATATTTTTAAACTATTGTAAACGGAGAATGTAAACGGACCGAGCGGACCCCTCTGCATCTGCGCCATCTCGTCCTCGTCGAGAATGATCGGACCGGAGGCGAGGGCCCTGGCGCCTGCGGGTTGATCGAAGGTGTACACCAGAGCGCGCCGGGTCACCAAATCCTCAGCGACGTCTCTCACGAACCTCAGCGTCTCCACGACGCCGAAACGGAGATCCCGAGGAATTTCCGGAAGCACCGATTCGGCGCTCGTCGGCGGTATCCTTATGACCTTGAACGGCCCGTAGGTGATCTCCTGCGTCAATCACCGATCAATGAAAAAATCTGATAAATTTTTTAACTGATAAAAAAAAATCCTCGAATACCTTTTGTCTCACGACTTCATTGAGCCACCGTACAACCCTGTACTTCCCGCAGATGAGAACGTCCCTCTTGATTACGCAGTCCCTCCGGCACCGTTCCACAAACTCGTTCGGCGACGATTCCTCGATAACCTGGGCCGATGAGTGTCCCGAGCACAGAAACACGATAATAGCACACTTAACTAGCCTGGCCAGCAGAGTCCCACGCACTCCCGCGACCTGCGATCCTCGATTCCGCGACCTTTCGCGCACCGGCCTCGAGGCTCGACACTGCATCTTCCTTCTCCTCGATTGTCCTCTCGGCCTATTGAGGAGCCTCGCGAATCCTTCAACTCGAGACGCCGAATTCCATTCACGGAACAAAGTCACAAGTCATGGTTTTTAGTTCTTAGCGATGACGACGCTGAGCCGAACAGTCCGATGCACGGACGCGCGAATTCGTCGATCTTCGGGACGTCCAATAATTCATTGACGATCCCCGTTCGATCCGGGGGCGGGGGGAGGGGGGGGGGTGTTGATAAAAAAAATAAAAATCGCGATGCACGTGGTGGAGCCGCGACCGGCGGAATCGCGTGACTGAGATTAGCTGAAGGTCCCGAAGCTCACTGGTCGTGCTTAGAAGATCTCTTCTCCATATATACGAGGGACATATAGGTCGGTGGGGGTAGCGCGGTCCACGCGGCTTAGATCCATTCTGCAGCAGGCTGGAGATTGCAACGGCGCGGTTCTCTCGAGCCGGCTTGCATCTTCGTTCGGTCCACGGTGGACGCGAGTGGCCGGACCGCGACGACTACTGGGACTACTATATAGGACATTATCGTCGTCGCGAGCTCCTTCGTATGTCCGACGAGCCTCGCACATGTTCTCTCGGCGGAGATAAAACCGCAGGTCGCGTTCCAGCATCTCCGGCAGTCCCGACGGCTTATCACGAGCGCGTACAGCAGAAACGATCGAAGTATATGAATTCAATCGATCGGAAATAAAAAAATAAAAAAAATAAAAATTGCTCCGGTTACTCCTCATCAAGCCCGTAAGGACAGTTCGCAGAAGCAGGACGGCTGCTTCGCGCGCGTCTGTGATCTCGTTAATCGTCCGGACAACCGAGCAGACCGCGCACGTTATCCGTACGGGAGTTTCTCAGGCGCGTCACGTCCGAGACATCGCGATTTTAATTATGACGGAAAAACTGACCGGTGTGTCCAGTGGAATCGTTCGCGGCCGCCGCAGGACGATCGTTACGACATCGGGGTCATCGGGACGAATCGAACGGAGATGTGGGGGGAAAATGAAATAGGAGTAAAAATAAGGGAAATAATCGACGAGCCATGATAATCGGCGTGGGATCGATTATCGGCGTCAGCTGGTTTGTGGCTCGTGTCTTATCGACCCGGCAGTCTCGACGCCGGTTCTTTCGCCGAGGTCGGCGGGATGACGAAAAATCCGATGCACGACGATTGCTAAGTGCGTTGAAAGGCTGCGCGCGCCGATCACTGTGCGAAACGCCGCCGCAGCCTCTTTTCCCGGACCGGTTTGTCCCTTGCCCGTTCACCGATCGCTGTTTCCGGTAGATCGTCGTTAAGGAATCGTCGAGGCGAGCCGAGGAGTTGATCAGTTGGATGGACGAATGCGCGATGACGAAAAAGACGACGAAGTGCGCGGCTGATCCTCCGTCAAACCTTCGACCTGATTCCAGCATTATTGACGAAGAACCCTGCAGTCCAATTTCTCTTCGGCTCGTCCGGTAAAGTAAAGTAAGTCAGTGCAAAAAAGATCTTTGCCGCGGGACCTGATTCTCAGTAATCTCCGGAAAGTAAAACTCCCGGGGACTTCACATCGTCCTCCACTATGTTGATGTAATCTCACGTGGCGAGGTCACCGAGGCGTAACAGAAACCTCGGAAGGAGGTGTTCGGATGAACACCTCTTGCTTGACATTGTCGCGATGCGACAATGTCAAGCAATATAAAACACGCGATCATCCCGTTTAATGACACGCGAGTCTCCGACACTGTGGGAATTAAGGTAGCTGCTGCACGGAACACTGCACACAGGAAAATAATTAATTTGTCGGGCGTCCCGCAAATACATATTCATTTGGTTTAAATAAATATTTATTTGATGTAAATAAATATGTATTAGATGTAAATCAATATTTATTTAATTTGAATAAATATTTACGTAATTTAAATAAATATTTATGTTATTTAAATCAATATTTCTTTTACTTTGAAAAAACCTAACAAAAACGTACTATCATGGAAATTTACATTTACCCGTCGTTCTTGCAAAACCATCGCGATTATTATTTCTCTTGATTCAGGACTCATGCAATGATATAAAACAATTTCCTTTACTGCCAATAAATGCATTCAATTTTGAATAAACTATTCTAAAAATTGAGCACTCATTTCGCACCTTAATTCGATGCGTTGCCGGGACCCTAATCGCACCTGTTTCGCGAACGCGCATGCGTTACGGCGACGATGTCAGGACGCCGGCGCTTTCCAGCGAGGAATTCCTGCGTAAAAAAAGGAGAATGGTCGATTTACGGAGTACCGAAGACGGGAGCAGAATGAGTGAGCGTCTTGAGCAGCGTCATCGTCGGATTCCCGTCCCGCGAAATTACGATGAGAAGAAGTTCTCGTATAGTCGAGTACCCTGAGGCGTTAGGCGTTTCGTGGAAGGCGATCTCCGCCGTCAACGCACTTTGCGGCATCGGAACGCATCTTTTTTGTCATCGACCCACTTTAGCGGACTTGGCCGATATCGGTAATCAATAATCATATTACACACGTGAGCGTGCTCGCATTTCCAGTGCCTCGATTCTCGTCGCCAGGTACAGATATAGAGTGTAACATAAGGCCGGAAGCAAAGCTATCCAGGCCGCGGATGTTTAGTCATTTATTTTTTTATTGAAGAGTCTTCCTTCTCGTATCTCGAAGATATTTTGTTTTGATCGAAATCTTACTATGTTGCAAAGTGGAGAGGCGAGTATCGAAGGCTCGGAATCATCTCGGCTCTGCGCAGCGAACAGTAATTGCATGGCTGTGTCGATCAATCATTGGTACTCGAGCGATCATAATTATCAACTATAAAGTATAGTCGCTGGCCTGAACTGTTGCATGCAATATCCGCCGATTCTCATCTTCGATAGCCCATCGGTCTTTTCTCTGGATGTCAAGGTTAGTGGCAATGTGTCTGGGCGGCTCATGATTAATGCGTCATTATTGCACACCTCGAAGTTACCGAAGAATTATTACGAATTATTCGAGGGAAGGTGCGGTAGGTCAGACGAACTGGCTCCAGGGTTGTCTTATTACACATTCTGCCTCCTCACTTTCTTCTTTTTCCACTGTCGATGTACGAGTTCCCATTTCCGTGTCTCTTGCGAAAATTGTCGATGACTGAAACTGTTACATTTACGACGAATAATTAATAATCGGAAGGTGCGGTAGGTCGGACGAACTGGCCCAAGGTTTGTCTTATTAGACATGTTGCCTTCTCATTTTCTTCTTTTTCCACTGTCGATGTACGAGTTCCCATTTCCGTGTCTCTTGCGAAAATTGTCGATGACTGAAACTGTTACATTTACGACGAAACATTAATAGTCGGAAGGTGCGGTAGGTCGGACGAAATGGCCCAAGGTTTTTGTTATTACACATTCTCCCTCCTCATCTTGTTCCTTTTCCACTGTCGATGTACGAGTTCCTATTTCCGTGTCTCTTGCGAAAATTGTCAATGACTGGTAGTGTTACAATTACGCCGAATAAATAATAATCGGAAGATGAGATAGGTCGGACGAACTGGCCCAAGGTTTATGTTATTACACTTTTTGCCTCCTCATCTTCTTCGTTTTCCACTGTCGATGTACGAGTTCTCATTTCCGCGTCTGTAGCGAAAATGGTTGAATAGTTACATTTACATTAAATAAATAATAATCGGAAAGTGCGGTAGGTCGGACGAACTGGCTCAAGGTTTGTGTTATTACATATTCTGCCTCCTCATCTTCTTATTTTTCCACTGTCGTTGTACGAGTTTCCATTTCCGTGTCTCTTGCGAAAATTGTCGATTACTGGGACTGTCAGATTTATGTCGAATAATTAATAATCGGAAGGTGCGGTACGTCGGGCGAAGTGGCTCAAGGGTTGTCTTATCACACATTCTGCATCCTCATCTTCTTCCTTTTCCACTGTCGATGTACGCGTTCCCATTTCCGTGTCTCTTGCGAAAATGGTTGATGACTGGAACTGTTTACATTTATTTCGAATAATTAATAATCGGAAGGTGCGGTATGTCCGACGGACTGGCTCAAGGGTCGTCTTATTACACCTTCTGCCTCCTCATCTCTTCCTTTGCCACTGTCGATGTACGCGTTCCCATTTCCGCGTCTCTTGCGAACATTGTCGATAACTGGGACGGTTACCTATGTTTACGGCGAATAATTAATAATCGCGATAACTGGAGCAAGCGAAGGCGCCAGAAACGGACAGCGGGATCGTCAAGAGCAGAGCGCAATGTCCTCGAGAAGACGCGGCTGTGGAATCGTTGGAATTAATTGATCTCGTTGTCGTTTATTTTTCATAATAAATGAGCTCTCGAAACTTGGTCGCTGGAAAAGGTAACAAAAAAATTTTTTGTGTGTCGAGAGGCGTGTCGCGTGTTAGAGGCAGTTTCAATTTGTGCCATTTTGTTAAACCGTGGCTCGGCGGGAATCTTCACGTACGCGCACAGTGCACGTGAACATTGGCAATCGCGTCGAGAACTTTGTTTTTTTTTTTTTTTTTTGGTCGTGCCTTTCATTTTCGATCCCGCTGGATAAGCGTGCCCGAGTTGGCGCAATTCCGACAAGTGGGACACGCGTACTGCCGGTTACTTGTAATACTAGTCATATGGGCAGACATCCGAGCGCATGAAAACAGCAATTTCTCGATAATTGTTGACGCTGCTCGATCACGGTGATTGACGCTTTTAACTCGCGCTTTATGTCGTTTATCGTGGGACACGAATGCCCGTGTGACGACTCGAATGAGCAACAGCCGACGAGGACTCGCTGTTTATATAAAAAGTCGTCGAGGTAATGTCATCAAACCGCTTGGCATGTGCCTCTCGTTGAAAGCATGTGATGAGGCTTATGAATTTCTGACCCCAGGGCTGCAATTGTAAAAGACTCATTGAGTGTCGACCGTATCGCCAAACCGCGAAGCATGTCTCACTACAGGCTACGAAGTAACTAATTGTGACATAAAAATTAAACTATTATTATTTTGTGACCCCGAGTGGCGCAGTACCGTTCATACCAGGTGTCACGTGTTACTTTCAAGCACCGAATGATAAATGGTAGGAGATCTACGTTGATCAGATCGATGCACCAATTTTTAGTGGCGACTATCGACGAGCCTCACACGGGAAAAAAAGTACATGCGACATCGGTAGGGTATGATTTACGCCAAATTTATTCCAGAAAAGAAAAACTCATTTTCGCTGAAAAATAACTACGTTGGGGATACAACATGTAACCGTAATCTTATATACTATACACTATGTAATGTAATCTATGTCTACTATATACTATGTAATCATATGTACTATACGTGGTTTCGCAAACTCATTTATCACAGAATGTCATTTTCGGTTTGAAATTCTAATTTTTCACCGGAAGTGACGACATACCGGAAATACGTCACTTCCGGTTCGAAAATCTCGATTTTATGACCGGAAGTAACATCACACCGAAAATATATCACATCCGTTTTGAAGATCTCATTTTTCTACCGGACGTGACGTTTTCTCGTATGACGTTACTTCCGGTCGAGAAATTAGATCTTCAATCCGTAAATAACATTTTTTCGGTATGAAGTTACTTCCGGTGGAAATATTGTATTCCCAAACCGAAAGTGACGTATTTCCTGGCCATATACACAGCTTTTACCCATTCACGAATATATTTGTTTGCCTAGATCTAATTTCCGTCAAGGGGAGGGGGAACCGCAACTATATCAGATACATAACTCGCCGGTGATGAAGAGTGTTCCAGATCGCTACAAATTCTCGACCGGCCAATCTCACCGCCGCACATATAATACATCAAAGTCGTGCCATTAAACTTTGATACTTTTTGCATTACGATATCGAATATAGGACAGCGATAAGAGTTTCGAGCGCGTGAACTTCCCCCAAAGCCAACAGCTTGCATTCGCCAAAGCGAACCGTCGGGGGACAAGTTCGAAGAGCCCGCGGCGGATCCTGTTCGATCGGCGGCTTCCCTGCCACGGGAAAATTTCCGATCGCCTCCGCGCAGTCGGACAATCTCTCGACGCTCAGAGCCGAGGACCGGGCGCCTCTGCTGCCTTTCCGTCCGAGACTCCGACTCTTATTAAAGGTGGTACACCATCTCGTGGTATATCTGGAAAGCGCTCGGGCTCACCTCGTGGGCGTCGCGTGCGCGCGCAGGCCGAGTTATCGATGCGGTCATCGCGTGTGTGGTGAAACGTACGTGCACGAAACTGTACATAGCGAGAACGAGCCGGTGAAGAGAGAGGACGAGAGCCGAACGACTGGTTCGCCGGTTGGAACGAGCGGGATGGAACTCACGCACACACGCCGATGACGAAGCTGTTGTGGGAGGAGAAGGGTGCGGCGGGGCTCAGCACGCATGCACGAAAGCAGGGATAGCGGCAGAGCCGGGAAAGAGAGAAAGAGAACTGGACTCTGGAGAGGCTTGTCTGGCACCGCTGCTGCTGCTGGCCAGTGGTCGGTTGTGTATCTGTGAGAAAGTGGTGTAACTGTTAAAACCTTACTGTAAGTTTATCCATCATTAAAACAAACATATAATTAAAAATATTTTTTTAATACAAAGAGGTTTTTCAGCGGGCGATAAACGGTCGTGGAGTTAACATATTTTGTTGTAGGTGAACGAGGAAGAAATCGGTAAGTCGGCCGAGGAAGCGCGAGAAGAGAGAAGAGGAATCGCCGCAGGGAAGAGATCGGGCGCAGAGGTAGAGGAAGCGGAATAAGAAGAAAAAGAGGAAGGGAACAGTGAAAGGTGCGACGAGGTAAACAGGTGGAACGAGACATTATTTTCGTGGCGCAAAGAGGAGAATTCAAAGAGGCGACCAGCTATGTCGAAACCAGAAGCGGTGAGTCTCGAGGACGCCAGGGCAACCAGAATAGACATTGACAAGCCCAGATGGGACCAGAAGACATATGTAGGAAGAGCCATGCACTTCCTGTATCTCACCAATCCGCTAAACGTTTTTGCCTCGGAAGATCAACTCGACCGGGCCCGCGACGTCGTGTCGAAGTACAGGTGAGTTATGCCGATTATGCGGTGTTATGAAATGAACCGACTCGCGGCACGCTAAACAGCTCCAGATGTTAGAACTCGCCGGATACCTCGCCGAGCGGAAAATATGCAAAGTAACTCGAGGCACGTTTCACAGAGATTTACGATAAACCGACATCGTTTTTTTTTAATCCATCATCGCACATTGATAATAAATAGGGTTGAATCAACTAAAGATTCGAAAAAAAAGATTGTTTTTTTAAAATTAATTCACTGAAATATTTTTGAGGAATTGAAATATTTTATTCGACCAGTTCAATATGTATTTGAACGTTCTTGCCCGAATCTTTAGCTTATTCAAACGCATTTTTTTATCAGTGTATTCAGTGAATATGGGTTTACTTATTTTTATAGTAATAATTATTATTATAAAGGATGAACTTTCACCGACTGATTTACTTATCTCGGAAACGTACACTGTAAAAAAAATTGTAAATTTAATGTACAATTTTGATGAAAAATGAATATACTTTTTCATTGAAATTGAAGTAAATTATTAAAAATGAGGTATTTCCAATATTTTTAATACACCGAACATTAATTTTTCATCACAATTGTACATGACATTTAATATACCAGTTCTTGCATAAAAATGTTTAGCACGGCGGTACATTAAATTTCATACGATTTTTTACAGTGTTATTGTCGAGGCTTCGATGCATTTAAATCGCTTATCTTTCGCGGGACGAATAAAAATTATTGGACTTCCTGGCCATCGCTCGAGGCTGCGTGCGAGCGCGCATTAAAGCCGGTTTTCGTCGGCGAATTTCCAATATAAAAAGGTCACGGCACTTCGGGTTCAACGAACAAGGGGCGACGCAGCGGATCGATCGCGCGAGACGAGATACTCTCTTGGCAGTCCCGCGATTACGAAATATTACGTCGGCGCGCACTCCCGAGGAGTCTCGTTTATCACAGCTCGCCTTTACCAAGCGGGAGTCTAATGTTTTATCAACTGTCTCGCACAGCCGTGAACGCCGTTTATCACAGCTGTCGACATCGCTTAAGTTTGCTTTAACTTGTTTTTCATTTTCTTCTTTTTTTTTGTTATTTTTATTTTTTAAATATTTTTCAGGAAAGGAGAAACCTTGGATCGTCTGAAAATCACCGAGGACGAACTATGGTCGAGCAAGTATCTGTACGACAGCGCTTATCATCCGGACACCGGAGAAAAGATGGTACTCATCGGAAGGATGAGCGCCCAGGTTCCTATGAATATGATCATCACCGGCTGCATGATGACCTTCTACAAGTACGAAACAAAATTTCTCCGAGACAAGCATTTTTTTTCCTCGCACTGTCAGAAATGCACGAGACAATTTAATTATAATTTTTGGTATCCGGCGCATGCGTCACACGCCTCGATTTCTCTTATTCCAGAAACGAATTCCATTATTGAAATATCCAAACGGGTATTTGAGTGGCAGAAGTTCCGTTATAAAATATCCAAACAGTAGTCTGCACTATCTACGTAGTGAATATTCGACGCACCGCGAAAGATAAGACGCTCAGTCCCGATCCGTAATAACCTTCTCAGTCAGTTACTTCGGTTTTACACAACCCGAAACAAAATTACTCCGAAACAACCATTTTTATTTTTTTCCTCGAATTGCCGGGAATGCGTGAGATATTTTTATTACAATTTTCCGTATCCGGCGCATGCGCAGCACGCCTCGCTTTCTCTAATTCCAGGAACGAATTCCATTACTGAAATGTCCAAACGGAAGTAAAAAAAATATAATATCCAAACAGTAGTCTACACAATCTACATAGTCGGAATTTGATGCACCGCGGAAGATAAGACGATCAGCCCTGATCCGTAACCTTCGCGGTCAATTACTTCAGTTTTACACTGCCCGAGCGATCCACTTTCGAAAGTACGACCCACGATACGGGCCCAACAACAGAAACGGAGCATGTAAACGACAATCTCGTTCGACTTTGAAATAGTGACCCGATACATATATCTATATGTTTGTCGTGAAACTCGTGCTTACGCGCGATCCCACGCGTGACGCATGAAACCCACGTACACAGAGACTCATCTCTTCACACAGATAGAATCTTTTCTGTTATATGATGCATGGCAAATTAGACGGCGAAAAAAAAATTTGCTAGCTCGAGATGTTCTTCAGTGTCCGACACATCATATTCATCACGTCGGTAAAACAGCTATTTAAAAAAAAGCCTTATAATTTTTTATCCAAAAATTCTTGAAAATTTTCGACGAACGGAAACGCTTTGAATAGAAGATTTTTCGAATTATAGTTTCATAGTAAACTTTCTTTAATTTGGCTATAAAAAAAATGGAAAAAATGATTCTAAAAATAATTCATTTAGATAAGCATCGAGCGATTGAGATAAATATTTTTTCACCACCAGAGGCTTCGAACTCGAGGATTCAATTTCAGACAATTCTAATAATAGAAACAGCGGGGTAGAAAAAAATCTACATGTTGTACGTTCGTTAACAGGTCGACACCGGCTGTTATCTTCTGGCAGTGGTGCAATCAGTCGTTCAACGCGGTGGTGAACTACACGAACCGTAGTGGTGCGAGTCCGATACCGGTGGAGACTCTGGTGCAGAGTTACGTCGGTGCTGTCGGTGGTGCGGTTGCCACCGCCCTCACCCTGAATCGGCTGGCGAGACGTGCACCACCTCTGGCCGGTCGACTCGTTCCGCTGGCCGCGGTTGCAGCCGCAAATTGCGTCAACATTCCACTCATGAGAATCACGGAGCTCCGCGACGGTATAGATCTTCACGACGAGGAGGGGCGCAAAGTCGGGAACAGCAGAAAAGCTGCACGCGAGGCGATAGCCTCGGTAACCCTATCGCGGGTCCTCATGTCGTCGCCTAGCATGGGTATGCAAACATTGTTAATTGTAGTAATTTTTATTTTAACATCGGCGATGCCTCTCACCTCGCTCTACATCTTCACGATTTTTAACACGTTAAGGATGCTTCACACATACATTCCCAACCAAAAGTTTAAGTCGATAAAAATTTCAGTACTTCGCGATATGCCAAACATCTGAAAAAATCAGCCGAATTCTAAAACATCAACGAAAGAATTTAAAATCAGAAAATAAACGGTTTCCAGAGTTTTTCAAACAATTAATTTGTTAATAACTTTTTGGCATTATTGTTGTGCAAAATCAATGTTCTTGACATCGTTAATACAGCTGATTTTTTTTCTTCAGATTTTGAGCATATTACGAAGTACTGAGATTTTTATCGACTTAAACTTTTGCTTGGGAATGTATGTGTGATGCATCCTTAAATAATAACACGCCCCTCTGGCAATTAGCGTTAGATACGGGTCATGGTTTGATCGTGAGAAAAGGTGGCTCCACCTACATATGATTTTTTGTTGTCAGTTCTGGCACCGGTGTTGATGAACTTCCTGGAGAGACGCAATTTGCTGAGCCGAGCGAAATGGGCCGCGGCACCGATACAGCTGGCTGTCTGCGGTGTCTGCCTGACCTTCGCCACGCCGCTGTGCTGCGCCCTGTTCGCTCAAAAGGTACCGATATCCGTCGATCGACTCGAACCGGAAGTTCGGGAGCAGTTGCACGCTCGGGATCCAAACGTGAAGACGGTAATTTACAACAAGGGTCTCTGAAGAAATCGACGGATCTCACGAGCGTGCGTCGATGGTTTCTTCCTGGATGATCGGACGGTAATTCGTCATCGACGATCGCCCGGCGCACGAATCGAAGAAGCACGCTGACGTTCCACGGCTCAGGGAGAACATATTGTCGAAAAATCAGGTCACCGTTGATTTTCCGGAAATCGATGAAAAGCGACGACCGGATAAGTGTGTTCTACGGAACAATCAGAGTCACGATGGTCCAGGATGATCGGAAGAATCATCTCTAGACGGAAAGGGCCTCACGGGAAACAAGCGACTCTTCAAGTAAAAGAGAAACCCCTCCATGATCATGTAAAGCAGTCGCCTACCGCGGTTGATCCGCGACGAAAATGATGATAAACAATGACAATAATAAATATTCCTTCGAACGATACAATGAACTATGCGTTACTTTTTGCTTCCTCGTGGAGGAGGCTTTGTTGTCATGAAAAAAAATTAGAGATTTTAATGAAAACATATTAAGATTGGTCCGAAACACCGGAAATTCATATTTAGAAAAATGTTTGGATGTCTCTCTCAGACCCGAAAAATGAAAACTCTTATAAGTTGAGAACGGCTTGAGCTGTCAAGTTGAATTTTCTAAGGTAGATAGAGGGGTGAATTCTCAATGTTTAGTTACACCTTGAGCAAAATGCTTTCATTCATAATTTCTTTTTTAATTACCACTTAATACATCCCCCAGTCTTATCCCATTAATAGTTCATACGACAAGCGAGAGATGAATCTCGTTCGGATCAACCGGCTTCGTAAGCTCGAATTTTCGGATCGGCGGCGGGGGTCGAATTTTTCTGCCGAAGCGACCGTCCTTTCGTTGCCAGAGACCGCTCCTCGGACGATTTCCGAGCAGTCGGTTCGCCTGCGCGCTTCCGATCGGCGTGTCTCCGTGGTCGACGTTCGACAGTCTACCGACGGTCGCCATGCAGCGTTGGTCCAGGCTGAAGAGTTTCTTGCTCGGCATCTGCACGATCACGTTCTTGTCCTCCTTTCGGACGATCGTTCCTTGCGTCCCCGCTGCGTGAATGAGAAATCCACCCAGACCGGGATACTTCTCCACGCAATTAACCTTCGTGCCGGGAGGAAGCGCCCCAAGAGGATAAGCGTCGCCCTCGGAGGCGCGCACCGGATTTCGCGGTATCGCTTGAGAAGTTTTTATTATCTGACCGGGCTTCATATTCTCCGTGGCGAGGATGTACTTCAGCTCCGTGCCGTGCCCGACCAGCGCCACGAACGCGGTTCTGCAGCCGTCCTTGAAGACTGAAATGACTTTCTCCTCCTTCGGCGGCTCGTCGATGCCCTTAGGTCCGTCCCTGACCCATTTTATCCAGTGGTATTTGTGCTTTATTCCACCGCCGATTCCCATCGCGACGAGACGTCCTAAATTGAAAAAAAAAATTATATATAAACTTTTTTTTCGTTAATCTTCGCTTCCACGTATTTTTCCATGCTGATCACGAATCTAACACTTATGTCGTGTATAAATGAATATTTAGTCAAGAAAATTGCGTCTAAAGCGATGGACTAATTTTTCATGAAACGCTTGTTTCAAAATCTACAACTTCTTTTTTTCATCAAAACAAAATTATCATCGATAGGCCAGTTTTAGTTCCCCGCTTGGCCGGCAGAGGGCGCCACGGTGTAATTCTCGTTCGGAGACTTCTGCCGAGTGTGGACACGTGAAAAAAAAAACTTACTTATACCTATACTTGATTTTTTTTACCGCATGTTATTTTATCACGCAGGTAATGATATTTTTTGAATGTTCTGTTAACTCGAATAAAATGTGTATTATCGAACTTACCTGTTTCGGGATCGCGCCCGGCTAGATTCGTCACTTCGAGAGGTTCGATCGTGTACTCGTCCTTAAAGTGAACGATTCGACGGTAACTTTTGCCCTTGACACCGGGCTTCTTGTCCTCACGAGCTTTCCACATTCCGGCATTTCGACTGAGTTGTAGTTGGCACGGCACAGATGTTTTTAGAGCGATCAGATCGCAAAATTGTTTGCTGATCGCGGTGCGAAACATGACGACGGCCGACATGTTTGTTTGCCTCTCGATGGTTTCACAGAGGTGCTGCCATCCGTCGGCCTCGATGACGAGAAGAATTCTCCACGAAGGATAGCCGCGCGAATCATTGATACACAAAACTTGCGGTACCTTCCTTATCGACGGACGATAAATGGGTAAAATCATAAGCAAAGCTCGCCATCGAGTATTGTTCTTTATCTCGTTAACCGCGCTTGGCTTTTCGCAGTCACTAGTCTGAGAAGCCTTTTCCCCGGTAAGATTTGATTAGAACTAGTAGAGCCTGCATTGATTAGTCGCTCCCTAAGAAGCACCCAAAGCCCCGTCGGAATTCAGTGACGGAATCCGAATTATTATTTCTTAAAAATAAAAATGTATTCATGGATGTTTGGAATTAAATAAATATCGATATTATATTACAGCGATAGTATTAAGTTTTCAAAATGTTATTTTTGTCGAATTTTTTTAAAACTCGATAGCACACACACACGGTTTTTTCTTTATCGACGGACGATAAAACGGTAAAATGTTAAGCAGAGCTCGCCATCGAATATTCCTCTTTATCTGGCAAACCGCGCTCGGGTGTTCGCAGTTACGAGTGTGGGAAGCTTTTTCCCCCTAGTAACATTTGATTAGAACTAGTAGATAGAGTCGGCATTGATTAGCCGCTCCCTAAGAAGCACCCGAAGCCGTCTAGGAATTCAGCGATCGACGCCAAATTACCTTTCCTTTTAAAATATATATTCATTTAACCTTCAGAATTGAATAAATACCGCTTTTATATTTCAAGGCTACAGTCTAATCCCCAAAATAAAAAATGATTTTCAAAATGTTAAATTTTCTGCAGAAAGCAAAAAAAAAACTGGAAAAAACGCTGATAGTACACGAGGAGTGTCGGGAGACGAGCGTACTGTGCAAACTCGATAAAAGCCGAAATTACCGATGAACGCCGCGAGCCATTACCACCCGTAAAATCCACCCTCCGGGCAATCACTTCTGGCTTCGAAATTCCAACGGTGGAGGATGAATGTGGGAGCGAGAAGTGGCTAGCGTTATGCCCGATCTTGACGAACGTAGCGGGGCTATCGCGACGGCGCGTACTCTCCAGCGTGGCCGCAAAGTATCAAGCGCCTCGGGAGAGCCGGAGGAGGGAGTGGTGGTTCATAGCTGTGGATTCCGCGAAGCCAAAAAGGGGGTTGGACCGAGCTTAATTGACTCGGGGGTAATTATTTTATTAAGTGAGAAGATGGCGGATGGAATGCTAAGAGAGAGTAGGGAACGGGTAGATACGGCACTCGGGGACGCGTCGATGGTCCCAGCCGTGGCCGGGAGTTTGGTATTCGTTAAGCGGAAGGATTTCCGTAGCGGGCGGAAGCCGAAGACGTTTGTGGTGGAGGGTGTAGTAACGGGCGAGCAGGTGGAAGCGGAGCTTGCGTCGGTCGTTCCGTTTAAATACCTGGATAGCCTGGGGAGCCAGGAACGCGAAGTGGCCCCGATATACGTGTCGGAGGATCGCACACACCCTCCGACCTGTAACGCATGCTCTCCTCCATGAGGCCTCAACACACCTCCGGTGCTTCCTGCTTGGGCGTAAATTTCCCTCGCCAACCACACCAGCCGAACAAAGATGTCGAGGGTTTCCCTGTGAGTTTGCATCTTGGCTGTAATCCCGCGAGCCGCGGGGCTTTCTAATAAGGAAGCGCGCCGAGCTCGCGCACAAACTCACCGTACCCACTGCACTATGCATGCGCATCCCTATGCAGCCGCTCTATTAGTGTAAGTAAATGCCGACTCCCTCCACTTCCGGGCTCTCCTCACTTCGCGTTAATGCACATACAATACGGAGTTGGCCCAATACTCGCTCACCGGCTAGACCGTAATGGCGCTCGTGTATGTGCGCTCGTGTCTCAATTGCGACGCATCCGTGTGTCCGTCCGTGGCTGCTGGGAAAGCGCGCGCACGCAAACTGCTCCTCTCTGTCGCGAAGGAGGAACATCTATTACCCGGTACATAGGCCAGCGGTGGAGGAATCGTCGAGGGTGGATGCGGGCAAGAGTAGTCGAGCGGCAAATTGTCCGCCATCTTACCCACCTTATACCTTACCTCACACCCCCGACCTAACTACCCCCTCCGCCGTTCGCTCTCCCCGATGGTTCCCTCTCAGTCTCGCCGTCCCGTGTCTTCGCCCAGCTCACGGCGTTGTCTTTCTCCCGCTTCAGCCCCCCCGCCGATCCGCCCCAACCCCCTTTCTCAAACTACCCTCAGCGTCTCCGTCTTCCGCCCCTCGTCGGCGCTGCGCTTACTTCCTCTTTCACGACCCCCCCCCCCCCCCCCCCCCCCGACGGTACTCTCCTCAGAACGCTCTCTCTGTCGCCTCGAAAGGCTTTAGATTACCTACCCCCCTTATAAGCGCTCGTGTTGCCCATTTATTACCACGACTGCGACAACCACGCGCGAGACCGCCTTAATACTGCTGCGGTCTCACTTCCGCTAGCGCTTTGTGCCTCCGTCGCCTCTTCAACCCGGGACGGGAGTGAACTTCCATCTTCGTCTCTTCGTCCCTCCTATGTGTGTCGCACACATGCACACACTCGCGGAAAAAGGAACCGCGGAGATTAGCTTGTCGGTGTACGGATTAGAGAAACATGATGGGGGGAAATTGGCGAGATCTCGACGATTTATATTTTCCTCCCTCAGCTTCTTGTTCTTCGGAACCGCAAATTATTCTTGCTTATGGAACGGAAGATTTGGTCCGTCTTTGAGTAGAGAGCAAAATATTTTTGGGAATATTGTGTTGCGTTTGGGCGACTATATAAGGCGAAGAACTCGAACCACTTTGGTAAAACCTCTCTACACCCTGGTACAACATTCCGGAACGATCCCGAAAAATAAAACTCCCTCTCGCTTGGCCTTCTAGCCTGGGGTTACGCTCCGAGGATGTTCTTCATCCGTCGCTCCTGACGATAAAGCGCGATACAGTCGGGAGGACGCGGGGGGGTTGGTTCGCTGAAGAAGAAGAAGAAGAAGCGAGCAGCACAGAGCCCGAGAAAAAGTGTGCGGCGCACGGTCGATGAAACGTTTCCTCGGGGACCGTTGGTCGGTGCGCGGATGATCCTCCATCCGGAAAAGAAAAGTCCGCGAAGATGGCATTCCGCGTTGTAAAGTTTTTCGTACGGACGGGTGGTCGGATCGCGTGGAGCGAGGCGGAGAGCGACGGGGAGAAAAGAGATCACGAGCTGGAGACTAAGAAAAAAAAAAAAGAACGAAACTCAAACTCCTTTCCCGTGCGCCCTCGCGCCACTCGCTTTACTTCTCCGCTCTTACAGTCTATCCTTAGCGGGAAGGGAGGAGGGCGAGAGGCTGGCTGCAGGGAGCAAAGTAGCGAGATGCCGAGGGTGAGGTTGGTCGAAGGTGGCCGAGAACGGCGAGATGCGAGGAGAAGCCGGCGAAGATTCTCCTGGTTGGAAATGAAGGGGGGTAGAGGGGGGGGGGGGAGCTGGTTGACGGGTGGTTGCTTCAGCCCTGTTCTCGGTCGTTTCCTCCCAATTCGTCGACGTGGAGAGCGACGCGGGAAGCACGCGAGATGATGCGGGGCTGGCGGAGGGAGGGGCGGGGGAGGGGAGGGTGAGGAAAAAAGCTACAGTACCGAGGGAGAAACTGAGGGAGCGGAATGGAGGGTGGAGGGAGGAGGAGGTGGAGATGAGAATGAGATCGAAACAACAGCGAGTGAGAATCGCGTCAGAGACCACCACACAGGAGATCGAGAGCAACAGTGAGGGGGAGGGTGAAAGTTTGGGGGAAAAGGGGGAGAGGCGAAGAGTCAGGAGGATACAGAGCGAAGGAGGGTGCGAATAATAACAATAATCATATTTCCCGGCAACATGGCCGCTGTAAAAGGGTGGTTGGGGGGGCCGAACGAGGAGAGAGGAGCGCGAACCGGGGTGGAAGGCCGAGGTAACGAGAGAGAGGAGGAAGCGTTACCGGGGGGAGGTGCGCGCCGCCACCCCCTCGACGCCTAGGGAAGAACGTTGCCGTTACTACTATACTCGGCAGCCTCGGCGTTCGCGGCGCGGTATTGCAGTGGGGAAGGAACGGTGGGTTATCATAATATTACAAACCACCGCCGCAGGACCGTATCTATATAACACGCGATATACACGTACTAAGTCCCGACGCGCAATTCCCGCGAATCACCGCATCCGGCAATTGTCGCGTCGGCTGCTCGTTTCGGTTATACGACCACCGGCGGAAATACAGAGAGGACGGGCTGTTTCTCTCCGTACCCGATGGGAGAACCGGGCGAATTTCCGAATGTGGGAAAGAGACGGAGTACCGAGGGTCCCTGTATTGGCTCTCGGGAGAGTCTGTGTACTCGTGTACAGAGCTATTCAGAACAGGGAAAAAAATGGCCGATATTTTTTGTACGGGAATGGATCGTTCGTACTTTGTATATTGGGGTGTTTAAAAATTTAGGTGGATCGTTCGGGTGTAGTGGTAGCGCGGCAAAACGGACCATTTTGGACAATTTTTTGTGGTACTCAGAAGAGTGAGGATTGAGTGCACGGTCCTTTTTTACCTGTTTTACTGGATATTTTTAATGTATCTTCGTGCTTGTAAACTTGGAAACTTGCGCTTTTTTATTCACGATTTACAGGTTGTTTTTTTTTCAAAGGAATGGAAAATTATCGAAATTCGATCATTCCGATCAACATATATAAGACTAATTTTTTTTATGATCTCTAAAAATAATTTTTTTATGTGAATCAGCCTGTACATCGTGGGTGTACGTGTACGGTATAACTGGTACGGTAAAGCGGTAGGTGTATACAATATGTGCCGGAGTTGATGCTGGTAACCGTAGCCGCTTGCAGCACGGCTACCTGGCTTTTGCACCACGCCCTCTCGTTTGTGGACCGCGTTCAACATCTCTTTCTCTCTTTCGGTATTCCTCTTCCCCCGACTATGGAGGGTCCTCTCCGCCTCTCCTGTTCCACCTCGCGCTCTCTACCCGTTCGCGCAAAACTCAAAATAAAACTGTCCTCCACTTTTTCAGAGTTTTTTCGTACAACCATTGCCGCGGACCCGGTGCTGTTATAATATTCTTTTATTTTTAAAAAATCCCTGCAGTCGCACAGAACCGGGTTGCCTCTATCCTGCGAGCGGAAAAAATAATTAGCAATAAATTTTTCCCGTGAAGAGAGCTGCAGCCCGTCGAGCGAGACATATATACATTTTTATTTCCGGTTGCGTTAACAAAATATCAGTGGAAGCGAATTCAATGTGCTCCACGGTAATTATCTTGATTAAATAAAATGCACTGTATCGAGCGACGAGGAAGAGCATGCGGAGATTTTTGAACAAAAAAAAGTATGAAGATAGAGAAAAACAAATAGTCGAGTCGTCAACTTGTCATTCAGAAATCCCACAGTCGAGGAAGCCGAGTCTCCGTCTCGTGAGCGCACTAATATTCTCCAGATGTGGCCGAGTGCGCCTTCGCCACGATGCAACGCGGGCGATACCTACTTCTTCTTGTCGCGCGTTTGGCCCTTATAGAATCGAACGCCCGCCCCCCGCTGTTCTTAAGAAAAATAAGCAAACGAGAGATATAGACAGGACATTCGTATAACGCAAAATAACAAATACCTCGAGCGAGTCGTAAATCTTTCTTAGGCCCACTTCTCGGATGCGTGTGAAAGTAACTGTGAATGGAAAAATTAATTACTACTACCACGACTTATTATTACTACTAGTACTATTAATTACTGTTACTACTACTACTTTATCTTTAATTGTTATCTTTTGTTATCTTTACCTGTTTGAAGAATAATACATTTTAATACCTATGCAAAACCATTTTTTTGCGTTTTCATTGCATTTTTCCACCATTTTCATGTGCCCAAAGAAATACAACGGAATACAATGCAATTTTCCCTAATAGCTGGTGTGTCCATTGTAAAATACCAATTGGAATCTGAAAATCAGGACATTTAATAAAGAATCTAGAATTTTGTTCGCAAATAATGCGATTTTTGTCAATTTCTGGGCATTAGGAGTGATTTTCACCCCTTAAACTTGAATGAAATCAAAGTTGCGGCATGTCATTCTCTTCTTTACTAAAGAATGAATGGATTCATGCATGATAAATCCCATTTAATGCTCATAGGACCTTGTACGTAGAAGAAACGCCTGGGGTAATATGTACCCCAATCATGCGTTAGAAGGTAGAAAAAACCATAAATGAGTTCTGGGGTTAATTACTAGTACTGTTTATTAACATTACGTATAAGTATTGTTACCACTTATCAAATGCTACTTGCTGAAGAAAAGTTTGGATTCATGACACCCTACAGAAATTTTGATCCCACAGAAATCTATAAGACGATTCACTCCGTGTACCCAATCCGTCCACAGGGAAGATGAGCGTGCATCATAGATGGGACGGTCTGATGCATCGCTGCCAGCCGGTTAAAAGCCGATGCGCTCGGTGGAGCCGAATCCTCCCAGAGTGGGATTGAAGAAAGGTTGAGGAAATCGAGTGCGAGAGGAGCAGACCGAGGAGCGAAAAGCATCAGCGGCATCACTGCCGGGCGAATCTATGTACGCCCCCGTCCGTGTGTCTGTGAATCGGTGACGAGAAAAGGCGAAAAACTAGAGATGCAGGAATAACGAGACGGACGGAAAGGAGCTCGGATAGAGAAGGAGTGTACAGCCGAATGCCCGGAGTGACACCGCGAGCACATCGGTCGAGGGTCCTCGTAGTCGAGCGGAGCAAGCGAGATCGGGAGTCCGGATCGGCCCCCGCGGAGGGGACGGGGCCGAAGGAAGCACTTAAAGAATTATCCGAACTCGCGAGCGCGCAGGAGGGCGCGCGAGGGTGGGCGAGAGAAGAGAGCAGGGAGGAAGGAAGGATGACGGGGGTCAGGGATGCTGCTGCTGATGCTGCTGCCTCTCCGACGCGAGAAGGCACGTGCATTCATTCCCAGGCCAACACCTAATACCTACTAATACCGTGCCCGTGTATCTATCTACCCTTTTACCGCTCTACGCGAGTCCTACTAGCCGGGACCACGGAAAGAGTAAGTAGGGTCGGGTTATAGTACTCCGTATACCTCCGTTTCTGGCAACCCCTCTGCACTGATGCCCAGCCTCTTCGTCTAGCGCCCCGATTTACTCGAAGTGTGCGAAAGTGACGGAAAAACCGGAGAGGATGCCTCTTCTGCGGCGCCTATATATACATATATGTACATATATGTGTGTTACATATCTGAGAGGATAGCCCCGAGAGTGTAAGAAGTGGCTTCCGGCTTCGAGAAGCGATACATCGAGAAACGAGATCGTAAGTTCGTGGGAGCATTCGAAAGAGATTATAGCGGTAAACTCCTTTGTCCCCGAGGATTGCAGAAAAGAAAAGCGACGTTCGGGAGCGAGTGCGGAGGAGCGACGGGTGCGCGTCGGTGAGTGTCCAAATGGATCGCTAACACATCGTCCGAACTTCCTAATTTATCTCAAACCGCTAAACTATTAACTATCCCAGCTGTCCCGACGTACATGCGCGCGCACCCGCCGCTACAGAGGAAACCAATTCGCGACTCTGACAAACTAATTACCCGGCAACTCTCCCGTTACCCACGCGTACCCGGAGGAAAATCAACCGGGTATATAGCGGCGTGCGAACTAATTAACGAGATTCCATGACGAGTGCGTCCCTTCAGCCCCGGTGCGGGCCGCTGCCCGGAGGGTCCTTCGTCGAATTCGTGGATCACGCCGACGATTGACGAGGGTCTCCTTGTTTTTTTTTTTCGAGATGTTCGACCATTAAAAGACCCGGAAGTCGGCATCGTTGCGCATGGAGGTCGCGACCGTGTGGGATTCTTAATAAGTCCTGGCCGTCGTCTCATCAGCGTCGGCCCAGACTGCGTGGAACCCGGAGCGCTCGTCCTGCCAGACTGCTGGTCGACATCCTCCATCTTTTCTCGGAAGTACAAGACTCCTTCCCCACAATTCTTCCCGAAGTCTTTCCCGAATCCGCCGGTGCGCCGCCGGAGGATCCCCAGAGCCGGGCCGCCACGGGTCTGCCTGGATGCCGCGGTCCATCGCTCGGCTCTCAGTCGCGTGTGAGTGCGTGTGTGTAACCGGAGGTTATCCGCAGAGTGTATAACAGGCGTGCGTCGCACGTGTTTCGACAAAACGCATTCCCCGACAAATTGACTTCAGGCCTCGACGAGCTCGCGCACCGCGGGCGTTCCTCGTTCGGCCTTTCCTCTTTTTCGTCCTCGCTTCCATCCAGCGCGGCTCTTCGTCATCCTCGACGGAACTCTCGGTTCCGACGCCCCTTTGCCCTCTGGAAACGATACCACGTCCATGTCCCTATATATACTGCGTCTTTATCCCTTTCTCACTTCGCCGACTCTGTCGTCGCTTCGCACCCTCCTCCTCGCTCTCCGCCGCCGATGCCGAGGATTCCCGTCTCCGTCTCGGTCGCTCCCTCCGTCCTTACTCCCACTTGTTCTCTCCCTCGTCCCACCGACGTCGACGACGCCTTTATTATTAGCCGCGCACCGCAAGCTAGTTAACCGAGTTAGTTAAGTGAGAATTATTATTTAGCTCGTCGGAAGCGTCCCGGGTGTCTCCTCGTCGTCGTCGTCCCCCCCCCCCCCCGTCGACGCTTCCCGGCTATTCTGCCCACTGGCCGACGTTTCCTCGCCTCCAACCTCCGGCGCAGCGGCGAATCGCCCGCGGTCCCTCGACGTTGTTGCCTCGAATGGATGGCGAACGAGACGGGGAGACGCGAGAACCGGAGAGAACGCAAAGTTCCCGGCAACGGGGAATCCGCGGCCCGTGGAACATCCGCGCCTCGCGCACCGGGACGCCCGGACGCCTTGTCGCGCGTCGCTCCCTCTCGACCTCTTATTTGTCCAGGAGCTCCGAGGTGTCGAGCACTTTACGATTTCCGACCGTCGTTCTCGCTTTTTTTTTTGTCCCTCCGGCTTACGAACACACACTGAGAGCGGATCCGTAGAGGCTGGTGTAACGTTTCGCGCCGGGAGTTCTTAATTCCGAGCTTCGACTGCTCTTTAAGACACCGAGACGGACGAGTTTACGAGAGAAACGGAAATTTAGAGGCGAGCGAGGACGCGAAGACGCGGGAGGCTGACTTTGTTCCGATGACTCCACTTAGATTCGACAAACGAGACGATGAGCTTCTTTTTTTTCTTCTTTTTTTTTATACTGCTATCATCATTTATCATTCCATATTATAAGCGTCCGCGGGCGTGTTACTCGTGCCAGCGGAGAGTCTGAAATATTTGCTACACATATAAATATAGATTGCCCGAACGTCGCAGCGGTGACTACACACAGGGTCATCATTCCGCGCAACTGAGCTTAATTATAGCTAATGGTCTGCCCGACGTTGCTACGATTAATGATTAATGAAGCACTGCGGTCGGTATATACACGCGGGTATTATCCGTTCACTGTTTAATCGGGAAGATCTCGCGCCCTCGCCACTTTGCGAAAGCCCGATGCTCCCCCGGGAATGATTCGAGGAATGAGAACTCGAGCGTGAAAATCCAAGAACGGGAAACGCACGCGCGGATCCGCGCGACGGTGAAGAACGATTCTACGCTTCGGTGTGTTTTTCTTCGTTTTTTTTTATTCATCCAAGAGGTACCGAGACAGCCAAGGGGGAGGAAAAATACGAGAATTGCCTCCTTTTCGCTCGATGCTCCTTTATCCGTCGTAACGATTACATCCGGGACGACTTGTACGGTAAGTCGGAGTTGTCAGCCCCGATGATATGGCCATGATTTTGTAAACAATGAAAATTTGAGGTTTAACGTTAAATAAACCTTTAAATTTTGGTTGTAAACAACTCTAGAAAAATCGAGTTGAAGTAATTCAGTCAGAACTTTCAATATTTTCTATGCGTGATTTAATTGCAGTAAAGTAAATAAATATTTTCTGTCACTCGGACTGTACTCTATACAACAGGTCCAAAAATAATTCGATTTAGGGCAACATATTTTGACTTTTATATTTTAAGACGGAAAAATAATCATCTGAACTCGTCAGGCGCATGGGAATGAAAGTAGATAAAAATATGAGGCAAAATGGACTTTTCTGCAATGTTAATGGAAACTTGAAGTCTTCAAGTTTCCATTGAGTTGAAGATTATTGAAAAAAAAACTCAATATACCGAGTTAGCTAAGGGGTTACCGAGATAGCTAAGGGGGATGAAAAAGACGAGGATTGCTTCGTTTTCGCTCGATGCTCCTTTATCCGTCTCTACATAGGTACGTCGTAACGATTACATCCGAGACGACTTATATACAACAAGCCCAAGAATCCCTCTTCTCACGATATATCCTTAGCTTCTTTCCTTTGCCTTGTTTTTTTGTGCTCAGTCCGAGCGAATAAGGGCTTTGGACTTTCGCGAGCTTAATCGTCACGATTATTCGTGTCTCGGCCGGAAATCTCTCAACAGCTCATCCGGAAAACGAGTGAGCCGTGAAAGTGAAATGTTATTCGGTGCAACGAGAGTAAAGCGTCGGGGGGATGATGAAAATCAGGATTATCTGAAAATAGTTTCTGATACTTTTGGCTCGAACCCCGTTTTTCTTTTTAAGTTGATAATTCGTACAAGGACATTACATCTTCAGAATCGTCCTAGCACACAGTAAACCAACGTTTATTGTCCACAAATATCCACAATTATTTTCATGATAACTTTACAAAAAAAATCTTGTGCATTTTACAAAAATGTCTGTTAATTTTACGAATATTTTTTGTAAAGTTAACAACAAAATAATTGTTGACGTTTGTGGACAAAAAAAGTTTGTTAATCGTACAAATATTTTTTACTGTGTATGCGGATTTCCGGTAGACGCACGTAGCGAAATCTACCGGAAGTCGAGTGTACGGCAGATTCCGTTCCAACCCCGTAGTCACAAGATTGTGATTCAAATTGCTTTACGACGAACTTTCGTGAGTGATCGTCACATCAGGTTTACTTCGGTCTTCGATCTGCCGTAGACGTGTCCTATAATCGGTAGTTTGCCGGGCGCTCCGACGATCCGCGAGAATGTTCTCGCTTTCTCTTGGGGATCGCGGTGAGGTTGGAGGGTGGCCGAGGGGTTGGGTGGTTGCTGCGGGTTCCGCGGCGTCGGGAGTGGGTGGCGAAAGCTCCCGTCGAGTTCGGGTGGTCCGGGGGTGCGAAGTAGGAGGAGGAACGCGAGGGAGAGGTATAAAAACAAGGACGAGGCTAGCATCGCCTGGAAACCGGGAAGGGAATAGGGATTCCATTATTTAACCGAGGTAGTTTAGGCGAGTATTAGGGGTTTGAGTTTATGACACCCCTCGGTTGCCCGGATTGCCTATTAATACGATATGAGCCCTCGCTCTCCCGGTGCGCGTTGTGCACAGGCGGTGGCTGCGGAGAACGCGACGGGGATGTTATAGCACGATCTCGCAACGGCTCCACCTCCTCGCTCCAGCCGCCCTCGTCTCCCTCGATCCCATCACCTCGCTTTTCGCAGCGCGAGGAATTTTTTTTTTATTTATTTTTTTTCAAATTTTTTTATATCTTTTTTCTTCCTTCCACCCACCGCGACGGTCCAGCCAAGCCCTCGCCCGACGTCGGTGTTCGGCGGCATTGGCGGGCAGAGCCGCGCCGGGCGAACGAACCCCCTTCGACCTACCGCCACGTACTCCAATCCCATCGCGCCATCTCGTTATAAATACAGATACAGCCGGATATGTGCACCGCACAAACTTGTAACGCGCACACAGTCGGACGATATGTATCCGAGCTGAATATCGCGCCGTACACTGTAGAGAAAATTCTATAGCCGTGCCATTCTCGCGGTCCAATAATACATGTAGGGGTGGTTGCGGGGGTGGTCGAGGGTGGTTGCTGTGAGCGAAAAGACCAAGTGCCCACCGACTAGAATCGTCCAGGTAACCGCGTCGAATTAAACCGCCCGCTATGCATCGTTACCGTTACATGAAACCCACCCAACCCGAGCTTTCCATCGTTTCCTCCTCAGCTCTATCGCGCGCCATTCTCGTTCCAGCGGCGTCTTCTCGACTTCCGTTCTCCTGACGCAATCAGCATCGGCGACTCTTCGGGGCAGTTTCGCGCTGCAGCTTCCGCTCCGGTTATCCTACTTTGCACGGGGCTGCGGATCCGGTGCGCCATCGGCGTAACGCACGGATCCGGACTCTCACCCTCCGGGCCGACGTCGGGGCCGCACCCCACTCACGGTTCTGCGAATGTACCGCGGGGCGCGGAACGGGGGGAAAACGCTAGTAGGGTACGGCGATTCCCTTTGGGCGCGGAGCGTTGCGTCCTGCTGCGGGAGTCGCCTCGTCGATCGTTTTCTAATTTGGCGAGCAAACACTCGACGGCCCCGTTTCCGTCGGTCGGTCCGCCGGTCCGTTCTCTCGGATCGCGCGGTTGTACCCGATAAAGCCCGCAGACATCGCGCACGAGAACGCACCGCAATGGTGTGTGTACCGTGTCGTCGTTGGACGGCGGTGTCGCACACACCGGCCCGGATCGCAGAGTGGATTCGTATGTCGGTCGAAGGCTGTAACGCCGATTCGACGGCTGATGGGAGCGCTAAGTTAGCGTGCCACGGGTAAACGGTCGGGACCGGACCGGGGGATAATGTCTGTCACGTCGGCATTGATGTCTGTCTGTTTGACTGGAGACCACGATCGAGAGAGACTCCCGAGAGTACCGGGGAGCTCGGGGACTTAAACTCCGCGGCGGGTTTTAGATCCGGCGCGGTACTCGTTCGAGGGGGCAGAGAATCTCGAGTAAATCGCAAACATCGGAAACAAACACCGCAAGATGTGCGTTTTATGAGGGTCGTCGGTGGGTTGTTTAGTTTATTTGAATTATTAGAAGCTCGTCTTGAAATCGGTAGCGGGTCTGCGATCTAATGGACGACGTCGTCCCGAAAGCGTTTGGGGATCGGGCAAATCCTATGATTAAATTCTTTGTAAAGGTCGCTTCACATAAAAAAAAATTATGCGTCGATAGAGATGGATTTTAGTTAACAATATTTGGATACTTTCCATGGACACAAAATAATTGTTATCATGTGTGACTATAATAGTGCAAATAGCAAATAAATAAAAATGGTTAATTTCGAAAATTTAATAATATGAATAGTCTGAAAATATAGTCGGAATATTGCATCGCTATGATTTTATTATCAATAAACGTTCGATTAGCCCCAAAACTATCGCCTCTATGTTATCCGTCTATCCACTATCAATAATTTTTCTCTCCATGCGCCTTGCACTGTCCTGGTCGTTCCACAACGACTTTTCTCTTTTTCTCCCCGTTCATGTCCCATGGGTATTTCACTATTACCGGCGACATTAGTGCCGATGCGGCCTATTGATGACGGCAATGGTAACATCGCCGATTGTCCCGGTCGAACGTACGAGCTTTCCCATATCGCTACGTGTTTCCGTCGGCGTGTGTGCGAGCCGGGTTGCCTACGTGTATCGCCCCACTGCACGCGTCCAACAGAAGGCAGATCTCTCCCGGGAGACTCGACGCTTGTTTGCGCTGCTTATCATCAGTTCCCATTAATATTAAACCGCATTCAACGAACGAACGATCCACAGCCAGGCCATCCAGCCGGCGCGTCGCCCCCCCTCGGTGGAGAGAGAGCCGAACAACTCCGGCGGCGGCGAACCCCCTTCCCCGGTCCCTCAGCACGTGAATACTATTATAGTACCGCGCACACTGGAGGGATGGAGAACGAGAGAGAGAGACCGTACCTACCGATCGCTCCGATGTGTACATTGGTGTATACATGTATATATAAACGTAGTTAATTCAAACACGCACCAGCTTACAAACGCACACGTGCGATCATGAACCCTTATAAACACATTCGAGTGGCTCAATTACGTATAAATAGAAGCCTACGGGCTATGCACACACCTGTATCTAATTTATCAGCAGGTGCGAACGCGATAGCGGAGTTACCGGTACACGACTCGTGCAATCACTGCATAGCTTGGTTCATACGCGGGGTCAACGAGTGGCAAAATGGACCAAGAGATTTCGGTCAGTTTCGACTTAAGGCAGCATGTTTTTACTTTTTTATTTTTTCAGACGGGAAATCAATCAGCTGAACTCGTGACGCGCGTGGGAATAAATATGAATACAATATAAATACAATGAGGTGGCAAAATGGACCTTACTGCGATTTTAGTGGATTTTTGAAGCGAAAAAATGGATAAATAACGGAATTGATTGATTCTGCAAAGCGGACTGGTGAAAAACGTCAATGGCATTTTTTGTGATTTCAACTTTATGTCTGATTCGTAAAATTGCGTGCAACGTGAAGCAATAAAATGAAACGCCACGAATTCTGCGGTGTTGTTTTGAGTTTAATTGAATTTTAAGAATTAGATGTCATGAAATTTGGAATCACAAAGTATGACGTTTACCGAATTCAAACTGCGCGTTTTGTTGAATCCATAATTTTTTCTTTTTTTCCAGTCTACAGGTGAAACCATCGGGGAAATTACGGGAACGTGCTTATCCGTCGATGCGCGGCAGAAAAGGGTTCGGATGCTGGAGGGTGGATGCGCCATCGAGTGCGGAAGGTGAGAGCGTGGCTGGCGTTTGGAATTGAAAGCGAACGCGACCACAGGCTACTCGGCACAAGCGGCAAATTTTCTATATATACTATATACTTGTAGTGTGCCACTCGGTTCGCCGTGGATTCCCTCGTGCCCGACGGCCGTTCGCGGCTTTTCGAGGGCAGAGGCAACGAGAATAGCGAGGGGTCCTCAATTTTCACCCTTTGTTTAATCGCCGCTCGGGAGTCGACTACATTAATTTAATACCCACGCGTGCGCGAGAGCCACTTCGTCGTTTCTTCGGTAACGAGTTAAGGCGAGGGGGCGGGGAACCATCAGCGGGGCAAACATTTCCACCTCCACGCTGTTTTAGTTTCTTCGCTTTTACTCTGTCGAGTTGAGCAAACGACGATGCCTCAACATTCGAAATTTTAGGGAGCGAAGGTATTAGTTGAGGAAAGAAAAATTTTGCATTTGCTTCGTGGAGTTTGAAGGTTCATTGTGGCGTGTAATAGGTGCGTATTATCATGTTTGCTTACCACAATATTAGGTAACGTTAATGGAAGGGAATCCGTTCATTTCAGACAAAATTGCTTTTTCTTCTCGGTTATAGCAAAAATACGATAAAAAATTCCCAACGTTTGATTGCTCGTGACGGTGTTCCGATGCTCTGGAAAAAATTCCCAGGACCGAGTATAAAAAATTCTAGGAGTTCCATTTTTTTCGAAATTACCTTTTTAAATATTTTGTACGTGTTAAAAATGGAACTCCTTCCACGATTTTTCATATTCGGACCTTGGGATTTTTTTTCACGCATTCGGAACACCGTTACGAACAATGGATTGCCCGGGATTGTCAAGCCGATCTTTTGTTACCGAGGAAAAAAATAAAATACGCTTTTTTTACCTAAGAGTAAAGAATTTTACCTATGCGTGTATTTTTTTTTGCTTTAGGCTGAATTGATCCTCGACCCTTAAATTTTCGCAATTACAGCTGATTTGACTGGCTTAATAAAGCATAATGAAGGTTAATAAAGATGTATCGCGCATACATCGTATACCACGCGCCAATATTAACTATATTGACATTAATATAGAAGTTAATACCCGTTCCAGGTATATTGTCACGGTAATTATACGGTAATTGGTCGCGACCAGTGACTGACTAATTACTGTAATCGAACGGGGGAGAGGGTGTGTGCGTGAGCGTGGACGGGCAACACGAGAGCGGCAGCTTTCGGTGATTAGCTATCGGTTTTCCAGTTTTCGTCTGCATCCGGAAAATCGCCGCTTGCCTCACTATTGTTTTCATCATCCGATAATTAAATGTAATAAAATAAAATCCTCGTATCATTGGCATTATCACGGTTATCGGGCAATCGATAATCCTAATTTTTTTTATTTTTCAACGCTTAAATAGCAACGCCTCTTGCGGCGAAAAAAAAGTGATCAACTGTCCGACACTTTTCAGTATTCAAGTAAATAAAAAAAATCAGTGGCAGAAGCTGATATATACTGCCAATTGGCCCCCGACCGAAGTTCTTCAGCCACGGTTTTTAATTTTGTCTTATATTTACAAATCTTTTGCGTGAATTGACAATTAAAACGTGTTTCGTCAGTTTATTTCTTTGTTGATCATTCCCTTGAGTTGCTGATAAGTAACTCAAGTTACTTATCAGCTGTATCGGTTGTATGTGTGGGGTGTTTGACTGCATTTATTATGTTCGATGTGGGTTGTATGCATAATGTCTTAATATTTTTTAATTGTATTATTGATATTTTCATTTGGAAAGTTCTCTGGTTCTCTTTCTTATGAGTGTAATTTCCTTAGTTTTATACAGAAGAGTAGAGAAGAGTATCGCGAGGGTTGTGAAGTGGATTATCGGGATGACAAAAACTTGCATTCAATAGAATAGTTTTAAAAAAACGATCTTTACCACTAACTATTCGTCACATTTTTTCCCCTACATTTTTGATGAAAATTCAAGATATTTCTAAAAATGTCTTTCTAAAAATGCTACCAAAGAATAAATAAAAAAAAAAAACAAAAAAATAAAGGCTCGTAAGATAAAATGTATGACGAACGTATCCACGATACTCGGACGGAATCGAAGCCTTCCGGGTGTCCAAGAGACGCGACCTATCCGGTATACACGATATCCCTTTCGTCGCAGACTCCCGGACCGCCGGGAGCGATGGGCGGTTCGGCGATCGCTCAGAGGCCAAAGGACGATTCAATTAGGATCGACCGTGGTAATCCTCTCCGCGCCGCTCCGCTAGATCTGGGATGCTGCATCGTTCTATCGCATCCTTTCAAGGACCTCGGCTCCTCGGGCTACGCTCGCGAACTGAGGACGATTCATTCCAGCACGTACACAACTATTGTGTCAATTCGGTCCCATCCGACCGAGAGCCCTCAGATTTCATGGATATGGTCCGCGGATCGTTTCCACGAAATTATCGATCGCTCCAATTAAGACTACAACGGTCCCCATCCATGCCGAACATGAACTCGAGCCAATTCTCTCTATCGAGCCGACTGCGGATTACCAAGAAAAACTAAAACTCCCCAACGAAGCTAAAAGCTAAATAGGGAATAAGGGGAGTCCCGACACGCGCGTTTTCTCGTCCAGAAATAAAAACGAAGGTATACTATAATTGCAGTGGAGTGTACGACACGGTACATCGTCGGGAGGAGAGCTCGTTCGCGCGCGCTGCCCGTTACCCGGGATGCCGATCGGTCTTTCCACCCCTGGACCCTCCCGGCTTCCCCCGCGTCTTACGGCTATACCACACACTGTACAGCCGGAACGAGCAGCGTCGTTGCTCCGCCGAGGTGGCCGGGGTGACATCTCATTAGCGAGACAAATTGCTTCACCTCTCCACTTCCATCCCTCCTCTCGTTCTTTCCCTCGTGCGTGTCCCCGCGCCGGGCAACCGACGACCGCGCGCGCACACCAACTTCCCGCCGTACGACCGTCTCACGCACATCCGATACCGATGGACCAGCCGCGGATGAACGTATCTCGCGACTCTACGGTAACCTATGGATACACCTATGGAGACAAGTCGATAATCGCGAGAGGATGGGGGAAAGAAATGAAAATTCTATGGATAGGCGAGGAGGGGCGGGGAGGGGATGTTCGTGCGTAGGGGTGCGGCGGGAGGGGGAGCGGGGTGCCGAGTGCGCGTGTATGGGTGTGAGGAAACTGGAGAGCCGCGCGTGTAAGGTCGTTACGCGGTGCTCTCTCGTCCGCGAGTGAAACGAGAGGCGGCGACGATACCGAGGATCGTTTGCAGTCGTCGGGGACCGATATGTGTCGGTGCACAAATCCCGGAAATCATTTTGTCGGATGATAGTCCTGCGATGCTGTGTCGAGGAGGCTTTTGAGGCCTCAAGTCCGTTTTCTCGACCGCTCGAGATATTTGAGACAATTAAAAAGTTGAACCTATGAATTTCAAAAACTAATTTTGGTTAATTTGGGAATTGGTTCCCCTGGGACTGTATGCAGTACAAAAATTGTACGATGGTTAACGATCTGTTCTCCAGAAACGTCTAAAAACGTTTCTTCATTAATTAAACAAGAACTAAAAAAAATTTGCAATAAAACGCCAAACGAAAGGACAATTTCGTATGTGACAAATGACCCTTTCCCAAAAAATGTACAATGGTTAAAGATCTATCGTCCACAAATGTCCAAAATTCTTTCCTCATTAAATTCCCAAAAAATAACAAAAGACCAAAATTGTGAATAAAACGCTAAACAAAAGGACAATTTCGTACGTGACAAATGGCCCTCGCTCTCCGATTCCCCTCGAGTTAAAAAAAAAATACTATCTACCGCCCATAGAAATAATATCCCAAACCACAAATCCTCCGGCCTTGTCCTCGCAGCAAGAGCGCCGTATCCGTGCGATGAATATACATTCGCAAAATTATAAGCGTAACCCGCGCCGGGCGTGTATCAAGCGAACCCCCAACATCTGCACGTATCCAGTGTGCACGCAGCCTAATATCGTCTCCACGTTGCGGGTCGTTCAGCGGGGCAAAAGCGCGCTGGTGTAGCCCACAGCGGGGAAATGTATTAGGGGCTCGCATAGCTAAACTAATTGGTTAAATCTGTTGGTCCGCATAACTGGGAGGCTAATTGGGTGATTTCCTGACAAATTATATCCACCCCGACGAGTACGCCCACTCGGTAGCGGGACCGTTTGTCACTTGACACTTTGAAGAGACTCGGCTGGATACTCGGTTGGTTTTGCTCGGTTATAGAGTAACGCGAATGGTGGATGGGGGGCCCGGGCGAGGGGGGGCAGGAGGTGAGGATGGGTCGGAGCGTGAAAGACAGAACGCGACGATATCGCCAGAAGGCGAAAGGGAGAACGGGAAGACGATTTCGGTCGCGCGTACGTGGCAGCTATCTCGCGGTCGAGAAGCGACGTTCGAGATACTCCAAAGAGTTTGTACAAGTATATTTATTCCGCGACGTGCGCGAATCCTCTCGCCGTCGTTCTCCGTCGCCCGGCGAACGACGGAGAGGGGGGAAGGCTCTTCGTGTTCTCGCTTTTTCCACACCGTCAAACGTCGGAACGAACCACGACGCGCCGCGAAGTTATAGACTCGTTCGTTTAAGTTTCATCTCGGCTCTCCCGGAGTCCGGTACTTGTGTTAGATCTCGCGCGATTATACACCCGCGGAGAGCCAACGGTATTTACGCAGCTCTGATATACGCGTCCTCTGGAAGGCTCGCGAGCTCAGCGGCGCGTCTCGCGAGCTTCGCGGAGACGCGTCGTCTCCGCCTCGTCATCGTCTTCTTCTTTGTAGAGGGATGCTGGATGAGACACCTCTGATGAGTACAAAGTACCACGGGGGCTTTAAACATTTTTCGTACGATCATTGCTTGATCTCTGTGAGAAAGGAGGATGAGAGGGAATTTTTTTTTTTTTTTTTGGGCCGGCGCATAAAATCTATACTTATCTTTGAGTAAACAGTCGGTTTGTGTGGATGGTGTTGGGACATTCGTTCTTACGATCCGGAGGAGTAAAATGCGAACGGGCTTTGCAATTTATCGAAGCTCGAATTCGCGATCTTGAAATAAAAGCTTCGGATCGCGGATCTTCAAAGACCCGTGTTTAAATGAGATGCCGATGGACCATGTTGCTTCGACTTTCGCTTCCGGTTAGCGCACGTGATTTTAAAGATTAAAAAAAAAATTGGGACTTTGCCGAATTTTCATCGAGTTAAAAAGCCGCGTTATTGCGCGTTATATTTAACGCGGCCGAGAGGAGCTCGCGGGATAGGAGTCATTAGGAGTGAATTAGAGAAGCGAGACGGCGGCGGCGAAACGCCGCCGGGGAAGAGGCTGCGAGTGATATTGAGAAAGAAAGATCTCGAGAGGCCCGCGATACGCTCGACTAACATTCACGTGTTCTCCATCTGCTGGTCCGACGTGTAACCCCGCTCGGCGAAATCGCTCTCGACCGGCAACCGGAGACATCGCGACACAACCCGACTGTGTTATTGCGACGATTTTGTTTCGTCGAGCTTGCGCGACGAGTCATTTTTTTTTAATATGCGCGAACGAGCCATCCGAATGTTTTCCTGGGGCGGTAGTTGCCTCGGCTGGAATCCGACGGGATTCTTTTGGTTCTCCGGGGATCGGAGTCGCGGAATGGATTGCGTTATGTTTGAGCTAAATTTATAATGTCGAGTGATAAAGCCAATTAATTTTTTTTTATATCCCGTAATTGATACGTAATTATGTTAAATACTTAACATCGAACATAGAGTAGAATAGAATAGCGCCGTTTTATGGTGTCAAGCCCCCTAAGGACGTCGTGCCCCAAAAATACAGCGACGAGTAACTTTTTTCTCAGTGCATAGTTATAACCGATTTCCAGTCAATTTTTTTTGTAGAGCGCGATTCCCATTTTCCGCGGAAAAAAAGGTAGCAATGTCGCACTGCGTGGATAACTGCGGGTAGGTCTATACAAAAAGGGTTGACGGGCCCCTCTCTCCTGCATCCCCAAAAATTCTCATTTCGCGCAACTGAAAAATTCATTTCACCGGTCCAGCGTAACTCTCCATCACCACCTGCGCGAGAGCGTGGATATATGGTGTTGTTCTCGCAGGAGGCCACGACGGTGTGCGGCTCGCTACAGATGTGACTGTTTTACACACTGTATACACATCGGTATGGTACATTGATTGGACGGGAATTTGTGTCGCTCGCGAGAGCTCTGATTTTTTGGTAAAAATTAATTGATCCATCCCCGGTGCAGCAGGCGTACCCGTAATGAGGGGTGAATTCGGTACTGTTGCTTGCTACATATATATATATATATATATGTATATATACATATCGTTTCGCAATTTTCCTCGCACCCACCGACACGCTCATCTCTGTCTCGATTCGATGGCTGGGAAAAAAAACGATTTGCCTGTTTGAAACGTGCATTGGAGGGTTCCGAAGCTGCCGAAGCCGGTACGGGGGTGGAGAGGAGGGGCGGGGGTCGGGGGTTGATCGGGGGAGCCGAACGGAAATTCGTGGTTACCGGGGTTTTGCACACGAGTGTGAGCGGGACCGAACGAGAGACCCGGTCGGCTCGTTAATCCGTGGACAGTCGTGAATTTACGGCTGACCTGAGTCTACGGCTGTGTTTGTACCTATCCACATATACATTAATCGTATATATATCGTATAAACTGCGATGACTCCAGTTAGACGTGTCATTGAGTTGCAATCACGGAAACGCTCAAAATCCCCGTAGGTCGATCCTATCGGTCGGGCCGCACGTAAATATAACAGCTGGTCAATCGCATCCTCTAATCGTCGTTCATCGCCAGATTCAATGTCCTATCATATTATTATTATTATTGTTATTATTATTTGAGTATTATATAATAATTATATAATAATAACCTATTATTATTATTATTATTATTATTATTATTATTATTATTATTATTATTATTATATAAGACAAGCACTGTTTTTCGGAACCAGTGAAGGTAGCTAATATTCCGCCCTTAGTATCTGTTTACTGCCTTATGTCTTCTCTTCAAAATTCTAAATGGGATGGTTGTATCGCCATCGCTCTTAAGTTTGATTAGTCTTCACGTCCTAAGAAATGTGCCAGCACTGCTCTTTCACGAGAGCACAAATGTCACGAACAATGCGTCGAACTCGATTATTGCGCGTCTAGTCTGATTGGATAATATACACATTAAAAAATAATTTCATAAAATTGGAATACGAAGTTTTGTAAAAATTATTTTGTTAAATAAGTGACAAACTGTTTGTTCAGGTTTGAATACAGAAACCTGTCCTTCATTTCCCGTGTCATTAACAATTTTAGTTTGTACTTTTGTAAAACTAGAGCCGGTCGATCGGAAAGTGAACAAATAAAAAATTGTGAACGTTTGTGGACAACCGAAGTCGATGTTAAAGTTTAAAGTAATAGAATAATTAGTAAGTCAAGAGGAGCTAGAAAGCGCTCACTGTTTTGATTAAATAATGATTTGTTTATATAGATATACCAAAACAAACCAACAATCATTATTACTATTATAATTATTATTAATGCCGTTGTATAAAACAGTGCGTTAAATCATTGAATTTTATGACCCCCCTAATCTCAATAATCCCTTCTCGTTAATCCCCGAACACGCTCGTTTACTGCGAGACTTTCAACTTGACATCTAAATCCTCCCGAGCGTGTCGGAAGCCGTGCATCGCCGTGCAATTAGACGCGTCATTAGATCGAAATCTCGGTTATCCATCTGTCTCGCTTCTGGCTGCGATTCTCCCTCCGCGAAAACATTCACAGCAGGATGTACCCGCCGCGTTACAACTTTCCCGAAGCGAGTATCCGTCCCCGCGCGCGAGCTCGGAGATCCCCGTTACCAGATACGAGATATATCACCGAACGAAATTCTCGCGCGCGCGGATACGGGTGTCATTGCGACACCCATATTACGGAGGGTCCGCCGTAGAATTCACCCCGTGTATGCCCATCATCGTTACCCCCCAGCGAACTCCATCCTTCGTCCACCGGCGAACTTCATCCTCCGTCGGGCCTCGAGCGGCGCGACCGGCCGCCGATCGGATCGGATCGGATCGCAGTTACGAAAAGCGCAAGGAGGGAATCTTTTAATTTGACGCGCCATAAAGCACGCCTGGAGCCCCCGGGGTTTCACGACTCGAGCATCATCTACGTGTCCCGCCGCTCTCCGGCCAACGCGCCTCGACAGTTGGTAGCTGAATTCTACTGTAGCGCGCTCGTGTGTGTGCGCGTGTGTGCACGGACGATGTCGCTGTGAAGGGGTCGCGGGGGCAACCCCCATGGGAGCAGGTCACGGCTGACACCACGGCGTGTCGTATCGCTGCAATAATAACGCGTAAGCGATACCCGGGCCGCATCCGCAATGCCAGCATCGGCCACTTCGTCCCGCACCCCTGACGGCGTCTCTAATGCGTCTCGTTACATTATATCATATCCAGCCAGGGGACGCGGAGCGCGCACTCCCCCGGCTGGTGGATGCGCGTGTGCGCGCACGGGCATCGTTCCGCTCGTGCATCAGTTATAATATGGAATACATCGTCCGGTGTAGGTTGCAGCTCTGCAAACGACCAATTGCCCTGTACGCGGAGGAATAAAATTGCCGGAGTGCGCAGCACGGTCGAGGGTATAATCACCTCCTTGGGGCCCCATTCGCTCCTTCGCGCGGGGAATCCCCCGAGCCGGCCGGGCGTATGCGCATGCGCGGGCGACCGACGCGCCGCTAGGACACGATTCCGCGTTCCTGTGTCCCGGTCTAATCCGCTCGCAGGATTCTGCGAAATACTTCTTGGGGATTGAGAAAAATTGTACATTAATGGGGAGACTGAAGTGAAGTGGTGAGGGAATATTCGCTTGTTTCACGGATATTTCGGCATTATCGAGCGGCGACATTAACTGCCAGGAAGTCTCCGTCGTTCCTCCTCGTTTAGCCGGGCTCAACTGGGTGGAATGTAGCGGAACATCGAGTTCAAATCGTTTTTCTATTTATATAACCGAGAGAGAGGGCGTACACAGGCGGGCGCGATTGACTACGTTTTGGGAACTGTTGCTGGGAGAGGGGGGAGGGAGGGGGACGGGGGGCGTTCAACATATTTTTGCTTTATTGAGAGTATCGGGAGAGAAAGAGAAGATAATCCGATATGCCATATACATGTATATGGGTTATATGGGCCGTTAGTTATAGCTGATCGGGCCGACGTGCGGTATGGTCGAACGCGCGCAGGGCGCGAAATTTAGTGGAACCGGGGAAATAGAGTTTTTTTACACAACTGTTTAACCCGATGTGAGGGGCTTTTTTTAGTCGAGGTCCTTCGGTGATTTTGTCACGTGCCACTCTGGTTGTAATTTAAAAGGATTGAAAACGTGTTCGTAATGACCCAAAACATCATAAAATCATATTTAGAAAAAATGTCTGCATGTCGTGTATGTGTGTATGTGTCAGACCCGAAAAATTAAAACACTTATAACTTGAGAACGACTTGAGCTATCAAGCTGCAATTTTTAAGGTAGGTGGATGGGTGAATCCTCAATGCATGTATAGTTAATAATGAAATATTGAGTTAAGAGTAAAATAAGTGGAGGGTTTATGATCGGTGGGAAAAAGAGATTACATATAGTTTGTGAGCGACAATTTTTTTGTTTGTTTGTAATACAACTTGTATTTCTTTACTTTTAGAATAATAAAGCAAGTTTAATGTAGTCCGAAAAAAAAGAGAACCATCATCCCAATTTATTTTCTATTTATAGACGGTGATGTTGAAGCTCCGAACTATTAGTACTCGTCAGGATATTTTAGCTTTACTTGGGGCTCCGAGCTAAATTGGATATCAGGTCCACGCAACGTTAATCTCGCGCCTCGTCAAGACGCCGCCCGGGTGATGGAAGTTTACCCACCGAGATGGGTTCATTTTAGCGTGTCATACGTTGACGAACTCAATTTCCTCCGGACACGCGTAATTAATACCAATTTCTCAAAAAAAAAAAAGAGAAAAAAAACCCGCTCTTCAGCACACTTTCCGGGGCACGATTCTCCAATTCCTCGCGACATTAACCCCCAAGAATCCCGGCTCGTTCACGAAAACCACGAGATCTTAATTTCCAACGGTAACGCCCATCGCCGGTTCCTTCGCACCCCTCTATTTATCATTAGCTCGTAAGTAAAAGAAATGGAAAAAAAAAAATGAAGTGAAAAGGAACATTTTACCGATAGCCAACAAGAATAATTACCAACTGAGTCCTCGAACAAAGGAGTCCACGATATAATTGTGTACGAAATAATTGCCAACATCTTTCTCGAGACTCCGATATCGACGCACACATAAACACGAGCATCGATGCTCCAATACGCCATACGTGTCCCAACTATCCCGTTGTATAGATTTCGCAAAGCCGCGTAATCGGAACAGTCGATTCGAGGACTACGGCGAGGAAAGTGGGGGGGGGGGGGGGGGGTCGGAGGAGAGTACGAGTACCGGCCACTTTTTCACCTCTCATCCCACCGGGGAGGGGAGAAGGAGAGACAGGGAGAGCATCGTTTCAAATGCAACCCCCGGTTGGCGAGCCGCCACCGCCGATGGCCGTGGCGTACCGACTCTCGCATCTGTGTACGAGGGTGGCACACAGAGTCGGCCAGAGCGAGATGATGGACCGTCCGGGAGGATAAGCGGAACAGAGGCAAAAAACAAGCCGCGTTTTGCTGTCGTCTCACTTTCGATATATTTATATATTTATATATTTATACATATATACATCTCCTTTCCCCGTGTGTATCTCATGCCGTAGCCGCGGGAGGAGGATGCAGGGGGGGGGGGGGGTGGTATGGAAGAGATATACGTGGGTGAACCACCGCGCCGGCGATAGCGTATAATTATCGGATGGCAGGTAACTCGAGCGATTCAGGCTTTCTCTATCCCGCTCGGGCTCATCCCCTTCGGTCGGGGCGCTGGCGTTTTAATTGGCCAATTATCGTGGGCACCGAATAGGTGTGCCGGTCCAGATAGGCGTGATACTTCAGGGGTGGATGTATATCGTCGCTGGCTGTACGCTCGCTCGCTCGTCGGGCGGATGGCTGGGTCCGCTGGCCGCTCTCTCCGCGCGCTGCTCTTCCTCTCGTCGGATGAATTCTCTCTGTACACACACCGCGAGACCGACCGATTGACGAAGCGCGCGTAACTCGCGAGTCGCTTCTCGGCGTCTGCGCCTGTGTGCGAGAAACGGTGACAAGTGTCTTCCGGTATGTGCAGGAGAGACTCTACGGACACATCGTGCGGCACGGATAATGAAGAGCGGAGGGGGAGACAATGCACCGCGAGGGCGGAAGATCTACACGTTCGAATGGCTTCTGTTGTTTGTCGGGTTCGCGGGAAGAAACGAACTGAACGGGAGGCAAAAAAGATCGGACACGGAAACCGTCCGGGAGGAAGTCAAGTGGCGTTGGAAAGATTTTTTTTTTTTTTTGCGATTTACTATGAGACGATTGTTGTATTCCTTAGAGCGTGGCAGAAACACACAGAGATATATTAGACCGAAAGGTTTTTTTTTTTTAATCTCTGATTTGTAGGAAATAATTAGCTGGGGATATTTGTCGACGAAAAATAGTTGTCAAAAGTGCAGTACATTTTTTTTTTTTTTGTACGACCTGCCCTTTTGACTTCGTAAAACAGAGTTGTTCGTTTGGAAGACGTCTACATATTTCGAGCAGGGATTTACGGGAATTTACAGACACATCGTGGGAGGATAATGAAGACCGGAGAGGGACTCAATGCACCGTGAGGGTGGGAGATCTTCATGGTCGAATGGATCCTGCTGTTTGTTAGGATCGCGGGAAGAAACGAACTGAAATTGAGGCAAAAAAGATCGGCGGACCCGGAAACCGTCCGTGAGAAAGTCAAGTCGTGCTGGATTTTTTTTTTCTTTAACGATGACAGCATTGAGTTAGAAATAAATCGGCTGCCGAATTCCTTATTAGCGTGCAGAAAGACGATAGACATATATTAAACTGTTTTTTTTCATGTTTGATTTTGAAGAAAAACTAACCACAGACATTTGGCGACAAAAAAATCTTGTACAATGTGCAATTTTTTTTTTTTTTTACCTACCTCCTGAACTTTTTCTGCCCAAAACAGGTTGTTCCGCTCGAAAAGCGTCCGCGTCGTCTCCCCATAAAAAAATCAACCCTGCCAATTTTCCCTCGTGTCCTTTCCGACGCTAAAAGATCATAGGACTCGGAGTATCGACAGAGAGCCAGGTTGTACAGTGAAGCGGTGCACAGTTGAGCGTGCAGAATAGGAAAGCTCGGGATCGAGGGAACGAGCGGGCGCAAATTGGTCACGGCTGGTACGTCGTTGTCGTCGTAGTTGGTCGGGTTGTGTGCAGCGCTCGGTGGTCCTCCACCCTCTGTCTCGCTCGCCCTTGCACCAGAGCTCGCTCGCCCCCGTAATGCATCGGTCGCGAACTATTAGAGCGCCATCCCCTTGCCTGTCCAGGCCTCTCTCCGCAAACCCCGTCGAGCTCGCTCTCACTGTGCGGTCCATGGAGCGTGTGTCGATGCAGCATCAGCCTGCCGGCAGGTAGATAATCCACTCGAGCAAGAACTCACCACCTGCGTTAACGCGAGCCGAGTCGACCTGCACACTTGCCGTACTGGATAGATAGGGGTGGATCTAATTGTTTACACTTGGGGTTTGCTCGAACAGACATCATTTTGATCGTCATTTTAAATCGTTTTTTACCCGGTTTCTATTTTTCCCATTTAATTGTATGAACAAGTACATCTGTTGCGCATTCGTTAGAAGAGACGCGTGATTTCCAAAGTTTCCGGCAACCCTGGGGCCGCCAGGAATCCCCGAAGAGACATCCTGCAGGAATCTCTGCGCGTAATGAGGCGCGAGGTAAAATGCACGGGCGAAACGGTAGCGAAGGTGAACCGAAGGTGCGGCAGGGTAAGTTTCGGAAGAGATTATCACTAAGGAGCAAAGGGGTTGTGTTAGAAGCCGGTGATTCTAGAAGCGTTTCCCCCTTGCTTCTCCGCAGCTTCCGCCGGTTATTACATCATTTGCTTACATAAATCGTTTCGATCGTTATTTTACCCGGTTCATTTTTTCCCATTTGATTTTAAGTACAAGTAGGGTAAAAGTGGTGAATATGGCGCATCTCGATTAACACGTAAATCAATGATATATGGACCGGCCCATATTCCCCACTTTTACCCTACATATGTTGCGCGATTGTTAGAAGAGACGCGTGATCAAAGTTTCCGGCAACCCTAGAGCCGTCGGGAATCTCCGTAGAGACATCCTCCAGGTAGCTCTGCGCGTAACGAGGCGCCAGATAAAATTCACGGGAGAATCGGTAGCGCAAATCGTTATTTTACCCGGCTTCTTTTTTACCCCACTTCATTGTACGTAGAAATACATCTGTTGCGCGATCGTTACACGAGAGGCGTGATCAAAGTTCCCGGCAACCCTAGGGCCGTCGGGAATCCCCGAAGAGACATCCTCCAGGTAGCTCTGCGCGTAATGAGGCGCGAGGTAAAATGCACGGGAGAAACGGCAGCGTAGGTGAACGGGAGGTGCAGCAGGGTAAGCTTCGGAAGAGACTATCACGGGGGAGCGAAGGGGGTGGGTTAGAGGCCGGTGATTTTCCAAGCGGTTCCCCGTCGCTTCTCTCCGCAGCTTCCGCCGGTTATTACATAATTACCTCATTAGGAGGCAGCCCGAGCGTGGCATAATACCTTGCACTTCATCTATGGAGTATATACTCCGGTTACATGAGCCACACACTCGACGGATATCTCCCTCTACCGTTCGTCGGTCTCTCACATCGGGGAACTCCGCTCTGTGCCAACTTCTATGTACCCGGGCACGAACCTTTTGCAGCCGCGATGCGGGCAGAGCCGTTTTATACGTGCACACTTTCCTCCGTCTACCACTCAATTACTAAAGGAGCATAATTCTAATTACCACGGACGAGAAAGCTCATACGTGCCGTCGGAGTCTCTCCGACATTAACGAAACTCTCCGCTCTCTCAATTTTCTCGTTCCGTCGTATTATATTCCGTTCGCCGAGTTCCGAGGGGTTTTGTACGATGTTTTAACCCTCGAATACGACGATACGCTCGAGGATGCGGTATTTGCAGAGACGCGGAGCGTGATGATAGTTTAATTGTAACACAGCTCGACAAGAACTTCGGGTACTTGAAGTAACGAGCGGAGAGTAATATTTGAGTACCGAGCAATGAGTAGTACTCAAGTACCCAGATCTGGGTACTACTTGAGTACCGACGTACCGCGCTGAGAAAAAATTACATAATTGGAGTGAACATAGTCACTTTCTACCGCAAAATGTAATTCCCTGAAGGAAGGTTTATATTTTATAGGTAGGGCAATACTCACAAATCATAATAGCAAATATAATTATCGTTTAATCAATTAAATGTAGATCGACGGAAACTGTGTGTATAGACGTTCCCCGAGGGAATTATTCCGTACAGTAGAAATAACCATATTTTTTCGCCATGCCGTTATTGGATAAACAAAATACTCACATACATCGATATCAGCACCGCAAATGCTTGTATCTATCCACACTACGAAAAAAAGTTATTTCTACTATAGGGAATAATTCCCTGAGGGACTGTCTATACGTATTGTTTCCGATGAGAGGTATTTTATTGGTTAAACTATAATTGCATTTGCTATTATCATTCATGATTACTGTCCTAACTATAAAATATAGGCGTTACCTCAGGGAATTATGTTTTATAGTAGTAAGTGACTGTCGTTGCTCTAACTATGTCACTTTTTCTCAATGCAGCTCCGTATTGTAATAATGGGGACAAAATGTTTATATTTCATACCAGAGCTGTGCAAATACACTAAGTACTTGAAGCACATATTGAAGTATCAAGTACTGTGTCAGTGCCTAGTACTCAGAACTTCGGCAATTCAGTTCGGCCAGTATTCAATACTTCAGTACCAACTACCCAGCGCTCAGCGCTTCAAGTACTTGATACTTCAATACCAACTACCCAGCGCTCAGTGCTTCAAGTTCTTGATACTTCAGTACCAACTACCCAGCGCTCAGTGCTTCAAGTACTTGATACTTCAGTACCAACTGCCCAGCGCTCAGTGCTTCAAGTACTTGATACTTCAGTACCAACTACCCAGCGCTCAGTGCTTCAAGTACTTGATACTTCAGTACCAACTGCCCAGCGCTCAGTGCTTCAAGTACTTGATACTTCAACACTTACTTCAAGTACTTACGGCATTTGCCCAGCTCCGTTTCAAATAGAGCACTGATTCGACTCGCTTACTTTTGCTCGCATCTCAGCAATGATCTCTTCCGAACGGTACCCTCGATCGAGCCTCGTTCGCTCGTCGCGCGGGTTATCTCGGCTCGGCTCGAGGGTCATTCGTCGTCGGTCGATCGTCCGTCGATAGTTACGTTCGACGGAAGGTTACCATGAGCGAGCGATAGACAGGTGGAACAATGGAGTGTACATAAGATCGCTGAGAGACGAACGAGGAAATTTCACGGGAAGCTCGAGCCCGAGCGGGATGATGGAGAGAAAGCAGGGGTGGCCCGCCGGTAGAACCAGGGCGGTTGCCCAGCAATTACCTAAATGGTCGGGTAAACAATATCCCGTGCGGCGGAGTTAAGAGCGCGCTCCTGATGCCGGTTAGCGTGCTGTACGCTCCGCGCACGTTGTGCTCGCCGCTCCGGGCGCGCGCACGCTTTCGCTGTTCCGGTATTGGATGCTCGACGTTGTGCAGCCTCCCCGGCACCCTCCACCATCGCGGGGAGCCAACATTGCGCCAAGGGAGAAAGGAGCGAGAGGGAGAGAGCCACCTACTATGTATAGAGCCGAACATAATGCCGGAGTGTGCGAACAGTGGATAATGCTTATATCTACCCCGCCGTGCGCACTCCAGTGCAATTGTGTTGGCTGTGCGATTAACACAGCCGAAAAGAAATATTTCCAGGAATAACACCGAAGCTCACTGTTTCAATCTGTGTAGAGCAAAAACAGTGAATACGGCGCATCGTGATTAGGGCAATCAATGGTATATGAACCGGACCGTATTCACCACTTTCACTCTAATTTACCCTGTGCCGTGTTCGATCGCCGAGCTGATGGTTCTAATTTGAAGATCTTTTCTCGGTACTCGATCTAAACTGCCAATGGCATATGTAGATGTATAAAAAAAGGTAATGCTTATACCTTTTGCATGACGACAATAAATATAGAATATTGCTTAGATCTGTCAATAACGACGATAGATTTAAGATATATCGACCGCGCCGTGCGCACGCTAGTGCAATTGTATTGGCTGTGTGTTTGACATAGGGTAAAAGTGGGGAATATGGCCCGGTTCATATATCATTGATTTACGTGTTAATCGAGGTAGGCCATATTCACCACTTTTACCCTAGTTGAAAATAAATATTTCCAGGAATAGCACCGAAGCTCTCTGTTTCAATCTATCTGGAATAAAAACAGTGAATACGGTCCATCCCAATTACGAATCAATGATATGTAGACCGGGTCGTATCCGCCACTTTCACTCCAATTTACCCGGTACAGTGCTCGATATCTCCAAGCTGAGACTCCTAATTTGAAGAATTTTTCTCGGTACTCGACCGAAGCTCCCAGTGTAATCCGGCTGATAAGCAGGCGGCTAGGTAACGAGCAGAAGAAAAAAACTACCGAACGCGAACGAGCCTCGGCAGTCGAGCCGCCGTACAGCGAGCGCTATCGTTAACAGTGTATCAAGGGGGAGGGCGGCAAGAGGGACGGAAGTTGAAATGGCGGTGCGCGATGGTAGTGGTAGCGACGTCGGTCGCTAAATCAAAGACAAACCACTTTAGCCAGTCCGATCGCGCGCTGCGGGGTGGTTCCTGGCTGTGTGTACATACCCGAGGATCCGGCGGAAGCGCGCGTAGGGACCGAGGGGGGGCGCGAGTGAGACCGCGAGGAGCGGCGGCGGTCGCTGTCGCCCGAACGGGTTCGCAAAGTATCCGAGGGAGACGGAGCCGGTACTGTCTCAGTGTGAGTATACCTCGCTCACAAAACCCCCTACCCGTCGGTTCTTCATCCACCTCGCGAGTTTACCTGTTCCCACACCGTCGCGTCTCCGTACGCAGAGCGAGTCGGGCGCAGCGGAAAGCTCTTACGTGTGGGTTCGCCTTTGCCCGGTACTAGAGCGGGCGATAGTCGACGCGCACATCGACGTCGCGACGCCCGGCGTCGTTCGAGCCCTCGGCGTATCCGGCAGCAGTGCGGCCGCGAACTGTTGGGAAACGCGCGGGGAGCGAGCACACAGCGGATGGACCGGCAGCGACGGCAGAAGCATCGTCATCCAGCAGCCGCCGGATAGTATACGACGAGGAAGAGAGGAAGCGCGTGTCGCCGCCGTTCGGAGGCGCGGGGGCGACGTCGAGCAACCCTCGCGGGTCTGGCAGGGCGCGGACCGACCGTACGCTCTCCCATTGGACGAACCTCGAGCTTTCTGGGAACCGGGGGTTTCGCGACTCCGCCTATCCGAGGCGGAACAACCCCCGCTCGACATCCACCCGCGCTCTTCTCTCTCGGGCTCTTCTCTCTCCTCCCCATCCCTCCCACCTCCGCTCGCTCGCTACGCTTCTCTCTCTCTCTCGCTCAGACAAACGGTCCTCCTCGGCCTAATAATACCACGATATACCACCTATTCCGCCACCATGGCTCTATAGAGACGCCGACGGCGTGGAGGAGAGAGCGCGCGACGAGGTGCCCGCCTGCCTAAAGCCACGACGACCACGACCACGAAGACGACTGTCGAGGGAAAGCGAAAACGCCGACGACGATTTCTGTGCGCGATAACCCACGCGACTTATGCGATATCGGGTCGTTCGGATGAAGATTAAGTGATTTTTTTTTTAAAGTACACATATTTGTATTTAAATAAAAACATAAGCGTATTTGGCAATATTTTTGCTTTGGTATGATTTCGTGATTGTGGAAAAAAAATAAACAAAAGGTGATGATAAATAAAGTTTCGTCGGTGGTGCTGGTAGAGAGTGTCAGTTGAGTAGATGATTGCAACTGTGCATTCCTGAGGAGACAAATGACCGGAGGAGGTCAAGACGGCGAACGGGAGTTGACAGCGAGGAGATCGTCGGAAAACACTTTGGACTACGGTTCTTGGAAGATATCGCAGTGAACGATCGGCGATCGATGCCAATCTCGAACGAACCGCTGTCGTACCTCGCAGTTTGTTTTTGATCGGAAGTGTCAGGATTTTAATAGACCGAGTGACGATTAGGGGCTGGAAGTGGCGACGTGACCGGCGAGGGGTTGCGGAGCGCCGTCGCGCCGCTCACCTCGCGAGGCCACGCTGTTTCTCGATCGGACGTTACTTCCATCAATAGAATTAATCATCAACGTTTTCGTTAACAAAAACCACTGGAAGAGTAGTCTTTGAACAAGTGTCTTTGGAATCCTACAGATTAGTTGGAACATCGACTCTACAGATTAGTTGGAACATCGACTCTACAGATTAGTTGGAGCATCAACTCTACAGATTAGTTGGAGCATCAACTCTACAGATTAGTTGGAACATCAACTCTACAGATGAGTTGGAGCATCAACTCTGCAGATTAGTTGGGGCATCAACTCTACAGATTAGTTGGAGCATCAACTCTACACATTAGTTGGAGCATCAACTGTACAGATTAGTTGGAACATCAACTCTACAGATCAGTTGGAACATCAACTCTACAGATCAGTTGGAGCATCAACTTGGCCTTCATCTTCATCGTATGTTACTTCCATCGATAGAATTAACCATTGACCTTTCCGCTGCCAAAAACTACCGGGAGGATCCTTGAACAAGTGTCTTTGATATTCGCGACTAAATCCTAAACGCCAGTTGGAACATCATCACGGCATCGGGAAACGTGCCGTGTCTCGCCGCAGCCGTCGCAGCTCCGATGCTCACCGGATGATCATGTCGGAAAACTCCTCGGAGTGTTCTCGGTGAATCTTCCTCAAGTTCTCCGCCGTCGTTCCGTTCGCGGGAAGTTAGCGGTGGAGCGGTGACGAAGAGTTCAGCGATGTGGAGGATGCAGGAGGGCAGGACTCTGTCTCCCTTGGCGGAGATCGGTCCGGTGTCTTGTCTGACCGGAAGCGTCGGCGAGGAGGCGAACCTGCGGGCTCTGGTGCCTCACCAGGACCGCCGGAGGGTGTTGTTGCACGTGAGGACCGGCGATCCGTTCGTCGGTTTTCACGATCATCATCACACGAGGCAGCAGACCACGGCGAGCTCGACGCCGTCGCCGTCGCCGATCTCGGAGGGTGCTGGCGCTATGGAATCCGAAGAACCGGAAGAGGCGATGCAGGTCTGCAACGACAGGGGCAACAACGGCGCTCAGCCGCGGGAACAGCGTAAGGAGGGTCACGAGGAGAACGCCGTGGTGGATCGGGTGATGCCCGGTGACAACGAGGAAGCCGACGAGGAGGTCGACGACGACGAGGAGGACATCGAGACCGGCGAGCGTCGGAACGGCGAGAACCGCGTACCGAGAAGAATCGGCCTCAGGAGTCGCGGCGACGAAGACGACGACGAGGAGGAGCTCGAGGACGACGAGAACATCAATGTAAATACGAGCAGTCGGGAGGGCTCCAGGAACGGAAACTACCCGGACGACGAGGATGTCGAGGTCGATGTCTGCAGGGACGACGCCGACGAGAGCAATCCCAGCAGTCCCGTCGACCTGACGGCCTCATCGCGCTGCACGGGAAGTGAACAGTTCCTTCATCCCTTCGTCGGCTCCCGAGGACTTCATCCCCTGAGCTGCCTTCAGGGCGGTGCTGTCGGTGCTGGTGTCGTTAATTGTGTTAACTCCGCGACTGTCGGTACAACGAACAATGCGTATCCGGGCGGTGTCGGAATCGGTCATCCGCATCCCGGCACGGCGTCCAATACCGCGACGACGGTGTGCGCCAATAACGCTGGCAACAATTTGCAGGCGAGGGTCGCCGATAACTCGAGCAACATAACTTCCACGACGGGTGGAACCGTTCAGGGCAACAAGAGGGGACTCGCTTTTTCCGTCGAGAACATCCTCGATCCGAACAAATTCACCGGCGGAAGGATTATCCACGATAGATTATCGCACAGGCGGCGCCGACGGACCGGGAGCGTTCACGAAGGTAACTCTCGACAAGGGTCCTTGTCCGAATTTACAACAAATTTAATCGATAGCAACGGTTGTTCGGATCGACCCGTTTACCGAACACATTTTTTTAATAATTATCCGACGGCCGGAGACGCGTTTTAATTTTAGTTCTTTTTTCTACACGAAGAACAAACGTTCGTTAATTTTTGTCGGGATGATTTTGTCGCGTGTCAAAGTGTCAAGTCGCTCGCTCGCTAATTATTTCGCGCTCATCTGTCCTATCTTACTTTTTTGCTGTTTTTTTTTATTATTTATTTTTCTACCGCGGCGCATGCATGCGTGACTGCGGGATTCACACACGGAGTCACGAGCTGGCGTCGGCGGACTAATTTTAGATACCGGGCTGCGTATGAAAGGGAAGCTTTTTTTGTTTATTCTTCGACAGGGGTGACGGAGCCCGAGGGGGGGAATCACCGCGTGCCGGCGAGCGATGGCTCTAAGCAGCGTGTAAACTATTCGCGTTAACTCGAGCCGTGAAAGTCTAGGGGTGGGATGGATCTTGCGTGTGGGACACTGTGCAGGGGTGTCACGGGGCTCTCTTCATTAAAATGCGATAAATCGAACGCGCAGGGGTCCCAGTGAGAATCGAGCAGCCCTTCGCGACTTACCAATCGTTTTAACGGATCTTTGTAAATATTGAAAAAAATCAAAACATAAAAATTCTCATAAATATGAAAGTAAAAAAAAAAATACAAAATAGCATAAAATTATGCTGGACGAGATTGGGACCCGTTATGAATTATAGAGGAAAAGTTAAAGGTTTATAAATCGAAATTTATAATCATTAAATTATCGCTTTAATTAAAATGCGATAAATCGAACTGTGGTGCAGTGAGAATTTACCAGTCCTTCATGACGCGCCAGTCGTTTTAACGGATCTCATTAAATATTGAAAAAAAATCAATTAAATAAACCAATTAAAATTCCCATAAATATAAAGGAGTTTTTTTAAATACAAAATAACATGAAATTATGCCGGAAGAGATTGGGACGAGCTATGAGTTATGGGGGAAAGTCAAAGGCTTATAAATCGATCGGAGTCAATCGGCTTCGCGACAAATTCCGCCCTCCCGAGCTTCCTTGCAAAATATCCCCTTAATTTTCTTGTATCTCCGAGGGGAGAGTGAGAGGACGGTGAGGTGGGCGGGATGGCCCAGGCAAAGACTCGGAATACCGAGGACCAGCGGAATGGAATCTCGGGACGACAGAGAGATGGGGGTAAACTGTCGGAGCGTGACAAATTGCTCCGCTAATCTGCGTTAACCAGTCTTTGAGCCCCGTCATCATCGGCCCGAGCGCCCTTCGTCCTGCGTGCAGTTATTCCACTACGGGACCACTCGAGAGTACTAGAAATATAAAGCAACAACGAATTGGCTCCTCAACCAGCTTTACCGGCACACTCAAGGGCCAGAAATTCGACGATTTCGGACGTGAAAACGCGTTTTATTTATTGTTATCAGTAAAAAAAATCTTATCGAAAAATCCTTTCGATCGCTTGCAGGTAACGGTATTGTGATCATGTAAAAAAATTTGCGGGTCCGAGTATAGAAAAATGAAGGAAAAGTTCCATTTTGTCAAAAACACAAATTATCAACAAAAAAAAATGGAACTCCATCTGCCGAACCCGGTTTTTTTTTGCATAACCGAAACACCGTTACGAACAATGAGTTACATGGGATTTTCGGTACGAACTATTTGAACGATAAAAAAATGTATCGGGTTTTATGTATTTTTATCGATAAAAAAAAACTCTTGTCGACAATTCCATGCGATCGCTTGCAGATAATGGTATTGTAATCGTGTCAAAAATCCTAGTTCCAAGTAAAGTCCAATTATCGAAAATTAAAATATTTCAAAAAAATCAAACTCCACCTGCTGAATGATCGAAACACCGTTATGAACAATCAATTACACGGCATTTTCGATACAAAGTTTTTTATCGGAGAAAAAAATTAAACACGTTTTTCTTAACCAAATTGTTGAATGTCCCTCGTATACGACAGAGTATACGACAGATTCAAATAGATTATTAAAGCATTATTCGACAAAACAACAAAGTAAAAATCTCCGTTCAGAAGTGCTAACGACAGAAGAACTGGACGCAATAAAACGCATCTAAGTGATACGTCGAGGGCGATAAACCGACGAACAGGAGGAACAGAGAAGCGAAGATCGATGATCCATGCGGAATATGGGAATAAGATATTTTGTTGTTCGATCCGTCCATCAATCTTATCCCCTGGTCGCAGCCTCCTCATTAAAAGTACATCAAGCATGTCGCCCCTCTCTCCGTCCTCGTGGCCCATCCGCCTTAAATCCGTTTCGACCGCTGCTTCTGCTTCTGCCGCCACGGGATAAGTGCGATCCCGTCAAGCTTCCGCCGCTCTCGCCTCAGTTTTTTTTTCTTTTTTCTATATATCCTCGCTTTCTCGCTCTCTCCGCACCGCGACGGAATAATATCGTCGGTTGTTATGATAATCGCACGGGAATCGCGAGTCGGTATCGCGTCGCATCGCGCCAAGCCGCCCAGAAAATTGGCTCTTCTGCATCACAATGACTTCTCTCTGTCCCTCCCCAGCTTGCGTGTACGGCGGAACCTCGAGAGCAACGCGAACCGCTCTCATTCTCGTCGTCCTCGTTTCACCCCCCCCCCCCCCCCCTCATCCCTCGAACGCGCTCAGGCAGCATCCCGCCCTTACGGTCCGGACAGATTTGCCGAACGCGCGAAACCATTCCCCGTGTTGTATATCCACGCATTTCTATGCTCGACTATACACCCCCCCCCCCCCCGAGCAACTCCTCCGCACTAGCAGGAATAAAACTACCGGTAGGTCTGCGAGCGGGGCAAAATGGACCATTGAAAATTTGTCGTGGGACGTAAGACAAAAATTCTCCCATCAGGTCCGTCTTGCCCCGGCGTAGCTCACACGTCCGCAGCTCTCTCGAGCAGCGCATTTCTACACAGTAAAAAAAGTTTGTACTTTTTATAACTCAGCGCCCACAAAGTTCCACAATTTTTTTATATAACAAACAAGTTTTGTCACTTAGTTAACAAAATTATTTTTACGAAACTTCGTATTCTGATTTGACGAAATTATATTTTACTGTGTATGCTCGACTATACGCATTATTATGCTCGACTATACACTCCCCCCCCCCCCCTCGACCAACTCCGCCGCACTACCAGGAATGAAAGTAAAGATAGCGGGGGTGAGCGGGGTAAATTGGGCCATTGCAAATTTATCGCGGGACGTAAGACAAAAATTCTCATACCAGGTCCGTTTTGCCCCGGTGTAGCCCACACGTCCGCAGCTCTCTCGACCGCGCGCGGTTCGCGAATATCTTTCTTTTTTTATCTCTACGAAAATCTCTAATTACCGTCGGGACGCTCGAGCACACCGGAGCGAATGTGGTAACAGGAAGGAAAGGAGTAAGAAAAAGAGGAAAAAAGAAGAAATTAAACAACCCAAGTTCTCGTGTATAACCGCCTCGGCGCTGAGCGCGGAAGTCGCGGGGTACCAATTACTCCGCGCTTTTATAGCAGTTACCAAGATTCGGAGCGTGTATCGCTTAATCCACTTCGCCAACATTGGAGAAAAGGCGGGAGAAGCGAATGAATACAAAAAAAAAATGTAAAAAGAAGAAGAAACGTGTTTTTCTTTTTATCGCAAAAAAAAAAAAAAATAGGAAAAAAAAGAAAGCGCGGCCTCGTTACGTCGAATCACGTTTCAGCCGATCAGAGCGGAAAGGGAGATCAAGCGGAGGCACCTGTCCCCGCGAGACAAATCGTTTCTACGATGTCGACCGAACGATCAGCGGGCGAGCGTGCAAAAGGGACTCCCCGACTTGTCCTGCTCCTTTCTCGACCTTTTTATATATATTTTTTTTTCCTCTCGCCTATACTTCCTTCAATTTTTCGTCAAGCCGTAAACCTCGCGGGGTCGCGCGCGCCCGAGCGTTTCCCTCATCTTCGTCGCGCACTCCCCGCGCCTTTTATCTTCCTCCTTCCTCCTTTTATCCGTCTCCTTCAGGACTCTTTCTCGATTGGCCTGAGCGTTTTTTTTATGTGTCCCGTCCTCTTCGCTCGAGCGCCGAGAGATCCTCGACTCTCCGGGGATAATTTTGAGCGACGCTGATAACGGACTCGGGCGTCGCGAGGGGAAACGTCGGGATCGAGGGAATAGCACAAAAAAAATAAAAATAAAAAAAACCAAGGACGGGAGAATGAAAATATTCTCTCGGGGGAAAAAATAAAAATGAATAAATAAAAATAATAAGAATTACGCAATTCAATTAGTCTCATCGATAACGGAGGGCTTTTCGGCCGGTCGCCGGCTCGATGACGAAATCAAAGCACGATTGTGCAATAATAATTTGCCGCTCTCGTTAACGAGTCGCAAATCCCAGGGAGGCGGAGGGAGGCCGAGAGTCGAGAATTCTAATGAGGGGCTCCCGGACTCTCGCGAAAGCTCGGACTAATCAATAAACGCGAAAGCAATTAACTGAAAAAATTTAAAAAATAAAAATACATTTTACGCGACAAGATACATTGCGTAAGATGGGATAGAATCAATTAAAAAACAAGTGTAAAGGAATTCTCCGTGCCGTGAAAAAAAAAAAAAAAAAAAATAGAAGTATCTCTCGTACCTGTGCAAGGTGGTGCGCGGTGTCGGGTCCACGACGAGTGGGCAGCAGGGAATTAAAGTGAATAGAAACCTGAAAGAAAAAAAGAGGAAAGAAACTATATAAATTACGGTATCGAATTACGTGCAATCAATCGCGACAGGCTCTCACACATGCGATGTAGGCGAGAGTCCCAAGCCGCAGCCCATCCCGGCACACGTGGCAGTGCACGCGCGCCCGTGTGTGTCCGGAGAGCGGGGACAGCGGCCGGGACGGGGAGGAAGGAGGAAGACACAGCGACGAAACGGATAGCCCGGAAGAAGAGCGAACGAATGGACGATAAAGATGGAAATAGATGGAAGCCGGTAGAGACGCACACAGAGCGGAGGAGAGCCGCTTGGCGGCCTGTACGACGGGCCCTGCAAGAACGATCGCGCGTTAACGAGATACAAATCCCATTACGGCGTAAACCTTCTCGATCCGTCGCCCCCTACGGACTTCCAACCCCCGAAGTTCTCTCGGTCCGTCCCTCGCACTCGGGCTCGTTCTCTTCCGCCGCTCTCCGCAGCTTCCAGCCACGGGCTGTGGGCCACGAGCCACGCCAATTCGGATAAAGTCTTCCGCCCTCTCCCTCGCGCCGTTCTTCGGTCCATTCGCCGTCGCCTCGTCCCTCCGCGCGTCTCTCGGATGCTGTGCGCGAAAGCTCTTGTCTCGCTCAGACGCAGCGGCGAAAACCGGGAGCGCGACGAGCGAGAGACCCGCGTCCCGGACCCGAGCGAGGCGAAACAACCCCCCTTTCCCGACAGCCGGAGAGCCAGGGAATATCTGTCCCCGGGACATCTGCGCGCTGATTGAATCTCCAATCTCCTCTCTCTCATTGAGCGAACGATTGGCCGGACGACCGTCGAGAGCCGGGCGATCCGATCGCCTGCAGCGGCCAAACCGACTCCCGCAAAACGCTACGGCGGCGATGCGCGGTGTGCAGGGCTTTCGCAGTCTTTGCGAAAATGAAGAAACTGATCAAATTAAAAATTGCATGATATCAATGACTGGGGACTTCGCGGATTAAGGTGGTCCTTGCGAATAGTTTGTTCACTTCGCATAAGTTTCGAAGAAATGAGGGCGAACTGTAAACACTTCTCGATGGTATAAAAATCTGAAAAAAAATCGGGCGTATTGAAGATGCTGAAAAGATTAATTTTGCAGAATGATAAGTGGAAAATGTTATTAACAAATTGATGAAAAATAAAATTGTTCAACGAATCTTTCGGAGAGGTAACTTTTTTTTTATTCATGAAAATTATTCGTTCATTTTTGTGAATACGTATGAATTTTTTCAGATTTTTATCCCATCGAGTACATAGTAAAAAAAGGTTTTTACTTTTTACAACTTTTTGTCCACAAACGTCCACGTACGAACTAAAATTGTTCATTTTTGTTCAGGTTTGTAATATTCAGCCCTGAATAAATGCGTTTGTCACTAATTTAATAACATTATTTTTGACCGTGTAGTGTTTGAATTTTTCCCTGAAACTCACGTTTGGCTCGACTGTACCGCTCGGACTACCTTAAACTTTTTGTTTTCACGTACTTCCAGCTTTTTTCGTATAACCTGGGACGAACTGGTGATATTTTGGGATTATCGGACTAACTGCGTGGTTAAGTGCGCTTCGGGCCATTAATGACGGGGTTAATCTGTTGGGTCAAAAAATTGGCCGGTCGCCAAGCGATGAATACCTTGGCTCGACGAATTAATTTCGCCGTGCGGAAATTAATTTTTTGGCCGAACGAAATTGCATCTCCCGGACCACGTTCAACCGCGCAGTTGGCTGAACGAACAGTTAATTTCCGACGGCGTGAATTTTTTTTTATAAATAAACATTGCTGATAAATAAACAATTAAATAAATCTCGACGATCCGCTTGTATTCCAGATGGAGATTCGCGAGGGGAGTTCGCGGGCAGCAGCGGCCAGGAGGACGAGGGTGGAGCGGACCAGGTGGACGAGATGGACGAGGACGCCGACGAGGAGGACGAGGACGACGACGTGGAGATGCAGATCGGTGAGCGGGACCGCGAGACGCCGACGGTCGCGAGAGACACGGCATCGACGGGTTCCTCGAGTTCGAAGAAGCGTCAGTCATCGTCGTCATCGTCCTCGTCGAACGGTCAGCCGGCTCACGGTCAGTCGGGCCAGGGTCAGGGTCAGGGAGGTCAGAACGGGGGTTCCGGTGGTGGGAATTCGGGGGGCGGCGGAACGGGGGGCAAGCCCCGAAGAGCCCGAACGGCGTTCACCTACGAGCAGCTGGTAGCGCTGGAGAACAAGTTCAAGACGACGAGGTACCTGTCGGTCTGCGAGAGACTGAACCTCGCGCTCTCGCTGTCCCTCACCGAGACGCAGGTCAAGATATGGTTTCAGAATCGGCGAACGAAGTGGAAGAAGCAGAATCCCGGACTGGACGTCAACAGCCCGACGGTGCCGACGACGCCGCCTCATCCGTCGCCGTACGCACCGGCGTTCCTCTTCGCGGCCCATCCTCACAGCCATCCGCACCCCCACTCCCACCCCCACCAGCATCCGCACAGTCACGTGCACCACGGACCGCCACCCCCTCCCCCGCCACCCGGTTACTATCATCATCCGGGCGCACCTTATCCTCCGACCGGACCGACGTTCTTCGGACATCATCTCGCAGCCACTCCGGTCAGCGCACCCACGCCGGTCTCCTCGTCGACCCCGACGACGACGGGGCTGTCGTTGTCCTCCCATCCTCACACACACTCCCACACGCATCCGCACGCGTAGCGTTCTCCGAACGAGAATTCGATCCTGAAATCCGGTGAAACGAACGCCGGTGCCAGCGCCTTCGTCGGTGAGAGACTGTCCTGATGAATACGATGTAGGGACGTTGGGATTCTTTTTTTTTCTCGAGGAACGGCGAAGATATAGAGGGAAGAGACACGGCGTCTTTCGGAGGAAGGTCTTAGATTCGCCGGTAGAAAAATTGCGTTCTCTCGGCGAAAATGAAAAAGGGAATGGCAATGAAAGGCGAGGCGGGGAGAGAACGCGCGTCCGGTACCTGGCTACCTGCCCAACCAATTTCATCCCAATCGGGGCGCTCGACTCCCGAGCGGAAATCGAAGATCGAAGCTGGAAACGATCGCTATTTTTTTTATTTTTATTTTTTTTCCCGCGGAGTCAGCCCGTCCATAAACCTCTGTAATATATGTACTTGCGAGACGCGTCATCGATTCGTTATCCGTATGATTGTTAAGGTCGAGGCGAGCGTGACGCGAATGTTAACCGAGTCGTAGGTTTCATTGCTCTGGTAACAAAAAAAAAATGGAAAAAGCTCGTAGTCTGTAAGACGCGCGCACACGAGATAACAGAGAGAACGAAAGTCTGCGTGTAGATTTATGTGTTGCGTGGGCGAATTAGTGGTACGAATGACGCGAAGTTTGCGGAGCGTGTAGAGTCGAAGAGCAATTTGTCGGAGACGAAAAGGAGCCGCGGAAGAAGTGTGATAAAAATTAGTCGATTATATTATAATAATGTGAGAGTGGAAACCAAAAAAAAAACACACACACACACACACAAAATATCGAGGATTCTCATTCGTGGGTAATCCTCCTCTGTAAAATAAATGCCATACGTTACGCTTGTAAAAAAAAAATTAAACGAGAGGAAAAGTCACCACGTCATTCTGCGGTATTGATAGGCTCGAAAGTTTATCGATGCTTCGATCATTGCTCTTAACACCTTCGCAGCCAAGTTTGCAAAACGAGTTAAAAAAAATGTATGAAAAAAATTTAAGAAATATTATTTCGGTCGCGACGCCAGAGATCTCGGACTTTGGGGCACTTGGGCGAGAAATTGTGACTCGACTTGGCAGTGAACGTGTTAATTGTTCCATCCTCAAGAAAAAAAAACCTATTCTGCCTTCTTCAACAACGTTCCCGGAATCGTAGGCTCATTAGTGAAGCTACGAAAATGAAGAGGAGTTGATTGTCCGAAAAGTAAGAAAAAAAAAGTGCCCAAGAAGAAGACTCGAAGAGAAGCGTCACTGTGAGCGCCCATTAGACGTCCGGATGGTAATGTTTTTTTTTTTTTCCTCTTTGATTACCATCAGCCTTCGCTCGCTTAGTCGCGTCCTCGGCCGTGTTCACGGGAATCCACGCTTCGTTCGCGACAAACAGGGCCAAGCACTGTGTCGTCTCCGGCGAGTGCGGCGGCAGCCGCAAATTGACGGAAAATCGCCTCGGTTGCTCTCTCCCCGGCTTTGATGACTGAATTAGCCGCCTCTCTGCGGCGGCTCCCGGAACTCCGCGCACTCGAGATACCCCGAAGAATTCTTCCTCGCACGCGTCTCGGGCTTCCGACGCTCGAAGCGCCGAAGAACTCCGAAATCCGCCCGATCAAATATCAATCAGGATCTCGGAGCTATCAATTTCACGTCCCGGGAGAGCCTTTGCCCTCGAGGAGTAACTAAATTAAAGAGAAAAAAGAGCTCTTTTTCATCGGATGGGTATACCGTTTCGCGGCTTGTATCGTTTTCGTTGCCGAAGGGCTCGAGCAACGTCGACACCCCCGGTGCGGCTCAATCGCCTCGGGTCGGCTGAGCGCGGAAAGCGAGAGGACGGAAAAAGAGCCGTCGAGGAAGAGGTGGATTCCCATTTTTGTTCCCTGCCTCGAGAGCGGCGAGCCGCAGAGGGCGGAAACCGGAGCCACCCCCGTGCGTCACGGAGATTAGCCCTCTTCTTTTCTCTCCGCTCTTTATCTAAAGCTTCCAACTCCGACCCTGACTCCGCTGGAACCCCTCTCGTGGTCCCGCTTCGCCATCCGCGAGGCTTTTCTTACTTTCCTCGGCGGCCTTTCTCAGGATCGTCAAACCGAGCGCGTTATCATGAAGCAAGAGTCGCGTGGAAGTTGGATCGGGAACGCTCGGTATGGACCGAGAGGAGGAAGCTGAGGAAGCCCGATTGCTTCGGTCGGGATGGAACGAAAGTGGCGGCGAGAGAATTGCGGAGAACGCGCGAGGGAAGACGAATGGAAGAAATAAAAAAAATGAGAGAGGAACGAATAGGTGCTGGCTGTCGGTCGGCCGCCGGACGATTCTCTCGAATTAATTCTTACGGGGATGGAGCGAGGTAGGGGTGGATTTGGAAAGGGGCTGCTGTGCTATTGCTGCTGCTGCTGCTGCGGGATCCGACGCCGGCGTCGCCTGGCAAGGGGGTGTGAGTGGAGCGAGTGGACCGTGAAATAACCAACTCCCGCGGCACTCGCACCCAGTCGCCCCGTACCCCGCGCCTTCTCCTTCCAATCCGGGGGGTGGCTATATTCGAATCTCGACAGTGGCGTAACCCCCGGGTCGAAGGTGAGAGAAATCAGAGCCTGAGTTCTTAGAATTTTCTCTCCCGATCGGTCCCAACCGTACGCAGGTACGGGTCCTGGTAGAAATTTTGACACTTTGGCAGGAGCTTATCGGGACCTTGTCAGACCTCTAAAATTCCTATGGGCAAAATTCGATTGATTGTAACGCACTCGATGTAACGCTCCAACATGTTGTGGACATTTTGGGGCGTTACATGGAGAATGGCTGCTTAAAATGCAACTAAATTGATATAAAATATATAATTTATTACCAATATATCATTTACATAAAAAATTTTGTAAAAAATCCAATGATGTAACACTCTAAAATGTCCACAAGGATGGCTGTTTAAGATCCTACACGTTAAAATATGTAACAACGTTTCTTGTCCACAAACGTCCGCAATACTTTTCATGTTAATTTTACAAAAAAATCTTGTCCATTTTTGAACTAAAATTAACAACAATATAATTGTGGACGTTTGTGGACAAAAGAGGTTTGTTAAATGTACAAATCTTTTTTACTGTGTAATTTCCAAATTTCGACTGTTCTCTCTTGGATTGTTTCTGATCCATCGATCAGCCGAGAACCGAGCTTATCCGAGAGATACAGGATCTCTCCGTTCTCAATTTTCTTTATCTCGAAGAAGTTCTATTCTCGAGTCAATTTGCTCACGAAAACTCCGGTCACAGTTTCGTGGACCGGGCGTCACGCTCGCTCTGCAGGGGCGAGAAGGGCGCTCGGAGATGTCCTATCTGAAGAAAATCAATGTCAAGAAAAATCTCGAAAAAAAGGGAGATATATATTTTTTCGACCATTACCAGCCTCACGTTATCGTCGAGCTCGCGTATCGCGCCGACGCCGTTCGTCCACGTTAGATCGGGCCTCGCGTGCCGAGCCACAACCGGCAGTTTAAGCGCGCCGGTCCGGGGGGTCGCGGATCGGCGACGATTCTCGAGGGCGAATCTCCACCCCGGGTCTGGATACTGCAGCCAAACCTCGCGCGGCACTTGAGCGTGTAATAGCTCAATAGCTGTCGCGCTCTTGTCCATCGGGGTCGAAACGCGCGAAGGGTCCCTCATCGAGCATCGGCGGGAAATTCTAACGCCGCGAGATTACAACCGATAATGCTTTGGATCCAAAATACCCTCGAAGACATTATCAGAAAACATGGAGAAGAAAAATCTTAAAAACGGAAGGAGTTGGAGAAAAAGCGAGGTGTCCATCGTGTTCTACGGGAAAAAATACACAAGATAGGCTCTGTCCGAAGTTTTGAATACTTTGAATATATTCTTGAAACGAAAAAGACTGGTTTTTCGATATTTGAGACACTTTTGGAAAATCGTCGATTTTCGTGATTTTCAAACATCGATATCTCGGCTTTCCGATGGAGTTGGGAAAAAACTGAGGTCCCTATCGTGTTCTACGGGAAAAAATACACAAGATAGGGTCCTCCCCGAAGTTTTGGAGGCGTTTTATCGTGCCGTTTGAGGACGTTGAAAAACGCAAAAAATTGACTCGAAGGGGGTACCTTGCAATTTTTTGACGATTTTTTTTTTTTATTATTAAAATGAACTGCCACGTATTTCGATGTATTTTTTCCCGCTGAACACGAATCCGCTGGGCTTTTTGGCTTAAAGTACAATGCGACATTAAAGGTCACGATTTTATACACCAAAATCGTATTTTTGGGATTTAAAAGGATAATATCGGGTTGTAGTGGCGATAAAAAATGCCATTTTTATAGCCACCACGTCCGATCCATTTTTTTAATGCGAGACGAGACGAGGAAGCATCTACATAAAATCGGAAACATCGGTAAGGTTTTTGCTCGAAGCCGAAAGCGGACCCTGAAAAAATCGAACCCATCGAAACAAATTTTCCAATTTTTTTTTTTTTTTCAAGCTTGATCGAAGTTTGTTTTATTGATACGATCCCGATAATCGGTGGAGTGGAGAGGAAGCCCTCTTAAATAAGATCGGTAAAATCGGTAAGAATTTTTCTCGACGCCAAGAGCGGAGAAAGAGAGACGACGCGAACAGCAAAGCGTCGCGAGCTTGCGACCGCCGTCGCACCGCCTACACCCGCTCAGCATCATCCAAGGGCCTGTAGTTAAATCGGATAGCGGAGAGCTCTCGCTTCGGGATATATAGTCCGTAGAGATAGAGAGAGCCGGAGAGGGGTCGGAAGGGAGACGGACGAACAAAAGGCGGCGAACCCCGGCGGATCGATCGATCGGGCCCGCGAGGCGTTATCTTTCGCGTCCGTACTTCGCTCTCGCGTCCTCTCGCACGCTCTTTTCAATACCTATACACAGGGAGAGGAGGTGCCGGGAGAAAGAGACGAACCGATGTATAGAACCAGAAAACGCTATACCTCCCTGTGTACGCTTTGCTCGGAGCTCCCGCTCCGAAAAGCCCCCGACTTCATTATTATCAAACGCAGAAGTTCCCTAATCCGTGGTATACGATAATTAATCCGAAACGCCAGACCGCCCCCGGTACGAGACCCTTTAAAGAACTTCGCACCCCAATTTAACACCGATATCCGCTCGCTGCGACAATAAAAACACAATCGTGTCGACTGCAACAGTTTTACGTAACAACGATAACACGGCCACTAATTCGATTTTCGAATTACAATTATTTCCATGGAAATTTTGTTTGTTCATCGCACTTTTGTAATTTATTCGAGCTCCGGGCTCCGCCAATTACGGGCGTGAACAAAAAGTGTCGGACATAAATTTATACCCTGTTTGCTGTTTATTCGTTGTTCCTTGAAACAATTGTTACCGTACCGGTGCATTATGCTCGTTCAAGGAACGATTATTGAACGCATTTTGTCGAAAATTGGTCGAACGCAAAAGTGACTTTGAAAAGGTTCGACGGCAGTATACTTTTAGTGAGGAAATATCGAGTCGGCAAAATGTTGATTTTCCAATCAAATGAGGAAATCGATACTCCGAAGGTATCGGAAACTGGTCGATCGCGAAAATGTGTTTTCGCGATTACAATTATTTTTCAATTTTCGAATTACAATTATTTTCATGGAGATTTTGTTTGTTCATCGCACTTTTTAAATTTATACCAGCTCCGGGCGATGCCAATTACGGGCGCGAACAAATAGTGTCGGACATAAATTTATCCTGTTTACCCTGTTTGCTGTTTATCCGTGATACCTTGAAACAAACGTTATCGTACCAGCGCATTATGCCTGTTAAAGGAACGATTATTGAACAAATTTTATCGAAAATTGGCTGATCGCAAAAGTGACTTTAAAAACGTTTGATTGAAGTATTGTTAGTGCGGAAATACGGAGTCAGCAAAATGTTATGACATCTTAAAAAATGTTCAAATTAAATGTCGTCTCTGGCTTTCATCGATAGGAAATCAATACTATGAGGTATCGAAAATTGATCGATCGGGAAAGGGTGTTGATCGAGTCGTCCACCCCTCCCCGTAACAAACACATAGAGACCCAAAACGAAGAGAAAAAGAAAAAAAGAACCACCATCGTGGGTGGGAAAGCTCTCGATGGTCGGCAACTACCCTTAGGTATCATTTTCCCCGGAGGGCAACACACACACCCCTCGGCACATACGACCGTACGACGGAGTCACGTGCGACAGAGTTCCGCAGTTTGGCCGGACGGTGTAGCAGCAGTTCGGCGCGTTCACCGATACGCCGCTGCCCGGCAGGCAGACCCCGAGAGTTCCCCAGCCAGGGAAACCGGAATTCGGTTCAACCTCAACAGTGCAAACAGAGGCATTGATTTCACCGCTTTCAAACACATACCCCCCTTTCCCACCCGCTGCACCCCACCGCCCCCCTTAACCGGCTCGCGCTCCGGCTCGCTTCACCCTGTACGGGCCAACCCTCTCGCTCGCTCGCTCTGCGACTCCGGCTTGCAAAGCGCGTCAGTCGCTCACCGTGTGCCGGTTCTGCCCATCCTGTATCCATGCATACCCGTGACGACAACCGGGAAGCAGAGAGCCCGATCCGGCATCCCAATGCACTTTAAACGGTACGACTGAGGCCCTTCCGTTCCTCATGAGCCGATACATCAACCCCCCGTTTACACACGGCCGTACACACACGAAAACATCGAGATTAAGACAGACAGAGGGATGCTGGGAGTGTGCGAGGCCCGCCGGCTCACATCGGCCCCGTCACGCACTCACATGCCGCCGGTGTGACGACCCTACCGGCCGTAAAGGTGCAAATCGCGCGGGGCTGTGTGTATCGGTATGCGCAAAGCGAGAACGCCAAGTGTGAGGACCTGCGCGCTCGCGTCCTCCAGGAAACATCGGGAGCCGGGTGAACGAGAGAGGACCGCAACGAGGTCGTTCCAGGAGAGTCGTACCAATGTCGGCGTTGCTCTCGTGGACGCGGTAGGTGGGCGGACGGCGCGGAAGTCGTCCCCGATAATAACGCTAATCGGCGCTGATGGTAGGGAGTCCGAAAGGGATGAAAGCGGACGCTGGGACCCCGTGCACGAGGTGCAACATTGCTCTCGCTGATGTTGGGCCATTCAAAGGTCCGGGACAATCGCTTCCCGAGATTGATCGGTCATTGATCCGGTAAAAAGCAACATCGGGTTGGGGTGAGAAAACACGTGAGGAAAGTTCTCATTCAACCCGACAAGAACTCCCAAAAATGGAATACAAAGACGCGATGATGTTTTCCAGTTTTCCGGGGAGGATTGCGGAAGAAAAATCCGCAAACCGAATGATAGGAAACCGGCCTCGGTGGGGGAAAACGATATAAAATGTACATGAATCGGGAACCCGGTTATCCGGCGATAGGTGGAAGTGTGAAAGAAGGAGAACCGAAGGGGTGTTGGGAGGGGTCGGGGGGGTCGCAGAGAGATCGGTCGGTGCGGCGGCGTAGCAGGAAGCGGTAGACGAAGAGTAGCTTCGGCGTTATCGATAATCCGGATAATCTCGGTTCGGGATGAAACAATGGAACGGCGGCAGCGAGAAATCGCGGGACGGTAGGGGGGGGGGGGAGGATCGCACGCTCGACTCGATCGCGCATCCACCCTTCCCACCTCGGGCCGCATGCACGTACGGAAAACGCAAGTGCAGGTATGCGACAGCGGTGGTGTTGCAGGAAGAAAAGAGCAATGACTCGCGGCCTCCGACCCCTCGTCCGGACGGTCTCGCTTGGCTCAGAGGCTCCGGGCAACGAAACATTATACGAGCTCGCGCACCGGCAAAGAGCAACGTCGACGGTTGGAAAAATAAAAGCCGTTAGCGGCGGAATATCTACCGGAGCTTGAGAACGGCAGTGACTGGCTGTAGCCGCGGCATTCGTGGCATTACCGTTGGAAGAGCGGAAGGAGAGGCGAGAGCGTCGGGAACGGGAGGATCGTCGTTGGGGTTGTCGGGGGGGCGAAACGTACCGAGGCGGCGAAGCGAACGTTTAATAAAAGATGCGCAGAGATAGCGCCATTACCCCGGTCTGCATTATTTACCGGGGCAAGCAAGTATCTCTGGCCGCGCGTTCCGCCGCAGTCGCGTTAGGTAGGCGTGTCATCCACCCTACCGTGCTCCCGTATCAAACCCCCCGCCGTACAAGCTACTCGTATACTCGTTCGGTTCTTCGGAGCGAGGAGAGACGAAGATGCCCTCGCTCATCCGTCCCGCAGGATCTTCTCGTGTACCTGTTTCGCTCTATTCGCGCTCGGTTCACCGTTCGGGCGAGTATGTAGGTGTGTACGTATTTCCATTGTAAATCTACCGGGGGGAGAGACGGACCGGGTGGGAGGCGAGCACCCTTCGGTCTTTCGACGCTCGGGCTCTACCGGCTGCGCGGAATAATTCCCGCGGAGAGTGATGCTAATTCCGCACGCGACTCCGTAAGACGCTCTCGGGAGAGAAGCGAATTTATTGACGCGCCCGTCGACGTTGGGCTCTCTTTGTGTTTTATCTTATTTTCTTATGTATGTTTTTTTTCCCGCACTATTTTTCCGTTGTTGGGGAAATACGCGCTTTTGAGGATCTCGATCGAGGACACCAATGTGTGGGGACTCTTAGCCATGAAGGTCCGCCATTACTCATTTTTCTTTCTAATTTTCCAATCTTTTTTGTCATCGATAGTCCATTTTTGGCCCAGGTGCTTCGTCCATTCTCGCGCCCTCTCACGGCGATGCAGAGACGGTTATATTACTTTTTTATCTATTTTCTTTTCCTAATAATTTGTTCCATTGTTGGGGAAATACACGCTTTTGAGGATCCCAATGTTTGGGCACTCGTACCCATGATGATCTGCTATAATTCATTTTTATTCTTAACCCTAGAACTCATCTATGGGGTACAAAAGTTGGGTAACATAAAAATTGACATTATCGACTTTGGACCTCCACGATAATTTAGTTCCATGTTTTGGGACTAGTTTTACAATTTGAATACAATGGGACTATTTTTTCCTAATAGCCTGATGTGTCCCCTGTAAAATGGCGTTTTAAATTTGAAAAACGGACCATTTTTTTTTTTTAACTTCAATTTTTTCACAGAAAGTGCAATTTGTGCCCATTTTTGTTACGTTTTGGACTTTAAGGGTGACGTTGATCCCCTAAACTTTAATAAAATAAAATTTGCCGCATACCATTTCTCTTCCTTGTGAAAAAAACGAAGGAATTCATATGCGGCAAAACCAGTGTACTGCTCGTAGGACCCTTGTACGTTGAAGAGACGCATGGGGCACATACGTACTCCAGGCACAAGTTAGAAGGTGGAAAAAACATGAGTTCTAGGGTAAATTTTCAAATTCTTTTTCGTCATCGACAGTCCATTTCGCCCCGGTGCTTCGTCCAGCCTCGCTGCCTCCCACGAGGATGCAGAGACGGTCCGCGAAGTTTGCCGACCGCCTTGACCCTCGAAACAGTGAGGTACCGCGATCCCGATTAATTAATCGAGGCTCGCGTTCAGGTGGAGATTCAGTGGCATCGTTGTAGCCTCCGCTCGGCGGGTTTCACAGAGAGCTCACCCAGGAGGAAGCTCCGGAAGAGGTTGGTCCTTCCCTTTCCGGACGGACATTCTCCGCGCAGACTTGGTCTACGAGCTCCCCGCGAACCTTCTTAACGAGGAGCATCACTCCGGGGTTGGAAAACGCCGTTAATTACCCAACGGGAGTAGTTCGTTATCCCCTACCCGGGTCCTCCGCCGCTGGGCTGGACCAGCGGAGACGAGGCATCTCCTCGCTGGCTCCCGAACGGAAGGACCAAGCGCTCCCGCCTTTCCACTTGTACTGAGATAGACCCGCTTCCCGCCCGGAAAGTCATTCCTCCCTCGTGTCAGACTTTCGCCTTTTGATTCCTCGGCCCGTCTTAATCTTCCTCCTGTTTCTCTCCTTGGCCACTTTGTTTGTCGTTTGCCAGGATCAAAAGCGAGGGTGAGCGGCATAGCGGTGGAGCATCGAGCCGGCAGGAGGACTTCGGAATAATGGAAGCGAAAGTGAGTGACGCGGTTGGGAAAAGAAACGAAGAGGGATCGAGGCTTCGCCCGAGTCCTCGTCGAGTCCTCGAGGGTCGAAGAGACAGGGGTGGTGAGGGCCTCGCAGACGTCTCAGACGCGATTCTCTCGGTCTTCCGCCGAGAATCGAGACGAGAGGACTCTTTACATCCGTCGAACCGGAGAAAAGCCGAAAGGCGAACTTGACATTTATATCGGGATTCTCGGATTTACACTGTCGTCGGCGGCCCTCGCAAGCGCCGGTGCTGAACCCTTTCGCGAAACCCCGAAGAGCTTCGGGGTGGGAGAGTTTTGCGAGTTTGGGAATTGGGGAGCGGTTTTATATATCGTTGGCGGTTTTCGGTAAGCCCGAGGATCCCGCGACTGGATCTCGTCGACGAGGGCGTCGAGGGGATGAAGATGCGTTGACAAATAAGCAGTGGAATTTCGAACGTTTAACTTTACGATAATGAACTGGCGGAAAACTTTTACCGACATTGAATTTTTTTTTCCATAAACGTGCCAAACGAAAGGAAACGTGGCTCGGTAAATGAAATGGCACTTGTTGCCCAAATTGATGCCTCAGGCTAGAAAACAACTTCTCGAGTGCATTGAATTATTGTTGATCGTCAACGTTTACCGACTGATCGAATTCGTTCGTCGGATAACTATAATCTGTTGTATGAGCCAAAGGCAAAATTATTGCCAGGAGGGTCGACAGAGCAGAGCTTTGCCGACTGCACTGTGCAGAGATAAGGATCGAGTAACTACGAACGGCAAGTGTTCTGCTTATTGTCTGAAGAAATCTGACTTACCGACTCGACATTCTCGACGGTTGGCTCATCCCCTTCGGAGGGTAGCAAGTTCTGGCATCGAACAGGGGCGCCATCTGCAAGAAATCGATGTAATTAATACAGGGGTTGTGTAGCGGTTGTATACAAGGATTCCTATCCTATCGGCTGAGCGCAAACTATCGTCCGAATAAAATTGCCCACGAATTCGCGCATTATCATCCCTGCATGGTCTAAGGGTGGTAGGTCGTGCAACTCTTTTATCGAACGAAGACTGCAGTACCTTCCCGACATCGGTCGGTTATAGAGTAACTCGCGATAGATTCGGCAGATAACAGCGGGAAATTTCAATCAGCGCCACAGAGGTCGCTTCCGGTTTAGGGTGGTTTCCCAAAACCAGCGGAACCCGGAAATACTCATTAAAAAATATTCGTACAATTAACAATCCTTTTTTGTAAAGTGGACAAGATTTTTTTATAAAGTGGACAAGATTTTTTTGTAAAGTTGACAAGATTTTTTTGTAAAGTGGAAAAGATTTTTTTGTAAAGTGGACAAGATTTTTTTGTAAAATTAACATGAAAAGATTTGCGGACGTTTGTCCACAAGAAACGTTGGTACCTGCTTTACTGTGTACCGCGAACGATTGGCTGGAAAATTTCGCTGCAGCGAACTCGTCGTCGATACAGACCACGATTCCCATTTTCCGTTAATTTAAAAAAAAAACTCCACAGCCCAATAACTGCAATATCTAATCAATCTATAACCAACCCAATAGAAAATATCGTTTCAACCGCTAAAATGAAAAAAAGGATTTCCAACGTTACAATGTCCGTGTTCGAATGAATATCTTCCTATAGGGCCGTGCATCCATTTTATCGAACGAAGACTAAAGTACCTTCGCGACATCGGTCGGTTATAGAGTAACTCACTACACAGATTCGGCAGATAACGGCGGAAAGCGGCAATCATCCCCACAGAGGTCGCTTCCGGTGTAGGGTGATTTCCCAATGCAAGCGGACCGGCAGGTGCGGTATCGCGAACGATTGGCTGGAAAATTTCGCAGCGAACTCATCGTCAATACAGACCGCAATTCGCATTTTTCCCTAATTCATAAAAAAAAAAATTAACATTCTACATTCCGAATAACTGCAATATCTAATTAATCTAAAACCAACCCAATGAAAAACATCATTTCAATCGCGAAAAAAGAAACTGACATCAAACGTAACAATGTCCGTGTTTCAATGAATATCTTGCCGTAGGGCCGCATTTTCCCTGCAGGCGTTATTCACAGTTCCGCAATCAAAGGGAGAAAAATAAATGCATACAGCTTCATGGTTCGTACTGTGCGGAGTCGCGTTTATAGTTCTCTATCTCTCGGGGGTGAGGGAGGGGGCGGGGGGGGGGGGGGGGAGTGCCGTGATTCCAGCGATGCCGCCCGACCCGGTCCAGCACAATGGCGAATCCGCATTTGATTCTAATCCGCGAGAGGCCTTTTTCGCGATTCGCATCGATATATGTCTACGGGAGCGTTGGGCGTGCAACGAAAAGCCTTTGAAGAAATCGGCTGAGGATACAGCGACCTGCTCGGGCAATCCGCCGCCGCTATCTTCGCGTGTAGGATCCCCCGAAGGGTGTGGGGTGGGGAGGGGAAGTTTCATTCTATCGATTTCGGGTTTTGCTCGTTCGGAGAACGGGTCATCTCCTGGCTGGGAAAACCGAGGAACCGCCGCTTGGCTGTCTCCTTTGACGGACTCTCGCGACACCCGGAACCATCGACGATTCCTTCGGCATTTTCCGAAGGTCCTTTCCATGCCGAAGTCGCGGCTTCCTTTTTGGCACTTCCGACAACGCCGAGTCGCGTTCGCTTCTGTGGTACGGATTCCGTTGCACACTATGGCTATGAGATAAAAAATAGAGCGGGCATTTGACTTCTTTTCGGGGAAACGTGGACGGATGTTTTCGGTGTAGAGTGGAACCTCGATTATCCGGGCGATTTAACTGCAAACTATATTTTTTTTTTCAGTTCTTCACACGAGTCTACGAAGAATATTCCGATGAGAGATTTATTGATTGATTTATTGATTTATGCCTTAGTGTTCTATTGAGTAAAGGTACAAATAATAAATGAATAGATGCTTAGAACTAATAAACTAATAAACACATGTAGAAGTTCTGGAGTTGATAACTGTTCCAAGGAGATATACGAATAATCGAGTATAACTGAAGAGAGTGAGGATAATTTGCTTCTAATAAAAAAATATGAAATGAGATTAATTCAAATAAAATATATAACGGATACAAATGGAATTTATAAAGGGTATAATCAGCACATTATAAGGAGTAAAATAGAACAAAAATGTAAGGAAAAGAAAAAAAAATCAACTTACAGCAAAGAAATAAGAATGAAGGTAAGAATGCTGAAGTAAATAAAATAAACTAAAAAAAAATAAGAGAGAGGGGAGAAAAGGAAATGTTTATTACGTACTCTGGGACCGAAATCCCCTAAGAGAACCGTGCAGAATACAAAATCGCGGCCCGAGGTAGAGAACACAAGGTAATAATTGTACACGGATGAGAAAGGGAGAGAGAGAAAGCGATATTTATTATGCGCTTTGGGACAAGTTCCCTCAAGCGCTAAGCCTAGAAACGCTCAAGATAAAAGTACATAGATTCTCTGTGACAATGATGGACAAAGAATGTGTCTGTTTTGTGACGCGATACAAAAGAAATGTATGTAATATGCGGGTAAGTGTCTTACAACATAAAAGAAAATAAAGAAGAGAAAAATAGGTAGAAATGAATAAAATTGTTAAACATTAAGATTTAAAACAGGCGAGTAATAAAGAGAGGAAAAAATGCCATGCAACGTAAAACGTTGTAAAAAATGTCATAAAATATTAACAGCATAACATCGGGACTGCATTGCATGCAGAGGAACTAGTGCAATATTCCTTAAAGCAGAGGTATTTTTAAGCAAAACAGGCAACATGCACCGCCAACCAACCGACAGAGAGAGAGAGCGATATATATTGTGCGTTGTGGGAGTTCCCCAAAGCGCTGAGCCAAAGTAAACCGATGTTATTATGCAATGCGATGTTTATTATGCAACGTTCTTCCATGCACGGTGCAGTGCTCGAACACGTAGCAAAAAGTTATGATTAATAATGTACGGTTGCGGTTGCGGTTACGATTAATAATACATAAGAGGATTGAGAATTTATTAAGAATCTAAAAAATTGGGCTGTTTATCTTTACTTTTCCAGTTTCCCGAAATTTTTGTTCGACTCCACGCGAATGGCAATTATCGAAAAGTTTCACGATCGATGAAGAATAAAAATGGTTTAAAATTGGTGAACCGTGGGCCGGAGAGGGTATTTCCGTAAATTGCGTCGAAACTCGATAATTTTCATAATATAAATGATAGAATGCGAGCGAGCAAAAACCGATCGTCGAACAGTAGAATGCACTTTACGCGCGAGCTAATGAGGACGATCGCAGTCGTGCAAACTCTCTTCCATCCCTCTTTCCCCCTTATTCCGTTTCAGTATTTTCTCTCTTACTCTCTCGCGGCGTTCAACCTCCCCCCCCCCTGGGAACGGTATTAATGAATCGGCGTTTCGAATTGATGCAGCAGCGCGAGGGAGAGAGCGTGCGGATGCACGCGAGAGCGCGAGCGCATTTGCAGATCGCGCAACCAACAGTGCAACGCCGGCCTCCAAAGCGACCGGTTCGCATTGTAAACACTCTCGTGCACGAACAATTAGAGGAAACAAGAATCCCTCCACCCGTCATTAATTTCCGATGCAGTATCTAATGCCCGTTAAATTTACGATTTCGAGTTTCCAATATACTGGCAATAATCCTCGAGTATCCAGGCTCGTTCGTTGCTTTTCCATTCTCGGCTTGCGCATTACAGGCGCGCCGCGCATCAACCTGCCCCCCCCCCCCCCCGCCCCTCTCGTATTCCCGCGAGACCGGAGGCTTCCCTTCGCGGATGAGTTCTCCGACTCTGAGCCTCGACAAAGACAGACTCTCGTCCACCTCGTTGAAGACAAATTAATCGACGATTTAAATGACTCGTCGAGTCAATGAAGCTCGCGCCTTATTCGCCGTCGTTTGAAACTGCGTCGCTTCGCGGATATCGTTCGATTGATTGGGAGTTTGTTTTAATAGCGATGTAGAGTTATTTCGGGTGATAGCTATTTTTTTTTTTCCATGCAGCGGGTCAAGCAAGATATGGCAACTATTGGAAATTTTTATTTTTCTAGCTGATTTCTGTTACCAATTAATTTCCATTTATTCATACTGTTATTCTCAAGTTAAAGATTCAATATTATGTGAAAAAAATATGCCTGCATTATGTAATAATATAAAAAAATATCCACTCCGTTTCATTGCAATAAACACACATACGTATACGATATAACCTACAAACCAAAAAAATAGATTGGTATATTTTCTAGTAAGAAGAACTAATATTCTAGCAAAAATGGCGGGATATTCGAGTAATATCTGCGACCGCTACAATTACTATATTTTCTAGCAGAACGTGTTAGTTTAATACGGATTTTTGCCAGGATATCGCCGGAGTTCCCATATACCTGAAAATTCTGTCGGTTTTTACGAGATCTATGGTAATTTCAGCCACCCGGCCCGAGAGCAAGAGCCAGATACCTCAGATGCATCCTGTGGCCTCTTTGATACCTTATTTTCAATGAAATATGTATACGTTGATTTTAAATAAATTAGATAAACATATTTTTAAAGAAACATAAAAAATGTCCAATATTAGTGAGGCCGTCAGCTCTCAGCAGTGGGAAAAGGTCAGATCCTTTCACACATATCCCACCTTACCTAGCTGTGACGAGTAATTTTCCTAGTTAAATGTTTTCGCATGCTGCTCCGAAAAGAACTTTCTGATTGGTCATATATCACCCCGCAGTATTCTGGTAAAAAAATACCAAATTTCTCGACAAAATCCGGTCGGGAATGTCACTCCGGTTTCGTAAACTTGAGCTTCTGTAAACTACCCGGCGATTGGCTCGCCTTGTACGATGACACAACGAGGCCACATCACCCCGAATTATCCTAAACAGCGGTGATCCCCGCACTCGACGATGAGCATTTTTAAATTTTTGTTCATTCCTCGATGAACAATCGATCACTCGATAGTCAAGTTTGTCGACCACTCGTGAGCTCATAAAATTTTATTCGTTAACAGTCCGGCGCATTTTACGACCCCGGTGAAATGTTAACTCGTCGAGCGAAGGGGGTCAATTACGATAATATTTTCGTGATTCCCCGACGTTTTTCCGATTAATTAATTAATGGACCCTTTCGCCCGAATATCCGTGGTATAACCGTAATCTGTTGCCCACCAATTTTTGTTTTTGTACTTTTTATTTATCAGATAGTTCGTCCTCCCGACGAGAGCTATCAGTATATTTACCACCATGCCCCCCTTTCCCTCCACTGTTATCCATAAAATGCATACAAATTCCGCTCGTTCATCGATGTAACAAAAACTCCCATCGCTCACGGTCCCGCGCCCATCGGCAAAAAAAAGATATATATCGAATGTAATAAAACGAATCCACGCTGGAAAAATTCGGCTCGACGAGACATTTACCGGAATACCTTTTATTCCAGGATATCTCCGAGAAAAATCCTCGCCCGCCGAAATTGCTGGGGGGAATTCGTCGTAAACCCATTATCCGACTACACGGTGAAACTGACGTTTCGACCCCGCGCACTCGTGTCCGTAGCGTGCGTGTGCGGAGCCACACGGGAGAGACGCGAAAAGTTCGCCGGTCTCCGTGCTCGGAAACTTGGGCTCTTGCTTTCCCTCCGAAGGCCGGATTCTCGGGCCGCTGATGCGTTAACCCGGCGTGTGCCGGTTGGCTGCAGCGCCGACGAGGTTTCGCCCTAGGAGGAAAAAGAAGTACACGTCGCGCGAGGTCGGTGCTTCGGGAAAATCCGCGAGACATAACCCGCGCATGCCGGGAGGGAAAAGCCCGTCGCGTTTCGACGCCGCAACGACGGCGGTAACCAACAGATTGGAGCTTTCCAACGCCTTAACGCCCCCGGTGACAGGGCAAACAAATTTATAGGTCTCTTATCCGAAAGATACACGGGATTATCCCCTGGCATCCCGGTGTACCGGAGAGCCCGGAGATAGAGACCGAAGCGAAAGAAAGGAAGAAACGGCTCCGCGGTCACAGGGGACGTCGACTCCCGTGAGCCACTGCGATGCTTTCTCCGCGAGCTGATCCCTCCCCGCCTCTTCCTCTCCTCCCGCAGCTCGAAAAAATCGTAAAAACTTTATGTAACTTTGCGCCAAGATATTCCGTTCGGTATCATAAAGAGATATAGGCGGGAGGAGGGGGGAGTAAGATAAAGGGATAGAGGCGAGGCCGGGAGCGCGCGTGGCGCTGAGAAAAAGGGCCGCGCGAGGAGCCGAGATGGATGGGGCGGGAAGAGGATCTTCGCCTCGGGGAGGAAGGGATTAAATGTACGGTGTGGATGCGAGACGAGAAGAGATCGAGGGAGAGTCGTGTCGAAGAGGCATGCAAGATTCGCGAAGTCGCTGGGTGATGGACGCGGGTGAAGGAAAGAGGTGAAGAGGCTTCGAGGGACGGGGTTGAAAAGGTGAAGGGGAGGGGGATGATGGGGGATGGTGTGGGTGGCGAACGAGGTGGAAGATCGTTCCAAGTGACGAGAAATACGACAGGAACGACGGTAGGACAGGAGATTTGGTGGGGCGAGGTTGAGAGATACGACGTCGACGTGGGCGAGGTGGACGACGAGAGCGGTCCCGAGAATCGCCAGGATGCTGGGGCGAAGGGGGGCGAAGAGACTCGATTCATTCTAATTCGCTTGTGAAGGCTACAGCTTGTCCAACAGCTCGTGGGGTTGAGCCTCGTCACGAGGCGCTGTAATACCCGTAGTGTATGGCTTCGGGACTTCCTCGACAATCCCGGCGTTCCTGAGGAAGAGCTTCCGGAGATCTCTGACCGGTTTATCTTGGAACTTCCGGGACGATCTCGGTTTGAGAAAAAAAAAATTAGGAATCTTGGGAAGAAGTAGAGTCGATCGGACATAGCAATTGTCAGGGGAAATAAACGTGACTGGTAGGAATGACACACAGGACCGACGCTAGCCGATGTTGTATCAGACTCATGGGGCTGAGCCTCATAACGATGCGGTATAATATCTGTAGTGTATGGCTTCGAGTCATCTTCGATGATAACACCGGTCATCAGGAACACCTTGGAGAGATCTTTGATAAGTTTATCTTCGAACTTCTGGGACGATCTCAGATTCGGAAGAGACGATCATTGAAATCTTGAGAAGAAACAATAATTGAAATCTTGAGAAGAAACAATAATTGAAATTTTGAGCAGAAGCAATAATTGAAATATTGAGCAGAAACAATAATTGAAATATTGAGCAGAAACAATAATAGAAATCTTGAGCAGAAACAATAATTGAAATCATGAGGAGAAGCAATAATTGAAATCTGGAGCAGAAATAATAATTAAAATCTTGAGACGAATAATACTCAGGTTGATGGAACATAGGAATTGTCACAGAAAATAAACGTAACTGGTGGGAATGGCACGGACGACCAGTGCTGGCCGTCGCTGTGCCCTGCATAGCGCCAGGGGTTCCACTGGGTGTTCCGACTCAAAGCTGACTCAAACGATTGCTTCTCTCAGCGCATACACAGCCTTTTTTTTTACAAAACGCCTATTTTTCCTAGGAAGATTATTTTTTACTCGTATCATTCGGAATACCAAATTTTACATATCCGCCTTCGCCGAGAATCGAGAATGGAATACCATAATATTATCTCGCCCGGCTCCGTCAAAGAATAATATAGAAAAGAAAAAACAACGTACACCCAACCCCCCCGAGCGACATTGCAGGCAGACAGGCTCTGCCGATGATTAACCGTGCCTCGAGCCTCCACCGGCGAATATCCAGCTTTTTCGCACCAGAAAGTGCAAGAGGACGGAGCATTCGTTCATTGGCGGTGGCGAGAGAACATTCCGCGGAGTGCCCTCCTCCATCTCTCTGTTCGCGCGTTGTACGGGGAACCGCGCTCTCGACCTCCGGTCCTCCGGGCGCACAACAGCTAACAGTTGCATTTCCCTCCGGCACCTCTCTCTGCCCCCGGCATCCACCGCCGCCCGGTAATAGCGAGATGGTCGCGAAAGAGGGAAGAGAGGATGCCGGAGAGGACGGAGAGAAATCTAGTCACTCGCTTTCGGCCTCGCGGTCCGCAAAACCCCTCCAGGCCGCCGAACGGAATCCGCACTAACATCAACCGAAGCATCCACCTGGAGTAGCATCTACTCGGGCGAGTGGTGGGTAACATTTCCCTCCGAAATTCGAGACCGGCCTCGCGGCTCCCGTTGACAAGTAGCGCCGTAAATACCCAACCACCCCACCCACCCCCCCGACCTCCTCCCCCCCCGACAACGACGGATCCGTCGCATCTCGTTCGTTTGCGTATACCCCCCCCCCCCCGCCCCCCCGAAACACCCCCGCGCTGTGTTGCCCCTTTCCACCCCGTACCTACTCGCGCTCCTCTTCGCCTCTCGCTCACCGTCGCTTCTTTACCGATCTCGTCCTCTCGTTGGTTTTCCTCTATGCGCCGCGAACTCGCCCCCCTCCCCCCTTTCCCAACCCCTCCCCCCCTTCACCCCCGGTTACAACGGGGGATGCCAACGCCGACGCCGACGCCAACGCGGTTCCACACCGCCACACCGCTCGATCCGACGCTCTACTTTATCCCGATTCGTTCCTACGGCCCGCCGGGCTCGACTTCAATATCTTTCTCCATCTCTCCGCCACTCCTCTATCTTCCTGTACGCTTTTCCCTTTTACTCGCTCCTCGTTCCACGTGCCACTTTTTGTACCTCCTCTATATCCTCTCGTCGCTCACCTCTCCATACATGGTGAACCCACTCTCGCGATACCGCTGGCTCAACCCGTTCCACCCTTCCGAGCCCGGATGTCGCTCGTGTGCGTGTCGGGAACTAGCGGGAGAATGAGCTTCTCGGGTTAGTCGAGCTTTTTCCACATTCTCCGTTTCACGACCCACCGTCTGCGATGCTATGTCCGCGTTAATTATCGCTGGATGGGGCGGCGAGGCTCGCGTTGTAATGCGCAAGGGCGGACGGATTATCATGGCGGTTCGCGGAATGCTGAGCAAAGTACCGAAAAATACTTCAAGTACAAAGTACAAAGTGTCTCGAGTTACTTCGAGTATCGAGAGCCTTTTGTACTTGAAGTATTTTTCAAGTACGTTTTGGAGTTAGGTTCGTAACGTTAAGCGTTATCTGGGCTTTCAAAAAAAAGGTACGAAGGAATTTGTAAACACTCATTGTACAAAATCGGTAACTAAAATATTCGTAATTCGTCGTTTTGAGGCTGTTTTAAAAACCTGTTCTTCACTTTTTTTACATACAAAAAAATCCATACATTTTTTTTATGACTCGTTGTTTTAACGAAATTTTCTAAAAATAATTTTAAAAAAATCCTCGTTAAAATTATACTTAATGAATAGTTTAGGGAGATAATCAGATATTACTAGAAACAGGATGTCATACTACTTATCGAATATTCATAATGCGGGCGTATATTCAAAAAGTACTTGTACTTGAAGTACCAAACAAGCACCCGGTACTTCAAGTACTGCTCAGCTTTGGCGGAGTTTAGTATAATTTTTTTTTCCTTTTTTGAATATCGTTTATCCGAATGATACATGATACATGAAAAAGAGGTTAAATATCGTGAAATACATTTTCGCCGCAAAGTTCGTTATTTCGCGTGTCGCATATACGGGATAAAAAGTGGCTAATCAGGGTGGTCCATATTCGCCCCACTATGGTATACCGTAATGTAATTCGTTGAAAGGCCTTCCGTGACTGCGGCGCGGATACGCAATAGCTTTTCAAAAACATCGATTGATGAACAAATCGAGATAAAAGCTTCTTTTTTTTTCATCGACCCTGCCGTTCGCGCAGCAATCATTTTTTCGTCTGCCTTTCGGAGTGCGGTATCGAAATAAAAGCGTCATCATAATCCCGTGTACCGTCCGCGTTGATCTCGCGCATTATCGACATCAACTCGGAGTGATTGCATAGCAACACCGCCCGAGCAGCGTCGAAGCCGGGAGTGCGGTATTTGCGAGACCTTTCATTGCTCGAATCGCAGTTGGCAATTAGCCACTTGTATGAATTTTACTCCGAAACAATTCGAAACCCCGTCACAGCCGAGCGGAATCATTGAAACCATGGGTCTGTGGCTTTTCCAGTTTGGCAAGCAAAATTGTGCTCGTTCGACACATCACCGGGTCGGGTTTGCCGACGCGGGTGGAACGGCCAGGCTCCGGTCCAGCACTGGATCCAGATTGTTGGGTTCGAGCAAACCGCGTAAATCCGATCTCGGCTCAATATTCCCCATCCAAGTATTCCCATCAACGAGTGATTTTCCTTCGCCCCGATAAACGATATATTCCGATAAACAAACAAACAAAGCGATCGATATTTATCGTTCGGAAAATCAATCAATCAACAAGCCAAAAACCTCCTCCGAACTCTCTCCGCAACCGCAGTTAAATCACCTGCTCGCACCGCTGCAGCGCGGGTGGATAACAGATTCTCGTTTAACGCTCGAAGAACTCGACGCGCATCGCCTTAAGCCAGCCGGAATGATCGGATTAATGGCTGAAGGAGTCGTTACCTCGAAGGCGTCGGCCCGATTTACGAGTTTATCAACGCCGTTCTCTGCGACTATCTCGATGTGTGTACTTGACGCTACCGCAGTGTATAATACGCACACTCCGAGGCATTACTATAATAGCCCACAATATACTCCATACCACGTCGAGCAAACGCCAGCACGAGCTGTGTGTACAGTACTCGGGGTCGCATAATCGATGATAAATGCCGACAGATATCCAGAGGCACTCGTTCCCGGTCGGTGAGCCCGCTGGGAACCCACTTGGCGCTCACCCGGTTCGTCCCTATTAGGGTCCCTTTTCCCTATCCCTATCTAACTCACCCCTATTGCCATCCTCTCCTTCCATCGCTCGCCTCGACGAGCATACATGTCCACAGTATGGTCCATTCGGGGCGGGAGTACAAGCTCTCTCGTTGTGCGGTTCGTTCTCGCGCGACATGTGGACCCACCGAACCAGGACCACAGATCGGCAGGGGAACGGCGACAACGAAAAAGATCTGACACACACGTATTCCGTGTGCACGTGGAAAAAATCGCCGTGTGGGTGCGAGAGGAAACTGCAGTGCAAATGACATAGACAGTCCAGGACCGGGAGCACCGAACATCACCGCCGAACAATCCATCTCTCACCATCCTCTCTTTTTTTTTCCTGCGCATTCTTTTTCGGCGAGCGGGGACATAGCACGAACCGGGCAAAGCCCGGCCGCACAATATCCCAACTGGGACTCCTTTCGCTCTTTTAATGGGACACCCGGGGGTGTCTTCTCTCGCCCGCGCCACCAGAAATCAACCCCACCCCGCCGCGCTCTCCGTTTATACTAGTTTAGGCACCGTGATCACTGGAGAGCGTCATCGGGGAAACAGCAGAAGGTGCATCAATATCAAAACCTGACCCCAAACAGAGCGATCGATCAATTCGCTCTTATATGTACGTGTTACAGAAAATCCATTCCACCGCTGCGATATGATGTCTGTTGGCTTACTTACCCATACGTGACCGCACTTTTTCAGCCGCAGTGGCGAACCCCTCTTCCCGGTTGAGCCTCGCTGACGACAATCTATTGTATCTGCAAAAAAGAAGAAAACTGGCGGATAATACGAAACCCTCCATTATCCAAGATCTTGACGACTTTGTCCTGTCTTCGCGGTGCAAAGAATGGCGAAAAAAAAGTATCGAGCAGGAAGACGGGTCTCGGGAAGGAGTCGGCGGAGAAGTGGCAAAAGATTTGCGAGAACTCGCTGGTGCCCCGGGGGCTCGGTGGGCCGGGATTGGCGTCGGTGGAATCGTTGGTGTTGGTGCTGATGGGCGATCCTGGCTCTCGGTCCCTCGTCGTTTCACGGGCAAGTAGCTGGATGGAGTGGACGGATAACTTGGCTATTGTGGAGATACGAGCGATGGCCTCCAGCTAGAGTAAATGATTGTCGTCGTGCGGTGCTGCAGCCAGCCACCGCTGTCCGCAGCTCCCGCATGCGAGAAGAGGATGCCGCTGGAAGGGCGCCGCCGGGGCTTTTCGTTGTTTAGAATAAACCGAAGGGCCCATCGCGAGGGAACCATTACCGGTCTTCCAGCTCGCTCCTGTAGCGGTCCGTGCAGGCTTTCCTGCGCTCGTCTTTCGCTTTCGCTCGCTCGCACGCGATCCCACTTACACGGAATGAGTTACACTGATACGGCGGTACCGCCGCGTGTGCACACGTTCGCTCGCCGTCTCCCCCGCTAACTCACCGAGCCCTCGGCCGCTGACTATTATCGGTAATTAGAAGGACCCTCGTGGGCCACGCGACCATTTTCCCTCTTTCGACCATCGGGAGCGTCCGGTTTTATACGCGGCCGACCTGTAACGGTATACGTATAACGTTTGCACCGGCGCGTGTTCACCACTACCGATTACACACCCGACACATGTGACGCCGCGCGGCTCTCTTGTGTACGCAAGGCATTAACGCATCCACCGGCCGCGGCGTTTATAGCTTAATCCGAGCTTGACATAATTGTACGAGCGTAAACCGAGAGTGTCCCTCTGTGTACTTCTTTTACCCCCGTCGGTTTTGTCTGTGTACTTCGTTTCGCCGAGTCCCGAAGACCCGCAAGTTTCCGCATTACAACGTGCAGGCCAACGCGGCTCTCGACGCCGAGGGAATCGGCGGTGACGGAAGTTGGGACTTTATTGGAGGTTCTGTTCGCCTTTTTGGAGTCGTGCGCGGTGCATGCAGAAATATGATTTATAGTATTTTTTGTAATATATTTCTGCAAACATGGATTCTCGGGTATGGTGTAAAAGGGGGGAATATGGACAATCCCGATCAGCAAGTGAACCAATGACACAAGGATCGTACCATTTTTACTATTTTTACCATACAACAATTTATAATTTTTAAATATTGAAATTTTTTTTTATTCGAATTTGATAAATTTCTAATATATTTAAAAAATGTATATTACCGCCGGGGCGCAGCGGTCGAAGAATAATTTCCAAACCTAAACCCACACGATTGTAGAACTACCGTACAATACGCGTTGGACTCGTCCGTATAATAATTTTCATATTATCCGGATTTCACCGACGATACGTAAATAAAAAGTCTCGACAGTTGAGTTCGAGGCGAGTTTTACTTCATAATAAAGTAATTCCTGCGGGTCGTCGTCGAGGGATGGGAGGCGTCGGCCTCCCGTCGAACAAGTTGAACCTCGATCAACAAGTAAATCAATGACACAAGAACCGCTTACCATTTTTACCGTAATTCAATTTATAAGTAAAAAATATTAGGCATTTTTTATTTTGTCTTATCCAAAATTTGATACATTTCTAATATATTTTTTAAATTTTGTTCGACTACCGCTGGGGCTTAAGGGTTGAAGAATAAGTTCGAAACGCAAGCGCACTCGATTCCAGAACGACCGCACAATACGCGATCGACTGCATAATAATTACCGTTTTTACCGTGCATCAATCGTTAAGTTAAAAATATTAATAATTTTTTAAAATTCCGAATGTGATAAATTTCTAATATATTTAAAAAATTTATATTCCGCTTCCTCAAGGGCGCAAGGGTCGAAGAATAATTTCGAAACCTAAAAACCCACCCGAGATTCCCAAACTACCACAAGCAACACGCGATCGACTCGTCCGTATAATAATTTTAATATCACCCCCATTCCACCTCCGCGATACCCGAAGAAAAAGTCGCGAAAGGTGAGTTCTCGGCGACTTTTACTTTATAATAAAGTAATTCCTGCGAGTCGTCGTCGAGGAACGGGAGGCGCGGTCGCCGTTGAAATGCGCTTCAAGCAACACGCATATATATCTATACACAAGTACATCCAGATATTCGCCCTCCCGCTTCGCCGTCCCCCCCGCCTCCCCTCCGCAGTAAGAAGAATCGAAACCCGAGACTTTGAGTTACAGTCGATAAAGCTATTAGCATTTAGACGAGCTGTCGCCGCGTTGCTTCGCGCTGCCGCTGCCTTTCACAGACCGAGCGAGAGTTTGCCTCTTTGCCTCATCCTTTTTTTTTTTTTCTTCTTTCTCGTCCTCTCCGACTCTTCTGCCTCCGACATTCCACCCTCCGGCGCGATGCAACCTCCGCAAGGGGGTGCTTTTTCTCTCTTTCCACCCCCGACCGCCACCGATGTTCGCCCGCCTCCGAAAGCTCCGCCAATCCCCTCCCGGCATCGCGAACCTCTCCGTCTCGTAACCCTCTCCGCCCCCCTCCGCCCCCGCCGCGCGGCGAGCTTCGCTACTGAAATGCATACCGATGTATCTCCATCCCGCGGCTACAACGTTCCATCCACACCCTCACGACCGTTTTCTCTCCGTTCGTCGCTGCAAGCCCGGCCATCGTTCGGTCTTTCTTCCGCTTACGAGCCGGGGGGTGGCGGAGGGCGGAGGGGGGGGGGGGGGATGACGCGCGGGCGCTTGCATACAGTGCACGGGCGTTCGACTCTGCACGCAAGTCATCCACGTATAAAATAGTCGCGAACGGGGAAACACTGCGAAGACCGGCGAGGAGAAGATAGCGGTGCGCGACTATTACCGGGAAGGGGGCGGAGGGGGCGGAGGGGTGGGGGGGTGGTAGGAATGGTACGACTGTGCGACACGTACTGTACACCGGCCGGGGAAAAAACGTACATAGTACGAACGGGGTAAGCCCTCGGTCGGAAGATACAGGGACGAAGGGAGGAGAGAGCTACGGGAAAGCGTTCCACAGCCGCACGGCAGACCGCACAGTGGCGCATCGTCGGTGCCTATCAAGCGAGAGGCGAGGACGAGAGATGGGGCGCACAACGGCGCGGATTCACCACCATTACCTCCGCGACTACCCACCTACGTATTGGGATTCGCGCGAAACCCGTGACGGAGAGGAAACCTCATCCGCGGGAGTATGATAAAACGAGGCATTTTTTTTTTGTGTGCGGTGAGAATATGAATTTTGTTGATACGCATTGTTGTTCGGTTTCGTAATTTATTTGCTGATGCTGTGTCCAATGGGTTTATTGTATTAACTGTATTTATCGTTCAATATTTTCATACTTTACTTCGAAATACTTTAGACTGCTTTCTGCATGAGTTAATGTTCGGCGGATTTCTGTAATTGATAATTCAGCAAAAAAATGATTCTTTTTTAAACAATTTCGTCGGACAAAAAAAACGCATCTCAAATGGCAAATATCCTCACCGTACCTAGGCTGAGAAAAGTAAACCCAAAGTTATAGAATATTGTTTGCTCTGTTCAAAATTGTCCAGCTATTTTTTGCTGCCACAGTGGCAAAATTTGACCCGGAATTTTTTGGTGCCATAATGGCAAAAATTGCTCGGTCCATATTCCTCTCAGTATAGAGTTTCTGGTCAGGCCCTGGTGAGTTCCCAACTAACGCCCTAAAATTTTGCAGGCAAGACAGAGATACGAAATTCGAGTTACCACCAGAATTGTCGAGGTTCCCCGAATTGCCATTGCTTCACACATGCCATATCCCTCGGCAACGCAGCACGAGCGTGCACGAGGACGGCTCAAGCCCGCGTAGTGTTCCGGATCTCTCCGCGCCGGTAAGGATACCTATTAGAGGCCCATCTCTGCCGCGAGTGAGCGAGCGCTCTGGACCCGCGTTGCCGTGGTAACCCGGCAACTCCTCTCCTCTCCTCCACCGCATCTCCGCCAGTTTCCGCTGTATACCGCGCGGCGCCTCTCCGCTATCTCCCTCCTTGCCGCAATCTCCTCGCTCTCCCCGTGCCGCGTACGTAGAAAACACGACGACGTATCTACCATTAGTCGCATAAACGTACGGGAGGAGCGTAAACGTACGTGGTTTGCAGGAGTGGCAGGCAGCGGTGACGACGGTGCAAACTCCCCGGTACCGTGAGCCAGACGAGGAGGAGAGCGGGAAGGAAGAGGACCGTGGATACAAGCGAGAAATCCCGCACACTCTCCTTCCCGCTTACTTCTATAACTATATACACACAGACCGTGTTAACGTGAGTCTCTATGTATACACACGCACACCCACCCAATCGCTGGTACAGCTCGTGGCTGGCGTGTTCGCACACACAAGGGAGGGGTGAAACAACCCTCTATAATAGCCGGGGCGGCGCCTACACCCATCCCTAATAGCCCTATCTCACCCTCGGCTCGCCTCGCCTCCCCGGCTCTCCCGCTTCCTCCGCGCTGCCGCTCGCTCACTCCCTCCTCCTCCTCCTCCTCCTCCTTCTTCGCTCTCCAGCCTCGCGGAGAGAAGCAACCCCCGAACATCATCCCCGTCGCTCGTTGACTCTTCGTGCTTCGCCCTCTTCATTCCTCCAAGGCTGTTACTCCATCTACTCGCGCTCCTTCCTCCACGCTCCGCCACCCTCCTCCCCCCTCCATCCTCCCTCGCGCTTCATTTCACCCCTGCGTCTTTATCGCTCTCCCGACCAGCGGCCACATCTCGTTGCCGCTCTCCCGAGAAAACGAGCGGGCGAGAATGAGACGAGCTTACGCTCCTCCTCCTCCTCCCGGGTACTTCGCGGCCTCTCCCTACCATCGGGCACCGATACGCTCTCGTGCACGAACGCAGTTTCGCAGTTGCCGGACTGATACACGGAAACTAACGCAAACTCCTAGCTCACCACCGTTGCCGAGGCCGTACACTATGGAGGGCCACCCTCGATTCCACCTCCATCCACCCAACCCCTCTCCACCCCCTCCTGTTTGTTTATTTGATGCCTTTTCACTCTCTATTAGTCTCCGGCGCGAGAGCTTTCCGCGCTCCCCGCTCCTACATTTTCTGATTAACCGGATGTCGCGCGAGAGCCGAGAACCGGGTAGAAACCGGGCAACTCGCGCACCCGCTTTCGCACACACAGGCCTGTGCGAACCGGCGGATCGCCCGATTTTAACTCGGGACTCGCATCAACCCTCCAGCTCCGCGCTCGTCCGACGGATCCACCGACTGCATATGCAGATGCGACGACACTCCACAGACAACGAACGGAATACGAGAAAAGCTCGCTCCGTCCGGCGGTCCCAATTTCGCGGGTTATCTCGCGATGCGCGATTGGCAGGGGAAAAACTAAAATCGCGAAAAAAACGAACACAACGAAATAACCTTACCGATAACAATAACAAGCACAATATTGGATAACCTGTCGTGAAAAAAATGCGATTGACGCATCCACTTTACGCTACTGCGTAACCGCGTAAAAATAAAAAAATTATTGAAAAAAAAAATAATGACGAACACTGTTTATATATATAACAATATTTTTTATTATTAGTACTGTATTGAACTGTCGGGCATTCGGGAGTAAAAAGAAGAGAACCAACGGCCAATGAAAAAAAAAGGATTCTTATTTCTCATCGGCTCATCGTTATGACACCGCGAACTATTAATTTGTTTATCGAAATATGTTTTATTTACGTGTGTTTGCACCTACACTGATAAAAAATGAAGTTGGATCAACTAAAGATTCGGGCAGGGACGTTCAAATAAATATTTAATTGGTCGAACAAAATATTCCGATGCCCCAAAAATATTTTAGTGAAACGATCTAAAAAATTGTTGAACTAACCAATTTTTAGCTGTACCAACAAAATATGTATTTGAACGTCCCTGCCCGAATGTTTAGTTGATTTAACCGTATTTTTTTATCAGTGTTGACTTACATTTTTTGGCCACGAACATAGATCGCTATACGAAGAATCAATGTGCCAAATTTCGTTAGGTAATATTTTGTCGTTTCGACAAACACTGGTGTCACGAAGGACCGCCGGAGGATCGCGGGAGTGGCGAAAAACCACCCAGGCCAATCGCGCATTCGAGTACCGGAGGAGAGCATTACCGGTCGTTGGATTTTTCTTTGAACCGAGGCGACACGATCGATCGGCTTCTGTCACCGATTCCCGTGCGGCCTCGTTCGCTTTTGCTCCTCCAGCCATCGACGTGTCTCATCCTCTCCAGCCGACTACTGGAACTACCGTGTGGCGTTATACCTGCACGTGAAAGAGAGCCGGGCGGAGGGAAGGAGGAGAGTCGGAAGAGACGCGCCGGGACGCTCCGCTCTTCATTGTCCGCCCTACGAAGAGCTCCCGGCTCGAATGGACCAACGAGCTTTATCCACCCGGCACAATGAGACAACGTCGATCGGGAATCGAGTCAAGATTGCGGCTTATTAGCTACCCGCAATGGGGCCTATGGAAATCGCTGGGCGGTTATTCATCGAGATACAGCGGGTAACGGAGCCGATTGTGACGGCGAACTGGATGGATGGTCGGGAACGGCGCGAGGGAATGACTGACGAAGAGCACGGGAATAAACGGAGAGGCGATGAAAGAAATTCGCGAGGATCGGGAGATACGCTCGCGCGTGAAGAACCGAATGGATACCCCTTTGGGAAATTTCTCTTCTTTTTTTCTTAATCGTAAAGGTTACATGGCGTTATTTACTTCGTCGTTGTTGGGGTTGAAAGAGAGTCGCGGGGATTCTTCATTCGATGATTCTCGAATTCACGAGGGCTTATCTTGATTGTGAAGTCCTTTCGGGATTGTCTCGCCTGTTCTGTCACAACAGTGGCCGAACCCTTTTCAGAACAGGTCTTCTTTACTCGGCGAGAGCCCTCGCAGGGGAATCAAAGGAGAACAGATAGGATTATACGCAAGGAGGAGCCGCTACGCGACGCGTGACAAAAATTCGACCCTCAAAGTAGCGTCGTCAAGAGATTAGGTTTTTTTTTTTGGAAAATTCTTTCAAACTCAACTTAAAGACTCTTCAATATATCATCTAATTTATGGTTACGATTAATTACTTTTTTTTTCTTCAATGTGACTCTTCAATGTGTCATCTAATTAATGGTTACGGTTAATTACTTTATTTTTTGTTTTTTTTTCTTTCCATCCCTAAAGCTATTTCCGATTGAGGTCTTCCACAATTCGAATCCTTCAATCGGACCCGATGCGGCGCGTGTGGTCGGTGGTCCATTCTCGTTTCGATACAACCGCGACGGATCCGTGGCGCTCTCCTCCGCAGCCTTTGCTGCGGCTGGCGAAGATTCGCCAGCTCGCAGTTTCCCCGAGAAGGCCGAAAGAGGATTTCGTGCCGGGAGAGCCAAGATCGAAGACGAGGTGTCGACGGGAAGGCGATTCGCGCCCTGGACGCCCTCGCAGCCTCCTTCATCCCTTTTTTCTCTTTTCGTTCTCATTCCTAGATTCTCTCGCCATTTTCACGTGCGGTTTCATTTGGCCTATGGACAGTAGAGAGGCGAGCTCGCGGGCCGCCGCATATTTCCCCTCGCTCTCGCCTAAGACTAGTTTCCACTCTGCTGCACACACATTTATACATACATCGATCGCTGAGTGTCAAAGGGGCGGATCGCCTGTGTTGAGGCGCGCGAGTTACGCCCTTTTGTTTCTTGCCGGTCGATATATGTATATGTACGTATTTACACACCTTCACCGCAGTTATAGTTGTACTCTACTGGATCCTATCTCATCTTCCCTTCTCTCCTACCGCGGATTTCACTCCACTCCGGTTCTCGGACCGCTGGTAAGCTTTGCTACCGTTCACCAAGTAATGACTGCGCTAGGGCGCGAGACTCCATTTCCCGGAGATTTCGCTCCCCCAATGCAATGGCTCTCCTTCCAAGGGATGATACTCGTTCTCGTTACTCGCTCGGTTTCCCAACACCACCGCAGCCAAAGCTCCGCCGTCGTGACGCCAAACGAGAGACGCAAAAACCTCAGCCACCCCCCCCCCCCCTCCCCTCGTGGACGGGACACAAAATTTCATACTCGTGGAAAGTAGAAACAATGTATTTCCATTACTTGCATTTTTTTGAAAAAAAATACTGTTTATGATTACAGTGGAAAAAAATTATGAGTTGGGTGAACTGCGGGGACAAAAGTAATTGGTTGGACCAACCAACTGGTGGTTAAATACGCCTCAAGCGATTTATTTGACGGCCCAAACAATCAACTTTTTGGCCGAGCGAATTAATTTTTTGGTCGAGCAAATCAGGTTTTCGCCCGAGCCAATTAACTTTTTGTTCAAGCAAATAATTTTTTTGGCCGATCGAATGAATTTATTTGCCGATCGAATTGATTTATCGCCCGATCTAAATTAATTGTCCGGAGCGTATTTACTAACCATGCAGCTTTAAGCAACTATAAAGAAAAAAAAAACAAATAGATTTCACCAACTATCAGTTATCCTCCCTCACAATCCTTCCCCGCCCCGTGTCCCAGAAATCCCCATTACTTCCTTGAATTCCTCGCGAGCGTATTTTCTTCGCATTAAGCTAACAAGTGGCGGCGTTTGTACAATGAATCAGTCTCATAAAGCGAGGAGCTCGGCAGGAGGTGGGTGGCGGGGGCCGAGCTTAAGGATAACTGTGTTTTTCTAATTGGAGCGCAATCAAGACTCTCCCTCGCAGTGTTAATTCCTGGTAATGGTCCTCGCCGGGTAAGAGGGGGACGAAGGGATCCAGGCCAGATGCGAGAGAAAGATCCAGATAGTCAGTTTCGGAGCATTAATTACCTACCCTGTCTTTTCAACTCGGCTAAACGAGGAATGACAGAGGTCGTTAACTCGCGAGATCGAATTTTCTCACTCTCTCTCACCACCCCTTTCCTCGATCCCTCCCTCACCAGGGATCCTCTTTTCTTCTTTCGACCAACTTGTTCCTCCTCTCATTACACCCTCATCCCCCCCACCCCCCCTCCTCGCACACAGATATTATAAAGCATAAAGTATCATACACGCGAGAGATAAGCCCGGACCGTGCGCACACAGCTTTGCCCCGTACATTTCCTTTCCGTGGTAGTCCGCGCCGCGAGGCAAAACTGGCTGGCGCATACAGCCAGGATGCTTTATATTCTTCGCTCACCTCCCGCGGGCTACGGAGAGAGAACCGGCCGAGAGCCCGGGCGAAGGCGAACATCCCAGCGACAAACTCAGACAGCTCCTTTTAATTCGCGCTTAGTCTCAACGGCGCCGAGTAATTAGTCGCTCGCTACCCCGAGCTTATATAATGTAAGGCAGTAAAGCCGCCCCCCCCAACCACCCTTAATATCTCTTCCTCTCGCGCCTCTCGCCTCCTCCTTATCCAGCGAAACCCTCTCTTACCCTCTCGTTACATTTTTCATTTTTTATTTTTTTTTTTTCACTCTTTATCCCTTCATCCCTCCGGCTGCATCTTCCGTTTCTCATCTTGCCTGTCTTCCTGTTACCTCGCCGGCTCGACGTCTCGTCTCTCGCTCCGGCCAACCCGCGACGCCGAGTCCGCACTCGCTCACCGCGGCCATTGTGTCCGCAGCTTCCGCTTCCGCTTCTCAGCCAACCCTCCTCCGCGCCCTCCCGGGTGCCGCTGGGCCGCTTCTCCGTGGCTCCTGTCGTTAATCGCTTGTTGTCTAAGCATCCCAGCGTCGAATCCGTAAACGTCGTTTATCCTCGTCCCTTGTCCGAGGGGGTAGTTGTACACTGCGGTACCTGCGTCGGCAACGCGCCGGGATGAGATCATCTTCATTCGGGGTATCAGGACTGTCTTGTCTTTCGGGCGGCTCATTGTTATCGATCTTGTGCTGCAGCCGAGGCGGGAAACGACGAAGACGAAATGTTGGCGGAGGGAAGCCGCGGGATAGGAGAGATCTTTTTTGGCTTTGATATTATAGTTTGGTTAATAGGATGGGATTTAATTGATGGGGTGAAAGTGGCGAATATGGCACGGTTCGTACTCGCAACTTAATCGCAGATTGGCGGTTAAGTCGAACAGTTTCTCGAGCAACTTTTTCGAGGGATGTTTTAATTGGTGGGATACTTTAATAGGAGGATTGTAAGACGACGATGGCGAAATGTTGGTGAAGAGAAGTCGAGCGATAGGAGAGGTATTTTTTGCTTTAATGTGAAGGTTAATAGGATGGGATTTAATTGAAGGGGTGAAAGTGGTGAATATGGCATGGTTTGTACTCGCAGCTTTTGCCCTAGTTGGATTCACGGTTTATCGACTCGCTTTTATAAATTGGCGGTTAAGTCTCTTTTATAAATTGGCGGTTAAGAGCGTCCCGAGCAGTTTTTTTGGAGGATGTCTTAATTGGTGGGATAATTCAATAGGACGGTTGTAAGACGACGTTGGCGAAATGTCGATGAAGAGAAGCCGAGGGATAAGAGAGGTTTTTTTTCTTTAGTATGAAGGTTAATAGGATGGTATGTAATTGATGGGGTGAAAGTGGTGAATATGGCCCGTTCTGTATTCGCAGCTTTTGTCCCACTTGGATTCATGGATTATCAACTGGCTTTTATAAATTGGCGGTTAAGTCAAAGCATTTCTCGACCACCGTTTTCACAGGATATTTTTATAGGACGATTTTAATCCGACTAAGGCGAGGTGTTCTTGAAGAGAACTCGAAGGATAGAAAAGGAGTATTTTTTTTAACTAAGTTTCCCAAGATGGGATTTAATTGATGAGGTGAAAGTGGTGAATATGGCCCAGGCCATATTCGCAGTCTTTTCCCTACTCAGATTGATGATTCATCGACTCGCTTCTATAAATTGGCGGTTAACCCAAAGAGTTTCTTGAGCACCATTTTCACAGGATATTTTAATACGACGGTGGCGAAATGTTCTTGAAGAGAAACCAAAGGATAGATGAGGTGTGTTTATTTTTTAATGCCAACGTCGATAGGATAGATTTAATTGATTAATTGATAGGGTAAAAGTGGTGAAAATGGCCCGGTCCATATTCCCCCCCTCTGCCATATCAACCGGCTTTTACAAATTGCCCGTTAACTCGAAGAGTTTCTCGAGGACTTTTAATTGGTAATACACCGTTTTGTAATTATTCTCTCGTTACCTCGAGGATCCGATTATCGAAACAGTCGATTTTCCGAGGTTTCGCGATAGCGAGATTAGGCGGTAACGCGCCAGGCTCGTTCTATTTTCCGACGAGCCGCCCTGTTTCGAGAATCACGCCGGTCTCACGGGTATAGATGCAAATTGCGCAGCCGAGAGTATCGCGGCACAAGGGATGCTCTCTCGCACCCCCGCTCGTTCTCCGCAACGCACACCGGCCGCCTCTCTTCCCTTTTCTTCGTGCTACATCGACTATGGAGCCATCCACGGTTTACCAGCGCCAAGAAATTGTTACTCCCTTTTATTCTTCGTATATTTTCGTGCGTATTTTTATATTTTTTTTCGCTCTTGATTTTTCCATCCATCGGAGGTAAATCGGCTTGCCGATTAAAGTCGGCGTTTCTTTTGCTCGACGAGGCGGACGAGCGTTGACCGGCGATCGAGGAAAAAATATCGAACCGCCGAGACGATCGGAGCATAAATTCGAGAGAAATTCCTAGTCGCGCTCACCCGGTTCGCCGCCGAGCGGGACCCACGTTGCCGCATAATGGGGACCCCCCGCGGTAGCTTTACCTGCATCATCGACTAATCACGCAGGATAATAGCGAACAATGAGACGAGTAGGCTCCGTGAAAAAAAAAAAAAAAAAAATTGAAGCATACACCGTCGGTATTCTCTCGCTCTGCCGACGCCCGCCGCGCTCGCTCTCTCCCGCTCTGTCTTCTCTCGAGAGGATATAATCCTCTTACGCACCGGGCACAAAGTAAAATACGCAGAGCGGCGGCCAACAGCGCCCCGGTAGTATCCACTCGTCCGTGCACATTTATATACACAACGTAACCGGCACACGAACCGTACCAGTGTTACGCGCGAGATTTTTTTTTCTCCTCTTCTGGCACTAGGAAGAATGAGAAACGGGGATGGAGAACCATGGCCGACTGGGAGGGACGAGTGGGGCAAAACGGACCGCTCGAGTAATTCGGAGACTTTTCACGATTTAAGATATTTTTCCTTTTTTTTTAACTTTTGTTTAAAAATTGTAAACTTTTGATTTGAAATAAATTAAATAATCTACACGCATTTGGTGCGTCTGGATACATTTTTTTAAATATGGGGCAAAATGGTCATCCCGGAATCGTAGGAAAAAATTAATAAACTTCAGTTCCAAGAAAATCACAACTTACAGACAGTTAAAAATTTTTATAAAGAATGAATTCTTAAAATATTTCAAACATGTCATGGGGCAAGACGGACCGCTTGAGCGAAGCAGTGTTTGGGATGGACTCGGAATTTAATCGTATTTCGGACCGGGTCCATTTTGTCCCACCCTCCCCTGCAGTTAGGTAAGAGACAAAGAGAGGGAAGAGACGAAACACGGAAGAGTGGGGTGTGGTATGAACCGAGAACCGAGAGCGAAATAGAGTGTGGCGATGTAACAACACGACGAGGCAAGCCAAGCTGCTGGCGAAACGATCGGTGCAATCTGGCCGGCGCGCCGGACCCACCGGGCGATCCTCGCTGCTGCATGCTGCTGCATTGTATGCACTCTGCACGCTGCGGCTCTCCCGGCGCCGGAGCTCTTTTTCCATCTCACTCGCGGAGGGCCGCTGCTTCTCGAGTGCATCGGGCGTGAAGAGAGAAAAAAAAACTGAAATCTCTTAAGCGGGTGCCAAATTGACCCAAATCTCGGACGAGATCTCTCGCCCTCTTGCGCTCCACTTTAGTGAGTGGGAACTTAACGAATCAGCTTTTACCCCACCTACAATAATAGGCCCAGCGCAACGCCGAATATACAATATGAAGTGCAAATCGCTTGAACTTTTGTAAGACCAGCTTTTGCCGGTTGAATTTGCAACCGGAAGAAATGAAGAATGCAAATAAACAAGACGGGAGGCTGGTGTGAGAGTAGAGTGGTCTGACAGGATGCTCGACCGGCGGATTTCAGTGTAACCTGGTTAAGGAGAGAACTCGTCGAATTGGGTTTACAGCTTTTTCCGCCTAACATGGAAACGACCGCTTAGGCAAAAAGAAAATATGTAAACATTGTTTCGAGTACTATTGTAATGTTTTTCACCGGATCCTTCAAGAACCGTAACAAATTTACCCAAATCTCGGACGAGATCTATCGCCGATTTGCGCTCCACTTTGGTGAGTGGAAATTTAAGTCTTCAAGTACCGAGGACTTTTTGCCGATCGCAACGACCCTGCCTTCTTTTAAGCGCAAAAACGATATGGATGTTTGTAACAAATTTTCTTCTGCGTTATCAAAAAAAAAAAACACTTTAAGGTACGTATGTGAATTTTTAGACTTTTTTAGCACTTGTTGTTGGAATTGTTCGCAGGTTGCGTTTTGGCAAATTATAGGTCCGAGTTGAACAAGGATTTTATATTTTTATAGCTTTTACCAAATATACAAAGTGGGGTGCAAATCGTTTCAATTCTTGAAAGAACAGTTTTTGCGGTTTACATTTGCGAATGGAAGAAATGAAGACTGCAAACAAATAACGAGGCAGGAAGACGAGCTCGACTAATGTCAAAATAGAGTTGGCTAACGGGACGCGAATTGAGTTTAGTCTTTGCCGCTTAGCGCGAAATTGCCTGCGCAGGTAAAAATAAAATAAACATTACTTCGAGCAATGTTGTAATTTTTTCACTGGAATCTTAAAGAACCAAAATAAATTGACCCAAATCTCGGGCGAAATCTCTCGCCCTCTGGCGCTCCACTTCAGTGAGTGGAAACTTTACGATTCAGCTTTTACCGCACCTACAATAGTGGGCCATCGTACATCGCTCAGCGCAACGCCGAATATACAATATGAAGTGTAAATAGCTTCAACTCTTGTAAGAACAGCTTTCACTGGTTAAATTTGCAAACGGAAGAGATGAAGAAAACAAATAAGTAAGGAGGCAGGAAGAGCAGCACTGCTGATGCGAGAATAGAGTGCCTTAAGGCGATGCTGAACTGACGGATCTCGATGTAACACGGTTACGGAGAGTACTCGTCGAATTGGGTTTACAGATTTTGCCGCATAGCTTAGAACTACCTAAATAAGTAAAAAAAAAAAAAAAATTATTTCGAGCAATATTGTAACTTTTTCGCCAAACCTTTAAAGGTTTTTCGATTTCCGAGGTTTTGGAGTGGAAGAGCTTTTTCGAGCAGCCAAAACTAAAATAATATCAATGGCGCGACTGTACTTTTCACCTCGAAGTCTCGGCGTGGCGAAGAAAAATTATTACTGCCCGGAGTGTCGAAGATAAATCTGAATGAAACGAGGAGGGGAGAATCTGAAATTGTTATAAGTTACAAAGCTTTGAAATTGGCCCCGAGTGGCTCGCGAGCGACGGGGGAAAGATACCTTCGGCCATCTTTATTTTTTCATCCCCCGCAAAATACATCATCCGCCCACAGCATCGCGGATAGGGATGACGTGGAGAGAGGAACTCCGAGAGCGAACGAGTATCTCTCGGCACTCAGCCCGACCTTGTTACGGGGCGAGGCAGGGTTCACAGTAAAATAGCTAGCAACTTTTCTCGTCCACAAACGTCCACAATTTTTTTCTTGTTAATTTTACTAAAAAAAATGCCAATTTTATAAAAATGTCATTTGATGTCCATTTTATTTTTTAAAAAAGTCTTTCGTAAAAAATTTCCATTTCATGAAAAATGTTTATCTTGTAAAATATGTCCATTGTACAAAAATTATTATTGTAAAATCAACAAGAAAACAAATGTGAACGTTTGTGGACAAGAATGTTTTTAAAATATACAAATATTTTTTACTGTGTGATATGGCTATGTTATTTTTTTTTAACGTAGACCAGGGTCACCTCCATCAGAAAACCATTAAGTACCAATAATTTTTTTCATCTCAAAAGCACAATCTTTGCAAAACGAGCAAAAAATTGAAGAAAACGAAAAAAAAATTGCAAAACGAGAAATTTTTTTTAAAAGGTGGAATTTCACAAACGGGAGTTATTTACTGAAGCGTCCAAACCGTTCCTACCATGTATAAACATTATTCGCCAATATTCAACACCGAAGATTTAAAAAAAAGATAGTCTGATTTTGGCGATCGGTTCGATCGGTTCGCGTTCGAAGCTACCGATCGGCCGTACGACCGGGTCTCGGTCTATGCCCCGTTCACCTCCCGCCGTCAACGGAACAGAGGCCGCCGCAGAGGGCCCTCGAGACTCGAGGGGTTGTGCGAAAATCGCGGTAAAAAATCATCGTCGAGCCGGGATTAAATTCCCTCGCGCATTTTAAGAACGCAGCCATGAGTGCGCGTACCCGCGACCATTGAGCGAGTACAGTTTGCCCCGCGACTCACTCCCGCTTCTCCGGTTTCTCGCACGCGCAAACATCTACTTAGCTTCCCTCCCCCCCTTCACCACCCCCTGCGCGCGCGTCTCCCAAGCCCCGCGGTGTAATACGGCCCGAAGTGCGCGATGATATTTCCCTCTCGCTCCCGGTCGTTTTTCCGCCCCCCTTCGCCCCCCCCCCTCACCCCTTCAACTATGATGGCGAGGCGGTAAGTACGTTGCGGGAGCGTAAGTACACCGCGGGCAGTCGGTATTACCCGGTACACTTGCCACTCTATAACTATATCCTCAGACATCGCGAGCTCCCGAGTGCGGAGCGATATAGTGGCCTCGGGGTGGATATATATATATAGGTAACCGGTAGATTAGGTGGGCATATCGCGCTTCGGCATCCGCGCTCTGGACAGGGGCTGCGGAGTTCGCCTCGCCGAGAGAGGGAGATCGCTTGTGGAGAAGCGTGAACGGGCGAGGGGGGCGAGGGGGGGGGGGGGGTGTATGCAGGAAGCGAGTAGACGAGAGTGTTCGGAAGGAGAGCGCGCAAACCCGGGTCGTTGCAGCTCGTGTGTGTACGGGCGAACACGAACGAGGGAGAGGGCGACAGAGTCGGAGGGAAAGAAGAAGCTCCGAGGAAAACGGAAAGAGAGCACCCCGTTGCGGAGCGGAGCGAGAGCGGGCGAAGGGAGGTAAAATGGCCGAGGCGCGAGGAAGAGAGACAAACGGCACGGTGGCAAAAGGGGGGTTGGGCGCGGTGGGGAGGGGAGGACTGAGAGAGAGAGATCCGGATGGCCAGGGGTTGGCGGGGCGAGGAGGGGGTTTTTGCTGGAGAGCTATAAAGGCTAATTGGTTAAAAGCTCACCGCCGCGCGCTGCAGGCTTAAATCAAGATCTTGGAGTGTTATAATGGATAAGTAACACGGCGTGGCACGGGGGCCCGGAGGGCGAAACCCGCTCGGTCGGGCTCTCGTTCTCTCGCCGAAACACGTATACGCCATAGAGGGGACTGGTCGGGAGAACCGCCGGGCGGGCAATAGCGTGGGTATAATGCACGGGGTGCCGGAGAGGGACGGAGACGGTTGCCGTGGGCCACGGTAGTATCAGTGGTATTATACGGTAGTGTCGACGCGTACAAAAGGCTCGTCGAGAGCCAGCCGAGAGAGCGACCGCCCGTCCGCGCCGGTATATCTTTCGAGTTAAGGGACCGGAGGCACGCGATTGGTCCGCACTGAAAGCTACCCCTAACCGCTCCGACGTGGTACGTTGCCATCGATCGCGACTCCACCCTATGAGAAATCGAGAGAGCCATCCCCCTACGCGCAACGAAACTCCGCCCCGCCTACCCTCCGGGCCAACTTCGGCCAGCTTAGCCGCAGCGGTACAGAACCGCCAACGTTACAGCGTTGAGAGAGAGAGAGATAACTCTTCTGTGTTAGCTTCCCATCCGTTTTCTCTTTCTCCCTCTTGAGAGAGAGAGAGAGATTTCACCCCTCGGTCGTTTCATCTCTCACCCTACTCACTTAGCCTCGTGCCGACGCCACCCGTCTATAGCCTCTGCCTTCTCGCTCCCACGGATCCCTCTCTCTCACCCTCTCCCGGAGAACCACCCTCTCCCCCCTCCCGTAACTTTTCCGTTCCGCGGAACAACCCTCCCACCCCCTTATCTCCGTCGGCCTCTCGCTCTCGCACTTTCCCGACCGGGTACGTGTTTCCCTCCGCGTCCCGCCACGCCGCGGCGCAAGCAGCGCGCCCGTGCCCGCTCAACCTCGCGTATGCACGGTTTATAGATGATTTTACACATACGTGAAACAGCGACAACTCTACCCTCGGCGAGACTCACGATGGTCGGCTCCTGCTGCATCCACTGCCGACTGCCGATGGCTCCGCCGCTTTTGCCTTCGAACCCGCGAGCTCACCACTACCACCCGACCGCCCCGAGCTCATCCCTTCCCCTGGTCCTCTGCATGTTCAGTTTCTCACCACCACCGTCACAACCCTCCAGCCTCGAAACCCTCGGTGTACACACCGCCGAACGTTCCTACCGGCCGTCCACCACTCGTTCACCGGCCGGAGTGTTAAAAACGTGTTTGTATTGGTGCACGGAAAGCGGGATTCCCCTGCTCGCTTCATCCCTTCCCGTCCATCCCCCTCGGCGAACTTCGCCAGCCTCGGCCGTTTACCGGCGACTCACTGCGTCCGTGTGACCTGCGGTTTCTCTATCCCCGGCGCTTTCCTCTCTCACTTTATCAACCCTCTTAGCGCGAGAGCGGCCAATACGCGGACCCCCTCGTCGAGAACGAAACCCCCCCTCCCCCCGCTACCCCCTCCGCACCACCCCAACCCCCGAACGCCCGCCCCCGCCTACCGAACTCGTTCGGGCAACTCTCCTGTACAAGTACACTCTCGTTGGGTCACGACAACGTCATCCTCGCTCCTTTACTCGAGTTACACCGGCCGAGGCCGAGCGAACGACAATCGCGTGTCGCATCCTCCACCCTGATCCACGATAACCGGACCCTCGACGATGACTGTCGCTCCGTCAAACGTCACTCGCGGCGAGTAAAAAATTCAAGTCAAATCATCGGATTCGCCCCGCCGCATTGGTCAGTTTCCGTGTGTGTGCGCGTGTGTGTTCGCGTGTTCCGGGCTGTGCGTCGATGCGCCGTTGGACGGAATTTTCGGGGTAGAGATACCCCGACCGATCAACTCCAGGGACGGGATTGGGAAACGGATTTGGAACATTGTGTCGAAAGAGGCGAGATCCCGCGATCCCACATGTGCCTTCGCCGCCGCGAAAATTCTTGCCGCCGGAGAACGTAGCTGTTCGCTTTGATACGGGCACTTTGATCCCCGTGGAACAACCCTCTCAGCGGCGGATAATCACGCAGTCGAGGGAGCGAGAGAGCACTCGCCAGTGTCTCTTATTAAAAAAAAAAAGGAAAACCTTCCTCACGACAATGGGCAACGCTGCGCGAAGAACGCCGAACGATGGGGAAAGTGGCTCGAGATTAATCGCAGTGAATGGACCAATCGAGGCGACGCTGGAGCTGTAGGAGGCCTGAGGGAGGCGAGGGAGGGCCCGAGAGTCGGCACCGGCGTACGAGTGTGACACCGCGAAGTTAACGGGAATTGCCGCGCGTTTGCGTCGCACACTGTGAAAACCCGGGTTGATCGCGGGCGCGTGTGTTCCCGGTGCGTGCGGGTGTGCGTTATCTCGGCGATATCGCAACGGGGGATGAGGAGGGGGGTTGTTGGTGGCGGCGAGCGAAAAGAGGGAGAACCCGGAGCCGCGAAGGGGAGGGAGGAAGTGAGGTCGGACAGCGAAAGGGGTAGGGATTTAGCCGCCTCGTCCCTCTTTACGGCGTACAGTCTGTGTACGCTATAGTTCTGAGGTGAAAAGTAAAGGGGGGTGTGGAGAGAGAAGGGCTGTAAAGTCGTCGTCGGTATCCTCGCCCGGTAGTATCCGTCGGTCGGAGGGGTGGGCGGCCGCCTCAAGTGTCTTGTCTCCTATCATCCTCTTGTTCCAAGTATCGCTTACGAATGAACCGCGATCGAGCGATCGTCGACGCTCGTCCCCAATCGACCAGCAACAACAGCAACAGCGGCATCGCCCGGTGTTAGCGACGCGTCGACGCCCGACGGTGCATTCAAACGCGGGTGTCTCCTTTTTAATTGTTGTTGTTTTTTTTCCCCCCGATTCTTTCGTCGAGAACGACTTGATAAAGAGGAATTAGCAACGGGAGTTCGCCATGAGAATCGCGGTAGCGCGGTGCCCAAAGACGGTCCAGCCGACGATCTGGTGCGAAAGATGAACTGGAGCTTCCGCAAGACGGTCAAGACACGGGAGTGCCGATTGATGGGGAACAAATGCGTTCGCGAGTCTCGAAGAGACGATGATGGCGATGGTAACGGAGAGGGAGGAAGTGCGTGTGTAATTTAGTCAATGAGTTTGTTGTACAAAGTGATAACGCGAAGGGGCAGTTGAAGGCTAGTGAAAGACTACGATAAATCCCAAAGACACGAGGAATCCATTGAGAACATAAAGCGGTGTCGTCGATGTTAGTGTAAGGTGGAGACTTTGAGTTCGGCCGTGGTTTTCTGGTGGTTTCGGTGGGACATCCAACAAACATAGAGCCTCGAGAGGACGTGGAGTCGAGCGGTCCAGCGGAGGCTGAATTGGGGGCGGAGGAGGCCGAGGAATTGGCCGAAGAGGAAATGTCGGGGGAGATCGAGATCGAGGTCTCAGTCGTCTCGGAGGAAGAGCTCGAGCTCGAGGCGTCGAGGAGCAGTTCGACACCGACCGACATGTTGCTCCAGGAGAAGAGCGCCAAGGTTGGATGCGGCCTCGGTAATTCGTTCAGTTTCGACGTCGGCAAGGCCGTACTGAGGCCGGCGTGCAATCCCCAGTACACGTCGTTCAGCATCGAGAGCATACTGGGCCATCCGGAGTCGCCGACGGCCGACGCGACGTCCGCGGTCTCCATCGAGAGGCAATCGTCCGATCAGGAGCGTTCCTCGCCACCTCTGCCAGCGGCCGCGAGCTCGCAGAGGATCGTCCTGTCCTGCGGCTCCTCGCCGTCGGACACCGTGCTGTCCCCGACGTCGCTGCGATCCGCCAGCGGAGCGAGAAACTCTGGTGTTAACAATTCCGCGACGAACAATCATCACGGTGGTTTAGACGGTGGTAGAAACAATCCGACGGGAAGTATGGGTTGCGCGACCAGTGCCACCAGCCCGGCGAGCTACACCTCCGGCGATCCTGCAAATCCGTTGATGGGTCATCAGGCCTCGGCCGATCTGGCCGTTCTCTCAAGGTAGGATAAATCGTGGAAACATGTGCAACGAAACAGACGAAAAGATAAAGCCAAAGCACCCAAAGCTCCCAGCTCGTTTTTCCCCGTGGAAGAGCTCATAGCCGACGGTAGGATTAAACGAAAAATCTGCCCCGAAAATCCCCTCGAAGACAAGAGCCGAGGAAACACCTTGGTTAAAGTAGCGTTTAGGGCACTCCTCGGAGCGAAAAGCCAAGATAAGATCCGGTAGCTGCTAATGGCCTTCTCCGATTTCACCGGCAAACGAGGGTTGTATTGAGGGAGATTGTCGAGAAACTCCGTCGGTGGAGTTTAAAGTTTGTGTATACAATGTTCGCGTACGTTGGATTCTTCGAGGTGGTCCGTGGGGGAGAGGAGAGGGGATGAAAAAAGAAAAAATGAGGAGAATCAGTTACCGTTTTGATTAGCAGGGCTACCGGGCGCGGATACATTGTACGCAGGCATTTTACTTTACAATAGTCTTATATAGGCGGGTATATTGTACTTTGTACTCTCGTGACCCGAGAATCTCTCAACAGTCTTGCAAAAAAAAGAGAGAAAAAGAAACTCGGTGTGAGGAGGTGGTTCGACGTCGGGGGCCATTCAGCGATCATCCCCGCGGCTTCAAAAGCCTCCTGAATGAAGAGACCTTTCAAAACGAGAGCGACCCGACGCTCTCGTTCCGCTTGCTCCGACGATGTGCCCCGTACAATATTGCGCGGAGAGATGGCCCCGACGCATTATAAACTCGCTGTTGTACCAAAGCGAGCGAGGCTCGTGCTATGCCGAAGAATGAGAAAAAATTGGTCTGCGCTATGTGCTCTTTTACCCTCGGCGTCGGTACAAAAAGCCGGGAGCGAAACGGCCCCGCTCGCTCCTCATCCGAATGCCGGGAGGGTCCGTTTTATACACCGGGCGTAACAATTACGTCAACTAATTAGACGAGAATCGTTACGGCTGTTGTGAATCCTCATTGTCGGCCGATTTTCGCGACCGCCTTTCCACCCTTGCCGGGTAATTCCGAGGCGCGAGTGATCGTCGGTCACCGAACCGGGGAACGCCCGACGGGGAAATATGAAATAAAATAATAAAATTGAGTTAATCGAAGGAAGAAACGGGAAAAAAAAATTTTCATCGCGAACTTCTGGCATGGATAATTGTCTCCTGAGGAATAATAGTCCGTTGCGGCCCGACGCCCTCGGCCGGACTCGCTTAAAAAGTAGCCGCGATGAAGTTTCACTCGCCTTCCGAGAGAAACATTATATGCCGTGCATGATAGCCCGATCACTTTTGAGAAGCTTCGTTATCGTCTCTGGCTTTGTCCCTCCGTTAGTCGCTCCTGCGATGCGCATTGAACGAAACTCTCGGTGTATCACATTTCTTATGTGGAAAAATGGCTCTTTCGGCTCTCCAACCCGAGAAGGTTTGGCCAATTATTTTTTTTTCCTTGACCGAGCGGCTCGAGTCACCGAACAAATGGCTGGTGCAAGAGTCGTCGCCGCAATTTCACGATGTTGAAAAATTCAGGCGCGATTAACAGCAGGTGAGACTGCCGTTGTGCCGTGTCCGGAAAACCGGAAAGGGTTAACCCAGTGAGGATCGTTCGAGCCGAGCAAATATTTACGACCGTGAAGCCCATATCGCAAGGGTTGATCTACGGGGGCGTCAAGTGGCCTGTCAAAGTCAACCGACAACAAAGGCGAGCGAGAACGGGGCAGGATAGAAGCCTGGGGCCAAAACGGACCATTTTTACAATTTTAATATAATTGAAATAAAAATATAGGCAATTAAAGCAAAAAAAAAGATTGCTCACCTCAAATGGAGAACGGAGGTCCGTTTTACCCCGCTCATCTACATTAGACCAAATTACACAAGTTCTTCTTCAATCCATCCTTAGTTTCTGCTAATCAGTAACTACCGTATTCGTTTTTGCCTGCCTGAGGTCCAAACGGACCATCTATACCATTTTATTATAGTAAAAAAAATTTTGAAGTATGTCTGAACCTCAAATAGAGAAATAGCGTGGTCCGTTTTGACCCGCTTGTCCGGATCACAGCGAATTCCACAAGTTTGCCGGATCAGATCACCGTAAGATAAATATCCATTCTTAGAAGAAACCAAGAATGTTCGGTGCGCCGCACGATGGGTTACATATTTTCGCGTGGGCGGGGATGAGTTGTATCGCAGGGGGTCGTCGCGCGTGCGGTAAGGATTATATTATGTGGGAAATGGACCCCCGCCCGGTCGCGGCCCGGGAGAACGTCGTCGAGGGGTTGCGGACGGTAATGGGCCTATTAGGCTGTCTCATTTAATAACAACCGGAGTAACAACCACCCTCTTACATTACTTACGTTACTTAACGCGTGCGCCGCTGGGCCGAGGGGGAGCAGCGAGGTCCTCGAGAAGAAAAACCCTGCGAGGGACGAGACCAAGGGATGAAACTCGGCACGAGCGAGAAGGGAAGTTTACTATCGGGATATATTTATACCGGACCGGCAAAGCGCCGCCTACGCCACCGGCTCAGACGAGGAGGGTGGAAACACTAACGCGCACCACCGACACCGTCTGCCGCTGCGATCTCCGCTCACCCTTCGGGGGGGGGCTCGAGATGATTTTATCAGATTTGAGCTCGGCGCTCCCCCCCGCTGCAAGGACAGAAATACGGGACATCGGGGACACCCCACAACCAAACACCGATGATTATGGGTGACGCTTCGACGGCTCGAATTGCTTGTTTTCCACCCGTTTACCATTTGATTAAGTCGCCGACGGGCGCACGATCTCTGTACCGTCCATCGATGCATTACTTCATTCTCTAAACGCATTATCGCCCGGGGGCATACGTTGTCGAGGGGCGTTTCACGGATGGCCACTTTCGAGTCCTCGTACTTTCCGATCGCGTTAACCGTTACTATTGACAGATAAACATCGCAGTAAATAAAATTTGCGCTCCGTTTGAAAAATATCACAGAATGTACCAAAAATAAAAATCACAACCAGAAGATTCTGACGTAATACCATTCGGACTTAATACAACGTAAATAATGAGATAATATAAAGATTGCTGAAAACTTACCAACTGTCTGGGAACGCAATTCCTCACATCACTGCACGAGTACCTGAAAAACAAAATAATGACAACCTATTAATAATAATAGTAATAATACAAAAAAACATTACAGAATGTACCAAGAAAAAAAATCATTTCGACAAAAAAATTTGATGACTTAATAAAAATAAAATACATCCGGACTATTTTCCTAAATGTGACTTTTCGAAGTTTTGGTAAATTCTGAACACACTTTCATTAGAATCGCGAATTTGTTTTTTCACCAGAACAAAAGTTACTCAATGAGGAAGCAAAAAATAGATAATATAAAAATTGCTAAAAACTTACCAACCGTTTTCCTGGGCGGTTCTGGGAACACAATTCCTCACATCACTTCACATCACTGCGTGACCACCTGAAAAAAATTAAATACACAAAAAATAATTAACAACTTACTAAAGTAATAAATTATATCGATTTAGCTCCATCGATAATTGTCAATCACACATCTAATGCGTTTCGCCGGGCATTGAATTTCTCATTGACGAGCGGCGCGAGAATACCATAGAATTCGTTTCGCCGGCCGCCAGAGATTAAAGGAGAGAGTTCTCCTTTGATTTCCCTTTCAATTCGCGGGAGGGAGAAGAAGAAGAAGCGCGGGTTGGAGGGGGAGGGGGTGGACTGCTCGCAAAAACTTTTTATCCCTTATCCCCGGTGGTTGCAGCCTTCCACCGTCGAAGCTGAGCGTCCCCGATCCTTTTGTTGTTCGGCGCCGGCCACTCTCGGTCGCGAGAGGGTCTGGCCGAATGGCAAAAAAAAAGAAGAGAAAAAAAAAGGCAAAACGAAAGAAGAAGAATCGCGAGCATTCAAGGCAAAAGCGTCGTATTCTAACGGCCCCGCTGAGTGGGTGGTTTGTCCGATGGTTCTTCGGCGCGGTCCTCTCGTTCCATCCACCGTCAGGATGTTCACCCCGCGTAGAAGCAAAGACTGAATCAATTAGAAGCGACGTGCATAATTGATGCTACCGGAGAACGTCGGCGCTGGAAAGGTTAAGGAGCCTAAGATTCCCCGGAGACGCGGATGTTGGAGATGTAGAGAAGATTCACCCCGGGTGGGGGGGGGGGGGGGGGGGGGTGCATGTCTCGAACATCAATCCAGCCATTTGTTTCATACGCTCACAAGTAGGCGAGAGACGGGCGAGTAGGCGGTAGGAAGAGTTCCCTCGGTATCGAAGGCGGAAGGAAGCAAAGCGCAGATTCTCGAACCCGATTCATTATTAAATCGCTCGGGGCACTTAGAGATCGGTGCTGGAGGCGCCGCTCTCTCCTTCGGACCCCGAGGTGGATATCCACTCTGTATCGTCGTAAACGGAGCTTAGGTAGAGTACGCACTTCATCCTGGTCGATGGAGTGCAGAAGCGTTCGGGCGTGTCGGAGGCGAGTCTTCTCGGCCAGGTTGACGAGCCTCATCGACCCGGGAAGATCTCTTGAAAGGCATGGAGGGAGCACGGCGCTGTACGCGCATAGCGGCACGGTTGGTCTGCGGGGTTCTTCGGCTGGCTCGAGCTCGTGCCGCGGCAAAGTGCTAAGCCGAGCTCGGCACTCGAGCACACTCGATCCTTCGAGGACCACTCGACGGCGAGGAGAGGGAGCGGGAAACGAACCAACCGAGAAAGCCCAAAAGTGCAGCCGATGAAGAGGGTAAACATGACCGCTTTTTTAGGATCGGGATCCACAGCTACACAGTAAAAAAAAGTTTGTACTTTTTACAACAACCTATCGTCCACAAACGTCCACAATTTTTTATTCGTCAAGTCTCCGATCGCTCCATTCGGTTCTAGCTTTACAAACAAAAGTACAAACTGAAATCGTTAATGACACGGGGAATAAGAGGCCACGTTTGTATATTCAAATTTGAATTTTGAACATTTGAACAAACGAATTTGTCATTTATTTAACAGAATTATCGTTACGAAACTTCGTATTCGGATTTCACGATTTTTTTAAATACTTTGTAGGATGTGCGCTAAACTACCCTATGTACAATTTTAGTTGTCCTTCAACAATTCAGCCGAAAATTGTTTTCGAAACCTCACTAGGATAAGTGGACAGTGTTGTCTCCGAATCTGGTGCAACTCCATGTAATCACAGCTGCAGGAAAGATCGAGCGACGCATTATCGAGAAAGCTCATCGGCCGTCACACAGGATGACAATCCGCAGTTAGGAAGGCTCGATCGCGCTAAACTACCCTATGTACAATTTTAGTTGTCCTTCGACGAGTCAACCGAGATTCTTTCTTAAAACCGCGTTGGGATAAATGGGGAGTGTTTTCTCCGAATCACGTAAAACTCCATGTAATCACAACTGCAGGAAAGATCGAGCGACGCATTATCGAGTAGGCTCATCAGCCATCATAGAAGGGCTCCATTGCGCTAAACTACCCTATGTAAAATTTTAGTTGTCCTTCGACGATTCAACCGAGATTTTTTCTTAAAACCGCGTTGGGATAAGTGGAGAGTGTTTTCTCCGAATCACGTACAACTCCATGTAATCACAGCTCCGGGCAAGATCGAGCGACGCATTATCGAGAAAGCTCATCAGCCGTCACACAGGATGAGAATCCGCAGTCAGGAAGCCTCCATTGCGCTAAACTACCCCTTGTACAATTTTACTTGTCCTTCGACAATTCAGCCGAAAATTGTTCTCGAAACCTCATTAGGATAAGTGAACAGTGTTGTCTCCGAATCCGGTGCAACTCCATGTAATCACAGCTGCAGGAAAGATCGAGCGACGCATTATCCGGAAGGCTCATCACCAGCCACACAGGATGAGAATCCGCGTGGGCTGCCGGGCGACGTGCTCAAAGAGAGTCATTAGCGGCTAACCGAAAAGGCTTTTCCGCTACCAGTAAAGTACCTCCTGCGCCTCGATAGCTCAGCCGCAGCTTCCTTTCTGCTAATCAGTAACCACCGTATTGGTTTTTGCCTGCACAGTGGCTGGTACTTTCCCGGGGCCCATAGTCGGTCAATCAAGCTACCGCAGCGGCACAGCGTCGGGCACGTCCACTGTTCTCGCGATCAAACGCGAGCGGCCCATAGAAGCTTCCATTCCGCGTAAGCTTCGCTTCGGTCTCTCGAAGCCGGCGCACTTGGCGAGCTCCGGATCGCGGATTCCGAACGGCGGCAGAGAGACCGCTGCAGCGATCGCCGATCCGAATGCCGGAACGACGAGACAGATGGCAATGGAGAACCATCGAACGGACAACCGGAGGGAGAGACGGGAGAGCCGCGGCGAAAGCGCCGGCGGACCGTAGGGTGCAGTAAGGGATTCCCTGGCTAATCCATGCGATAGTCGAGTCGGGTCTCCCGTTAATTACACCGAGGATATTACCGGGTAGGAGATCGGGAATAAAGAGACCGGTGGAACGGGGATGAATGATTCGTTAATTAGAGTGCGGGAGAGTACATCGGGGCGTCGCCGATTATGGTTAGCCGGGACGGAGGGCTAACGGGCGAGATTCTGAAAGGAGCGCGAGGAGGAGGGAGCACGATAAAGCCCATTGTGGATGATCGTTCGTTCGCGGGCGACGACGAGAGAGGACGGGTGTAGATAACGGGACGGAGGAGGAGGAGGGAATGTATCGGAGAACCGCGGGGAGAAAACCACAATGTGCGGTTGCCATCTTCGGTGCTGGTGTAGATGTACCCTTGTCTGTGGTGTGGTTGTGCCGTACCTGTAAGCAGGGCGCAGCTTCCATTGACGTGACTACCGCCGGCTTCGCTGGAAGTAGCGCTTCGGGGTAATACTAGATGCGCTGAGCTTACGCGGGCTCATCGTCTGCCGAAGGTTTCGTACGCACGGTTACCGGGTGGGTGCTTTGTATTTGCCACGCTCGTCACAGTGGGACTGTGCGGGTTCTTGGTAATTGCGGGAATCGACGGTGAAGCCAGGAAACCCGAGTTTTGCGCTCATCTTCGGCCGGCCGACGGGAGAGCAAAGAAGAGATGAGTTGACGTGTTTCTGTGGATGGTCTGGTTGGGCGTCGCGATAGGAAGCTTTTGCAATGTCCGGAACGTATTTTTATCAATCAGATTTGAAAAAAACGGGTTTTTTCAAAAGATTTTTAGATTCGTTTGATACAAAACGATGACAGGAAAACCCGGGTTTTGGTCTCTTCTTCGGCCGGCCGACGGGAGAGTGGAGAAGAGTCGCGTTGGCGCGTTTCTATGTACGGTCTGGTTATAGGGGATAGGAAGGTTATGCAATGGCCGGAATGTATTTTTATCAATCTAATTTGAAAAACAGATTTTTCAAACGATTTTTACATTCGTTTCATTTTTTTTTTATTATTATTTTAGTTTTCTACATTTTTTATCTTTATAGGGACGATGGAAGCGACGACTGGTTTCGAGGAAATGGGGTGGGGTAAAGTGGTCAATATGGCATACGGCACATTCACCACTTTCACCCACACGCGAAAAATATGTTTGAAATATCTATCGAACATGTAACAAAATATATTTTTCGTTACATGCCGGGTTTAATTTCTTCCATGCGGACTCGCCCGAAGAAACCTTTGACACAGCTCGGAGCCTAATTTATATAACATATGTAGACAACATATAGACCCATACAGGAATACATATAGACCCTTCATAGACATCCGAAAGCCATTCGTTGAAACGAGACATTCGACGACTGCCGACCGCGGGTTTCCTCGTCGAAATCGCGATTGATTCATCGTGTCCGACGATGTGCGAGGCGCGACGCTCGTGTCGGGCGCGTGATCGCGCACCAGCTGTCCTCGTGGTGGTACGTAAAGATTTGCCTGTGTGCGCAGTCGGACGGAGGTTTAGGTGGATAACCGAGGTTGACCATCGCTCGCCGCGTATATAAATCCTCCACTTGGCCCTCGACAGCCATTGGGCCCATGTTTCGGAGGGAAGGTGGGGAGGGGGGCGGGGGAGGGTTGGTGGTGAAGGGGTTGTATATTCAGCATGCACAACGGCGAACAGCCAACGATAGAGAGAGAGAAGCCAACCATAGAGGATTTACTCGGCGCACTTTCAAAGCCAATAACTCATTGTTGGGTCATCCTAATGACACTTTATAGGTGAATAGTCCCCGCCTTCACCGCGCGAACTCGTTTTCAAACTCGCTGTGGATATATACACACATATACATATAAATATGTCGATATGAAACTTTACTCGATTGCCGGAAACAGACACGTCCGTCCGATCGAATAATAGGTAGTTGCAATGTGAATCTCGTTCAATGTATGTATGTATATTTATTTCGATACTGGTAACCAATCGTTTTCAGTCCAAAAAGCTGTGTCCGAGGTTTTTCGACTGTCATCGATGATAATAATAATTAATAATGATACCGGGGACGGGTGGGATGGTTAGATAGATTGATCAACGCGCCTGTCCGTTAATCCTTGTATATCGCCGGGATGACAATTTATAGTGGCCACGATCGGACCAACTTGCCGCATGTCGAAATCGCTGCTTTATCGACTAGATAATAAAATTGAAAAATGGTTCTGAAATTCCGTTGAGTCGGATAGACAACTATTCTGAGTCTCCGTCGGGAAGCGAAGTCATCGCTGTTCCAGAAAACCTCAGTCAAGATGTAAAAAAAATAGAATCAAAGATCTCATTTGAAAATACAAGAAATTACTCATTTTTGCAATATGCACTACAAAGATTCTCTACAAAAATTTTAGTTTTTCGTCGTTTCGGGGACACAGCTGATGTATTTGTTTCCACTGATCACACATCTGCCACTCATTTTACTCTTAACTCAACATTTTGATAAGGAAACTCGTGTCAGAAAAAAAGCTAAGTTTTTGTAAAATTCCAAAAATTCGAAATCTCATAAAATTAAATCGGTTCGATCGATCCTCGTGAAATTAAATCGGGATCATCGGTCGATGATAGGCCCTTTGTGTGCATCTTTTTAGCCCGACAGCTCAGAAATTTTAAGAGTGCGCACATCTTTTTTTAGCAAAGTGCACAAAGGTTTTTAATTTTTATGACTGAAAGCATTTTGATAAAAATGTAACCAACCATTAAGAATCGATCCCTGCAACTTCCTCAGAAATTTCAACTTGACAGCTCAAACCGTTCCGAAGTTATAAGAGTTTCAATTTTTCAAGTTTGACACAAACACACAATTCCAGACATTTTTTCTAAATATCACTTTCAGATGTTTTGGAACATTCTGAACACGTTTTCATTAAAATCTCGAAAAAAAAATGAAAACAAAGCTTCCTCTATAAAGAAGCAACAAATTATTTAATTTCCCAAACATTCCGGAGTGCCCTGGCGCTCCTAACAACGTTTAATTACCGCGTTTCCGTGCGGTTGAGAAGCTATATCAAGTCCCCATCTCGGTCGCTTCTGCATCCCGTGAAGTAAGGCCAGCCGGCATTACCGTCCCTCCCTCTCCTGGCCTCGGGGCGCAAAGAAGGATAATAAGGATTAAGAGGCAGTGACGATGATCGCTTAATTCCCAGCAGGAAACGCAAGAAACATAATAGCAACAGCGTTCGAGAAAAAAAAAGAAGGAGAGAGTGAGATGTGTCGAAACGAATTTCTGGGTTTTGCGCAAAGTAGTCGAGCCATTGTAGCTCCGGATAGGGATCGCTCGGTGGTCGCCGTTGTCGTCGGCATTTATCGGGAGCGCCTGAAACGGAGAGGCTCGCAGTGGGTTTCACAATTTTCCTCCATTGTCGGGGGAAAATGGTCGGAGAATAGGAACGATTAGGGAAAACAGAGGCGAGCACTTAAGGCGGAAAGGAAAATACATGTATATAAAAGCGCACAAAAAAAAAAGAAAACAGTCGAAAACGTGCACGAGCGCGAAGGGAAGAAGCCAGCACCGTTAAAATCGCCCGCGCCGCTTTTCGGTGCACAAAACCGTTCCGCAGAAGATGAGAGCAAGCGAACGCGAAGCGATGATCACCGAGGCGGATGGGCACGCGCGAAATCCTAGCCGGCATGCTTTTGCCTCGTGAATTTATCTATCTTCCCCTCCAGCGGTCAGAATCCGCGGAGTGGTATAAGTGCGCCCGGCTTCTGCACCGCCGGTCTCTCGCGGTAGTTTAATATACGCGAAAGCGAGAAACATCGAATAAGGAGGAGGGAAGGTTGCCCCGCCGAAGATCGATCGATCGTCTCTCAGCTGAGGGTCTTTAAAAAAAAAAAAAAAAAAAAAAAAACGTAAAAAGCCCTAGGAACGCTCCGGTTTCTCGGTGTTCTTCGATCGGTCTCGCCGGGAGCCGCGGTTGAAGCGGGCGAGGCGACGTCTAAAAATTTTCCAAATATACATGTATATATTTTTTTTCAGTGTTGGACCGATTCATGGTAATCCGGTAATCGGATCTTGCGCCTCCAATTAAACAAACAATACTCCAATAGGCGAGCCGCAGGCCAAAACGCCAATAAAAAGTTCGAACCGGCGTTAATTCTACTGCGAAGCAGATCGCGACTGAGTAAAGCTGCTCCACGACGCGATAGCGCTCCGATTTACAAAATAAATAAATAGAATAGAATAGGTTATTTATTATGTCCTGGGATCAAATCTCCTAAGGGTCGACAAGGGTACAATGAGAAAAAAATATTTATGGATTAAGCAAATGCGCGGTGACATACGTTGAAAGGTGTATTTTGTTGGTACAACAAATATGTTTGTTTCAATCGACAAATTTTGAATAAATTGAAGCAAATAATCGTTTAAGAAAACAATGCCTTAATTGTACCAAACAAAGAACAGCTTTGAACGTATGTCACCGCGACTTTTGGTTAATCCGCCCAATTTTTTTTCTTAGTGTAAGCAACAAAGATAGGCGATATAAATTGCAAAGCGCAGACTAAGTTTGAGTAGAGAGTTGTCGATGTACAGTTTACGTATCGCAATTAAGAATACGGTAATTAAAACATTAGAGCATAATCTAATGCAGGTACTAAGTACGCAACCAAGTACAGAGCAGAGACATTTAAGTCGAAATTAAGCGGAAAGAAAACGAAGGTAGAAAGGTGCTGCAGAAGACAAATACGCTGATGCAGTTGCAATCGAGCATCGACAAGATCGATCTCAGCTGAGATCCTTAAAAAAAAATAAAAAAAACCTAAAAAGCCCTAGAAACGCTCCGGTTTCTCGGTGTTCTTCGATCGGTCTCGCCGTGAGTCTCGGTTGAACGGGTCGAGGCGACGTCTAAAAATTGTGTTCCCTCGCCGAGCCTTTGGGGATCGACCGACGGACGGAGGCGCAGAGCGAGCTGGAAGACATTCTTCGCAGGCGCAAACGGAGCGCTGGATAGCCGAAGAATTAGGCTGGCAAAAGGGGCACGTTTTCTCCTTTCCACTCGGTTTGTGTTTGGTCGCCGAGTTTGTTGTTCGCCGTGTTTTCCTCCCGGTACCTGCCTCACTCAAGCTGGCGGCCCTTGTTCCTCCACCGCGGATCCGCCCTCCCTCTCTGCCGATGCTTACAAACAGACGCTTGTCAGATTTCCTTTATCTTACCGGAGGCATCTGCGGGGCTCTGCGATCGCTCCGCGAAGCCTCCACGCGACCCTCCCGGGCCCTTTCGGCCCGACCAACTTCCCAGCAATAACTGCTCTCGGCCGAAGTGAGACGAGCTTCGCCATCCCAGAGCATTTCGCAGGCACTTCCGTCCTTCCCGCTCCCGACGGAAACCCTCAGGATTTCGTACTGCCTATATATATATATATATGTATACATATTAGGTTTATTTTCCTCGGCAGTGTTCCTCGGCGACGCCCTCGCGAGCCTGCTCTTCTTCCGGCCAGAGAGGAGGGCGCGTAATGCTCTTAATTTGTTTGCAGCGTCTGCGAGGGCGCGCAGGGTGTCGGAGGATTCTAGCTGGGGTACGACAAGAAAGCTTCGCTGAATGTTAGCTGTTGCTCCACAATTTATTTATTTCTTTCCCTTTTTTTCCTTCTTTTTTTTCTTGCTCCGCTTTTCCCGGACGCAGGAGATATTATCCCTGTGCGGTTTGTCGCTGATCCGAGAAAAACCGCGACGATGAGAACCGGGCTTAAGTCGAAGGTAGACTCGCGCTGATGGGATGGCGTGCTGCTGGACGAGTGTTCGAAGGCGAGCAGGAAAAACGGGGGATGTTTTGTGGCTTCACGAAGCCTCGACGCACGTTAGGATGTTGGAGTCGGGCACACGGCGGAGGAGACGGGCACGACACTGGCCTGTGTCTGGCCGGTCAACTTATACGATAAATATACGATCCTACCTACCTACCTACCTACTTATCCGATACGTACGTTTTCTATACCCACACCGGCGAAGGTATGATTACCCGATTGATGTATCACAGTCGGCTGTATAGTTCGTTCACGTGGTAATCGTCCCTCGTCACTTGCCATCGACGATCTATCACGTACTTAACGGCGACATCGTCGACTCTATCGAACCGCGATTGTCTCGGCTTCGGAGTCGGCGAGCTCGGCGGGACCGCAAAGTTGAATTTACTGGCGGGTTATTTATTTGTTTATAATTCGTTGGGGAGAGTGGGGCAAGGTGGAGTAGCTGAGTAGATTTAGGGAGTTTCGATCGATTTAAGGTAGGTACTGGGACTGTACAGATAGGCCGGCATAGCCGGCTAAAATATCTTATCCGGCTAATGGGTTTTATGGTTTGGCCGGCTAATCCGTTTTAGCCGACCAAGTGCATAATTTCGTGCATTAAATTGAGCTCCTTAATGTTGCATTGTACTTTAGGCCAATAAGGCCAACGGATTTATGTTAAGCGCGCAAAAATACGTCGGAATACGTGGCGGTTAATTTTAAGGAAAGAAAAAAAAAATTCGCCCAAAAATTGCAAGGCTACCCCTTTCGAGTCCATTTTTCGCGTTTTTCAATGTCCTCAAATGGCACGATAAAACGATTCTAAAAATTCGGACAAGGGCCTATATTGTGTATTTTTTCCCGTAGAACACGATGGGCTGCTCGGAATTTCCCTAGCTCCACTGGGAGCCGAGATATCGACCTTTGAAAATCACGAAAATTGAGGTTTTTCAAAAATAGCTCAAAAAGTGAAAAATCGTTGTTCAATCGATTTTTTTTGTTTCAAGGCTATGTTTCACGTATTTTTTCCCGCTGATCACGAATATAACAATTATTTTACTCTCAACCCAATATTTTCCATTTAAATCCCAAAAATACGATGTTTCATTCATAAAATCGAGTAGTGTATTGTTCTTTAGGCCAAAAAGACTGGCGGATTCATGTTCAGCGGGCGAAAATACTTCGGAATATGTTGCACGTAACATTAGAGAAAATAAAATAAAAATTCCTGAACAAATTCCAAGACTGTATTAGACTTAGCAAGCGAATATAACTTGGCCGACTAAAACGGATTAGCCGGCTAAACTATAAAATCCATTAGCCGGATAAGATTTTTTATCCGGCTTGGCCGGCCTATCTGTACAGCCCTAGTTCCTCTTACCCCACTGTTCCCTTGTCACTCCGGTTGTATCGTGTTTCTCCTGTGCACAAGGATTTGACCCAAGTCCGAGAGCTGACAGCCCCGATAGCCGAGTCCATCCACCTACCTTACAGTTTAAAGTGGGTATCACCCCCGTAGAGAATTCGCAAACGATTCTTCCATAAAACAGGCCTTTCTTTCGTCATTGCTCGAGGGACACTTTGTTTTCCCCGGACAGCCTCGGAGATCAGTTCTTGTTCCGCCGTGTGTGATAACTGATAACTGTCCGAGAATCCGGTACGAGGGTCAATGAATCGGGATAAATGGTCCGTTCTCGACGGCGCAGATTCCGGAGGGTTTCCTGTCTTCCTACAGTACATATATATATATGTATATAAGCCGAGGCGGCGAAACCACCGGATGTCGGGAGGTCGAACGATGGCCTGTTGCAACGTCGCCTCGCCGGACCGGCAGTTTGCAGCGGAGATAAACCGTCGCCGTCGAGGATGCACCGGAGAACGCTTTCGCGGATAATAGCTTCCATGGTCGGGTCAACGGCGACACGATCGATCAACCCCCGTCCCCTCAAGGATCTCGTCTTTGACGAAATTTCCTCCGTACAGTTATACGACCGTGATTGCATTATGTCCGAATATACATGTACGGGTCTATACCCGGTTCTATGGCCGGGAAACCGGGAAATTAATAATTGGCCGAGCATCGACGAAATTTCAAGCTCCACTTCCTCAAACTTACGCAAGAAGTGATGAATTATTCGCCCAAACGCTCGCTCTCCGTAACACCGGACCGGCATCGGTGCATACATGGGTTTTATAATGCCATAATCTATCGTGGAACCATCTATTATTACGCCCGACTTCGAATATCGCACAGACACTCGCAAACGCACAGTGAACGAAGGTCCGAAATTTTGTTCTTGTTAATTTTACAATTTTTTTGGTCAACCAAACATATAAAAAAAAAAAAAAATTAATTGTTCCTATGAACGTTATCAGTCGAGCCGACAAGTAAGTTCGCAATGCCAGCCGTCGAATAGCTCGGCCCAACGATATTAACATGCCCGGTAGGTTCGAACAAATTTGTTATTTATTTTTTTCAGTGTCTGGCCGATTGATGAACTATCATCCAGTAACCGGGTCCTGCGCCTCCAATTAAACAAACAATACTCCGAGCCCGCGAGCCGCGGGCAGAAACGCCAATAAAAAGTTCGAACCCGCATTAATTCTACCGCGGAGCAGATCGCCACCCAGTAAAACTGCTCCTCGGCGCGATAGCGCTCCGATTTACAAAATAAATAAATGCACCTATGCAGTCGCAATCGAGCGTCGATCGATATATCGCATTTATCGATTACACATTCGTTTCGTGTGTTTCAGGCTCGGTCTCATACCGTCGTTCATCACCGGACGTTATCCGGTCGGCATGGACGTCGGCGGCGTCTTCTTTCCGGCCTCGCTTCAGCATCAGTTGCACCAGCTGCAACACCAGCATCACTCGAGGCTCGCTGCGGCCGCGGCCAGTTCGGCGCTGAGCAACGCCAGTCAATCGGACATCGCCGAGGCTGAGGCCGCCGGTATACGAAACGTTTTACCCGGCAACGGTGGTTGGCCGTTTCTTTGGAGACCGCCTCACAGCCTCCAGGGCCTCGATCTTCCCTCGAGCGGAAACGATATCATCAACAGCCTCAGTCGGGTCAGTCCGGCGTCGGCCTCCATTCCTCCGCGAGGTGAGCTTCCATTGATTTCATTGATTTCATTGATTGGGTCAAAAGTGACGAATATGGATCACCCCGATCGGCAGGTAGATCAATGATCCACGGACCGGACCGTATTCAGCACTTTTACCATGCGTGTATACATAGGTTACGTATATTTATGCATAGGTTCCTTATAGTTGTACATAGGATCCTTATAGCTCGGTAAGAATTGTGGAGGATGACCTGATCAGGGCCGGTTCTCCGCGAGCTGGGGTTTCGTTAATTTCATTTATTGGGTAGAAGTGGGAATATGGACCGCCTTGATTGGCGCTTAGATCGATGATCCAAGGACCGGACCATATTCACCACGTTTACCATACATGCAGATAGGGGAGAGCGGGATAAAATGGCATAATGAAGTAAAACACAATTTTCCAATCATTTTTGGATCCGGAAATTCTGCACCATTTTGCGCACTGTACTATCTAAAAACAATCAGAAATTTAGGTTTTGCCCCCGCTGTCCCATTTTGCCCCGCTCTTCTCTATACATAGATTACCTACAGCTCGGTAAAAATTGTGGAGGATGACCTCATCAAGGCCGGATTCTCCGCACGCTCGTCTTTCGTTGATTTCATTCAATGGGTAGAAGTGGGAATATGGAATATGGGAGAAATGGGATCGCCTAGATTGGCACGTAGATCAATGATACGCGAACCGGGCCATATGGACCACTTTTAGCCTACACGTAGGTGTACATAGGTAATCACCTACAACCCGGTAAAAATTGTAGAGCACGACCTTATCAGGGTCCGCCGTCGATCCTTATCAGAGTCCGTTGATTGCACCGCGGCCGAAAGCGGCAATTAAAATTTCCCTTAATCGGCAGATCCACTCGCGGTAAGTGCATCGCAGGCCGGGATAACGGTAACGAAATCTCGTTGACTCATAGCTCTCCGCCACAGTCGGATGGTCGCAACAAAAAAAAAATAACTTTCACATGTATTACGGAGCGATACGATCGGTCGTTAACCTTGCGGCCACAATTTTATATTCCACTCGACGGGGCGAACCGCACCCTCTGCTACCCACAGTGTACAACATACCCTATAATTAACTCCCTCGAACATTATATAAACTCTCCGGTGTACCCTCTCCCTATCTCTGTGTGTATAAAAGTTCCACAGTTCGTACGGTTCGCCATTGTTGCGCTTCAGTTTCGGAATTGTCCCTGTGAGGAATTAAAAATACAAAGCTCCTCTCGTAGGGCACTTTTCGGCCAGCGAGGCAGAAGGGTCGTTCAAATGTCGATATTCTCCGTAAATTTTCTTCCCTCGTAGGGTAAGTCGGGGTGATATGGCCATGATTTTTCGAATGAAAATTGAATGTTTAACGTTAAAAAAACCTTTAAATTTTCGTCATAACCAACTCTAAAAACATCGAACCGAAGTAATTCATCCAGAACTTACGATATTTTCGATAGGTGATTTAATTGCTCTATAAATATGGGGTGATATGGCCATAGTAAAGGCATCCGATTAGGTAGAGGGATTGAACAAAACATGTCTTAGTATATTTTATCTTGTCTACATGAACTGCAGAAAGTCAATAATTACCTCCGTCAAATGTTTCAGACGCCAAACTAAAAAGAAAATGGCTGTACTGGCCATATCACCCGGAAATTGCAGAAATATGGCCACGTTGCATACAAAAATTATTAAAATTAAAGTACTTTTATACTAAACTTTAAAGTCAATTATAAAGAATAAAGTATTTGCCATCTTTCCAATACACTGAACATTAATTTTACATGAAATTTAATATATCAGTTTATGCATAAAAACTTCCAGTCCGGTACATTAAATTTCATACGAATTTTTATAACAGTCTATCCACATATACTCGAAACTGTGCAAACGGCAGCGTCGTTCGTTTGTTACCTTAAAATATATTACGGCCATATCACCCGCCTGGTCATATCACCCTGACTTATATCGGTCCGCCAGCCGGTTTACCGGTTTCCTCGAGTATGTGGCACGGAGGGAGGAGGGTAAGGGTGTGATTAAAATTTACAAAGGGTTGTTTCGGCAAGGATTTGTCGCGTCGTCGGAGCTTCGCCCGGCTCTCGCTTTCTCCCGCGTTTCCGAAGGCGAGGATGGAAATGGGTGTATCGGAGACGGGCGAAGCGCCCGAGGGGGCGAGAGGAAGGTCTCCGACACCCCGAAGGTGGATGGAGATATCGAGTGAACAAGGGCGTCCGGAGTGAAAACGGAGGGGGGAGGGAGATGAGAAATTGTCGGGCGAGGGAGCGAGAGAGGCTGCGTACCGACGGCGAGCGTTGTGCGCTACAACCTGGGTAAGGCTTCCATGGCTTCCGCCACGACAAACCAACGTCGATCGCCTTACCCGCCGATCGTTTTGCTCCTGCCACCTCCGTATAAGTAGTTGCCCTATTCCGTCCCTCCCGACCGTTTTCCACCGCTGTTCGATGTTCAGTAATTCTGCGCTCGGTCGGTAAGGCAGAGCGCACTGAGGAGAGTGCCGGAAATGCACCCCGAAAAGGGCAACATTCGTCCCATCACCCATCCGACTGTATTTCGGACATCGTTCGTTACCACTCGATGCGCTAAAAAAAATCTCTGTATTTCATCAAACAATTCCGAGATGCGGCGCGTCGTTTTGGAGGGGAGATGGCGGCGAAACGGGCAAGGGGGCAAAACGGGCACCTCGAATAAAAATAACAATTGGGGCAAAATGGGCACCAAGCCCATTAATAAAAATGATAATTTTGTCTTAATTGATTGCTTATGATATGTCGACGTGTCTTTATCAACGATAACTCAAGAATACGGAAAGATAACCGAAAATCGGAAAAAATTGTTTACAATAATGCAATTTAATCTGTTCGACTTGTTTGTCGTAATTACCACCCCAACGAAATTTTATTCGAACTAACGAAAATACAGATTTCAATGAATGAAGTTACCGAGTCTTACAGTTTTAGTTAGATGCCCGTTTTGCCTCCTGCCCATTTTACCCCATCTCCCCAATACAGTATCTCGATTCGAAACGATTCATCCCCGTCAAGCGCCCGAGCTCGGTAAAACCCGATGAAAATAGCTGTATCGTATATCCAGCCCTACCACCCCCGTTTGCCCGGTGTGTCAGAGAGATGAATTTGATATGAAAAAAAAAAAAAATTGTTCGGAATATTTCGCACAAGTTTGTAAATATGCATACCTGCACAGTGCATCCGTTCTACCGCGAAAAATTATCAACAAAAATCCAACCGCTCGTAACAACGAATTTCGCCAAGAATTAATCAAACAAAACGAACCAAACAAAAAAATACTCATCCACCTGTATCTAAGCCTCCCCTTCGATTCTCCTTTTTGCAGAAGACCTGGACGACGACAACAGATCGGACAACCGTCTTCACCGTCGATCGACGCGGAGTCCGAGCGGCGACGGTCAGAACGACATGGACGACGCGGACGACGGTGGCGAGGGCAGCGACGTCGGTGACTCGGGCGGCGGTCGTCACCACAGTTCCTCGCCGACGGAGAACCTCACGAGCGGTCAGGGGATGATAGTTCCCGGTGGCGACGGCTGCGAGTCCGGCAAGATGAAGAGGAAGAAGAAGACGCGAACGGTGTTCTCGAGATCGCAGGTCTTTCAGTTGGAGAGCACCTTCGACCGGAAGCGTTACCTGTCGTCCTCGGAGCGAGCGGGTCTCGCCGCGTCGCTGGGCCTGACGGAGACCCAGGTGAAGATATGGTTCCAGAATCGTCGAAACAAGTGGAAGAGGCAACTGGCGGCGGATCTGGAGGCGGCGAACATGCACCACGCGGCGCAGAGGCTGGTGAGGATTCCGGTGATCTATCACGAAGCGCCGACGGGCAACTCCGGGGTTTCCGGTCCGTCGGGCAACGGCTCGGGGGTCGTTCCCTCCAGCGGCGGGCCGCCGTCGTCGGTGAGCGGGGCGCTGTCGCACAGCGTCGGCGTCGGGGTCGGCACTTCCGGTTGCGGACCCACCACCGTGCCACCGATCTTCTACTCGCACCATCATCATCACCAGCATCACCATCATCCCTCCCACGTCCAAGCTCACAGCCTCCTGCCCCACCAGGTCCATCCCCAGCCGCCGCCGCCTCCCCCGCCACCCCCCAATCCCCAACCACCCCCGCAGTCCTCGCAATAACCCTGCGGCCCTCAGGACCGCGACTTCGACCCCTGGGACGTTCGACGGAGGCCGATGGCGCGGCCCGACGAAGACGACCGGAATCGCTCTCCACGCCACCGACCGATCACCCGGCAACTCGAGGTACCCGGCTCGGCAGCGGGCGATCCTCGGGAAGAGAGGCCCACGACCCCCGAGGAGACCCCACGACCGATCCCGACCGAGGAGTCGCGCCGACGACCGATCGTTCTTATAATCAATATCGACGAGTGAAACGACGATGCCTACGTGTCAATATTAAGAAAAAACAAAAAACAAAAAAACACAAAAAAAAATAACAAAATAAGAAAAATAAGAAATTGCGTCAGTATAAGTAAAGGGAGTTCTTTTATTCTTTCGAGTTAAGCACGAAGCACCCATTCCGTAGATGTAGTCGCGATCTTCGAGAGAGCATCGGTCTCTTCCTTTCATCCGGTTCTTCGTTCCTCTTCCCTTTATCGTCTTTTTGTCCTCGTCAATACACCGAGCGGATCAATCGCCTATATCGTCGCTTTCCCGGCTCTCTTTCCCTCTTGTCTCGCTCGTTCGCGATCCGTCGGTGTAAAAAAATAAATGAGAGAGACTCTGAAACATCCACCTTGGAAAAAGAGTCCTCGGCGAGCAACCGCAGCGCCCGTGCGCGCGGCCTTTTGCGGTCCGCCGGGCTTCTTCTGTGCGACAACTTTTCACCGAAACCCTCTTACCCCACGCAATCAGGCTGAGCGCTCCTCGCCGCGACGGCTTCGTCGTCGTCACTGCGAGTGTGTCTCCGAAGCTCCGAAGCTTCGAAGTTCCGCCCAACCACCTCGCCACGACGCTCGACATCCGCTTCTCTTTTCGTTCGCTCGGCTCTCTCGCGCTCGAGCGAACGGCAACGAAAAAGCGCTTACCGTGGGAAGGAAGCCGGGGAGGGTCTGAAACTCTCCAGGATAACCGGGGAGCCTGTGGTACGCGTGTGCACGTACGTATCGGGAGAATAAAGCGCGGAGGCGCGAGCTCGTATAAAGACTCGCCCGAGAATGGGAGAGGAACGAGACACGGATGGAAAAAGAACTTTACCTACGGTTCTCCGCAGTCGCGGGACAGAGCCGTTAGGCTCGACGGGGAGGAGAGAGCGACGATGGACGGGGTGGAAGAGAGCAGCCGAGAGACCACGAGGGAACGGACGACAATACCGCGCGCTCGCGAGCTTTTTGCAATACTACCATCAGCAACATCAACGCCCCGGCGCAGTCAACACGCAACACCCGCTCTATATTCTTTCGCTCTTTTTTTTTTTTTTTTTTTCTCTATCATTCTTCGGCTCTTGCACGTCTCTCTTTCTCCGTGCTCGTTCGCATTCGCCGAGGCTGAGTAAGTACGCGGAGCACGTAAGTACGTGCACTTCAATCATCGTTCTCACACCCCGTCGCGCGCCATCGCACCTTCGCTCTTTCGCCTCTGATCTCTGAACGCCCGAGCCCTTTCATCCGGGGCGGCCTCGGCGGCTCTTGTACTTCTTCTCTTCTCGCTGCCCCACCCGCGCCCCCCACCCCCGACTCCCTTTTTTCACTCAATCCTGTATATCGGGTTTTTTTTTTTGTTTTTTTTGCTACTTGCACATACTTCGGAGCGAGCCGCGCGACTTACTCCTGGAAGTCCCCCGTCGACGCGGTATGTACTCGCGGAATTCATCGCCGCAACTTGTTCCGTATCGCGGGTAGGAGCCTCCGGGAGTTGGAACACTCTCGCCGATAACGCGCGATGAAGGATTGAACGGGCGAGTGCGTGAAAGGCATTCGGGAAAGTTGTTTTTGTTTTTAAGGCAGTCCTTGCGTCGCGTCTGATGCCGACTAAGTTTCAGAGAGGGATAAGAGAGAATTACAAACACTTGCCTGGCGGATCGAAATCTGAAAAAAAAGTTAAGCGTATGGAAGGTGCTGGAAAGATTGTTTGGGCATAATAATAATTCCAAAATGTTATCAACAAATTACTGAAATAAACAATTATGCAAAAAGTCACCCGGAAACCTAATTTTTTTTCTCGTGAAAATGATTTGTTACTTTTTTTGAATACACATGAATTTTTTCAGAATTTTATGTAATGTTTGAAAATTGGATTTTTGTTTGTGTGAAAATTTGTTTAAAAACGCAACTTTCAAACATTACGTAAAATTCTGAAAAAAATCATACGTTTTGAGAAAAATTGACAAATCCTTTTCGTAACAAAAGAAGTAGGTTGCTGGGTAATTTCTTGCACAATTTTTATTTTTCAGTAATTTCTTAATAACATTTTGAAATTGTAATTATGCAAAAACAATCTTTTCAGCACCTTGGAAATACCCGATTTTTTCAGATTTTTATCCGACGGGTAAGTGTTTGTAATTCTCTCTTATTCCTCTCTCAACCTTAGGTGGCATCAAACATGACGCAAGGACTTAAAATGGCGAGCGACTCGACGAGTGCGCAAGTACGTAACGGAGGCGGAGAACTATCTTCCTTCGGTTAATTTTTTAAAAGAATTTTTTATTTGTTATTTTAAGTGAACGGAAATAGGAAAATTATTGATCAAAGCGAAATTCTCAGGCTGACTTCTTTGATCTCCCGTATCTAAGTATTTTTATTTTTAAGATGGAAACTGCCAGCAATTTTCCTCAGAAACTTTCGCGCAACGTTGAAAACTGAGCTTCGATCGTCCGGGCGATAAAAAAATAATAATACAAGGAACATAAAACGACGTGAACATAACTTCGAGTAGGAAGCGCTCCTACGGTTTCGTTCTCGAGAAGAACCTTGGAGCGTCCCCGGCAGAGTTTGAGTGGTATAATGCTTACGCCCAGGATCTTAAATGACGTTGCAAACACTTCTTTTTATTGGATTCCATATTCGATCCACAATGCCAGGTTTTTCTTTTTTTTCTTATTTGTTTGCTCGTCGGGTGTAGTCCAGTGTATAATGCGGAGGAGTTTGCTCACCACCCTCGGTGTTCGAGTAGGCGAGAACGAGATTTCATCGATTGGGCTTAAAGCCGGACCGCGGCGCAACGAGGCCAGGTATCGAGTTTTGCCGTGCTCATCGGAGGGAAACCGAAGTTTGTCGGGTGCGTCGGGGAGGGAAAGAGAATGAGAGAAGAGAAGCATTGTCGCCCCGGCAATCTGGAGTCGAATTGCCGGGTGGCCTCTTTATCGCTCTCATTATGAGCCGCGCGACGCTTCTGCTCCGCCTCACTTCCTACGTGAATATATACCGTGCCCCGGAGTAATTTAACGCGTAAGGGGATGACAATAGAGGGGACCCTGAAGCCCGTTGCCCACACCCTGAAACGGACTATGAAACCCCTCTTTTTTTCTTTTTTTTCTCTCTCCTCACTTACATCCTCGCGTCTCGGGCGGGCAGGGCAATGATCGTGTTACCGGTGTGTTTGTCGAATGCCCGCGAGAAAAATTGCCTAATAACGTGACGACTGCTGCTTTGGCTCCCTCTCGGGAATAAAAAAAAACATGAGGAGAAAAAAAATGTCTGCGTCGAATTTAATAACGGGGCTCAAAGAAAACCTCCATTTACACTTCGAGGACTATGATACCTCGAAATCGTGTAAAATCCGGGGGACCCCGTACAACAGCGGGGGCAAACATAACGCTATAATGGACTAATTGAGGGACAAACATACTTCGTCTAATCCTGTAACAGAATTTCAAAGAATTTCACAACAATTGAAAACATTTTTAAAAATCCAAAAGAATTCAAAGAATTTCAGAATATGTCGAAGAATTTCAGAATATGTCGAAGAATTTCAGAATATGTCGAAGAATTTTAGAATATGTCGAAGAATGTCAGAACATGTCGAAGAATTTCAAAATATTTCAAAGTCGGGAAAAATCCAGTGAAACGCAGTGAAACAAAAGGGTCAAAACGTAACCCGATAATGGGCTAATTGACGTAAAAAAAAACCGACTGACGAACAACGAACTACAGTTTACAAAATCGCCGAGCTATTGTTCAATCGCTCGGCAATTGTTCTCTGCACGTGCCTCTTTTTTCATTCCCTCTCAAGCGGGTAGGGCAAAGCTACCGGTTCGTCCGTCGAATGGCCTCGAGGAAAATTGCCGGATAACGTGACGACTGCTACTTTTTCGCTCTCCCCAGAAAAAAAATAAAAAAATCAAAAAATCAAATAAAAATATCTGCACCAAATCCAATAACAGAGCTTCGAAGAAAACCCCTTTATGCTCCAAAATCGAGTAGAACCCAGTGCAACCCGCTGCACCAACGTCGCGCAAACATTACCCGACGATTGAACAATTTACGTAAAAAAAAAAAGTTAATTAAGCCGACGAGCCACGATCCCCAATTCGCAAAATAACCGAGCTATTGTTCAGTCGCCCGACAACGCAAAACGAGTAAACAGCGCGAGTTCTCGTCCGGGCTCCGAGGATTTATCGCCCGTTGACCTCCCGAGTGCACCGCAAATTAATCGGCTAATTACCCTCTCCGAACAGCAGCAGCGGCGCACGATTGAACAGCTGTCTCTATCGAGCATTTATCTGCGAGAGCGAACCGGAGGGATGAAGTCGAGTGAGGGCGGTGAGGTGTATTAAATATCGTTCGTCCCGACCAGATGACGCTCGCGGGCTTTTCGTTCATCCATTTTACACGTTGAAACTACCTCGATAAAGACTCTCCGTCCCAGCACTTCTAATTTATCGTGACATTCATTATCTCGCGATCGTTTCGTCACCGGTGTCCATATTGCCCCCCCCCCCTCGAGTCTCTTCACGCACGTGCCGAAGAGCGCGGCATAAATATAATTAACCTAATGGAATAATTTTCGTTGAATCTATCGGTGACTTTATCTCCCCAACGTGCACGAGCGGATAGCTCGGTGAACCGAGTTTGTGGGGTTTCCACTCGTTTCTTCACCACTATCGAGCACGATAAAGTCCCGTTTATAATTCAACAAGCGCAGCTCCGGCAACTGACTCGGGGATGTTAAAAGAAACGAGAGATCGAGGGGGCCGCGAAGGGGGACCAAGCGGGGCTTACACGTAAGGTCGGATACGTTAATTGCCACGTGATCGTTTCCTCGCCCGAAGCTTTAGTTACCTCCGCTTCGCCCGATCACGTGATCCGCCTCGAGGCGCCTCTTCCGCACCCCCGCGATTTAATTACTTTAATGGAACGATCTTATTTTTTTGATTTATTTTTTCGCACAAAAATTTCGAAAAATGGCTTCTGCAGAGATAATGAGGGGTTAAATTTCAATCCCCGACTCTTAATTTTAATCCTCGAGTTTGCCATTCCGACTTACTTCCTCTCAATGAAGATCCATAATGGCCCCGCGCGCTGCCAAGAACAACCGTATAGAGAAGAGAAGCGCGAGCCCTTTGCTGAAAACAATGTTTGTCGGCTTAAGGTCGGAAATGTTAATTGTCACGCTTTATTTACCTCAGCTTCTACCGACCACGTGATCATCCTCGAGGCGCCTCTTCCGCACCCCCGCGATTCAATTACTTTAATGGAACGATCTCATTTTTTTTACATTCGGACAAAAATCTCGAAAAATGGCTTCTGCAGAGATAATGGGGGGTTGATTTTTAATCCCCGACGTTTAGATCCATGTCTGCCACCCTCGACGCCTCGACTCCCCCGTCGTTTGCCATTCCGACTTGCCTCCTCTCAATAAAGGTCCTTAATGACCCCGCGGATTGCCAAAAACAACCGTATAGAGACGAGAAGTGCGTAACCCTTTGGTGAAAACAATTTTTGTCGAGGCATAAAACGGAGGAGCTGCACGGGGCTCCCCGCTGGGCGACTCGCCGAAGAGACTCGTGCAGCGAGAGCCACACACAGACAGACGGACGATCTCTCGGGCCCGCATGGGGGTTGGTTCGGGGGGCGCGGGGGGCCGAGCGAGCAAAACGGAGACGGAACGGGGGAGTCAATGGCTATAAGCGCACTAAGCACGTATGACTGTGAAAGCAGAACCGGGGAGGTTGGGGAGGGGGGGGGGGCGAATCGTCGCTAGATTAAAAAAGAGGCTCCCTTTTCACTTGCTCTTTTATGCCGTGCTGTTGCTGATGCTGATGCTTTCTGCCCCCCGCGCACGCACCATGTGCATCCCGACTAGCACCGAGGAACGCTCGAGGAACGTCCCGTGCGGCGGGCTTCGCTCTTTTCTCTCCTTCCTTTTTATACTACACGGTTATGCGGATTTATGAGCGTGTGTTGTGTGCGGACGGATGGGTGGTTGGTGCTCCGTTGCTGTATGCGGGAATAACACGCATTCGATATCTCGGGACCGTCTGCCGAAAAGCAATTCGATCTGGTAGAGAGGAGAGCCCGTCCGCTCGTGGGGGTTTATATTCTTCCTCGCTTTATCGGAAGGAGATAAAGGGATGAGTAGGAGAGCATTGGAAACTCCCGATTCTCGGGGAAAAGCCAAAGTTGAATTTGCCTGTGGAGGATAGAGGAAAGCGTGCCCGGAGCAGCGGCGGGGTGTTTCGTATGCTTCCATTGAAATCGCCCGGGCCGCTATCGCGTCGGTGGCTTGCACGGTACACAATGTCTGCAGTGGGTATGTAGGGGAGAGCGGGGTAAAACGAACCATTTTTACCGTTTTTACCATTTTTTTTTTCGAGATGTAAAAGTCTCGTCGCAAATGCAGTTCCGTTTTGCCCCGGTCGGTTCCACACGTGGCTTGGGCGGTATACAATGTCCGGTGTGCTTCTAGGGGGGGAGCGGGGCAAAACGGACCATTTTTTTGTCGTTTGTTATCTTCATTCTGATAACATTTTGTTTGCATAAAAAAGTCTCATTACAAATGTAGTTCCGTTTTGCCCCAGTTTACTATATGCATGGGTTGTGGGAGGAGCACCAACGGGGTATTTCGTGGGATTCCATGAAAATCGCCCAGGCCACTGTCGCGTCGGTGGTTTGCACGGTACACAATGTCTGCAGTGGGTCAATTATTTACCATTTTTTACCATTTTTTTTTCTCCGAGACATAAAGTCTCAGGCAGTTTCGTTTTGCCCCGGTCTGCTCCGCACGTGGCTTGTGAGGTACACAATGTATAATGTATCTGTGTAGAGGGGTGGGGGGGGGGGGGCAAAATGGACCACTTTTTTTACTACTTTTTTTTATCATGTGTTACCATTCTCTTTTTTACCTAAAAAAGTCTCATTCCAAAGGCAGTTCCATTTTGCCCCGGTCTACTACACGCATGGGTTGCGGGAACGCCATCGACAGGAGCGACTGAGCGGCGACGCGGTGGTAGGGGCTCGCGAGTCGGTATGCACGAATTTCGAGTATGGACCGAGTTCCGGGTTTACGTATATGTGCATGGGAAAGTATAACCGGAGCTTGCCTTTATCTCGCTTTCAACGGGCAAAGTAACAAAAATAATTCATCACCGGAACGAGGAAAGCGCATCGGTACAGCGGCGCGTCTCTCGCTCCCTCGTCGGTGCCCGTCGGCGAAAGAATGAGTACGTTGCGCCCGAGAGCATTTTTTTTTATCCCACACTTTTCACGAAATCGTCGTAATAACCATTTTTTTTCGGTATTCCACTGGTACAACCCGCGTCGGGGAACGTCCGGCGCTAGCAATTTTTTTGCCTTCTGCCGCGAGTACCGAAACTTTTACAATATTGATAGAAAAAGGGCTGCGGAAAAAGAGATGCGGCTGCTCTGCGGACGCTGCGGATCAGCGTGTTTCATCGACATTGTTGGCGGGCGATATCCGCAGCCTGCCGCATTACCGAGAATATCAAATAAAATTGCACGAAAGCATATTCGAGAAGGATTAGTGGACTCGATGTGTATTTTTCATGGTTATATAATGAAAGGGATTAAAAGAGGAGATGGAAGAGAAGGGACATAAATATTTCTCTTAGCTCGGGGCTGCAGAGCCATTTTAAGGAAAGTGACGTTTAACTCGGTGGACGAGAAAATGTGTATTTGGCATCCTCCAAAGGGAAAGTTATCCTCTTATTTTTTTTAAGTAGAAAAAATTAAAACATATATTTATATCCCTCGGTGGGAAAATGGCAGTTTTTCCCCAAATTCGCACCTTGTTTTCTGAAGGTTTTTTAAAATTATACCAAAAAAAAAACTTCTTTTGCCTGAAATCGATGGACCACGTAAAGGATATCTGGCTAGCCGATAACGTCTGCTAACAATGCTTCTAACATTTTTAAGGAAAGTGACATTCAACGGGGTGGACGAGAAAAATGTATCTCTGGCATCCTCCAAAGGGAGTTCTCCTCTTATTTTTTTTAAGTTAAAAATATTTTTTTAATATTTAAAGAAAAATGAAATTCCTTCCACATTTTTGTATACTCGGATCGGGGAATTTTTTAACATCTTCGGAACACCGTCGCTATTAATCTATCATGAAGGATTTCCGATAATTTTTTTTAATTGCAAAAAAAGTCTTCGGAACACCGTTACAATTAATCCATCACGGGGGATTTCTGATAGCATTTATTAATTACCAAAAAAAAAAGTTTCTTTTACCGGAAATCGATGGACCCCGTCAAGGATATCCAGCTGCCCAATAACGTCGGCGAACAATGCTGCCCGGAGAGTATCGGAAAGTAATGAAATAAATGTGGAATACGAATGAGAGTGCAGCGAGGAGAAAAAGACGTAATGGAAGAAAGCCGGGCATGCATTTTATTTCTATGGCAAAATTATGATCGCCAAGGCTTCCCATTGTTTTGTCGTGCGGCATCGACGTTAAGCCCGGAAGGGAAAGAACGGGGGAGAAAAAAAGTTGCAAGAGCCACTCACAAAACGCGCAACGTCTGTCGATAAATGGATGGGCCCGGGCGAAATAAAAAGGGCGGGGGTACCTTTGAGCCGTAGGCTAACGCGCGTACGAGAGCTCACGAGAGCGTTTCTCGCTTCGTTCCTGCCAGATTAATTAACGAAGCACTCGCCCGCGGGGCCCGCCGGCCGGAGAGGCGGCTTGCGCCGCGCTGTTACCGCCGACGCTCGAGACAGGATCAGCAACTCCGATACAGGAGTACCGGGATAATAGGAAGGTACCGGAACACGTGAACGGGCCATCGGACGGCGCTCAAACTTTCGTCTTACACGGGTGTCTATTCATGTAACACACAATAAAAATAAATTATAAATAAATAAATAAATAAATAAATAAAAACCAACATTTTTTTATGTCGAGGAAACATTTCCGGTCCAGAATTTTATCTTTCTTTTATAATACAAAATGAAAAATAAAAATAGAAACTACAAATAAGGTTTGCATGTTGAAGAAACAATACTGGTCCACAATTTTATGTTATTATTTACTTCAGTGAACTGTATTTTTAACTACAAAACAAAAATGGTAAGAATGACAAGAAAAAAATCGACATGACTTTGGACAAGAAAACATGCTAAGCTTTTCTGTCGTGGACGACGAAAGCTTGAGGAAATCTCTCGACAACCGAAACTAAGTATTTTCATATATATATTTTTTTTGTTCGTATCTTCAATACGAAACGATTCGTCGAATTTCGATAGTCAACTGATTCATGCGGATATCAATATGAAAGACCAAAAAAAAAAAAAAGAATAATCTCGAGACAGAGGCAAATGAGCCATCGGAGACAGGAGAAATCGAACGCCTGTTACAGCTGTGTATATACACACAGGGTGTTCTGTTGTTTGATACTCTCTTTTTTATTTCCCTGTCGAAAGAGAGATTGGCAAAAGAGAGCGTAGTAGCGATAGGACTGAGTGAGCCGATAATGACGCTGCGGCCGAATGGAAAATGCGCCAGCGAGAAAAGAGAGTGCAGAATAGAGGGGAGGAAAAAAAACGCCGGAGAGAAGTTTGTGAAGGCGGATGAGGGAATGGATGAGAGAGCGAGCGGGCGCGCCCTGCTCGCCTCTGGGAATTCCCGGCCCAATCGACGCTTATCCACATGACGCAAAAGCCATGGATGTGCAAAAGCGTCGATGTACGAAACGTAACGCTCTCCGGCCCGTTCTGCGCGTCGCTCGTCGATTACAATCCCCGCTCCCCCCCCCCCCCTCCCCCCCACTCGCCTCGACGCTCGCACTCCTCTTCTTCGCTCTGTCTCGTCGTCTCTTTTCTTCTATCTCATCCGACGATTTCCCTTTATTCGCCGTCCTATTCGCTCTCTGTTTTACCCTCCGCTAATAGACTCGTCACAGAGACACGCGAGCCTCTTTATCCCCGTGTGTGTGCTTCGGAGAGAGCAGCGGTGGAGGGGGAGGGGGTAATAGCGGTGAATAAAGAGCCGCAGAGAGCGAGATGTAAGGGAAATCGAGTAGAGCACTTCGTTGACCCCCGCGCCAAGTTCCATGCGGATAATCGACTGAAAATAATCCCCGGGGACACATCGGCACCCTCAGCGTCGCTCCTCCGCAAACTCCTGCTCTGTCGCGGATAGAACGGTCCCCGAAGTTATGGCGCTCCGAGCGTCGCCGGATGGAGCTCGTGGAGGTGCCTCGGGCTGCGATAGAGGCGTGCGATACCGGCGGACCGGCTGCACGTCCGTTGTCTCGAGACAGGAATTAATTGCTCGACGATTAGAATGTCACTGGGTCGGGCCGGAAGAAATGGATGGTGCGATGTTGGTGACGAGATTCTTTTCAGGCTGTGATCATGGAGGGACCGCACTACGTTCGAGCACTGCGTTTAGCGCGAGGATTGTCAGTGATAATAAAATACTTTTTGCAGTTGCAATTAACTGAACTTTGCAGGTGGTGGTAATTATTTTTATGCCTGTGCAAAGTATCTTCGATACTTTTCAGAAACAGCCATGGCTTTTGTGGTGCCTGGTATGTTTTAGAAATACAATTTAATAATTTTTCAAGGATATCCGAAGGACGCAAAAATAACGGATGGCAAGGACTTGACCAAGAAAAGAAGAATTTCGAAAGCTCGAAATTTTTAGAATTTCTTACGATTGTGTCAACTGTTTTACGTCAGATATCGTATGATTCCAGGACAGTCCACAATAGCTGTTCAACTGACGGAATATCGGGGAAAAATTAAAAATAAAACTTGTTAATTGAAAGGTAAACACTTACCGATTCCAACTAAAAACAATCCGACCTCGATACACTTTTAATAACTCCACCAAATACGTCCTCGCTCCACTCGAGTTCCTAAAATGCGAGCGGAAAAGAAAACATTGTAATGATTCATAGTCATGATTATAATACTTCTTTTTGTACATAATTGATCGTCAAAAGTGAAGATTTACTGTAATAATTTTAAGACAAACGAACGAGAATCTGAACGCCCAAAAATGTGACGACATTCAACGAACTTTTCGAGAACTCCGAGGATATCGAGGGACGCTGTCCAGTCCAGAAGAAGCCTCGCAAGAGCTGCTCCCAACGATTACGATCGTTAATCAACCGCACGAGACGTAAAATAACGAATCATCCGAAGGATATCTAAACTACTCTGACGAATTGATCGGCGACTGTGAAGTCGCTCCTTTGTGCGAAAGAGGTTAGAAATTAGCGGGGTGGGGCGAGGGAAATCTCCAGCGATACAGGTCTATTGTTCTCGACGCTTTGCCAGGGTGCAGTAAATGTACGGTGGAGTATTATCGTATGTATAGTACCTACGTAGTACATAATAGTAGAGTAGAGACACGCCAATCTGCACTATACCGCTCGGTCTCTCCGCGTCCGAACGACTCGTCGAGCGACGAGGCGAGAGAGGGGGGGGGGGGGGGGGTGGATTGAGGGATTACGCGGGCGACTACAGGAACGATATATAGTAAAGTATCTCGGCAAGTCGCGGCCTACTGATGGCCTGTCGTGTGGCCTGGTAGAGTTGGCGTGTCGCGAATCTCTTTTCATCGATCTGATGACCACCAGCGGGGAGAGCCTAACACTGAGTGTGTGCGAGCACGCCCGCTCGCCGACTGTATACTACTCTCGTTCGTTCGATATAAGTGGATAGGCTCGCGACGTGCGCGAGCGCCCTCATGTCCCCGGACTTTGTGGGCGTTCGTTTAATTTTTATACTCTCTCCGTTTCCCTCGCTTTTCGAACCCTCTCGCTCGCTCGCTCGCACTCGCTCCGTTACACGCCACGCAGCTTTTCTTTTTTTTCCTTTTAATTCTTTTTTTTTTGTTCTCTCTTCGCTTTTCGAACGAAAGCCAGCTCGGGGCTCCGGGCACTCGTTGCCCGGCCAGCGAGCTCAGGGGGCGGTGAAATACACACACGTAAAGGTGTACGCAAACTCTCGCCAGGAAGCCTGAACTCCTGGATAAACTACGCACTACTCGCGAGTATACTAATCTCGTAACTTTTTTTTTTATGTACTCGAGCGGACTGAGAAAACGTGTGGGACTTTTTGGTACAATTTCCCTGAGGGAAGGCTCTGTACACTTTACGTGTTTCGATTATATCAGTATTTGGCTGAATTTACTATTTTACACGTCACTATTTTTTTACCTGGCTGGAGTCTATGAGATACATACTTTGTTATAGATTCGGGAAAAAATTTAATTCTTTTTATCAGCTGTACGTCCAGACGGTAATGACTAATTGTACATTAGTCAAACATTTCTTGTACAAAATTCTTTTCTTCTTGTCAATTCTTACCATCGTCTTTTTTCAGTAAAAGTTACGATACATAGACAACAAAAAAATTGTAAATTTAACAAGAAAAAGATTGCGGTTGAGAAATGTTTGTTTAATGTAAAAACCATTTTTTTAGCGTGCACGTGCATCAGAGTTCGATACGCGGATGGTTTATCCGCGTTATCGGAACTCTGGGACGCGAAAGCGTTGGTCGGTGCACTACTCATCCGCCAGTGATATAACCCACTGTAAGGAGGCAATGACGGGAGACGAGGAGCAGCAGCAATAGCCAGACGGTACGAACAAGGCACGACGCTCGACGATATATATATATATACATATATACACGATCTATAGACGGTGTACAGCGGTAACGGAAGGGGGGGGGGGGGTAAATTTTGCTGAGGGAGTGTCCCAGTGCTTCCAGTTCGCATCTACCAGCGAAAAGGGTGGCTCGCAATTACGGATTTTGAGTGACAGATGCTCGCCCGCCAGTCGGAAGATTAAAACAAGTAATCAAAGCCCCGGTAGTAGCCCGGGCCCTCGGATAGATATGGATGGATGCACGCCTACTCTCAGCACCGACAGTCTTTTCTCTCGGTGTCCCGGTACACGAGTTAACGTCCAACACGACTCCGACGACGACGTCGACTACTCATCTTGCGCTCCTCACTCCTCTCCTTGAAGCGCCGGAGTACAGCCCGGAAAACACTGCTGCTGCTGCTGCTGCTGCTATTGCAGCGTTTATTTTCTTATTTTTTATTTTTCTTCTGTTCTCCGTCGTTGTTACACGGACGATCCTCAATCGAGATGCTTCTTCTTATCATCCCCTTTTGTGTCGTTATATTCATTTCTCGCGTACCGCATCCACCAAGACGGGGCCGGCCGTCGAACGGAGGGAATTATTCTACGGTTATATTTTGTTTAACCAGATCGCTTCAAAGAAATTAAAAATCGCGTACCAAAAAAAAAACAAGAGAACATTTCATTTGTTATTAATGAAATTTTGAAGAATCATTGACTATTAATCACACCTGCTGTGTGTATACATACACACATATATTGAGGGATTTTTTCTAAATGTGATTTTTCGATGTTTTGAAACTTTGCGAACACTTTTTCATTGAAATCTTGAAATTTTGTTTTTTGCCAAAACAAATATTCCTCTATGAGGAAGCAACATTTAAAAAATGTTTTAGCGATTAAGTACGAATAAACGTATCATCCGGAGTTTTCTTTCAACATAAAAAAAAATACCCCTTCGATGCTCGAAGCACAGTGAATTTGAGATTTTTTTTCAATCCGACACTATAATCCATAGAGGGTCGGTGTACTACCCGGTGGCATGGGCTTCCGTATACACATCTATACGTGCGTCGGCACGGTCTCATGGGTAACACAAAAAAAGCGAGGCACGATTTTCCTCTTCATTCTTCGCCTGAGTGACTGCGACACAATCACGAGAATGGTGTCAGGACGTTTTTCCCCGCACAATATTCCAAGTTATATATTCATCCCCGTTCCGCTCTCGCAGACGCTTTTTTTTCGTTCGCTCGCGTACCCCGTGCCCTCCCGCATGCCTGCGCGTAGCTCGAGCGACGGGCTTTCACATCAGCATGATATACCATCAAACCCTACTTTTCTCGAATGGATGGCGTGCGGACGCGAGTCAGAAATAAAAAGAAGCGGATCTCGAGACGAAGTATGACGCCGAAGATATCCCAGCGCGGCTCAACGCCGGAGGAAACAAAAGTATGACCTCTTCCGGGCGATGTTTCGGGTTTGCAGGAGTATCCATACCGCGTATATGCGAATATATCGCGAAATGAGAAAAGTTTTGATACACCCCGGGAAGCATCGGGACAAAACAACGGACCGGGGAAATCTCTTGGGATCCACGACGATCCTCCCGTGTACCTTCGCGCTCCCGATATCTTTCATAATGGAAGATATCGGTAAAGACAAGATCCTTGTCGGTTACATAGAATTTATTACACAGCCCCCCCTGTAATGCGGACTTACGAAAACGCGATATGTTTAGTATCGTGAAAAAAAAAGAAGTATCATAAAAGAAGGAAAGAAGGACCGATATCTTCCATAATGGAAGATATCGCTAAAGAAGAGATTCTTGCCGGTTGCATACAATTTATTACACAGCGCTCCTTTAACGCGGACTTACGGAAACACGATATGATTAGTATCGTAAAAAGAAAAGAAGTATCATGAAAGAAGGAAAGAAGGTCCGATATCTTCCATAATGGAAGATATCGCTAAAGAGATTCTTGCCGGTTGCATACAATTTATTACACAACCCCTCCTCCCCTTTAACACGAGCTTACGAAACCGCGATATGTTTAGTATGGTAAAAAAAAAAACAAAACAAAAAAGAAAGAAGTATCATGAAAGAAGGATCGGGAAGAAAGCAGTGCACGAGCAGTGCGGTAAGAGGAGGGTCGGAGCGGTGCGCGCTTCGAATATGATTAGTCCTGAGAGACTTTCATACGCGGGCCTCACGACGACGACAGGATTGGATTCGGTGGGATAGGAAAGAGGATGAGCCGTTTATCTCTGGCGTCGCTTTTCAGTTTTTTCTTCTTTTTTTCATCCCACCCAACGGCGCAGCATCCTCCTTTCTCCTTCTTACTGCCATCGCTCATCTCCGGTTACTTTATCCCTTCCTTTGGGGCGTTACCGACATCGTCGATGTCCCCGGTCTCCGAATCTCCTTCTCTCTCTTCATACCTTCCGCCAGAAATAATAAGCTCCCATCCTTCTCTTCATCCCCTTTTGCGAGCCACCCCTCTCTCCCTTTCGGCCGCCCTTTGCTTCCCTCGCGAGTCTCTCCTGCACTCCATCCTCCGTTCGCAAATTTATCACGAGTCCTTTGGAGAGACACGAGAGCGCTTCTTTCTCGAGTCTTATATATAAGTATACTGTACCAGTTTAACACCGACGAACCCCCTCGGCGTCAAGGAACCTTGAACGTCCGGGTATAGCGTTTCGACTCCGACGACCATCGCCGGCTCCTCTTCGCTTTTCAATCGTGCACTACCGAACGGGACTCGCTCGCAATTCTATACGAAACGATTCGATACCGTTCACCTGGTACCCGGGGGATATTGATTTTCTTTTTTTTCTGAAATGAAGAAAAATCATGACGATGAATGGCATTACTTTTTTCTGCGACAATTATCATCGAAGTCGAAGTGAAGTTTCGAGGATAATTTCATCGAGGCAGTTTGAAGAGTTCAATGTTATTTAATAATTATTAATTTTCTATGTCCCTTAACGACAATAGAGTTACGTAATTTTTCATGAAACAACATTTAATTCTATGTACTCGGTGTCCAAAGTGCAAAACGCTATCGTCTCTCATTGCTCGAAACTCCACTCGAGCGATATTTCAATTAATGACCAGCTGCTCCAATTTCTCGAATATCACCAAATACCAATATCGCGCAATTCCGCAGAAAAAGTTTCGCTTGTATAAACTCGGTAGCCAAAAAGGAATCTTCGTCAAAGCGTAAAATGATACTGAGCCTTCATTACTCGATACTTCACTCACATAATAATTTCTCGTTAAATTGAAAGTGGGTTTCCGATAAGACCTTCATCGAAGCACTTTGACGAGTTCTATATACATTAGTTCGTCAAAGACTCGATAGAATCCGGAGAGAGGGAGGGAGGGGGGGCGGTCTAAGGGGGGAAGGATAATCCGAGAACGGTCTTTCGGTGACTCGATCCGCTATTGCTCCCATCGCCACAAAGAATCAAATCAACCAGCACGAGATTGCTCCCTCGCATCTCTTGCCGCGCTCAGCGACGACGGAGACGACGACGTCGGGTGCCCCCCCGGTGCCCTCCTCTTCGCCCATTCAAGTTCCACCGAGCCCTCGTGCCCTTTGCGTCTGATTGAACCGACTGGGACCCGGGAACGCCACGATCTCCCCCTCGCCTCCTCCCCGTCGCTCCTGCGGGAAAACTCCCGGTACGAAACGTGTGCGAGGCTCGCAGGCCCGAGTATGCGCACGTGCGCGCCCCCGACCAACGCCACACGGAAGTACAGATCGTGGTTCCGGCGCTGCAAATTGCTGTTTGGACCAAACGCGTTCCCCGTTCGTTCGATACACTTCTGCATGTATGCATCTATGTATTGTATCGCAACGGTAACGATACAAATGTTTGACACGTGCCCGACCAAACGAGAATAGTTTGGAGTGGCGAATGTTTTTTTTTTTTTTTTTACGAGATCGATTAATTAGCGAGTACGTGGAACGAGGTTTGAGAACGGATATAAAAATGCGTACCTACTTGTCGGATTTACCGTTTTAGAAACGGAGACTCCTACGGCATTATATTTCGGCTCCATTCGATATATTAATTATCGTTACTTTGTAATAATAATTAGCTCCTTAGTTTACGGACTCGAAGTACTTCTTACTGTCCTTGGGATTTGGTTTTATGGTTTTTGAGTCGGGTTGCCAATTCGCGGGGCAAACCTCGCCGTGTTTCTCGACGAACTGAAAGGCCTTTATGAGACGCAGCGTCTCCTCGACGCTCCTGCCGACCGGCAAATCGTTGACGCTCAACTGGCGAAGGATTCCCTCTTTGTCGATTATGAAGAGGCCGCGGAGAGCCACCCCAGCCTCCTCCAGAAGTATATTGTAATTGGATGATATTTGTTTGTTGAAGTCACTGAGGAGAGGATAACCGAGATCACCGCCGAGACCGCCCTGCTTTCGCGGCGTGTTTATCCACGCCAAGTGACTGAAGTGCGAGTCCGTTGACACTCCTATCACCTGAGCGTCCAGCGACTTGAACTCCTTTATTTTGTCGCTGAACGCCAGCAGCTCAGTGGGACAGACGAACGTACTGAAAAAAAAGTTTTAAATGTTTTTATTTACAACATTGATAGTTCTATTTTAACAGACTCCAATAAAGTTTCGAATTTCGATACTTTATTCTATACATCGAAGACCAAGAATCAAAAAGGTGTAACTTGTAAATTTTAACATGGGAGTTAGGCCCTTTTGATTCTTAACCGTAGGTATTGTTCTTTTGCTGGTCCTTGGACCAGGAAACAACACGAACAGTGCGTTCTTGAATGCAGATCTCCTCACCTGTGCGTTCTATTATTTATGACTGTCCACCGCTAGTGGGCTTTTTAAATTATCAACGGTACATTAGATTCTTTCCACAGGATACATTTTGTTCGTCTCGATAACAAAAAAATGTTTATCAGAGTAGATTTGTGTCAAATCCAAACCCTGAACGCAGACTGGAATACAAGATCGTCTATTTCAGCTACGTATACACGTGGATAGATAGATAGATAGATTTCGATAGGTGGATATATCTCGAACATTTCTGAATTTAGTTAAACAGAGCAGAACTGCATTTAAGAACACACCCAAAACGCCACATCGCAGTGCGGTCAATGCCCGTCGCCTCGTTTTCATAATTTACTTATGAAATAAATTGTCATCCAAAATCAAGGTAGCGTTCTCCCCAATAAGGTTAGGTTGTCTGAAAGAAATAGTTGCTTACAAGTCCAGCGGATAGAAAAACAGGACCACATATTTGCCCCTGTAGTCGGACAGTTTGATATCCTTGAAGTCACCGTCGACGACGGCCGTGCCGGCGAAATCTGGCGCGGGTTTTTGTATCTGTGGCCAACCGCTCAGCAACTTCGAGCTGACGGTGAATGTTCGTGCGTTTTGTAGAGCTCCGCGCGAGCTGGTCTTTGTCAGAGAGCATGTCGTCGCGGCGACCTGCGGGGAGAGAGAGAGCAAAGTATCGTTAAACCGTCGTTGCTTGTACTTAAAAATTGTTCGACGCCGCTTCGCGTACCAGTTGCTTGACTCGTGGGCATAGACTGACTAGGAATCGTGACATGTTTCGGCGTGTATTAGAACGATACTGAAGTTTTCTTTAAAAAAAAACAATATGACCTCTGCGACGTTCGTAGAGGTTGTGCAACCGTGCGGTTTTCGTTCGCGAACTGAAGATGCGAATTATCAGGACACGCAACGATTGTCGCACGTTGCTCGTACCGGTGCAAGGTCCGTTCGATAAACGGAAGTGTCGTTAGTGAATAATATTTTTTTAAAAATATAGGAATGTCGGTTAACCGGTGTGTACAAGCGTACGCAAAACCCGTTACTTTCCCTCCCCCCGCTTGTCGTCGACGCCGGCGAGTTCAGTTGCAGAGGGCGCCAGCGGTCGAAGCAAAAGTGCGTTTAACAGGAGGTAAAAGTGACGTGACGGCGCCACGGGAACGAGAGAGATACCGTTATTGCTGCTCGCAGTGGCATGAGAGAGACACCACGAGAGAGTGTTTCACTTGACGTTAAGGAGGTGGAGTGCTTCACACTAATCAAATGAGTGTTACATTTTTAAAGTCGTTTATACAAACTTTTACGCATCCATTGATTATGTTATAGTGGATGGTTATTTGTATTAACAGCAGATGTCCTTAGGCTAGAAAAACATTAATTGTAATGGATTTGCAGAAATATTAACTGGTTTGCGATAATTTCCGAAAAAGTACATATTCGTTATATGTACGTTATATTCCTTAATTACGGATTGTCCTTTGAAAAACATTGAACGAATATGTACTTTTCCGGAAATCAGCACAAACCAGTTAACATTTTTGCAAATCCATTGCAATGAATGTTTTTCTAGGTTGAGGACATTTGCTATAATACAAATAACAATTCACTATAATCAATCATGCGTAAACGTTGTGTAAACACTTTAAAAATGTAATACTCATTTAACTAGTGTGAAGCGCTCCAGCCTCCTTAAGGCAATGTTCGCCCCGACCGCAAGAGGTCGCTGCGTCGATCGAATGCGGCTTCAGTTCGGAGTTTTCCGGCGGGCGAAGAACTGTGAAGAAAGTTTGTCGATTGTTGCCTCGTACAGTAAACAAAAGAGAGCTTGTTGCATCGTTATAAACAAAGGATTCGTTGAGCGTAGCGACCATGTACGCCATCGAAGACGGTGAGTTAATTTTTGTTTTAAATTTCTCTCGCGGCGCGTTCATTCGTCAATTGTTTCGTAAACCTAACCTCACTCTTCGACGGTCAAGATGTACGATTGTGTTTATTCCCCGTCAGAACAAAACGAGGAGGAGGATCCCGAAGAGATCACCTCCAGCATATGGCAGGAAGCTTGCTGGATCGTCATAAACGCTTACTTCGACGAGAAGGGTCTCGTGCGTCAGCAGCTCGACAGCTTCGACGAATTCATTGAGATGTCCGTTCAGCGAATCGTCGAGGACTCGCCGCAAATCGATCTTCAAGCCGAGGCTCAACACACGTCCGGGGAGATCGAAAATCCCCTCAGGCATCTTTTGAAATTTGAACAGATATACCTATCCAAACCTACCCATTGGGAAAAGGACGGAGCTCCCTCGCCCATGATGCCCAACGAGGCTAGGCTCAGGAATTTAACTTATTCAGCCCCTCTATACGTCGACATTACCAAGACCATTATTAAAGACGGCGAGGATCCAGTTGGTAAGATAAAATTCGTTGATGCATGGTAAAAATTGTTGATATTTTCAATGAATATATTACAATTATAATAATCAGTATTGGTTGTTGCGTCCCATGAGCCACCAATCATCGACATACATACTCTTGGATACTCTCATAGAATTTCATTTCATGGTCTAAAATTTGTAATGGCTTGATTTTAGCTTATGCAATGGAAATTTGTCACAAATACTCACAGTGAGTGTTTGTATATATAATTGGATGAGTGATATTTTATATTAATTTGTTTTGCAGAAACTCAACACCAGAAGACTTTCATAGGGAAAATCCCCATTATGTTGAGATCAAAGTATTGCCTGCTGTCTGGACTGTCAGATCGAGACTTGACTGAATTGAACGAGTGCCCTTTGGATCCTGGTGGATACTTTATAATCAATGGATCTGAGAAAGTATGGTTCAAAGCCTGTTTATATGAAATTATTAGTTTCTCCATTTGTCTCTAGTGTCTGGATGAAAGCCTGATTATACGATATTTTTTATTTCATAATTTTATCTTTGTCGCACCTAGGTACTCATAGCTCAAGAAAAAATGGCAACGAACACAGTATACGTATTCAGCATGAAAGACGGAAAGTACGCGTACAAAGCGGAAATTCGGTCGTGTCTGGAGCACAGTTCACGTCCGACTTCGACGCTGTGGATCAACATGATGGCGAAGAGTGGAGCCGTAAGTTTATTTACGTTAAAATGAATCATCATTCATCCTTAATAATTCATCGCACGCCTTTCTGAACAATGTTTGTTTTCTCTTCATTTGCAGAGCATCAAAAAATCCGCGATCGGTCAGCGTATAATAGCGATACTCCCGTACATAAAGCAAGAAATTCCTATAATGATAGTATTCCGAGCCCTCGGTTTCGTCGCCGACCGCGACATACTCGAGCACATAATCTACGATTTCGACGATCCCGAGATGATGGAGATGGTCAAGCCATCGCTCGACGAAGCCTTCGTGATACAGGAGCAGAACGTTGCGTTGAATTTCATCGGTTCTCGAGGTGCCAGACCAGGCGTCACGAAAGAGAAGCGTATAAAGTACGCTCGTGAGATTTTGCAAAAAGAAATGTTGCCTCACGTTGGTATAAGCGACTTCTGCGAGACGAAGAAAGCTTACTTCCTCGGTTACATGGTCCATCGACTGCTGTCCGCCTCGCTCGGCAGGAGAGAACTCGACGATCGTGATCACTACGGAAACAAAAGACTCGATCTCGCCGGGCCTCTGCTCGCCTTTCTCTTCCGCGGTCTCTTCAAGAACCTAATGAAGGAAGTCCGAATGTACGCCCAGAAATTCATCGATCGGGGAAAAGACTTCAATCTCGAGCTAGCGATAAAAACGAAGATAATAACAGACGGCCTGAGGTATTCGTTGGCCACCGGAAACTGGGGAGATCAGAAGAAGGCCCATCAAGCCAGAGCCGGAGTCTCCCAGGTATTGAACAGACTGACCTTCGCCTCGACGCTCTCGCATCTTCGTCGCGTGAACTCGCCGATCGGTCGCGACGGAAAATTGGCGAAACCCCGACAGCTTCACAACACACTCTGGGGAATGTTGTGCCCCGCCGAGACACCGGAGGGAGCTGCCGTAGGTCTCGTAAAGAATCTCGCTCTCATGGCGTACATCAGCGTCGGCTCGCAGCCGTCGCCGATTCTCGAGTTCTTGGAAGAATGGTCCATGGAGAACTTGGAGGAAATCGCGCCGAGCGCGATCGCCGACGCCACGAAGATATTCGTGAACGGATGTTGGGTGGGAATTCACAGAGATCCGGATCAGCTCATGGCCACGCTGAGAAAGCTGCGAAGGCAGATGGACATAATCGTAAGCGAGGTCTCGATGATAAGAGATATCAGGGATCGCGAGATAAGGATATACACGGACGCAGGAAGGATCAGTAGGCCGCTGTTGATCGTCGAGGCGCAGAAGCTCCTGCTCAAGAGACGCCACATCGACATGCTCAAGGAGAGGGACTACAACAACGACGGCTGGCAGGAACTCGTCGGCAGCGGTGTGGTCGAGTACATCGATACTCTCGAGGAGGAGACCGTGATGATAGCCATGTCGCCGGACGATCTCAATCAGAAGAAGGAGCAGGCTTACTGTACGACCTACACTCACTGCGAGATTCATCCGGCGATGATCCTCGGCGTTTGCGCCTCGATCATTCCATTCCCCGATCACAATCAGAGCCCCAGAAACACGTATCAAAGCGCTATGGGTAAACAAGCCATGGGCGTCTACATCACGAATTTCCACGTACGGATGGACACTCTCGCTCACGTGCTTTACTACCCGCACAAACCTCTCGTCACCACAAGATCGATGGAGTACCTGCGCTTCAGAGAATTGCCCGCAGGCATAAACAGCATCGTCGCTATTCTATGCTACACTGGATACAATCAGGAGGACAGCGTTATCCTTAACGCTAGCGCTGTCGAGAGAGGATTCTTCAGATCTGTTTTCTATCGTTCGTACAAAGACGCGGAGTCGAAGAGAATCGGCGATCAGGAGGAACAGTTCGAGAAACCCACGAGACAGACGTGCCAGGGCATGCGAAACGCTATCTACGACAAGTTGGACGACGACGGTATTATCGCGCCGGGTATTCGTGTCTCGGGCGACGACGTCGTAATCGGCAAAACGATAACGCTTCCGGAAACTGACGACGAAGTATGTAATTTTTTATCGGAGTATAGTTTTTTTTTTATCGAACACGTATGCGAGCTTTTCTTGAACTGGTTTGAAAGTTGTTCATTTATGAGAAAATATTTAGCTTTTCATTTTTTCTGACTGAATTTTAACTATGATACATTTTTTTTCTTCCTTTCCCAGTTGGACAGCACGACGAAGAATTTCACGAAGAGGGACGCATCGACGTTCCTTCGTAACAGCGAAACGGGAATCGTCGATCAGGTGATGCTGACTTTGAACAGCGAGGGCTACAAGTTCTGCAAGATTCGAGTGAGGAGCGTCCGCATACCGCAGATCGGCGACAAGTTTGCTTCGCGACACGGTCAGAAGGGAACCTGCGGTATTCAGTACAGGCAAGAGGACATGCCCTTCTCGTGCGAGGGTCTCACCCCGGACATCATCATCAATCCTCACGCTATCCCGTCCCGTATGACGATTGGCCATTTGATCGAGTGCATTCAGGGCAAGGTCTCCGCCAACAAAGGCGAGATCGGCGACGCGACGCCGTTCAACGACGCGGTAAACGTGCAGAAGATCTCGACTCTGCTTCAGGAGTACGGATATCAATTGCGTGGCAATGAGATTATGTACAACGGGCACACCGGTAGAAAAATAAACGCTCAGGTCTTCCTGGGACCGACTTACTATCAGAGATTGAAGCACATGGTCGATGACAAGATTCACAGCAGAGCTCGAGGGCCCGTGCAGATTCTCGTGAGACAACCCATGGAGGGCAGAGCCAGGTCGGTTGATCTTCGCGACGCAAAAATCCGATAAATTTATCAATACTGTTTTCCCTGAAATTTGAGGGTAATTTTTTTTTTTTTTTTATAGGGACGGCGGTCTTCGTTTCGGCGAGATGGAACGCGATTGCCAAATATCGCACGGCGCGGCGCAGTTCCTGAGGGAGCGTCTCTTCGAGGTATCCGATCCTTACCGCATTCACATCTGTAACTTCTGCGGTCTCATAGCCATAGCGAATTTGCGAAACAACACGTTCGAGTGCAAGGGATGCAAGAACAAGACTCAGATATCGCAGATCAGATTGCCCTACGCTGCGAAGCTGTTGTTCCAGGAGTTGATGGCTATGAACATCGCGCCGCGACTGATGGTCCAGTAAGAGGCGTAGAGGAATTTCGTGTATAAATTTTTTAAGGTGCTGAGGAAGTTGCAATCCGCTACTCCGAAGCACGCGACAGGAAGGAATGAAGTGGTAGATTGTAAGACGTTCTTATATATGTTATTGTTCTTTTTTTTTTATATAAGTACAACTGCTCCGACCGATCGAAATTCGTCGGGCAAATTTAATAACCGTTCGAGTTACATTAAATCGACGTCATCTGGACGGTATTTTCACATTAAAATCGAAACTTCAGTATACAATTATATATTACATCAGATCGTTTTTGTTAATCGGTCGCCGAACAGAATGATATTCTTTCAATAAAATGACCCGACAACACGCTCACACTTAACGAGTCTTAGATATCTAATAATCTCTCGAATAATTATTTTAAGGTAAAAGTACCAGCGGCGCACACATAAGGGAGCACGCCCAGTCTCGGAACGTGCGTGAAAATTCATATTTCCGTCTCTCTTGTACGCACGTTTTGTCCGGCCACTGGGACGTTTATCTTATTTGCTTCTTTTTCATTTTAAAAAATTAGCAAGCTATCGAACTTTTCGGACATTCCTCCTCGATGGAATAATGAAGAAGCATCTTTTTCTTCCTCATCGTCGGCCCACGTCGAAGTAGAATTCTCTTACTGTCGAGGTACACATTGCGTCGGTGAATCACGTATTCGTGTGAGACTAGGAGATGAGCTCGTTGTATTCTCGTCGATCGGATACCGTCATTGCTCCGCCGTACTCACGTAACAAACGTCGAGTATACAAAATTTGGCTCGACACACCGGGCAGGTACACTTGGAGGAGAGCCAAGTTTCCGGAGCATTCTCGTCTTGTCTCGAGGCAAACCTGCATCGAACAAGAAGCATTTTATCCGATAAAAATAGAACATTCTCAGGACTACAATAAAAAAATCTTAGTCCTGATTTTAAAAAATTGAGAAAAAAGGAGGGAAGCTCGAACCATTTGGCCATGCACTCGATGCACCACATCGGACGGCAGAAGCACATAGCGCAAGCGTTCGGACCGCCGTCCTCGGTAACGTCCGCGCAGAGCTTCGTCAATTTTACATTCGACAAAATTTGCATACAGCCGACGCATTGCTCCATTTCCTACAAACAAAACAAACATTTAAAAAGATCCTCATCCGAAAATCGTATCGAGCGAAAGACTGAACAAATATATGTATATGCATGTTTACCTGCCGAGTTTCGTATCGCGGATTATCGGCGACCTGTTCCTTGAACGTGTCGATAAACCGATCGAGCAAAGTCTTGTGAAACGTAACGTTCGGCAGAACGGTTATGGGTCGCGACACGCGGTCCTGAAGATCCTTGAAGTCCAGGGCGTTTAATCTTATATTGAAACTTTGAGTTCCGGGCCTTCTGGGTGTTACCTACGATAAGAAAATAATTGAGCGGCCGTGATTAGACAACGAACGACGTTAACTTTCGAAAAGAGTACCTCGATGTTCACGTACTGGACTTCTCCTCTCGTTGCTGGAGACATTATGTGAGTGTCGCTTCTGTTGAGCACCAGAGATGTGTCGCTCTGGTGGGCGACGTGCAGCTTGTAAGGGGTCACCTTTATTATCCAGTTGTCCGTCGCGACAACCTTCGTTACGCTGTTAGTATTGATAACCAGTCTCGTCTCTATCCTGCAACAATAATCGTAGACAGAGCGGAGCAAAGTTCCAAAAAATACTTCAAGTACAAAGTGCAAAGTATCATAACTACTTGAAGTATCAAGTGCTTTTTGTACTTGAACAATTTCTCAAGTACTTTTTCCAAGTAATTTTCAACAGAGGAATCTATGTGCACATAAATGATTTTGCACCTTTCTTCGGAACATTAAATAATGTTTCATTACATAAAGTATAAATTGTAAAAAAAAAAATTCTTCTTAAAATTATACTTAAAAGATTTATCCATAATGCAAGTGTTTACTCAAAAAGTACTTATACTTGCTATATAAAATCGTACAAAAGTACTTGAAGTATACTAATGTACTAGTACGTACAGTACTAAAAAGTATTTGTGTACTTCAAGTACTGCTCAGATTGGATCGCAGAAAAACAAAAAAAATTGCATTGCATATATTGTATAGCGGGCGATGTTTCTATTCTACCTTCTATACTCTATATTGATGTCTGAGGCAACGGATATCCATGTGGAATTGCTGTTGCAATAATTAGCGAGACATTTTCCTATCGGATGAGAAGCCCAGTCGTCAGCGGACCATACCAAAACTTTGTGCAACGTATATATAGGTCCCACCAAGGCGCAGATGGACAGAGTGAGGACAACTGGATGCTCATTGCCGAGAAGCATATCCACGGCGTCCACGTGACCCAGCAGCACCAATCCGAGAAAATATCCTAAAAGCGAAAAGTGAGTTATAAAAAAAAAAAAAAAAAACCAAAGGATAACGAAACAAGGTGTGAGAGAAGCGATGCGCGATCGGCGATATATTTACCAAAAGGAAGTATCGAGTGAACGAACAACGTAACGATGCTCCTTTTTATATGGTACTGAATGAAAAATTCATTCTCGCTTCCCAACCAAGATGAAAATATATCTGTTATGGTTAGGCCAGCTGAGACGAATTCTGTTGGCGGATAAAAAATACATCCTGTTATCAGCGTGTAAAATAAACTGTAGTAAAAGTAACTCGACATTGTTTTTTTTTTTCAATAAGCCAGTAAATCGACTATAGTATTTTTTGCCCCTATCGTTATTTTTGATATTATTTTTGTATTTTGTGTGGAACGATCACGGAGTTTGTGAAAACATCGATGACAGGTTCTGTCAGTGACTGCTCGACGTCGCTGATCGTCCAGGCTGTCTGCTGGCGCAGTGCGCGTTTCTATATCAGCTGCAAATTGCCGGTAGCTTGGAGGTTATGTGTGCATTTCCATTGCGAACTGCTCGTAGATTCGAGGTTACGAATCGTTCGTTTTTAATATTTTGTCAAAAGAGCGCCGGCTGCAGGTAGTTTAAAGCTCCTATGTACATTATTGAAAACAAATTTGTCGTCGTTTTCATTTCATTTCCCACGGCCTGAAAACAAAACCGTCCGCCTCTTTTCCCGCTTGGTACGTGAAATAAGCTTCCTTGAACGACACTCCCGGGAATTTGCCAAACTCCATCAGATTCCACATAGCGCGAGCCTGAAGAACTCTCAACTTGCGAACGCGACTATAGAATGTTGCTTTCTTCGATGCCACCTGCAAGGTACGGTAAATCGTCGATAAAAAAAGAACACTCAGAGCACCGCAAGCTCCGCACATACTTCGCGCTTGATTTCCTCGGCTCTGTCAAAGGTCAAGTTCTCCAGAGCCTCCTCGGACATTTCTATTGCTGGAGCTTCGATCTTTTTGGGCTTTGCTTTCTCCATGTCGGTCCATACTTTGATACTTTGACTCATGAGTTTCTCTGCAAGTTTGTAAGATAACAGTCGATAATCCTTTCACAGACCAGCTACCAGTAATACAATTTACTTTTTTCCTCAGGTGTGAAGGTGATGCCTTTCCTGTACATGATCCAGTACTGCAGTTGAGGCATTTGATGGCAAGCCGGCAGCTTAGCAAAGAGAAATCCTTCGCCAGCCATTTTCTCCAGCTCAATCTAAATGCATTTGTCGCTCTTTACCTCCAAGTCCAAGTTGAAGTTACATCCAGATTGAAGTTACAGCCAAGTTGAGGTTACAACCAAGTTGAAGTTACAACCAAGTTGAAGTTACAACCAAGTTGAAGTTACAACCAGGTTGAAGTTACAACCAAGTTGAAATTACAACCAAGTTGAAGTTACAACCAAGTTGAAGTTACAACCAGGTTGAAGTTACAACCAGGTTGAAGTTACAACCAGGTTGAAGTTACAGCCATGTTGAAGTTACAACCAAGTTGAAGTTACAACCAAGTTGAAGTTACAACCAAGTTGAAGTTACAACCAAGTTGAAGTTACAACCAAGTTGAAGTTACAACCAAGTTGAAGTTACAACCAAGTTGAAGTTACAACCAAGTTGAAGTGACAACCAAGTGTAACTTCAATGAGTTACCTGCAAGAGTTTGGAGAGATTGATCTTGCTGCTAGGTTCTTTTTTTCTTTCCAGCAAGTCAGACTTGGCTTCCTTCGGTATATTTCCGGTTGACTTCAGTGCGCGAACGTTACCCTCGTCATTTCTTCCAAGCCCCTTGGCCGACGATTTCTTCTTGGATTCCGCATTAACAGAGCCGTCACGTCGCGGCTGTTGAGGCGTCGGTTGTACCGACGGAAGCTTATCGACTTTTGTTTCTTTCCCTTTACGATATTTTTCTGACTTTTTATCTTTCACTACCACCGTGTAATCGGGTTTGTTCTTTGCCGACCGATCGGCATTTAGAAAGTTGCCCTGACTAGTCTGAAACAGCACGTCGACTCTCTTGTTCGGTTTCTCCCGCAATTTATTTCTCCAATCCGTTTCGTTTTTGTCTCCCGGTCGTAAATTTTCCACGTCCGCGTGAGCCGTAGCTCGGGCTTGTGGATTAATCGCAGAGAAGTCATGACGGTCCTTCGTGATCGGTAGATCGGCAGTTGCAGCTCGCGTGTTCGTCGGAGACCAGTGACGGTGCGGCTTGGCAATCGGTATTTGGGTTTTGCTCATTTCCGGCGTGATCAGAGGAGTGTGCATTCCGACTCCCGACAGGATGCATTCCGCCGGACCCATTACACGATCCTGAGCTACACCGCTCACGCAGTACTCGATGTCGTCGATATCCTCCAACTCTCTGCGAGTCCTCGTAACATTGGATATCATAACGTTGGTCTCGGTCCTCATAGGCCTGGACAGTCCAGCGACTTGACTGTAAGGCTGTTTCTTCATGGTCTTCAATTTCTCCTGGCGTCGCAGCCAGTTGGCCTTCTCTTCCTCCCGTTTCACTATCTTCCTCTCGTATCTGCACTCGCAAACGGGCCTCTTCACCCGCAGGGCTCTGGGAAACGCGCAGCAGCCGTCCTTCGAAAATTCTACGCATCTCAGCCAGCATGGAACGTTATCGCGACAACGGGCGTAAAAATTTACCAGACCCTCGTCATCGAAGGTACGCTCCCATTTTGCCTCCGCGGATGCAGCAGGCTCTTTTATAATCGACTCTTTTTCGTTTTCTTTCAGTGTCTGCTTCGGAGGATCGTCGAGAATTTTTTGCCTCGTGGAAGAACAGTCGCACGGGACAGCTCTAGGCTTCTTCATCGTCAAGCTCTCTGGGCCTAGAGATCTTTCCATGTATCCGAGATCGTCATCTTTGCGCTCTCTGACGCACATCTCGTACGGAGAATCGTAGAGCTCGTATTCGGGAACGTAATCCTCACTGATCCGTACACTCGGCGTAGGTGTGATATAAATCAAGCCCTCTATCACTCGAGAATTATTCCCGTCGCATTTTCCTTTGCCTTCCGGCACCAATGCGGAAACGTTGTAGAGCAAAGTTTTCTTCTTGTTTCTGTTCTCTCGGCACTCGCAGGGCTTTCCTCCGGGTCTCAGCGGAACCGTTTCCAAGGGTTCTTCGGGCTTGACGAGATACACCAAGGTTTTTTCTGCCGGTAACGCATCCTCAGATTTTGTTCTGCGTCCGAAAGGACTTTCCCTCGTTGATACCTCGTCGGAGAATCGAGTGTTTTCTTCGGACTCTCCACAACGATCTCTTCTATCCTCCCTCTTGCACATTCGCGGCGGTTCGTCCGGTCGAACAATCGGCGACGTTATGAACTTGTTCGACAATCTCTTCATTCTGTTCCAGTGATCTTTCAATTCTTTCGTTTGAGCCCTTCTAAAATAATGTTCCTCGTCGGCCTCGATTTGTCTTCTTTCCTTGCTTCTGCCTCTCAGCCTTTTTCTTCCCTTGGCAGATTCGCTTGTCGAATATCGACGCTTCTCTCCGCTCTCAGCCTCGCTTTCGTGTTCGCTTCGAAACCCTGCCGACGATTTTTTTCTCTTATCCGAACGAGCGATCTTTGCCAAACGATGTTTTTCTGTTTTAACAGTTGCACGTGCCAATGCAGGTCTCTCACTTTTATCTGCTCCACGGATCTTTTCGGCAACCGTGGAACATCGCTCGTCCCTATTCGGTACCCTTTCGACCCCTTCGACCTTTTCTTCTCGAGCCTTTTTTCGTCTCTCCTCCCTTTCTCTCTTCTTTCTCTCCTTTAGCTCTTCCTCGTCCAGCTCTTCTTCTTCTTCTTCCTCTTCGTCCTCGTCCTCGTCCTTCTTCGGCTTCTTCGGAACTGGATGTCGCGTACCAAACGGGGCACCGCAAACAGCCCGTCCAGGCTTGTCGCCGCACGGAGGACTCTGAAAAATGGCAACGAATTAATCTCTCGACAAAATTATTCCACCTAATGATTAATCGTCGCGGGAACCTTCAAAATGAGTTCAGCCTCGGCTTCCCTCCTCGCAAGCTCTTCAGCGTCGGGGACGTTCACGGTGCCCCATGGACCGCCACAGACAGCCATTCCATCTTCGTCTCCGCACGGTTGAAAAGCAGCCATACTGTACATGTTTCTCTCCTCAGGATAATCATCTTCATCCGAATTTTTCTCAGCCCTCAAACTCGCTCTGATCTTCTCATCGACTTGTTTCTTGAACGGATTTTTTCCGCACAATTTATTGCTAGGATGCTCCTGACAAGTGCCAATCGTCTTCGGTCTGTATTTTTTCCCAATGCACGCTGCATCATTCTTCGTCCACGGAATATCGTCGTCGCTCGTCACAGTCGTCAGACCTTCGTTGATCATCTTCTCGATGGCGCAGCCGCACGGCGGTACGTTCTTAATAGGTTTTGGGTGGTTCGAATTGCTCATGACCTTTCTCGGTACGTGTTCCGTTTCCTTGCTCACTCCGGATATATAATATTTAGTTTCGCCTTTCTCGTTCGTCACTCCGCTGATTATTTTGTTCTTGACTATTTCGTCGTGAGAGCCGACGACTTCCGGTAGATCGGCGTCGGACCCCGAGGCACTCGGAGCCGGAGAATTCATCGACAAGGATCCTACTATGTACCTTGAGAGAAATTCAAATTCATGGAATCAGCGATACCGTAAAAAAAAATATCTTTTTCTACAAACCTACAAGGGTTTATTTACGAAAAGGGGAAACTCAGGCAAAGGGTTTACTCACACAAAGGGTGTACTCACGCAAAAAGTTTACTCACGCAAAAGGTGTAGTCACGCAAAAGATGTAGTCATGCAAAAGGTTTACTCACTTGTTTTTCGTTCCGTCCACGGCTATTGAATCTATAACTGCACGAGGAGTTTTCGTTCTGTGATAATTTATACTAGCCTTTCTCGTTTGTCTGCAGGAACAGCAGACGTCGCAAGAAATTTCGGGACCGATGAGCTTTAGAGTATCCTTGATGCTATCGATTATCTTGTCAGCATCCTTTTCGACTTTCATGAATTCCTCGTCGACGGCTCGAAGCCACTCTTGCCAATTTCTCGAGAGATTCTCTCTTCCACGAGGGTATGTTTTTCTGCCGTCGGCGAGATTGAGCTCGGCGAAGAAGCTCTCGTCGCTGTTGTCCGGAGTCACGCACGCGAGACCGCTGGTCTCGTAAGATATCGGATAAGAAGCGTTCTCGGAAAGACCGGTTACTATCAGGTGCGTGTCTTTCTCGCCGAGCCAAGTATTTTTTTCCGAATGTGGCCGCTTCGAGTAATCGAGTCTCTCGTCATTAGCTTTGTTTTCTGTTCCAGCAGCGACGGTTGAATGCGCGTACCTCTCATACAAAACGCCCAACTGGGGCGTTTTGTCGAAACGCTGTTGCCTCGAGTAATCGTCTCGACTGTTAAGGATCGTCGAATGAGTTTCCCTTTCGCCCATCGAGGATGGATCGCCGATATACGGTCGTTTAGAATAATCGTGCCGACTGCTGGGAGTTTTGCCTTCGTGCAATCCAGCAGCCATCGAATGACTCTCCTTCTCGGCCAGCGTAGATGACTTTTCGGAATGAGTCTTCGGACGATCGAGCCGAGGATCGATAGCTTCTTTCTCTGCGATCTCTAGGGATTTATTTTCATGCCTGGTCAACAAAACATCCTTCTTTCGTCCTCTCGCCTGAGGTTTCTCGACGAATATCCTTTCTGGAGTCTTCGCTTCGGGACTCGTTACTCTCGCTATGCGATCTTTCTTCTTATCGCTTCTTTCGTCGTAACGATACTCGCGTTTCTTCCCGTCACCCCTGCCGGTCCTTTCGCTCTCAGCGATCGTCGGGAGCTCCACACTCGCAGGATACTTTATCCAGGGTGGCAAGATTGCTCTCGGCACGGGTATCGACTGACATCGCTGCCTCCAGAGACTAAGTTCTTGATTGTACGCCCGATGGTCGGGTCGAACGAAGAGTGGCTCCAAGTAAGGAGAAGTTGATCTTCTTCGCGGTGGAAACTTTTGCGGTACAGCTGGAAAAATGCATAAATCATTAGATTCAGAATCGATGCAGTTGAAGTGGAAGACAATATAATGTTCGTCACGTTTCGGCGGAAATTTTTGAGTCTCTCCCATGGGAATTCTGCTGTGCAATTCGATGACTATCTCTGGCAGCGTCAAGAACGCTATGGCTGATAAAATTATCCTTTCGTTGCAGTCGTAGACCTTCTCTAAAAAAAAATTAATCTTTTATTCCATAGACCGTTATAATTGTGTGCTCCAATTTTCTATGGATATTCATTTGCGCAGCGATTAATCGTTACGAACTGTATTCTTCGTCTGTGAAATATCTTCCCGTGACGATACGGTATATCTCAGACAAGAACTTAACGGGGTCAAGATCAGTCAGTCGGCGCAATTCTCGGATCTGCTCCGAAGTGATTCTTACGAACGTCGACGTAACGCCGATATCGCCGAGAGCGCGCATCGTCCGTCCAGTGACCCTTTCCGCGTAATCGGCGCGCATTATATCTCCAAGCTCGAACACTTTTTGCATCTTCGTTGCGTTCGTCGAGTAGGAAGAGGCAAATACGATACGATTATTAACGTGCCGCTTAATCCTGATGGATTCGAGCGAACCGATGTTTGCAACGTTCTAAGAAGCGGTTGTTTACAGTGGTGAGATGAGATATCGATGAGATACCTGGGGTATAGACAAATCTTGGTACCATCGTGGAATGGTAATTGGTTTAGGATGATCTTTCATTTTTTTTGTTTAAATTCACTTTTCAATTACGATTTTTTTCAACCTTTTCAAAAATTACAAGCTATTTGATGGTTTCAGCGTTAACTAAAATTTCATATTCGTGATATGTATTTTGCGAACTTTTGACAAACCGATCAATCGATCGCGCGGCTGTATCACGACGATCGAGCGCGGTTTCATTGTTTCTTCAAGCAGTTCTCTTCTACACACTTCCCTGTGTTCATTAATTGACACGTTTCTGTCACTGGCTACATGAAAGATACATTCCAGTCAAAAATTTAAAATTTTCTTCGTAACGTCACTTCCGGTTTGAAAATCTCACTTTCCGGCCGGAAGTGACGTCATACTGGAAAACGTCACGTCCGATCGAAAAATAAGATTTTCAAAGACAAAAACGAATAAATTAAGGGTCGTACGGTTTGTGACAATTTATTCCGAGTCGATTATTATATTATGATTATCAGTACGTCAGTATTTCGTTGTAATTTTTTGCATTCGTCGTTTGACACGGACGCTGCGAGTCAGGCTCGCGCTGCAGGCTCGATGCGTTCCTTCTGTAAAAAGTTTGGCGGACAATCGATGTTCTACCGACTTTCGTGGCCGGCACCGGGGGATGGTCGGTCAAACGCCAACCGTACAGCCAGTTCGTACAATCCGGGTAGTAGTATCGATTCTCCGGCTTCTCTCTGTGTCTGATGAAACGGAGCGAATGGAAACTTTGCTACCGAAGCTATCATTTTCCATATATATTTTTACGATAGAAGTTTATAGATATTTTATAGATTTTTTTTACCATAGATATTTATAGATTTTTTTTACCATAGATATTTATAGATTTTTTTACCAAACAATATCGTATTATTTGTCGTATTACCTCTCGCGTAAATAATTATTTCCCGTTATGTAGCTTTCTACTCCAGTCTCGTAGAGGATGGCCCGTATGGAAGGATCGACTGGTTTCATCATGTCCAGATTAACGGAACCGTCTTCCTTCGGCGATCTCCATGCGGGCAACGATTTTTCCTCTTCAACCTGAAAAATCGAATGTAACAATTAGAAACATATTTATCGCTACGATTCAATGGCAAATTTTTTTTTTACGTACCTCTTCTAAATTTTCTTGCCGTCTCTTTAGCCGCTCTTCCTCGAATTTATTTCGTAACTCCTTCGCCCTGGCGACGAGCTTCTCATCTCTCAGGTTGTCCAACAATCGTTGACGATTTTTAATAAACCATTTCATTCTCAGTCTATTTTCAGTTTTTGTAACTTCGGCGTTGAATAATTGACAACGAGTTGTGCACAATCCGCCGGGTTCCCGAGCCATTGTTGTCGATAATTTTTTTTATCGCCGAGAGAGTTGTTTAATTAACGATTAATTTTGACGACCTAAATTAAATGTCACGAGTCAGCGGCATATTCGGAATCGGACTCGTAGATGCGAGAGTCTTTTGTCTCCGAGAGTAAATTGTGGGAAATAATAAGAGATTTATCATTCGTATGCGGTTCACGTGTAGTTCGTATAATTATTTATTTACATTATCGATACACTCAGTGCTTTGAGCTCTGGATTCATAACGTAGCTGTATTCTAGTACATTATCGTTCTTAGTTCAATACTAGATAATAACTAATAGTACAGGTGGGCAGCATGCTCTATGTACATTGTGGATTTTTTTGTTTTTTATTATTTAATTTTTTTCATCGAAAAGAAAAGCAAATTTCAACAGTCAAACATTTTAATGGAAGAGGGTGCCCCTACTTGATTCGAAGTATAAAATACGCGGAGATACAGTTATATCTACATTACCTAACAGACAACTCGTTAGTGGCTCGACTGGCAATTATTTTATAATGAAAAAAAAAAAATAAATAAATATGGCGTGAATTTATGAGTTTTCACGTGATATTACTCCCTCTTAAAGTCAACATCGAATGAATTTGACCCAGTTATCACAGCCGCAGGAAGCAATATTGTGGAATATAAGGAGAGAAACAAACACAAGTGAAATCAATGGATAGACCTCGAACTTTCGTCGCGGGTTTTCACCTTCGTTTTACATACACTTAACGAAAAAGAAAAAAGAAACTTGCCATGCGGCGCCGACGACTCGTGTCAAGCCGTGCTAATCGCAATTCCACTGTCCTATATCGCTCCATTTTTTTTCTTTATCGTATCTGCGGATCGTCGTATTTACGAAAGCCTTTCAATCGTCGACCGTTCTCTCGCGCGTCTGCCATTCGATCGAACAATAATATTGAACTATTATTCGTACAACACACGACGAATGTGAAATATCAACTGACTATAATGTTATTTGAACGCGAATACTGTTTAGTCGTCGATTGTTATCTTTTTTATTTTATTTTTTTCTCGTCAAGGACATCGCGCCGAATCACTCGAAGTATCGTTTCGAAAAAAAATCATCTATCTTAAGAATACTCATATATGCAACGTTGATTATTCCTACCACTAGTCAATTACCGATTTTTTTATTTTTTTTTCCGCATGTGCCCACCAATGTCTTCTTAGCCTAGGCTTATTGTACAGTGTCTATTTAGGCTGCTTACGAGCAACGGAGGTCGAGACCGTCCGTTTCACTGTTCGAGCGTGGAATATCCGCACCACGAGCCTCGCCGTCTCTCACCACTTTCTAAACAATATAATTACGAGAATGTACAATTTTTTTCCTTCTTCGAATACAAGTACCTCGTCCAAACAGTGTAACGGATCGGTCGCCCGAATACTCTCGTTGCTTTTATGGATCGGACAGCAGCCGGTAATACGATTCTTCGTTTGTCAAATAATGTTCGAGATATTATATAATCTGAATATCAATATCACTGAGTTGGTATAGTCGTGGAGCAACAACAAGACGGTTCGTCGTCAAACGCCTTCGTACATCGATCGTCGGGAATAAAGTATATAGGCTCGGTATAAAACAATTTCATTTCGTTTCTTCATTGTCACGCGAGACGGCGGCCTGTACATGACTATGAACAATTTACTTCAAGCTTATAGTCGCGCGCGTCGAGTTTCTCGTACTCACGCATATCGATGATTCTTTCTTTTTTTACCGGTACGAGACTATTCCCGTCTTGAAAGTGAACACGTGTATTTGCACAAATGCTTACAATCGAACATTTTTAGTTTGTTGTTGTTGTTGTTGTTGTTGTTTTCTTTTAATTCCATAGTTTCAGGTGAACGGAGTGCGACTGTAATTCCGTTGTGAAACTCGCGGACGACTTGACGCGTCGCTGCTCGCGAATGCTTTACGAAACAATAAGACAACGGGGTGAGTCTTGCGCGAAACTCGTGCTTGACGCTTAATCGAATAAAATCAATGTCCTTCGTTCGTTCGTCGAGCCTGCGGCCTGCACTCGGCTCCGTGTTAACGTTCGTTCTTCCTTAATTCATTTTTCTCGTTTCTTATTCTTCTCTTCTGTTTTTTATTGTTAATAGACGATTTTTTTGTTCAATACGAATATATCGTGTCGCTTTGTGAGGGCGACAATTTTTTTTTCCATTTTGTTTTCACCTTGTCCACAAATTATTATTGTACGTCCGTGATATTTTTTTTCGTATCAATAGCCGGATTAACAAAATATCGGTCATCAATAATAAACTCTCGAAATATAAAAATTGGCTTCCGCGCGGCAGGGGAGAGGTAGGGGTGAGAGGGGGAAGGGAGCCTTACAATCGCGAGTTATCATATATCGCGTGGATTATGTGTAACCGGTGTTCTCATACGTGCCTAACTCCTAGTAACATCGAGCAAAACGGGCCCGGGTGATTTCTTGTTGAAGTAGAGTCCAGCTCCCTGAAAGCTGCTAGGCCTCTGGCTCGGCGGTAGCGATTCTCTGGTGCCACTCGGACAGTCGTTGGCTTTGGACAAGCAGCGCGTGTCATCCTGTCTGCTCTGAAGGGCGCGTTTGAAAAATTCGTACCTGAAAATTCGTCGACGTTAAGACAGTTCAGTCACTGATCTAAGATAGTCGTTGGATAATGACAAAAAAAAAGTCGTCTACGCCGCGTGATCGTATCTTAGTTATTTTACACCGTCACGTTCGTCACGGTACATCCGATATGCGAGATTAGATTTGTAAAGCAGCGATAAGGAAACTCTTCAGTCGCGAAAGTTGTCGCTCCCTTATCGAGGCCAAGATATGCAACTGGTAGTCGTACGAATGTCGTGTCAATATTTATAAAGAGACAATTTACAAAATTCAAGTCATCGTAACATTTTGATAACAATTTACGAATTTCTATGCGTTTTTTTTATGTTCTATTAACTTCTCTCTCTTCGGTTACTTACGTCGACCAACAAATCGCCGTAGCCGGCATTTGGTAGATTATTCGCGCATTCAAACCGCGGAAGTAACCCTGGAGACCGCCGAACCTGTACACTTGCTTGAACGCATCAACCATTCCGTGTGCGTGTCCATCCTGCTGCGTGTTCAGAAGCGTCTTGCATACGTCCAGGGGTGTCGTCACTGCCGCTGCCACTGCACCCGCCATCGCACCTGCAAAAATTTTCAAACATTACAGTTAACAAACAGTACGTTGCGTTCACAAATTTTATTTCCATTTCATTTTTTTATTTACGAAGATAGTGGATAGATTATCGTACGGAAGGCCGACTCACCAGAAATCATGTGGGCTTTCGGATTATATTTATGCTCGGGATTCGTAATAGATTGGCCGAACTCGTAAGCGATAAAGTGTATGCTCTGAAACGGCACGTTCATTGCCAGTTGGGTTGTGTAACTTCGGTAAAAAGCGAATACACCTTCGGTTTTGTAAACATGTCTTATACAGCCTATCACGTTTCTGTACGGTGAGTTATACATCTGCAACCGCTGCTTCACCACTGAAACATTGTTATGTATGATGAGTAAAAAAAAATGCGATAATATTATATATATTTTCACACCTTGGGTAATAAAATTTTGTACGATACTTGTGCGAAAAACTTTTTCTTAACTTGTGTGATTGCAATACTCGACTTCGGCTCGTGGTGCAAACTCGCACACGTCAGACTTTTTTTTTCGCACTAGTATCGTAATGTATTATTCGCGATCTGGATAATTTTTGAAAATTCTTCCCACAAGTCTAACTACCTTCCGCTGGGTTCATAACTCCGTCATGGAGTAACGTTGATACACAGCCAGCGGCTCCATAGACTAGATGATTGAACTGTGTGGGTGTCTTAGAATTGATCATTTTGTCTTTGAGGAATTCGTAGCAGGAGAAGTAAAGAGCGTGTGCCGGTCCCGCACCGGCGACCATCGCACCGACACCTCTCATCGGCCTCACGAAGCTCTCCTGAAACATCATTCTCCTCAGGACTTGCCACACACCTCCGCCTCCGCCGGGACCCGGTGTTAACGCTTGCATCCTGGTCTGAAAAAAAAAAATTAAAAAAAGATAAATTATATATTTATAATTGTTTTATCCTCTCTGCGAATACAGGGGCAAAATTCGCGTGCTCCAATCGAAGCTGGAGCATCAGTAAATAGTAAAAAACAAAAAAATCCGAATTAATGTCCGTGAATTAAATGAAAATAATATCTTATCGTATTCTCGGAGAACCCGAACGATTTCTGGGAAACGAGCCGGTAACGTGCTAATAACGCAGACGCCGAACGTCAGCCTCTTGTCAAACAGGATGACAAGTGACTTTTCAACAAACATTGCATTGTCACGTCGTAGCAACGAACAAATTCATTGTACCTCTCAGTGCGCGCAGAGTTTATGATAAGTTTCGATACTGTATGGAGCATAAACATTTCTATTTCGCTTATGAATATTAATTTATTGTAATTGTAACAGTTTTTTTTTTTTGCTCCAACTGACATTATTATGTGTGCGTCTTTATGGAGCATAAATATTTCTAGTCTGCTTGTCAATATTAATTGCAATTGTAATTGTAAAACAAATATTGTTTTTTAAGTAAAATTTTTTTTTTCAAATTTCTACATCTCAGCTCCAATCGACATTGTTATGTGTGCGAGTATCCAAAGGGGATTAAAAGCAAGGGGTGATAAACCAAAAAGAATTGGACCAGTCTAGGTCTTAGACTGTGAGGCATATCAGAAATAGAACCTGCCGCGTAAGACCGGTCTGTTATGTAATACCCATTGGAGAGTACATGGAGCGCAAGAAAGCAATTCAGTCAGTAGCACGTGAAACAGGAACCACTTCAATGCTCTCACGTAACAAATTGTTATCCTCATGTCCAAACCGAGAGTAATCGTCACTTTGCAATTATTCCATGGACCATAAATGCAAACCGTATACATATAGATATATATACACATTTGGATAAAATATTAAATTATTCAATTTCTCTGGTGTATCGAGGGATACAATTTTTTGTTAATTTTTCATTTTTTCAATTTTTGCTTTTGTCAGTTTGAAATTCGATACGTGTATGTAATTGACCTGTGTTGCGTCACAGTTGGGTCAGATGGGCTCTGAAAAGCTTGGATGTGTTTTAACCTCCGAGCCTCGTGCCGTCCATGCAAACTTGCGCAAACACCAAAGGGGGACGCATGGGCAAGGAATTTTAAGCATGAAGAGAGGAAAAGACGCTCCGCACGGTTTAATTGGTTTATCGGATCGAGATGCGTCGACGGCGTAAATAAGAAGGAGAAGGCGGCGAGGGGCCATCAAAGATTTAACAGAACTACAATGTCTCCCGGTTGTTTCTAAATCATTCTCAATTGATTTGACTCCGCGGAGTCACGGATGTGTGGCTGAATATTTCTGTACCGACAATGTTACGCTACGCTCTCCACCCGGAGATGATAAGATATATAATAATCTCTGCGGCTTGTGTAACACGAGCGAGCGTGGGGTTTCAACATTGACTGGCAAAAAATTTGCCACCGGTGTCTCGTAAATCGTAGAGACTCTTCTGTCTCTCCACGAATAATGAGCCGTAAAAAATTCCGAGAATCATCGAGTAATTCCCCGTTTCGCAAGAATAAGGAAAAATATGTGTATCGAATTTCTCGGAGACTCAGGCGGTTGCCCGAGATCAATCGGACAGATTCGATGCCGGATTATTTTTTAATTTTTACTTCAACTTTTTTTCTTCGAGATCGCAAGCAGATAATGCGAGAACATTGTCCGACGTGAGAACACGCGAGGTTCGAGGACTCGATCTCGCCAGGTCGTTATCGCGGCGCGATAGGGATTGCTCGAAAAGGTTATGTAAAATTGCTTGAGGATTGCGTTAGAGACCGTACGAGGAAAATGAGATTTTTTTCTCTCTCTTTTTTTTTTATGAATTATTATTACCTTGACACTATCAAACGGATACATGACGCAGTGTTCCATTATCCCGGCGAAAGCACCTGCCGTCATGTGAACGCCGACCGATGCGGTCGGCAAAGTTTCGTAGTCCTCAACGTTCATAATCTATTCGTTCGAATGTAATTCCGTCGTCGTTGATTTTACGTCATACATGAGAGACAGCCGATGTGCGGCGGTGGGATTAACTTTAAAGCGCGGCGCGGTTATGGCGAAGTTATGATCCCGACGTGTGCGTGCGCGTGTGTGTCCGTGCAGGGCCACGCGGATCCCGAGACCGCAGCGCGGAGAAAGAAAAAAAAAAAAAAAAAAACACGGCCCGTTTCGCGTTAAACTCGTAACGTTCACCCACTTTAACACATGCGCGTCCGAAACCTTCGCTCTTCACTGAAACCCGATCGAGTCGATGTACTTTTTTCTCCGCTCCATTCGCACGCTCGACATGCGACCGTAATCGTTGGTCGTGTCGTAATGGGGCCGCGATATTGCTCCTCGCATCACCGCTAAGGCTGTGCCCCCCCGGTAGACTGGCACTGCTTTGCCACACGGGTTTTCGCCTCTGCCCGCCCCACTACTCGCTCCTCCGCTCTGACGCGTGTGCACCGTCGAACAGTTCGCAGCTGCGAAATTTTTCGTTGAAATGTCAGCCTCGCGGAGAAGTCGAAGATTGTAATGTATAGGCGAGCGGTCGCACCAAGTTCACGTTCGCGGATCGACCTTATTGCATTTCATTAAAATAATCGTCCGGAAATATTGTATCGTCCATGATAAATTGGTATCAAGTTTTATAGAGCACGTGGCGCGCCTGCGCTCGGATACCACGTGGTTCGGATGGAGGGGGCTAGAGAGCGCAGAGGTTTTTCTTCCGTCGGAAAAGTCAGCGCCACGAGATCGCGAGTATCGAATCTAAACAATCGAATCGATATTCGAGCTCACGCATGCGCACTTTCTTCTTTTCCCCGAGAGCCGCGTCGCGCGGCTCTCACGGAATTTCCGAAAGTCCGATCGTTTTTAGCTTTTCGATAAGCAAGAGGCTGTGGAGGGACCTTGATCTTGACACGAAACCCGTTTACCTTCAATCGAGTCCATATCGTTCGCTCGCTTGCTTCTCATCTTACACGACGAATTCACCCGCAATTGAATAACGTATCACGTTTTACTTATAGGGGGGCGTAATTGGCAAAGCATTCGCGGAATAATAAACGGTTATAGTGCATACCGTCGAATGGCATTATAGTTTGAAGAATTTACTCGATATTGATTTGTAATAGCCGACGTGCGAATTGCGTACTGCAATTGCACCACGTCGATGAGCCCCGTTGTATATTCGCGTCAATAATTACGGATCGTATACATTGTAACGAATTATTTGTATAACCCTTCGGGAGGCGTCCTTTCAGTCGATACCTCGCGCGAACGAAGAGCCGATTAAACAACAATTGACTCACGCTCTTGGATGATTCGTGATAAGATTACGAATGCTTTCGACATTCCATACGTCTTTCGGGGAAACCTGGACAACAAATTTCGTTATATTGCGTTATTAGACGATGTGTATTAAATAATGCAGATACGGCTTTGAGCTATTTGAATATGTATAGACCTCCAGGTCACAAGGTCGAAAAATAGTGCGCCTGTGGGTGCGCAATGGCAGATAAATATGCGAAAATGACATTGCAAAAAAAAAAGAAAAACAAAATGGAACAGCTGATTGAATTAAGAGAAAATGCAAGACGAAACAGCGAAGCAATCGACAAGTCAATCGAAGTCGATGTAACGACTTGGCATTGTTTCTGCGGTTAACAAAATACGAGGAACTTATAGTGTACAAATTATGATAGGTAAATATGCGACAGTAACTGAAAAAAAACCGAAACAGCTGATCGAATGTATTAGGACAAAATGTAGGACGGAAGAACTCTGCTATCGAAAAGTCAATCGAAGTCGATGTATCGACTTGGTATTGCCTCAAGTTAACAAAATATATAAAAAATATGAGGAACTTATAGTGTGCAAATAGCCTCGCGAATGATAATAACCCTTTTGTTTAATGCACGATGGTAAGTTCATCGATAAGCAAGAGCTCTTCGCGAATCTTATAATTCCGTGCTGAATTCACGTGGACACAGTAACACGTTTACATCCTTTTGCTCCAGAGGGCAGCACCGTATCGCACGACCGTAAACGGCTCGGTTTTCTCGACGTCTCTCCTGTCATTGACAGCAGCGCGTTGCCCACACGCAATCGGCACACAGAAGCTATAGAGACACGGGAGAGTATAACAATCGATGCTTCAACACCGGCCGTGTGTCGTTTGACTGAGTGTGTGTGCGCGCACCGACAACGAGCAGCTGCAACTCGCAACCATGTTCGATGCAATCGAGCTTCACGACTAACTTCAAGAAGTTCGCGCGTGCAGTTTCGTTTGCAGTGTCCGGGGGGGTATTGGATTTTTTTTTGTTCATCGCGGATGTAACCGAGGTGCGCGGACGTGTGCCGAGCTGCGAATCGAAGATGTCACCGTGATGTCACGACCGCGAAAGTAACGGTGTTTCGCACGTCCGCACCGAAGGGATTCTCTCGCCGTACCCATGTTCGTGCGATCCAACTGCTCGCGTGAATTAGTGCACATCCCATTACAATAATGCCACGGTAAGCGCGACCATAAAACTACGACGGGACATAATTTTTTTTTGTATCTTTTGCTTTGTTGTAATTCTCTCTTCGACCAGCGTCTCGGCTTTTCGGAGCTCGGCCCGCATACTGAAAATGCTACGGGGTGGATTTCACTGTTGTCTCCCTATGTGGCAGAGCCTGACAGCGTGGACCTTTAAATACGCGAGCGTCAACATCGCACGCGCTTCCTCGGTCATTATCGCAGGCGCGCGTGTTCTTCGAAACGTCGACAGAGAAAAAAAGAAGGAGAGAAAGAAAGAATATCGTCAACAGTGAAATAGTGCGATGCGAGGTTGATCGGACGTTTTCACGGGTAACTTTTCTCTATGTCGTGCCTCGAGAAATCACGATTAATCGTTCGATTATTCGCGACCGTAGATCGGTGAAGTTTGCGTCGCTCCGGGAAAGCGAACTTATTTGGACTTGTTTTCGCGTAAAGTCGCTGACGAGAACGCGAAAATAACTGATAATACATTGATAATACCGTTACGTATTCGCGAACGTGTGACTACAATCTCTTTTTTTTTACTCCAATACGGTTTTTATATGCTGCGAGAGAGCTGCAAATTTTTTGAACCAAACACCTACACATTTTTTGTGTATATGTGGACGATCTCGTTTTCCTAGTTTTCATGATTGATCGGCGAGTTTAATGATTAATGTTTTTCTTTTTCCAGATGTCAAACTATAGTAGAAACGTGCATACCCAGAGACAGGCGGTGATAGACTATGATCGTCAGTTTCAAGAGGATCTGGAGAGAGCCCAGGCTCTCAGCTTGGAGAGCCTTGCCTTAGAAAAATTCAAATTGCAGAAACAACAATTGGAGTATGGGAGTAACACGCGAGGGCCTTACGCGAGGCAACTGCAGCAGCAGGATGGTAGTGCCTGCGGTAGTAGCCTGTCCGAGACTGATGGCGTTCTCCAATCTGTTGATAAGTAAGCGGTTCGCATTTTTGTTACTAATCGCTGATTAAGCGCACTGTGCAATTATATTTTTACCTCAATATTGTATATTAAAATTGTACATATTTAAAACAAATTAAAATCGTACATACATTTTTTACAATAAATATTGTACATTATTGTTTTTTACAGTACATAACTTTTTCACATAAAAATTCTACATTATTTTTTTATTTTTTATATCAAGATTGCTCATTATTTTTTCCCATTAAAATTTGCTTTAAAAAGTTCTTAAAAAATACTTTTAAGAGCGTAGGATAATTTAACAAACGAGTTGTTCGACTGAAGGTTTCAGCTCAGGAGCAGGCCAAGGCCGGGGGCGAGTCAGCCGAAAAATGCGGCGATTATCGCGCCACCGCCGCCGATTCCCTGCAGGCGAAATTCCACTACGAACAGCGGAGCCATCAACTCCAATGCGGGAACGGATCTAATAAATTTCACCAGTCCTATAAAGCAGGAGAACCATCTGGACGAATATTGCACTGTGGCTGCTCCGCCTCCGCCGCCGTAAGAACAATATCCACGATATTACCGGGGTCTTTTTTTTTACGCCCACCTGCGACAAATAACCGACGAATCTTCCTTTAACTGTCAGGAAAGCGCCGATCGAGCCGAAATGGGAAACTCATCCGGCGTTGCTGAGACGATCGTCTAGAGTATCCCGGAGCAACAGCACCGCAGCGGCCTACCAGTCGCGTGACTTCAGGTATCACTCGTTGTCGCCGGGACCGCGAGCTTCCACCGCTCCGTGCACACCCGGAACCCCGGGAATAAGTCCCGTCATGTCGAGGGCCACGAGTGTAAGCAGCAACATACCCGACGGAGTCCCACAGGCACGTCTATTTCTCTCCTCTACGACGTTTTCGATTGAGCTACGCGACTATACAAACAGTTACTGTTCGATTAATCGATGCGATTTTTCTCCGGCTCACCGGAATTTCTAACAGCTGATTATTTTCTTTCCACCCTCCAGCCTGCTTGGAATCTCTTTACTTTTAGCCAGTATTTCTTCACGCAGGTATCTTTTTTTTATAGAAAAAAGGCGATCATTAATCTCCCGGCTTCCTCTCGAAACTAATCTTCATACCATCGATCGAACTATTTCACGATCGCTACTCTCGTAGGACATGCCCTGTAGTTACACGCAACGCTCATTAGCAATCGTAGCCCATCAAACCAAGCTCCCCCCTTCCCGGAGATCCACTCCGCGATCCGTGTGCGTGTTGGATTAATCGTTACTCGTTTGCTTACAGATTCCACCGCTGCCGATGAATTACAGGCCAGGGATGACGCCGCCGGTGTGCGGCCAATCGAAGCCTGTCTACCCGATCGACGACGGGCAGCTTAGCGTTTTGAAAGTTATAGAGAAGAAGCCAAATAGTAATCTTATAGATCTGAGCGTTTTCGAGAATATCGAGGACAAGAGTAACGTGCGGGTGAGCGTACTGGAAGCGTTCGACCCTCTGCTCGTCAAGACTGAGGATATTAGCTGCAATCTTATGGAATCGAGAGACGGTAATCTATTATTACTTAAGAGTACTTCGCACATACATTCCCAGCCAAAAGTGACATTCAGTGAGAATTGGAACACTTCCTAATGGTATGAAAAGCTGAAAAAATCAACTGTACTAAATGTGCCAAGAACATTAATTTTGCATAATAATTGATGGGTTAATACGATTGATTTTTTTCAGATTTTTGGCATATCGCGAAGTACTGAAATTTTTATCGAATTAAACTTTTTATACATACTTAAAAACAAAAAAATCTTATTCGATGATATTCCGGTTCTACCGAAACGTTATTTGATTGGCTCGAAAAAGCATTGCCGCTGATATTAATCTATCTATGATACATTATCTTATCGGTTGCGATCGACACAAACGGCAAATGTTTCATTTATCGAATTCGCAGATACCGAATCCCAGGTCAGCGGATCGGTCTACGATCCCTTCGATCCATTCGACTATATGTATAGCACAAATGAGAGCGTAAACTCTGACCCGGTGTACGTGGCGGTTGAGAAAACGGCCAAATCACCGGCCGTGTCTCCCGCGGCACCGCCACCCCTGCCCCCGAGAAACTCATCAGCCTGGAACACGATAGAGAGGCGAAGAACGTCGCTGGATCGCAGAGTGAGTAACCCCACTCAACGGATTGCACTGTATTGCGCGGACCCAGTTTCGCTTGACACTCTTTTTATTTTGTTTCAGCAAAAGAGACAGACTCGTCTCTATGAAAATGTTACGGTAGTTAAAACTCGCGCATCGCTGCACGACTGCGACCTGAAAGCGTTTCACAAAATGATAAAATCTGTTCGAGGTAACGATAAACGAGTAAAGTCTCGAGTCTATCGTCGATCCAAATTACGGAGAGATATCAACGAGACGATTTACTCTTTTTTTTCAGGGGAATTTCCGTTCAACGATCCTAGTACAAATATCGGTCACGTAATAAGTCCAATGATGGAGAGTTTGTATCCGGACGGCACCAGCATCAAATTAGTCGTTTATCCACAACTTCCGGGCAGCACAGACCCGGTTCCGTCCATAACTTTCACCTGCGACGGTGAGTTCTCGGACACTTCGGTAAAATCATCGAATCGAGGGAATAACTGTTTTCTTTTTCTTTCTCTTCGTTCCACAGTGAATTGCAGCGTTGAGCACGTTATTCTTAACGTTGCGTGTTCTCTCGAGGATGAAGACACGGTCAACGTTGAGAAGTATTGCCTCAGAGTCTGGGGACTGGCCGAGTATCTCGCGCCGAATACGATTCTCGCCCAGTACGAGTACATACATCAGTGTATAAAATTGGAGAAAGATATCGAATTAGCTATAATGACTAAAGCGCAAATGAAACGGTCCATTGCGAGAACGGTACGTATTCTAACTCAACTCAATTCGGTATTGTTTATTAGATTGATAAGAGGCAATTTGTTTTATTTCACTCGGTGCGCAAATCCCGGTTTTGTCCACGCTTCCCGTGCGCGAAAACCCCATTTTCACACCTTGTGAAATTTGTCTTATCTTAATTTGTCAAAACATTGTCTTAACTCGAGCAACACTCGCCAGAAAAAGTTTTATCGCACTCGTATCATAAATTACTATTTTCTAACGCATGCACGTAAAATTATCATAAATTACTATTTTCTAACGCATGAACGCAGAAAGGCACTTTCTCGTTCACTTCGTAATATGATCTTTTTTGTCGCACTAACTATTAAATAACTATTAAACGCTTCCATGCAATTTCAGGTTCAAGATGACAATCGCGACCAGGCTCTCACGTTAGAAGAAATCTTGCCCAACGAGCCCCGACAGCCAATTTCGTACGACGCTTTACTTATTCTTCTGGGTATGTTGAGTTTGGATAATTGCAAAAATTGTTCGCCATCAGCCGGATTCAAAGCGTAGTCAATGATTTGCGATTTGCTCTGTACAGAAACCGTGGAGAAGGAGATGGAACGCGTGGAAACCGCCGCTATACAATTGGCAACCACGAATCACAGTACTAGTCTCTTGCCGCAATTGCAGCCGCGAAGTGTCGTACAAGCCGTAAAAGCGATATGCGCATTAATGGGAAGCATCGAGACGTACGAGATCACAGAAGCCGTGGATAATTTTGTTAACGCTTGCTGCCAGTTCTTGCCTCAGGTTCACACCACTCACATAGAATGCAAGAAACCGGAAGTATTGCACGAGGACGGTGACTACTCGGTCGTAACGCTGAGAACAAAGTTTCCCGACGTTATAGCGTCTCATTGTCACAAAATTCGAGACGCTATACAAGATCTCGTGGAGACTTATTGTCACGCTTTCAGAGTTGATTTTCAGTTGAACACACGTGGTGAATTTCCAACCAGTACGTATAATCGCAGCTCCGGGTTTTAAAAATAAAATGCATTAAGGGTAAAGTCGCCTTTTTTCGGGCATTTTACGGTATACTATCAGGAATTTTTTCAAATAAAATGTTCTTGTTTTTTGCAATGAAACTGAGTGACTATTTTTTATATATTACTGACTAAAGCCTCCAAATTTGAAGGTAATCTGTTCATTGTTTGCTGAGATATGGCGGTCCTAAGTTGCAAAAAGGCAGTTTCGAGAGAAACGCGTATAAAAACACTGCACCGTTATTTCTACCGGAAACGCCTGCTTCGTAAATCTCGATAACTCCGAGAATTTTGTGTATATACGTTAACAATTTTTGAAGAGATTATTCTCAAGACTGTAACATTCACGAAAATGGAAATATTGGGAAAAAATCTCGAAAAAGGCAACTCTACTCTTAAAGGAAATATGGACAGCTCCGTACTGTCCATATTTCCATACTGATAATGTTACACCATTTCTTTCTCTCGTCATTCGTAGACACACTGGTCTCGTCAGAAGTATTGGACACTGTCCTCGTGCGAGTGGGCGCTTTACACCGACTCCCGGGATCGTGGAAACACGACGATTACATTGTCGCTGCACAGATATTCCACGGGACGAGACCCGTGGGCAACCCAGTCCTCTCCGATCCGATGACTGTTAGCTCGAATTTCCATCCCCGTATTTTATTCAACACCTGGTAGGCTTGATTGTGCACAAGCGTCATCGTGAATTCGATTCGTATAAGCGATTGAAAATCATACATTTTTTTACAGGCTGGAGTTTCGAGGTATCAGCGTCTGTCAAGTCCCACGGGAGGCCCGATTGGTATTAGTAGTTTATGGACGCACATTGCAACCCTCGGAGCACGAGTCGAATTCGTCGCACGAGGCTTCCATGCAGAAGGAAGAACTTGGATGGGGAGCCATACAATTTTTCGATTACGATGGGTGAGTGCAACGCGACACCAATACTTTAAAAAAATAGTTTCGAATCGGAAAATGCGTTTTTCAAACCGGGAATGATGTATTTCCAATGAATTTCCGGAAATTTAATTTTTCGTTTTCTAAACTCCATAGTCTATAGCGAAGTCAATGTCAACCTGCTAACGTGTCTATAAATCAACAGGGTGATGAGCCAAGGAAGTTTCTTCCTCTCACTCTGGCCAGCGATAGCGGACAAGAGATTGGGCCCTGCACCGGCACCGGGCATTCATCCTCACGGCGACATAAACCCGATTATCGGAATCGAGTTGCCGGACTACGGCGGAAGAGTATTATTTCCCACGGAGCTTCGTGATCACGATGTCGAGTCCTTGGATATCGATTCGCTGGACAAAAACACGAAGGAATTGCTGATAGACATCACCCAACAGGATACATTCTCGAGGCCGCCGATAGATGAGCGAGAAATTTTGTGGGAGAAACGGCACTACTTGCACGATAGACCTGAGGCATTACCCAAAGTATTGTTGGCCGCGCATAGTTGGGATTGGGCGTGCCTGCCCGATCTTCACGCGTCGCTCAGGATATGGAGTCCTTTGCCGCCGGTTCAAGCCTTACAACTGCTGTTGCCGTGGTGAGAAAACGTGCATTTTTCTTCTTATCTCAATCCAATCCATTTTTCCGATCCAATCCAATCCATTTTTCCGATCCAATCCAATCCAATTGTTTTTCTCCGCTCAATCCAAATCCATGTTAATCGTTATTCTCTATCCACAGCTTTCCAGATCTAAAAGTTCGCGAAATGGCAGTGGGGTGGATTCACGAATTGAACAACGACGAGCTAGTCGACTATCTACCGCAGTTGCTTCAGGCTCTGAAGCACGAAACGTACGAGGCATCGCCCTTGGCGAGATTTTTGCTCGAACGAGCTTTGCTGTCGCCGAGAGTCGCTCATCACATATACTGGCTGCTGACCCAGGCGCTGCCGGGACAAAGTCCCCAGGTACAGGTCGGGTGATCATCCTCTGCAGCATGATCGAATATATTCCGTTCCCAAAATTTTTATTTCCTACTGACTGCGACCGGGGAACGAGGAAATAAGTTCATCAACCGCGCTTTAACGAAAATCCATTTCTTATTATTTTAGAATTCTCCCGACGCATCGCCCGAGGACGACAGAAGCATCAGCCTCGCCCGTTACCAAAGAAGACTTCAACTGATGCTGCGAGCTTTGCTCGCCGTGGTTGGCGAGGCTTTGAGAAACAGTTTCCTCACTCAACAATTATTAGTCAAGGTACATCCGCTCGATTACCCATTAAAGTATTCCGAGCCATCAAAACATTCTTACCGTCTCTGCAGAGTCTTCACGAGGTCGCCGAGAACATAAAGATCACGAAAGATTCTCTGCGGATGGAGTCACTGAAGGTGGGCCTGCAGAACATTCACTGTCAACTAACGGAAGATGAGGGCACTTGCTTGCCGCTCTCCCCAAGTCGACAAGCCTTCGGCATAAACGTCCAGACGTGCTCGTACTTCCCTTCATTCACGCTGCCTCTCAAAATAAATTTCATCGGATGCGACAACGTCATAAGTCCAGCGATTTTCAAGGTATGCAAGGACGACATTAGTCGAATATTTAAAAAACGGTGGCCTTTGTAAAGGTTTGCCAGGGTATTGAATGAATGATTTGGAAAAGCCGAAATAATAAAATAAAAAGCCGAAAAGAATTAATTTGGAGATGTAAGAAAATTCTTTCAAAATTCGTATGAATTTAAAAAAACAAGGAATTCATTTAAAATGCGAAAATAAAAAGTTTTCTGATATTTTTTAAAACAATTTATTTTTTACAATAATTTGGTCCTCACTTTTTGGCATTATTATTAGGCAAAATCAAAGGTTTTGACACCATTAATACGGCTGATTTTTTTCAGATTTTTGGCATATCGTGAAGTACCGAAATTTTTATCGAATTAAACCTTTGGTTGGGAATGTATGTGTGATGCATCCTGAAGAATAAATACAGTATGATTACGAGTGAAAGATCGGATGCTGGCGTGTGAAAGAATGTCCATCGAATTTAGAGACGTTACATAATTGTAGGACCGTCGCACGCTAAACTTAATTTTTTTCGTAGGTCGGCGATGATCTGCAACAGGACATGCTGACTCTTCAGATGGTACGAATAATGGACAAGCTCTGGCTGAAGGAGGGCCTCGATCTCAAAATGGTCACGTTCGCCTGCGTTCCGACTGGCAACAAGCGCGGCATAATCGAGATGGTGACAAACGCGGAGACTCTGCGAAAGATACAAGTTGAATTCGGTCTCACCGGATCGTTCAAGGATCGCCCCATAGCCGAGTGGCTCGCCAAGCACAATCCCTCGGAGTTGGAGTACGAGAGGGCCGTCGAGAATTTCACAGCCTCGTGCGCCGGCTACAGCGTCGCGACCTACATACTGGGAATCTGCGATCGGCACAACGACAACATTATGCTCAAAACTTCCGGTCACTTGTTTCACATTGATTTCGGCAAGTTTCTCGGCGACGCCCAAATGTTTGGGAACTTCAAGAGGTGAGTCGGATGTGGCGCTGCGACGATGGAAACGTGGATAGAGCGAAGCGGTCGAGAATGTATTTAAAAATAAATTTATACGCATTTACAGAGATCGTACGCCGTTCGTTTTAACGTCGGACATGGCGTACGTTATAAACGGCGGGGATAAGCCGTCGGCGAAATTCCATCACTTCGTCGACTTGTGTTGTCAAGCCTTCAACGTCGTACGGAAACACGGCAATCTGATTCTTCATCTCTTCGGATTGGTAAGTGCATGCGTTAAAATCAACCCTTCGCTCACGGATTCCCCCCCGAGCGTCGACCTCGATTCTCGATTCTAGCTCAGCGAGTACTTGCATTGGCGCGGTATGAAAATCGCTGTCTCTCAAAAAATATTGATGTTGTGGAAACTCGGAGAAATACTCTATGAAGAGTAATCTTCACGATATAATATTTGTGTAAAATATCTTTATCGTCAATATATAGTGAGTCATTGTTACTAGAGATTTATATTTACATCTCCACGTAGTCGCGAGGCTGCCGCACGTGAAGAGTTAAAAAAAAATACATTGAATACATCCAAAGTACATTCGAGCAGCGAAGGTTTATCTCGTGACCGGACCGTGAACGCTTGAGAAACGGTTGCACTGTCGATTATGTTATGAAAATATGAAAACCACAACGGATGGAGTCATCCTGTCGCGCTATCGTAACGCGGTAGCGCTATCACGTACACCAAACCCTTCGCGAGATGTTAATTAGTATTTATCGTCCGGGCGTCTCTAACGCGGCCTCCGATAGCCTCAGTGTTACTAAAATAGTCGGGAGTGCTGTGCGCTCCGAGAGATCGGCTCTCGCAAAACAAAAATAAAAGCAAAAAAAATGGAAGACTTGATTGCAATGGGAGGTTCGAGAATGCGCGACAAATCGTGCACCGCGCATCGTAGCGCGGACGAGAAACTCAGCGACATAAAGATAAGAGAGGCGTCGAATAAATCGAAGATGAACGAATACACGAATCCGCAGATGACCTCCTCGGGGATACCCGGAGTGACGATGGACGCCGTGAGCTACGTGCAAAAGGCCCTGCTGCCAGGTCAGACGAATCCCGAGGCCGCGGCGACCTTCGCGAGGATGATCGAGAGCTCCCTCAAGAGTTGGTTCACGCAGTTCAACTTCTTTCTTCACAATCTCGCCCAGCTCAGGTTCAGCGGCGATCACAATGACGGCGAACTCTTGTCCTTCATTCCGCGAACTTACACGTAAGTTTTAGTTCTCACGATTCTGGGCGAAAAAAATTAATTATACCTCGAACTTTAAACGAAGGGTTTTGTAGACAAAATGTTGTATCGGTTTTAATTTTTTCTTTTTTTTTCTTATAGAATGCAGCAAGAGGGTCAATTGACGAGCGTCCAAGTTCACGGTTATCAGAAGCGTTATGATCCGGAGAAGTATTACATGTACATACTGAGGATACAGAGAAAGGGTCAGGCCGACCCGACCTATCTATTCCGATCGTACAAGGAATTCTGCGAATTCTACCAGAAGCTATGCATACACTTTCCTCTCGCCAAGGTGGCCAGGTGAGCGCGATTACTAAAATCGGTCACAAAAATTGATCACAAAAATTGAGTCCGTCGCATCGCCAGTTGGTCAATTTTGAGTCCGAAGAATCTGAACAATTCTGTGGGTTATCTTAAAACATCACACACCGGCTCGATCAAATCTCCATTTCACCGCTGTCCGGGTTTCTTCCTTTCTCGGCGGAAACGAATCTTCGATTGTCGTCGCTGGCGTTGCCGCTCCCCGTCCGTGGGAGCGGCGCTCTCGCTTTCTTCTTCTTGAAGTCCGCTTTCTTCGATCTCACGGCCAGTTTGTTCGGCGAACCTTCGGCGCTTCCGCTGCGCATTATCTCTATCGATTCGCGTGGCAAATGCCGCGGAATTTTGACACCCTCTTCCGGAGATTCCGGCTCTTCGTCCGAGTTCGATCTCGCACTCGGTCGGTTGTCCTGCGGAATTTTCGTCGCATCGATCGCACGGTTGTTCAACGGCGCCGTCGATTTAATCGCGATAGGTACGGGCGACGTAGGAACCGAGTGGATGCTTGGCTCGGCATGATTTTGCCGAGGTGCGATCGTTGGAACGCTGACATCGCTGTCGAACTGCGACATCGATCGGTAAAATCCTGGCGTGCTCGACGCACTCTTCGGCGCACCTCGCATCCTCAAACGGGCCCGAAACCACTTTAATCCCATCGTTTATTTCTTCCGTCGATTCCGCGTTTATTGCAGTTCTTCTAAAAACAAAACACAATTTTTTTGTTTTTTTTTTATAAAAAATTAATTTTTAATCGGACACGATATTTATTACCTTCAATTCATTGTTGAACACCGAACAGATCGTTGTGCTCTCGGACGATCCATGCATCAAAGAGAATTGATAAAATTCTATTGAATTTATATCTTCGCCGTTATCTGAGGTCCGTCGTACAGCGCTCTGTAGTCTCGCCAAGGGTGTGCCCGTACGAAACGCGTCTCACGCATTCCACGAGGAATTTTTTATGGCCAACATTTTATTGCATCTTGTTTCGACGCATGACACTGTACGGGTGGGAAGAAGAAAAATCGCGAAATGAAAATCCCTTCTTCGAGTCCTCGCACTTATCCAATCGCGCGGTTTAACAACGTTATCTTCGTCGCAACGTAATCGCCAAGAGTGCTATTTTATCGCGGTACGCAGACACACTTTATTTTTTCTTCTATCCCCAATATCAACCCTATCGCGAGTCGTGAGATTTCTGGAATCCTCGAGAGCCGCGGGCTGATCGATCGAGGCAACGCCTCCGTGGGACTGACTGGCTCACCTCGGACGGAGACACCGTGAAAGTCTTATCGCTAACGATATTATTGAACTTTATCGGAAGATTAATTGGCCGATAGTTGTTTATTCGACTCATCGTTTCGACCGTGTATTATTTCTCATTGCAATCGGATAATTTTTTTTTTTTCTTTGAAAATAATAACTCTCGAATTGTTTTCAGCTTGCCGAGCGGCATGAGCGTCGGTCGATCGAACATAAAACAAGTAGCGGACAAAAGGCGCGCCGACATAGAAAAATTCTTGCTGAGCTTGTTCAAAATGGCACCTGAGATATCACAGAGCGATCTGGTTTATACCTTCTTCCACCCGTTGCTGCGCGATCAACAAAACGCCGATATCCATTTGCGCAAAGTTAAAGGTAATGCGAATTCGAGTTTGCGATCGTTTTACCCGAAATGCGTCACTTCCGATTTGAAAATATCACTTTTCAACCGGAAGTGACGTCGTACCGGAAATACATCAATTCCGGTTTGAACATCTTATTTTGTGATCGATTTCCGGGATGACGTCACTTCGGATCGGAAAGTGAGATTTTCGAACCGAAAGTATTTCCGATAAATCTTCGGAAATCTGAATTTTCAGTTTCTAAACTCGACAGTCGATAGCGATGGTGCGTAGCGCCTGAGCCAGAACAACCTGGTATTATTATTTATATTCTGCAGTTGGAAACTGGTGGACGGAGAAGAAGGTCCGGGACAACGTCCAGAGTGGGCAGATAAAATTATCTCTTCACTATACGCGAGGAACTTTATCGGTGATGATTCATCACGCACGAGGTCTGCCCAAAGTGGCCAATGCTCAAGAGCCCAATACCTACGTCAAGGTATATCTCAAACCCGATCCGACCAAAGTGACCAAGCGCAAAACTAAGGTCGTCAAGAAAAATTGTCATCCGTCGTTCATGGAAATGGTAAATCAACGAGCGTTTAATAATTTGCCAGTGTAAATTCAGGTGTCGCGCACAGCGGCTGTACAAATAATTGTGTTTTTGTCTCTCAGTTGGAGTACAGAATGCCGCTGGACGTTATCAAGGATCGAACGCTCGAGGCGACGATCTGGAATCACGATACCCTCCAGGAAAATGAGTTTCTCGGTGGTATACGTTTACCGCTCGGACGGCTGAATCTGACAAACGAAACGGTGGAGTGGTTCCCACTGGGAAGCGTTCGATAATCGTGCCGCGTCGAGCGACGGCTGTGCTGGACTCTAGACGGCGTTCACAAAAATGCTCATAGTCGTTAAGTATACTCAAGATTAAAGATATTTACGTTACGACGCACAATTTTTCGAAAAACCTCGCAGTCAAAACGCTCTACCGAAAAGGTATACAGGTTTTGTTGACGAGATAATATCGCCGATAAGGCGGACACGATTATCAGTGAGCCCCGAAGAATTTCGATAGAGAGCACGAGTGTTGTCCGTGTAGTAATCGTCGAGCATGGGGGGGGGGGGGGGGGGGGCGAAAAGGATACGAATTTGAAGTACCTAAACCTCGCCGACTGTAATCAATTGTATTGAGATTTGGATAACTAACTTTTGTTAACATTTTTTTTTACATTCGAAAATTGTAGACGAGAAAATAGGCAAACCAAATAGCAGGTATTGGAATGAGTGTCGATCAACGTTGAGTTTTCGCTTGGTCAGAGATAAAAATTTGTGATATAATTATTTATTCGTAATGCGTGTACCTATGAGTGGTACACATTTTTTTTGTCATGTATATATATATTCAATCGATTTTCGCTGCCGCTAGGTATTTTTTTTTTAACAGCGTGCTTTAAATACCGTTATCGTACGTTCGGCGTGACGGCGTATCGTTCTGTGAATTCAGTGAAGAAATTTGGTATGCTATAGTTTCTGATTATGGATGAAACGAGAATATAGTGTAATCGGATTGTAGGTAACGTTAACTTTCTGATATTTTGTACCGAAGCGCATCGGAACTACGTGGATGTGTGTTCTAAGACGTCGAAAAAAAAAAAAAACAAAGCTAACAACCCTTGCAATCAGCGAGTCCCTGCGAAAAGTATAATTAACGAGACGATTAATTAACAGGAAGTATTTTTGAAAAAGAAGATATCTAAGATTTGTAATCGCTTTCGTCGCAACTCACAATTACTTTTTTTTCGATGTTTCATCACGAATCTAGCCATTGTACGCAACGAATCATTGTCCAATCTTCATCCATCACACTTCTAGTGAAGAAAAAAAGTATGTTCTCATAATTTTCCACCGAAGAATCGTCTAGACAGATTATTAAAAAAGTATCATTGAGAGGAAATCGATTGCATGAGCGATTTCCCCCCTATATTTTCTATGTGGCCTTCTACTATACTTCGGCGGTAAATCATTTTTTAGACGATATACAATTAGGCTCTCGATCTTACTCGATACGTCGTGAATACGTCGCTAACGAGTTTAATGACATTCGATAAAAAACAAAAACAAAAACAAAGAAGTTCCAACGATGTGTAATTATCATTAAATAAATTATCCAAGTAATAAATATCGCTTATCAGTGACTTATCGAAAAAACCGTATTCACCGATAGAGTCGCCGAGGGGGTTTTTCTTCGGCGAGTAGCGCATTATAATAATATGTTTTTTATCAATGTTTTGACTATTGTCGCTTGACCCTCGGTCATTATCTAAACCGCCCGAGCATTCGAAAAAGGTGATTCTCGCCCTCGGGTCTGTGTGCAGCCTTCGAGCTGCAGCGTAAAGTACGTTTCTCGAGAGAGTCGTATCTCGTTTAGAGATATGCAGCGTTGCATGATCTTCGTCGCGGACTTTGGAGCAGAAGCGCGCCTCGGTTAAGGTCAAGCTCAGTCAGTCAGCTCGGCAGTCAGCACAAACGTCAGTCTCAGTCCGAAATAGAAACAATGTGCAGCACGGTGACGATATTGGACGGTGGTTTCTCGACTCAGATGTCGACTCACGTCGGCGCGAGGATAGACGGTGATCCGCTTTGGACGGCCAGATTTCTCGTCACCGATCCGGAAGCCGTCCTCGCCACGCATCTCGATTTCCTGCGCGCTGGATCTGACATAATCGAGACGAACACCTATCAGGCGACGGTGACCGGTTTCGTCGAGTACCTCGGCATAACCGAGTCGGAGAGCCTGAAGCTGATCCGCGAGGCGGTCGAGATCGCGAAGAGGGCAGTGAAGATTTATCTGAACGAGATCGAGGGAAAGGACGGCGTGCCGAACCGGAAGCCGCTCATAGCCGGATCTTGCGGACCGTACGGAGCTTCCCTTCACGACGGCTCGGAGTACACTGGTGAATACGCCCCGAGTGTTTCCGTCGAGATGATGAAGGAGTGGCACAGACCGAGGGTCGAGGCTCTTATTAATAGCGGAGTCGATCTGCTCGCTTTGGAAACTATACCGTGCGCTTCGGAGGCCGCAGCGCTCGTCGAACTTCTGAGAGACTATCCGGACACCAAAGCCTGGCTGACGTTCTCCTGTCGCACCGACGGCGAGCACGTCGTCGACGGTAGCGACTTCAAAGACACGGCGATAAAGTGTTACAAGAACGCTTTGCCCGGACAGATTATCGCTGTTGGTATAAACTGTCTCGCACCCCAGTGCGTTACACCCTTGGTCAGGGGAATAAACGTGGGTGACGAGGAGTTTATACCGCTGGTAATCTATCCGAACAGCGGTGAAACGTACACGGTCAGCGAGGGATGGAAGAACGTCGGCGAGGTGTGTCCTCTGGAAAATTTCATCCACGAGTGGCTCGGCTTGGGAGTTCGTTACGTCGGCGGTTGTTGTAGAACTTACGCCGCCGACGTGTCGAGGATTAGAGCCAAAGTCGACGAGTGGGAGAGCGCGAGACGCGACGGTGCGTCCATCGTCGCGCAGACTCGTGTATGAAAATATTTGGTTCGTTTGATGATAAAAAGAATTTTGAAAAAAAAAAAAAAATAAACAAGAGTCGAAGGCGACGAGCGGGAGAGCGCGAGACGCGACGGGACATCCGTTGTCGCGCGGACTCATGTACGAAGCTATGTTGTTCGTTTGATAATAAAAAGAAACCGAAAAAAAAATATAATAAATAAGCATCTCACTCGCCGGTTGTTGTAGAACTTATGCGGTCGACTTGGCGAAGATAAGAGCCAAAGTCGACGAGTGGGAGAGCGCGAGACGCTACGTTTCATCCGCCGTCGCGCAGACTCATGTACGAAGCTATGTTGTTCGTTTGATAATAAAAAGAAATTGAAAAAAAAAAGAAAAAAAATCAGCACCTCGCTCGCCGGTTGTTCGCAGATAAGATACGCGCATTGTACGAGGCTTTTAATCATTGACCCTGGTCGTAACGCGAGATAGACGACGAGCCGCCCGCGCGAAGCAATCGGAGCTCACGTTCTCCATGTCGAACGCTCTTTCTCTACGTGGTTTCTGCGAAATCGCAGCGATGTGCAACTTCGTCGACTCGTTATCTATTCGCGAGCGCTGAAGATCCAGCGGTGTTCGTGTAGCGTCGTCCAATTATTCAATCGCTTTCCGCAATAGAACGAAATTGCTTTCAATGAGCATATTTCGTTCGAAACTCTTTGAACTTCGAGAATCTCGGGCAGATGACGCGACGGTCGTTCCCCGTGCGACTCGAGCTCCCATCGCGGCGAATTCTTCGCACCGCTGTCAGTAGCTCGAGATTCGCACGAACAGAGCTCCACGTGTCGAATCGTCGCTCCATAACAACAAACGTCCTAACCGCTGCGACAGAAAAAAATAAAAACCACAGGTCATCAGTAAAATCGTAGAAACGCGATGTCGAGTAACACAGCTAAAAAAAATAACAATCATCTATAAAAACTGTAGGATTAAATGAGCAAAGTACCAGCATAGAATATTAATTCTCGCTCAAAACGCTTTGAACTTTGAGAATCTCGGGCAGCTGGCGCGACGATCGTTCCCCTTGCGACTCGAGCTCCCATCGCTGTGAATTCTTCGCACTGCTGTCAGTAGCTCGAGATCCGTACGAACCGAAGTCCACGTGTCGAGTCGTCTCTCGCACCAAACGTCGTAACCGCTGCGAAAGGAAAAAAGAAAAACAACAGGTCGTCAGTAAAATCGAAGACACGCGATCTCGATAAAACACAGCTGAACAAAAATAATAACTTATAAAAACTATAATATTAAATGAGCAAAGTACCAGCGTAGAGGTGTATCGAGCCTTTCCGAAAGGGAAACACAGAGACAAACATGGCCAAGGTATCGTTGCTGGACGGTAGTTTCGGGACTCAGATATCGACTCACGTGGGCAAGGGTCCGGAAGGCGATCCTCTGTGGACGGCGAGATTTCTCGCCACTGATCCGAAGGCCGTTTACGAGACGCATCTCGACTTTCTTCGTGCAGGTTCCGACATCATCGAGACAACGACGTATCAGGCGTCGATAAACGGCTTCAAGGAGCACCTCGGTCTGGACGAGAAGGGCAGCTTGGATCTCATTTACAAGGCCGTTGATCTGGCGAGACAGGCGGTGGAGACATACAAGGAGGAGACGAAGGACGACAACGCGATCGTCAATCGGAGTCCTCTCATCGCCGGTTCCTGCGGCCCGTACGGAGCGACTCTTCACGACGGCTCCGAGTACACCGGCTCGTACTGCAAAACCGTCTCCAAGGAGTTTCTCACCGAGTGGCACAGACCTCGAATAGAGGCCCTGCTGGACGCCGGCGTCGACCTCCTGGCGATCGAGACGATTCCCTGTGCGGAGGAGGCCGAAGCGATCGTCGAGCTGCTGAACGACTATCCGGGCGCAAAGGCCTGGATCTCCTTCTCCTGCGGCGCGGACGGCGTGAGCCTCGCGAACGGCGCCAATTTTCAGGAGGTCGCGACCCGCTGCTATCGAGGCTCGACGCCCGGACAGCTCATCGCCGTCGGCGTGAATTGCCTTTCCCCGCAACTCGTCACTCCGCTGCTGAAGGGCATCAACAACGAGGATGACGGCGACGAGACGATACCGTTGGTCGTCTATCCGAACAGCGGCGAAGTCTACAGCGCCAAGGAGGGCTGGAAGAAGGACGGCAAGGAGGAACCCCTCGGACCGGCCAACTTCGTTCACGAATGGCTCGATCTCGGCGTTCGGTACATCGGCGGATGCTGCAGAACACGGGCCGATGACATCGCGAAAATTCGCACCCAAATCGAGATATGGCAATCTCTCGAGAGAGAAACCGCACTCTGAGACTGAAGATTTTTTCATTCCATCTAAGGAATTTATCGTTATTTATCGTTGTATAGATGTTCCAGCTTGTGCCTTCGTATTTCGCGAATGATGAAGAACTGATTTATTTTTCAATGAAAAAAAAGAATATTAAAGTATAATAAAAATGAAACGAAATATAATAAATGACAAAAAAAAAGATAATCGACGTTCGATCCGGAGAAGTTTTGGCCTGTAGAACTGAGATAATGACTGTGCCACGGATCTTTAATGACACTGCGATATTTATAAATAACCGTAACAAATTTCGGCACCCACGACTCTTGCGAATCTCACATTTTTTTTCTTTTCTTTAAACAACTTTTGCTTAGCTTCGCCGTGAATTCATTCAACTTTATGGAGCGCCCGATGGAACGATTACTGAGCTCTGTCTGTTACAAAATATACCAATTCATTCCCTACCTGATGTACTTCATTGGCTACGCGCACTTCGATCATTTTAGTATCTAAGCTTACGCCGAACACGGCGCTCGATGGGATTTTTGTCTTGCCCTTGAAGATGTCGTTCGACGATGGTATTGTTCTCGGTCCCAGAATTGCATCGTCGTATCGGTACAGTTCGACTGAGGATGGATCTGTCGAAAATATAAGATGATAAAAGTGTGGTACAAGCCAATCTCGAGAACTTTGCTCTTTTATGACCCTGAAGATATCTGCACGACATCAAGTTTCATATTCGGCAAGTCTCGGTCAATGCACGACTTTAGGAAGAAAAAAAAATGGTTCACTCGCAGAATTTTATTCTCCAAGTGTGTTCACTTGCAGAATAAAATCACTTTCGTTATATCGACTATATGATTTTGTTATTTTTCTGCTTGTTGCTATATTCCCTGTTATTTTATATTCATATTGTTATTTTTTTATTTGTAATTTTATTGGCTTGTAAGCATTCATGCCCTGGTGTTGTGACTATGTCATAGTTTTGTACCTTGTTATGATGTTCTTTGGGGATTTGGGCCCGAAAACCCGGAATAAACGAATCTATCAATCTATCTCCGAGCGAAATTTGTGCGATGCAAAACACGGCCGTTACAACTAGATGACATTTTGTTTCAGGCTGATATCTTCAGGTTTATGCCCGTTTCATTACCCTTTATGTGCTTATTGTCCTTCGCGATGCGCGCTGAAATATCCGTTGCCGTGTTGCCGTCGCTCACTTTTACGGACGTTCTGAAGAGTCCGCTGCACTGCTGCGGATTCACGGCCACGACCGAGACTCCTGGGCTCGCGGAGAAGCTCATGTAAGGATCGCCGGGACAGCACTCTTCTCTGGTCTTCTCCGAAGCTTCGTCCGTGTATCTTATGTCGATATCGTTCAACTGCGTGTTTATCAGATCGTAATAATTATTATTATGATAAAAAAGGCCAATATTATTCGGAGCGAAATTTTACACTCACGTCGAGAGTGTTCTTCAAGTAGTCGATGCTACCCTTGAGAACATCGACCTCGCTAAAGTCGAGAGTCAGATTGAGCGCGGCTATTCCGGACACTTCCATCTTTTCCCTCGTCGCCTGTACGAAAGGCATGACTCGCTTCATGTACTTCTTCAGTTCGGCCTTTCCGCCCAGCTCGGTCGCGATGACTTTGTTCTCCGGCAAACTCTTCTGATTTTTCTGTAAAAATCGTTTAACGGGTCGTATTATCGTGAGCACGGTCATTGTTCTGTACTTATAAAGAGTTCAACGTCAAGTCGGGCTTACAGTATAGAGTTCTTTCATGGTCGTGAGGACAACGCTTTGCCACGGTGGGAAAGTTTTTGCCACCCAAACTGTACCGAGATCAGGTTTTTCTACCGGTTTTTCCTCGGCCTTTCCCTTCGCCGCTTTCTTCGGGGTGCAATGGTTCTTCAGAAGAATTCTGAAGGAGTGCGCAGCGTCCATCAGGTACTGGGACGATTTTATGAGCACCTCGTCGATGGGCCCGGCGACCGGCCAGAGAGCCTTCAAAGCGCTGCCCTGTGAAGAGGATTTTTCGTTATAGAATTTTGTCCACGGGATTGTTAATAAATTACACACCTTTCCAATTATCTCGCGCACATGTTCCGCCACATGAGGGCAGATCGGCGACAGCAGCACAGTCTGGAGGTCGATGTACTGCATTATCAAATTCCAGTTGATGCCGTCGAGAGCGCTCAGTTGCAGATACTTGTCTCTCGCTGCCTGCAGCTCGAAGAAACCCGTCCTGAGTGCCTCCTTGTACAACATCTTGGTGTAGTTCTCTCCAGTCTCCTTTATCTTGAGATTCATTTCACTGGAAATTATAAAAATAAAAAATATTTAAAATATTTAAAACAAAAAAAATATTTCTGAGATCTCGATAGAAATAATTGTGACTGCCATGATCGAACACGCACCTCTGGAACACCTTGTCGTTGAAGGTCTTTGGTTCTCCCTTCCTGAACGAACCCTCCGTCGTCAATACTTCCTTGACCCACTCGATAAAAGTGAACAGTCTGAGGATACCGGCATCCGCCATGGTCTCGACGAAATTCGCATCCTCGACGGAGTCACCGGCGTCGGCCAAACACAGACGCATCCCGTCGGCGGAGAATTTCTGAACGGCCTCGGCTAGTGTCAGAAAATTGCCTTCCGACTTGGACATCTAGTGAAAAACAATTAGATTCGATGCAGTCGTTGCTCTTCGTGAAGTCATTCAGTTAATCCCTGGCGGTGCAGTCAAGTCGATCGAGTACCAATTTAGAATACCGATAGTGGCTAGCCACTGTCATCATTCTGAATTCAGTGATAGCAGCCGCAGTGGCTATCCACTAGCAGCGTTCTAACGATAATGGTTAGCCAATATTAGCGTTGTAAATTCATCATACTATGGTGACGGTTTATCAACGGTGAATAAATTTTGAATAATCCCGTATGGTAATAAACGTACTGTATAATGTAAAAATGGGACTGCGCAATCGAAATTTGCGTACAAATGTGCCCGTGGATTTATTGGCCTAAACTGAGATATTTTCCCTGTAAATTCACTGTTGCACAGTTTTCTTCATAAAGTAGGAACTCTTTAATCTAAGTCCACTTTAGTTCGCAAAAACTTCTCCTGTAAAACGTGTACAAACAAATGTTTGAAATCCGGAAACTCGATTGACTTGACCGTACCGCACGGACTACCACAATTCGTTTCCTTGCAGGCAAGAAAGTACCTTGGAAGAGTTGAGCAGGAGATGTCCGTTAGCGCGGATACCCTTTGGCCACATGTCGGGTTGCTTTGGCCATATGGCAGTGTGATTGTAAATGAAGAAGGTCAGATGGTTCTGCACGAGATCCTTTCCCGAGACTCGAAGATCCACCGGGTACCAGTAGTGAAACTCTCGACGCATAAGCTCCAGCGCCTCCTTCTTTATCGCCGTCTTGGGAAGCTTGGTGTCTTTGAAGAAGACGTAGTCCCAAATTTCTGGAGTCATCTGCTCAGCTCTGCGCAGGAACAGATATTGAAAAGTCTGACGCGTGGTCAATATCGGAGGATTCGACGAGTTTCGGCTTACTTGATGCCAAGAACGTTCGGTTTATCGGCTTTGAAGGTTCCTCCCTGAATCAAGTGCGCAACGGTGTAATAAGCCATGTAGATTGTAGAGTCCGACAGAGATTCGATGAGCCACTGCTCGTCCCACGGGAGCTTCGTTCCTGGGAAAGAGTGCGCAACATTGAATCGAGATGTATACGGCGTTTTTCTTTTGAATGTCCAAAATTGCCGATCAAAATTACCGTTAAGATATCTGCATGAGACTAAATTTCATCAAGTTATAACAGTTGTGTTTCCAGCGCATTCAGTAAAAAGTCTGTACCAAATTAAAGGACATTCAAGGACGATTCCAGGACATTCCCAGGTTTTGTTGGAATATTTATAAAAAATGAAAATATGTTTATCGCGCCCGACGTGCGAAATAACATTTTGTTCGATAACCACTTTCGTTTACGTTGGAATCGGTTCAGAAAAAAATGCTACTCATTATGCACGAATGTATATGTGTATCTCAGCGAAACTGAGATACAAATATACATGAAATATGACAAAGATGAAATTTGATCCCATGCAGATATCTTCAGGATCATCAATAAAATCTGTATACCCAGTCCATAAGTTCTGGAGCAGGCGTACTCGTGAAGCCAATCGAGGCAAGCCTCGAAATTCTTTCGGACCTCGTCGTGGAAAGTCTCCAGACTGGCGAGAGCCTTGTCCGCTTCCTTTCGCCAGTTCGGCTCGCCGTAATCGAGATACCACTGGTTGCACAGAGCAACGACGCACTCGTCGTTAGAGCGCGACATTATTTTTTTCTCTGGCTCGTAGTATATCACCGCCTCGCCGCTGTCGACGAGTTTCTTCTGCAGCTGCTTCTTCACGTCCTGTATCTTCATTCCCTTGCACTCGCCGACAAGCAGGACACCGTCGTAGAAACCTTTCAGATACACCAGCTCTTTGGCTTCCAAAAGCTTCGCTTTGTCGTTCTGCGACTGTATCTTGAGCTTGTCGTAGAGAGTTACGGCGGTCAAGTTTCCAAACTCCGGGATCTCGATTATGGGAATCTGCGAAGAGGATCAATTTTGTTAAAGACGAATGATGGACGAGACGCGTGGTTTTTTTTATGCCATTAACTTACGGGCTCGTACGGCAAGACCATTTCATCCTTGATGCCATATTTCTCCCGGAACGGTTGTTTCTTCTTCAAATCTACGAGGGCGGCGTAATCGTCGGGGGAATCACTGGGAACGGATGCGACGACACCGGTACCCTTGTCCTCTTTGATCGTCAGCATGGGCAGAGTGTAGATAATTTTGTTGCTCGTAAGCGGCGCTTCGAGCGCCAATCCCAGAAGATCTTGTCCCACGAGTTCAGCGACGATCTCGATCTTTCCTTCAGTCTCCATGAATCCCTGATATGCCATGTTTCTCGCGGATCTCTCCGTCGATACGTAAATGTCACCTTTAGCGATTTTGTATGCGATGTAGCGCACCTCGGGATGAATCCAGCAATTCGTCTGACCGTACATCGTTTCCGGTCGGAGAGTCGCAGCGACTAGGAACACTGGCTTTTCGGCCACGGCTCTGCAATACATTTTTTTATATTAATAACCCGCGTAAATAAACATACATTTTAGAAATTTTAGCATTTTTTTTTTAAATTACTTGAGCTTCTCCGGATAGGGAGCCACAAGTTTCATTTTTACGAGCGTGTATTCCTGAGGCCCGACACCCTCGCCGGTCGAGCGATCGTGATCCATACACGGCTGACCGTCTTTCGGCGAATATATCGTGTATCTAACTCCGTAGGCGATCTTGTTTCTGGCTTTCAAGTGTTGAAATTGCCATCTGACGAACGAGTCGAAGAACGGATTTGCGTCGGTCGTGATGAACGTGCGGCGCCAGTCGATCTGTTTACAAAGGTTGAATTAGAAGTCTGCACTGATGGGAGAGTCGTGTTCTCGAATTTTTTAAAACCTTACGTGTAATCCAATCGATTTCAGATCCTGCACGGCGAGCGGCGGGAAGTAGTCGAGCCAGTAAGCCGCGTCGGCGAATTTCTTTATCTCCTCGTCCTTCAAGCCGAGACTCTGCATTATTTGCCACTGGTACTTGGCAGCTCCAGCCTTGGCGACGGCTTTGCTCTTTAAATGTATTATAGAATTGTTTATTTTGTGTAACAGCTCAAAGCCCTTTAAGGACACAGTGCAGGAAATTATGAAAAATTAAAAGATATTAACAAAAAAAATTTAATCTAACAGGTTGTTGCGGCACGGGTGCGTTAAGTCCGTGCTATGGACTAGGGAATTTAGAACCCAAAATTTAGTTTTCTAGAGATTCACCAGAAATACGTCACTTCGGGTTTTTGAATCTCATTTTTCGACCGGAAGTGACGTATTTCCGGTATGGCGACACTTCCGGTAAAAAATTAGATTTAAAAACCGAAAGTGACTTATTTCCATGCTTCTCTGTAACTAAAAATCAATAAAGTACATAGCAATTAAAAAATCTTTGGCAACATGGAGTGACAAATTTGATTATACCTTTTTTCCTTTGCTCTTGTCCTTCATGACAATGTCGTCTGCAACTTCTTCAACTACGGTAGTTTCCTGTGGAAACTGTGGCGGATATCCGTACACTTCCATTTCTCGTTTTAGCTTGTCGGAGCAAGCCTTGATGGGCATTCCTGTGCAGTGGAAGCCAAAAGGAAACAGGACGTTTTTCCCTAACAAGCGATTGTACCGTACTGCAAACTATAAATAAAAAATTACAAAATCTATGTAACTCGCCTGATGCAATCCCTGCAGAAAGTTACTAAAACCTATTGTCAGAAAATCACTTTGCGGGCGGAATCACCAGGACTAGGAGAATCCATCTCACCTCGCATTTCGACAGCGAAAACGTGTGTCCCAAATGAAGACGTCCGTTCATGTAAGGAAAAGGAAAAGTCGCGAGAAACTTTTCGCTCGGTTTCTTCCTCGGCTCCAGCGGAGAGTCATTTTCGTATACTTTTTCGGCGTCCCATTTTGCCTGAACATCTTTCTCGATCTTCTGGAGATACTCGACCTTGAACGTCCCCTTTCGCTCGCCCGCCTGTAGCATGGATCATTCGACCAAATTAGAGTACATTTATTGTGCAAAAAACAGCTGTCGATAACGACCGAGAGGAGGTTAGGGACGACCAGTCAATGTGTTCCGCGTAACTAACACAGGATTTTTATTCGGGCCAACGTGCTTGAAGGGAAGAAAATATCTCTTTGTAACTGTAATTATTAGTGTGGCAATACCATAGCAGCTCCTCCCTTATCGTCAGTATTATATGGACGAGTAATAGCGAGTAATAGCACGTGTCGGCTTCGGGGTCCTGTATACACTGACGTACGCTGTGACCAAACTCGTGGTCAAGGGAATTACCTATGGAAGCCGGGGAGGGAGACAGAAGCACTGTGACACTCTGTATATCCAAATAACTTCATGCGGACGTACTCTGTCGGTATATTCGTTTCGGCCGGCAAACAAACAATCAAAACTAAAGCCGACCAACAAAAGATTGATAAATAATACTCTTAAGTTTACATCAACCAAATAGAACTTTGAATTGCGAACCATTGACGGGTGATTATTTGGGATTTCTGTACTTCCAGGGTTCCTATAACGATTGCAAAAAAAAACAAAAAACAAAAATGTGTTACGTATGGCGTGACGAAAATCGTAAGGGCGTATTTTCTCTGTGTAAATATATGAGATACGCCTTCCTGATTTTAGTCACGCAATATACGTATTAATAATACGCTATACGTATTAATAATACGCTATACGTATTAATAATACATATCGCACGTTGTATTATATACCGAATAGAAATATAGACAGATAGATCCGTTAATTACTACGTGTTCTGAAGGTATTTGTGCAGATGGTACAAAATCATCAGATAAGTATACGAATCGTAACGAAAATCGCGCGATAAGCCAAAATACAAACAAAAAAATATATAAGATATTACAAAAGAAACATAAAATAATACAGCAAAACAAAATAAAATAAAGTCAGACTATGGGCTATGGAAATATATGTATTTTAAACGAATACACTAACAGACTATATCCGAAGTGAATGAATATACCGACAGAGTATGTTTGTATTTCAATATACAGTGTCACCATGTGTATCTGTATTCCTCCCCGCCGTCCTTAGGAATCACCCCACCTGTCGTGCCCCTCAAGCGAGGTCAAGCCGCCTTACAAGATCGTAGTAGGTCTCGATTTCATTCATGCGTTATCTGGCATTAGTTATAGTTTGCCGCATTGAAAATATTGGTTTCTTTCGACCCAATTTTTCTGAAGCGTGCGATGTAGCGCGTGTACGTATCGTCGGGTGGGGCGGGGGAACCCGGTTAAATAATCATAGACGGCTCGCGAAGTCCGCAGGTATTTGCTTCTCGTCAGACCGTTTATTGCTCTTCGATTAATAACATCAGAACGACGTAAATTATCGACCGACGATGCGGGACTGATATCATTCTGTGAATTCTAACGGCTCTCGGGAGTCACCGTCCAGCGAACCGCGATTCCTCGAGTGCTCGTTAATACTCATTCGTGACAAATTATATTTCGCATCGATTCCCGCGCGGATATACTCCACGACTGACGATGTGTCGCTTCGTCACGGTCTCAGTTGCGTGACCCGCGCAGTATGTGTACCATGTTAGTGGACGAGGAGGAATAATAAAATAAATAAAATACAGTCCACCTACCTGCTGCGATGAATGGAATGATGTTCGACCTTCTTTTCAGACATATCCACCGACAGTTCGAACGTTTATTGCGCCCATTATTAATTATCGTCCGGCACCGTTTCCATCGCGGCGTAACGTGTTACGGGCTCGTACCGAACGTCTGTCTTATCTGTTTCACCTGGTACAGTTTCTCCGAAATGAGAGCACAATGAGAACAAGGAAGATCGCCGGTGATTTTGTGAATTCATTGCAGCGAGGCTGGCACGTGGATCATCGTCGAAATTCGGGGTCGATTTTCGGAGATACAAGTTCGATGTATCTTTGGCTCCGGGAAGCGAGCGGGTTTAGGTTCGTGCGTCCGATCACGTTCCTACCGACCTCGATGCTATCGAATGTGTACGCCGCGTAACACTGTCGATGAAATGATCCGCCTCCCTGGAACCCGGTTTTCGGTCGGACCGTTATTACATTCACCTCGCTCGAGATCAGTATGCTATGTGTATCTCTCCGATAAGCTGGAATATAGTTTTGTGGTCTTTCGAGCCGAAGTCAAGAAAATCGTACACCGGAAGATGATAAACGAAAGATGTTTCTCTCGAGTTACCGAGCTCGAGGACGACGGACTCTCGGCCAGTGCGGTCAATTAAAAAAATATAGTTCAGTGTGACGCCGACGGAAACGAACCGGATAACAAGATACAGGACAAAGAGTCGCGTAGCTTCATCTGCCGCGTACGACCTCCGAAGAATTTGTAAACGAGTTTTAATACGCAACTCGTCGATTCGCGAGAGGATTCATCGGGCAGGCTCCTGCGGCGTGGTGGGGAAACGCGAATTGCTATAGCATATCGAGCAACCAGTTTAGCGCGCGCAGTTCTTCGCCGCGATCTCAACACGAGTATGTCACCGCGCATGGTTCTTCGACGCGTTGAGAAATCGTCTATATCGAAGTAAAGGAAAAATACGAGAAGACACGATATCGTCGTCAATCGATCGTTAACGAGAAATACCTTTGATCGAAGAAATAAAAAATTGTTCAAACTTATCTGTAAAGAAAGCTAAATAAAATGTAACTTCGGCGTTTAATGAAAATTAACAGAACGATGATTTCTGGCGTAACGTTAAACAATGTTGGTAGAGAAATGTTTCATGTACGAGGCTAGTGAACAGACGATCGATTGACTTGAAATTTTGTGTTTTTTTTTTCGAGCGCGTTGCCGCGCTTCGATAATCGAACGAACGATATGACGAAGAGGACGTGGACACGGACGATAGTTATAATTGCCGTGACTTCGTCGATAAGTGGTAGAATGCTCGATTACGGGACGAGCACGGAATCGAGCGGCGATTATCTTCGGAAGGTCATGAATGAGCTTCAGGGCATGAATTTACAACCCTCGACGGTACCGGTTCGTCCGGGCGAGCCGGTTTTCTTCGACGTCGACGACAAGCACTACCTCGCCGGCAAGAGATTCTCCAACGGGAAGAAGCTTATTCTTCAGCCGGCTCCGGAGCAGCAGGACGTTTCGGCGCTTCGCCCGGAGATTCATCAGAGCACGGGAAAGAAACTCGAGCCTCTGCCGGTCGATCACGCGTTCGCCGAATCGGCAACGCACAATCAGTACTATCAGGTGAAAAAACCGTGGCCAGTTTACGGTGTATCGACGAAATGTGGAAGAAGCTAAAAACTCAGTGTGTTCGGTACTCGATTGGGTCGATGACCCAGTAGCCTAGTAGGCTAAATTCTTACATTTTCGAAACTTCTTATAAAAGTATTATTATTATTATTATTTTATACGGCTGACGACGCGAGGCGGTAACTGCAGCTATCGGTATTTTGCTTCTATCGCCGTAGGAGGTTTATTGGATTATTTACCGTTGCGCTCTGTTAGGTAATTCGATGTGAAAGTTTCGAGTTATTGAAAATAGCTATTGAAAATAGCTATTGAAAATAGCTATTGAAAATAGCTATTGAAAATAGCTATTGAAAATAGCTATTGAAAATAGCTATTGAAAATAGCTATTGAAAATAGCTATTGAAAATAGCTATTGAAAATAGCTATTGAAAATAGCTAATGAAAATAGCTAATGAAAATAGCTTTTCACAATAGCTGTTCAAAATAGCTATTCAAAACGGGAGGCGGAAAGAAAACGCGGGCAAAAAACCTCCTGTACATTGTCGGGGGTTTTATTTCCCCCATGCTGTGAGGGTTTTTCCGCGATCCTTTTGAGGGTTCTCATAAAATGATGATTATTATTTGAAATTATGAATTTTTAATTACTATTATTATTCTTTTCTTTTTATACGTCCGACGATGCGTCTCGGTAATTGAAGCTATGAGTATTTTGCATCAACCGCGTAGGAAGTTCATCGGATTATTTCGCATCGCGCTCTGTTAGGCAATACGCGAAAGTTGCCGAGAATATTTTTAATAGAGGCTAATTCGATATGCGGGTAATGCACCCACCGGTATCTCTTTTTTATATCATTAATACCGATGTCGACGCCGTAGCATAGTTTTCTCCGTAGCAAAAACCTTGCAATTTCTTCATTTCTTCCTCATTCTCCATTAGATACCCGGGCCCGTGATCGTTCCAGCACCGCAGAAGGCAGTTGCACCGGAAGTGGCTCCACTCACGAAGACAGAACTCGCGGCCGTTTATAAAAACGTGATCGGCAAAGGAGGCGTCGCGAGTTTAAACGCGCTCGTCGATGTTCTTCGCAACAGGTTGCCCACCGTACCGCCGAATCCGGTAGCGATTGCTCCGGCCCAACCGGTGTACTCCTATTACTTTTATCCGTTGAAGAGCTTCATGAACGACGTGCGACATCAGCACCTCATGCACGCTGCGGTGAGTCGAAAATCTGTTGGGATAAAAAAAATCAAACAGGTCAATTAAAATAAATAAAATAAATAAAATTGAAATGATACAGCAAGATTTGAAGCCGGCGAATACCGCATTGGTGGAAGAAACTCCGAAGCAGGCTGCGAATCCTCTCTTCATGGCTATCAGTGGATTCGTCGGTGTCGCCGTTCTTTTCATGGTCGGGGTTCTCCTCATGCCGAGGATTATCGGAGATTTCCATTTCCGGGGAGACGACGAGGAAGACGACGATTTTCTCGATCTCACGAAGACTATAAATGAAGCTATAGACAATGAAAATTGCACAGGGCACACCCATCACAAGCGTATCGACAAGAGAACAGCCTTCACTACCAGACCGATGATAACGAGGTAAATTCGACAGCAAACTTTTTACACGTCGAGGTTAATTCGACGGCAAACTTTTTATTTACCTGTCGATTTTACAATTGCCGATTTGGTTTACGATAATCAATTATTTCAGACCATCGTCGGTGGTACTGTTGACCACCAAACCGGTTCGGCTGAAGAATATCGCAAAGCGGCGAAGAAAGGTTCAGAGAAGTTGCAAGATCGGTGGCTGCAAAAAAATCAATCGGCGTGTCGCGAATTGAGATAATCTTCTCGGATATATTTATATATAATTCTTTTTTAGCCAATGTATTAATATATTTATTCACGTTAAACTGCCTCTTTGAATAATAATCGTGTATATAGATAGAACAGCTGTAACATTGGCTTGTACGATTTATCTCTTTTTTTGTAATAAATCATTCGTGCGCTTAAAAAGAATTTTTCAGCGAAGCCTCTCGTTTATTTGCTACTGGATAAAAAAAATTTTATCCTCGAGTGTTCTAGTGTGGAACATCCGGTAAATGAATATCGTAAGGCCGTTGACTCGTTATTGTGTCGTGTATTTTTTTCGTTTTTTTTTGTTTTCATGTTTCTTTCACATCGAGTGCACTGTTATCGTTCAAAAACTTGTTTTTTTTCACCGCTTTAGAAAATTTGTTTCTCGTTACAAAAATCATTCGACGATAAGCGCGTTCGTTATTTATCACCTCCCTCGCTTTCTCTTCCGTTTTAAATATTACACACCTGACGGTTCGCCGATTTACGGGCGAACGAATGTTCGTAACACTTATGTTGTCAATTTCGAACGTTCGTCATTTCTACTCCGCTATCTCCCTTCGGCATATATTATATATACCGTTACCGTCTATAATGAGTATCATACAAAATCTAATACTAAGTCATTATTCGTAAATTCGTTCATTACTTATGAACTCAATAATAATAATAATAATAATAATAATAATAATAATATATATACGCAGCTTATTCAGCGATAATAATATCGTGTCGATCAGTTATTGTTTTTTTCTTTCCTTTCTTCAATATTTTTTATTCATCTCCGTCTCGTTAAAAAATGTTACTTTACAAAAAACCGTCGGAGCATCGACCCACACGGTGATTGTTTTATCGGCATAGAATCTTTGCGTCCTTTCCTCGAGGCCGTTCGACTTCCGCGTTTGCAAAACTGGAGAACAGTTATTTCACTCTTTCAGCTCGAAGATTTTTCATTCGCAGAAATTATTGTATCTCGAACGGGGAACGCTTTTTCGCAACCGCGTGGCCAGACACACTTCCGCAATTCACTTAAACAATAGTAGTTCTGTTATCGCCGTTGTACGTAGGCCGTACTCGAATCCGGCTAAACCGTTATCGACAGTCGTATACGTACAGTCGAATACGCTTTCTTATTTTCCCCTTTAAATTATTAATCTTTGTTTCGTTATTTTTATTTTTATCTTTTATTTCTTATTTGCTTGCTTGGATTGGCGAATAACGCGAGAATAGTGCACTCGAGAAGCTGTAAACGAGAATGCTCGGATGCGATCGGAAGATCAATTAATACCTACGAACCGATCCAACTACGATGAGGTAGGTTGTGACGAGTTAAGGTGTTAACAACGACGACCCGGCAACGCGGCTCGGCGCTACACCGACGTTGCTCCGTTTTTTTCTTCCGATTCGTATTTTTTTTTTCTTCACAAATGAGATTTAAATCCACCAACATTAAATGAACCGGTACTTCAACCCGTATAGCAGCGGTGTGCAAGCCCGCTATTCATACACGAATGCCAAATCTCACGTCTCACGTAGGCGCGTTCGCTTAAAAAAAAAATCTGCATTCGGGTCACGTTGAAATCGGCGGATGCCGCGCGGAACGTTTCTTCTTTTAGTTTCATGGAAAAACCATTGTCCACGTTACACTGAGATTCCTGAATTTCGCGAACTTCACGATTTCGCCACTTATCGAACAATTTATTTTTCACCGGGAAAACGATTTTTCGTTTTTTTTCTCGCTCGGTCCGTATCGTTTTTTTTTTTCAAAATCTTTTCGTCTGACAAATTTCGGCACTTCGCTCGTCCGCTGCGGCATTCACAAAATAAAATATATCGGTAAGCTTAAATACTGATTATTGTACGTTTAGAGCCATCCTCGTTTGAGTCAGATCCAAGAGTGATCAAGTCCATTTGGGTAAAAAAAAGAATAATAAAAAAACGGGCTTACGTGATATTGATCAATCTTCGCTGAGACTCAAAATACACTTAACATCCAATGCGGTAGAAAAGGACATTTATTTACACCTCACAGAGCCACCCTCGGGCGAGTCTGTGACGATGATTTTCCGGCATATAAAGTCCGTCGTGTTTGCGGAACGCTATAATACTTCCTTTAGCAAGGGCATTCGCATAATGTTAACACACGCGCAACGATACATTTACATCGGCGAAGCTCTACAGCGTTTAGCACGCATTTAATGTGGCACGAAACGAACAAAAAAAAATAATGTAAAAAAAAGGAAAAAAAAGTTAATAAAAAAAAAATAATTAACTTGCTATATTTTGTTTCATCGGTCACAATAGCAAAACGTTACTAGCGATATTTAACAATATAAATATGTATAGACAGACAATATTCGTCTCGGAGCAGTGCGGCGCGAATACAACGCAATCGAGACGAAAACTAACGACTAATTTACATTAACTATTGAATGTACTTGTTGTTTGTTGTTTTCGTTTGTTAATAAAATCTATTATGAGACGAGGGGGGGTGTTCGATTATACAGATCGTGTGTCGGGGGCTTGGAACAAACGATAACGATAATTGTGGAATGAAAGCGATTGCGGCGAAAAAGGTGAAAAAAAAAATACAAAAATAAAGAGACGATAAACTTGTATCGATAGTGACGTTAGTCGGATGATTGTCTCTCTCGGAAAGACCCATGGCTTATTTCGTTAGCATCGCGCGGGCGCGTCGGAGCTAAACTTGACTAGAAAAATAAACGAACAAATGAACGAATTTAAAATCTCAGCGTTATCTATCCTACATCTTTTTCTTTTTTTTTCATGGCTCCTTTTTTTAGTTTATCGTTAAACCCCCCGTTATTATCGGATCCGAGCTCCGGTCGCTGAGAGATCAGCGGCGGACAGAGACGAAGAAAAAAATAACGCGCAGTCCCTCGGCTCCCGAGAAGCCCTCAGGCCGTGCGAGCGGACACGTTGTCAGCGACCTAACGGAGCACTTTCGTAACTTAATGATTCCACAGTCAGATTGATCATCGCCGAAACTCTTTGTATATTATATTGTAGTATACGAAATATATAAAAACATATGACTTGTCTCACGTGGTGCGATTCACAGCTGTATGAAAAAATTGACGTTACATATTACCGACAAAAAAAGAACCGATTGGCCGTCGTCGCTGTTGTTTCGGTCCAAGAAGGGAGCGAGGAGTCTTTAAATCGAATAAGAAATATATAGAGAGTCAGTCTTTCCCCATGTAGAAGAACAAAAATGTGTGTATGCGTGACAAAAATTGTTATGCGCGAAACGCGTTATATCCTATATTATTGTACATGTAAACACCATGTAGACGCGATCGCGCAATTGTATATTCAAATATTTGTTGTTGCTTTTTTTTTTAAATATAATATGTATATATTTACACAATCGATAATGGGACGTAATGTGAATCAATGACGCGGTGTGAATAATAATTTCGCGGCGATTTCGGTAGCCGAAAGAATTTACCCCGCGATGTCCCGTTATCGCCGCGCAGCACGTTATGGGACTGTTATTATTATTATTATTTTTGCATTCAGTACGTAAACAGTGTTACGGCTCGTCGTTCTCGCATTAGTGGAAATGTTAGGAATAATGCCAAGCTTATATTCTAATATACGTAACACAATCGTACACATTTACACTCATACAAAAAACGCACATCATTGTTTCTCGCACTCGTTTTGTTTTATCATTTTTCATGTTCTTTGTTTTTTTTTTGCCTTTCGCATTGCTCGATAGCTGATATTTTACTTTGTAAAAATCTACATTAGTTGGTCGTGCGACGAGTGCGTACCGCATCGGGAACAATTAGGACCTTTCGTCAGTAATTTTTTTTTTCCTCACAAAAAACAAATCGACGATATTGTTTATATGCCATCGTGTACTAATACTTGTACTGTGAGAAGATACTCGAGCGCGCGACGCTCTTTGCAAATTGGCAGCGAGGGCGAAGCCGAGCGAGGACCGATTCTAATTTTCGTACGTGTGATGCAATTGCGTGGACGGGCACGCACGTCATCGCCAACCGAAGTTTGTCGCTTTATCAACGGCGTTCGTTGGACAGTAGTTTTATAGCTCGCAGCTCCGGATCGTGACGATTGCGTATCGAATGTGCGGCGCTCGTCACAATAGACGCGACAATCGAACGAGCACACGAAAAAAGTATTCGACGAGTCCGCGCGGTAAACGCAAATCGCCCTGTTAGATTTGGGTATAAAAAACAGATTTGCGTTGATAAATCATTCTCTCATTAAACACTCTCTTTCTCTCATTCTTGTCCACTCCTCGGTGCACAAAAGTTCCGACCGACATGATCCTTTACGCTCGATAAAAATCGTGCACAAATTCGATGGAAACACACAATTAATACGATTAAACCTTTCTCGCGTTTTTCGCTGACTGCTGTTCAGACGGACTATGCTTCTTTGGTTTTTCCGAATTCACAAACGGTCAAACGCTCGCATAGTTTCTTGTTCCTTTTTTTTATCTCAATGACTTAACGAAAAAGCATATCTTTGCGTGAAACGATGAATCGAATGACGACTTACGAGACAAACGAAGCGGTCAGTCTTACGGGTCTAACCTCCGGCCTCCCTTCATTAAGAGGCTGGCTCGTCGTCGGCAATATTGTGAAGGTCCGCGTAGTTGACGATCGCTCGATGAAGGAACTCGTATTGGGCCTGTGAAGTAAATATTGTGATAATTAAATTCATTACTTTGCGGTCAAGGCTCGGCTAAATTTGAGACAACTTACGAAGGTACTGATCATTCCGTGTCTCTGCGAGCGCAGCTTCTTCGTCGTCGTAAATATATCGACCCGTTTCTCCGTCCGCAACTGTAGGACCAGTATACTTAGAGCTACGAACATAGAACTCCTGTCCGAGCCGAAACTGCAGTGAACGACCAACGGCCCACTCGATTCGACGTCGTGACCGAGAGTCTGGTCAACGAGCTCTATGAGGCCCCGCGTCACCTCGGGCACTTCACCCTCGACCGTCGGCCAGCCGTGATAGTGATATTGCGTGACGACGACGGTCTCATCGGTCTTCGTGTTCGAGACGCAAAGCTCGCGCCTCGTGTAGTAAGGACAGCTCTCACTTTGAATGTATCGCACCCTTATGTGGTCGTAGATGCTCTCGTCGTCGGGCCAGTAACGCGGACATTTCCTGGGGCCCTCGCTCAACTGCGATCAAAAATAATAATTGTTATAGATACATATTGAACTTGAGAGAATGACAAACGTCCATGTAAACTAATCTCAAAAATAAGATTAAAACAAAACCTTCCCAGACGAAAACAAACGCATTAGTACACAAATAGCGAATCAGGGACTGAAGGCCTTAGGTCGATGGACCGTTGGCAATACCCTAAATGTATCAATGTCTGTACCATGCAAAATATTGCCAATAAATACAATTACTGCTACTACTACTAGATATTAATGTCGCCCAATTAATTTGTAGACACAACCTATCGTGAAGGTAATTGCACGAATGTCAATAATTACACTCACATCCGAAAGCATGACGATCGTCGATATACATTGCTCGGATATCATGCGCCAAAAGTCAGCTATCGTAGTATCGAGAGGATCTTGCGTTATAACGAAAGATTCCGAATTATCGTAGCCCTCGATGAACGAGGCGTTGATGTAGGTAGAATGTTCTCTTCCCGGTATCGGCGTCAGTATAACGCGATTCCTGTCGTATGGTATGACCAATTCGCTTCTGTTCTTGATTCTGTTCTCGTCGCCCCCACCGACGGAAAACGACTTACGATCTTCCAATACAGAACTGATTTTCTGCGAATTTAAAACAAGCTCCTAAAAAACTGAGATGTGAGTAATCGTTGAATTTCCTTTTTTCATCCGATTAAAATTAAACTTACGTCGTATTCCTCCTCCATTCGGCACTTCTCCTTGCCGTTGTCGCGCAGTCTTAGCTTCTCGACGTTGGCTTTGAGCTGAGAGATCGGTATTTCCGTGTCACCGTACTGCGCCATCTCCATCAGCGAACGATATATGAATATGTACTGCTTCAAGGATTGAACGAGGAAATTGCGCTGATGCCGAAGATCGCACACCGTATTGAATATCGAGACCTGACCCTCCTCGGCGAGTTGCTGAAGCAACGAATCCAACGCCACCAGAGTGCCCGTTCTACCGACGCCGGCGCTGCAGTGCACCAGTATCGGTCCTTTCTCCAGCGAGTACGCCTCGTTTACGCGCTTTATGAAACGCAGAATAGCGTGAGGATGCTCGGGCGCCATGAAGTCTTTCCACACGAGAAAATGGTACTGAACGATCGTACGGGCGTCGCGTTCGCCGATTCTGGTCATCTTCAATTCTCTCACGACGTAATCGGAGAACGGTCTCTGTCTGACGTGCTCGACGGTGATGTCGCCGAAGTTCTTCGTCTCACCCTTGTCGGGCCAGTACTTGGCGCACTTGGTCTTCGAGTACTCCTCGAGATTCGTCAGCATCAGCACGAGCTCGAGATGCTGTTCCCATATCATTCGCCAATAGTCGCAGACCGTGTTCTCCATCGGTCCCTGAGCGCATATGAATTTCTTTCGCTCCTTGTAGCCGAGAACGAAGTTAGCGTTTATGTAGTCCGAACCGCATATCCCGTCCATCTGGGACAGACGAACTCTCGTCTGATCGTAGCATTTTATGTCGGGATAACGATTCTTGTAGAGATTCTCACGGGCCTCCGAGGCTCGAGTGGTGCGATCGGTGAAACGATCGGGCAACAGCTCGAATTCGTGCTGAAAACCGTAGTCCGAGTCTCGGTGACGCTCGAGATAAGCCTGTAGAAGCTCGCCCTTCGGTATGGGCGGCATATCCGGCGGACTCGCCGCAACGAGCTGGTGTCTACCTCTGAGGCTTCTGCAGAGATGCCTGCCCACAAGAAGGCATCCATTAGAAAATACGGTGAGCGACTAAATTAGACGATGAGCAAAGCCGAGGCCGTTAACAACTCACCTGAAACTATTCCTGAGCGTTATTATCTCCTCGCCTCCCTGCTCCGCTCGTTTAGTGTATCTGTGCAGCACGCAAAGAGCAACGAGAAGTATAGCGATGACGAGCATAAGAGCGACGACTATCTGCAGAATAACTTCGAGCGTGTTTTCCTTCTCGGCAGTGACGAATCGCGAGGAAGGCCCGCCGTACAGTGGATTCAGATAGCCGCTGTAAGCCGGTATGACTCGGCCGTCTTTATCGCTGTACACTGAAATTGATCGATCGAGTTAAGCATAAAGTAAAAACCTGGCCGGACAAAAGCGAAACTGAGATGTCTTAGTTCAAAATATTTTACCGATGACTTCGATGAACGCCGTGTAATTCGCTTTCTCGTCGATGAAACCGTCGTACGGAGGATACTGCCCGGATTCTGGCGGATTCTCGTCCGGAATTAAGTTCGAATTGGCAGAATCGTCCCTCTTGCGTCTAGCAGTTGCTCCCGAGTCGTTCGTCGATTGGCTCACCGTGGTGGTCTCCGCGACCGCCGGATTAGCCGTCGTTGGCGCGGTGCCGACATACGAGCCGGACGTCGTTTGCGTCACTGTGGTTGAAATCGTCGCGTTGCTGGACGCTGTGCTCGGCACATCAGGTACCAGATGAAGAGTCGGCGTGGCCTTCGGCCTCAGACCGATGCAACGATCGCAAGCGCTGTTTGTGGTGTTGAAAGTCTCACCGTCGCCGAGAAACACTTCTGGCAGAAGATGGTCGCTGTCGAACATCTCGGCGAGATACGCACCGCCCGCGGGCGCCGCGTGAGCGTAGTGATAAGTGTGGATTTCCATTTCCTCGGGTGTCGGCAAATCTCCGCTGTTTTTCTGCGGTCCGAGTTTAACCATGAATACGCGATAGCAGCATATCGGACCGTTTCTCTCGGATATCCTTGGCAGATAGAGCTTGAACAATTGTCTTCCCTGATTCTCGATTTTTCGCCAAGATCGCATATTTAGATTTTCTCGCTCGGGCACCGTAACGGGCATCGTGCAATTTCCCGCTGCGACCTTGCCGGGACTGCGGAGCCTCGTGACGCACCAAGCGCGTACCTGACGAAACAAAATTACAATAAAAATCGTTTCTCTCGGTAATATATACCTTTTCGAAACCTAACAAAAACGCGTTAATATTTTTGCAAATCCATTGGAATCAATGCTTTATAGGTTAATGACATCTGCTGTAACATAGTAGATGAATGAAGCGCTCCATCCTCCTTCATCGACGTAACTTACCGAATAATTTGTGTTGGGCAGTACGCGCTCGAACACATAGTTGTGATCGGCCTCTTTGACAGTCTTGTCGGGCAGTGTCCAATTGGTTTGGCCCTGTCTGCCGAGATCGTTTCGGTATCGAGCGGAGCCCGTCAATTCCAATGTGTAGCGTGTTATAACTCCGTAGAGGCCCGCGGGAGGTTCCCACGTGACCGATACGTAGGCCGAGCTGCTGACATTGTCGAGGCGACAAGTTACAACGAGATTCTCCGGAGCGCTGCACACTGGAGTGAGGAGAAAAAAAATCTCAGAAAACATTCCAAGGACAATCCTAGTAGGGCGAACACGCGTGTATTGGCTTTGGAGGGGGGATTGTCTACCTCCGTCCATCGTAGTCCCGTTAATAGTTTTGCTCCAGTTGCCGCATTGCTTTGTGTACTCGCTGCAAGCGGCGATCTTGAACTGATAAGTTTTCGCGGGTTCGAGATCCACGAATACGTAAACGTAGAACTGCTGGGCGGGATATATGGCTTCCTTCTTCTGATCTCCGTGGGTCATCATGAGTTTGTAATATTGTACGTGCTCCCGTAGCTCCGGAGGAGGTTCGTTCCAACCGACCGTTATCGACTGATGAGTGTAACCGTTGACGGACACCGTGGGCACGAATACGGGATCTGCGAAGGAAACATTTTTTGTTACACTCGGTCCGGAAATGACAGTTTTACGCACGCTTCGCTTACGCAAAACCGCCATTTTCTCACCGAGTGATGTAAAATATTATGTGATACTCGTACGAAAAAGCGGGTTTCCGACGGCGGTTGAGAAGTTTCCAGCACTCGCCTCCTCTCGAGCAACAAACGTCAATGGGCTTTGCCTCGTGCAGTTGTAGCTCTCAATCCGGTTAGTGCGGACAACTTCCCGACCTTCGTCGAAAATATCGCTTTTTCGCACTTGTATCAAAAAGTGCTATTTTCCAAAAGCGTGGCTTGCTCTCGTGCTATAATCGGCGATGTCGTACCTTCCTCGAGCGTGGTGATCCAACGAGGATCGGTCTGAACCTGCGACGTTCCAATGGCATTCGTGGCGCTGATTCGCAACTGATACGCCGTTCCCTTCTCGAAACCCTTCAGAACGTAACTCGAATTTCCACCGCCGATCTCCTCGGCATAAAACTGCCACTGATCCGATCCATTCTTCATGTGCTGAATGAAATATTTCTTTATCGGTTCGTTGCCGTCGTTTATCGTCCAGTTCAGGTAAATCTTTCGAGCTCCGACCGCCTTCATGAAGTCTATGTTGACTTGGGGCTTGTCTATGACGAAGAGGCTCTGCGAAGCGCTCACCGCACCGTTGTAATCGTACGCTCTGCAAATGTACGTGCCGTTGTCACGCCGCGTCACGCTCTCGAATACCAGGCTCGATTTCACGTGCGTCTCGTCCGCTCTCTCTATCGTCATCAGCTCTGCCAGCCGCTCGCTGCTCTCCGAATCGTTTCCCTTCAGCCATGTAAAATTCGTCAGAGGATAGCCCTCTATATTGCATACTAGACTAACAGACTCTCCCACTTTTCTTTTAACGTCTTTGGCTGGCGTTATTTTACCGGGTTCTGAAAAAAATATCGTTTCTTTGGTTACATTGCACATCATTTTCGACTCCTCGGCCGGTCCGTCGTTTATTATTTCGGAGCTGGTAAGCATAAGTGGGTTGACTAAAAATTTATCAAAAAAATGTTTTCCACGTCTTTTTCAATTCGAATTTGAATTTTTTTCGTGAAAATATTCTCAAACAGGTGAGCTGCAATATATTAGCTTCTAGGTGTTAACTCGTAATGAGGACAACATTAAAAAAAAGAACCATATTAATTTTCTTTCAATTTGAATTGGAATTCTTTTAGTGGAGATATTTTCAAACTGTGAAATTGAAACATATTGGCTTCTGGGTGTTAGCTCGCAAGGAGGATAACATAAAAAAATGCCATGCAAATAAAATCATATTAATAGTTTTTAAAAATAAATAAAAAAGGGCTTGTTGGAAAAAAGTTGTGCTTACCTATGATCCTAACAAATACTGTTTTCTCCAGAGTTTCGCCTCCATTGGTCTTTGCTCGACACGTATAATTGCCCGTGTCGTTTCTGCTAGCTTTTTTCAGATCTATCCGACCTCTGACGTCCGATTCTCTGATAGTCGTGAGATTCCTTCCCGCTGCTATCCACGATATCTTACCGGGTTCGCTGACTCTGCATATGAGTGAGGGCGTGCTGCCGGCCTCTATGCCATCTATTTTCTGTGACACTTCTATTTCCAAGGTCGCGAATGCTATCGCTTTTGGCTCCGCGCTCTCTGTAGTCGTAACACCTACAAAACCCAAATATTACACAATACCAAATTGAGTATTCCGGTCACAGCCGGCGTTCGATCCAATCTCAGACCTTGCGTCATGACGTTCTCATTTTAGAATTTTTTTACGTCATTGAGCGACAAGGCAAATTACAAAGATTCAAAAATTTTCCTAAACAAACATCCAACAACACCCATGGAAAAATTGTATCGAACGATCGGTTAAAGAGTAAAAAACAAGTACGAGCTAAATAAAAAACCGACGCCAAAGAGACGAAGGCATTGGCGATCTTTAGCCGGTAAAAAATCACACATGGTCCGATGCACGTCAGAGAGCGAGTGCCGTGTTATTTATCGAACGCGCGCGGGTCGAGCCTCGACGATGCTCGGCGGCATCGTTCGGCCAGTAAGATACGAGTAACATCGATACGGCCGAGATGAGTAAACAAGTGCTCTGAACGGAACAGCGTCGAGTCGCGAGAACTCGGTTATCGTCGAACGCTGACAATCCCGGCGCTATTCGCGGAAGAGCTGTAGCGTGCGGCTCTGACACCCGGAAAACAAAGTGGTCGTACGTAAAAACAAAAACTTTCTTGCGCACGAACGCGCCCGAGCGTTCGGATCGCGCGAGAGAACGGACGAAAACTTAGCTTCGACGAAATTGTTCGTTGACTCACCGGAATCCTCTTGATCGGCGTTTGCGAGAACGAGAAGGCAGAGAACGAAGGAAATTAGTCTCGCCATCGGCGCAGGGCTTCGTAACATGGCGTCGTGACAGCCGGGCGTGAGCCGCGGATCCCCGGGCCCTTTGCTTGGTGGTCGGGACGCGTTCGAGAATCGTCGCGTCGCCCTTAGCGACAGGCTCGATCGCTTGCCGAGTGGCGTGGCATTTTTTTCTTTCACCGACCACGTTTATCGCCAATCCGATTCCGGCGGCGTTATTATCGGTGGCACCGCGCGGCAACCTACTGGCTTTTCACTTTTTCATTTCACACGAACCACACGCACGCACCACGCACACCGACACACACCGCCGACCGCGCGCGCGAGAAGCACTACACTCTACGCTCCGGCAGAAGCATCCAGTGTTTCCTCGGCTACTCACCGCTGGCTAGTAGAGCCTCGCGCTGCAACTGGCCCGCAGCCGCCCCCGGGGATGGGCGACTTTTACCGTTCGACCGATCGAATCATTCGCTGCCTGCCGCCGCTCTCGTTCTGCCTCGGGTTTTCTGGCTACTCCGCGGCGTATCGAGAGTACGACGTCGATTGGTCGAATTCTCGCCCATCGATTTTTCTTAGAGCGGGAGGAACGCATGGATTTTTTTTTTCAAAGAGTTATACTGTTTATATTAGGATAATTGTTACAAAAGGCGTCTGATGGGGCATTGGTTTACGTGAATGGAGTTAAGATATGTAATTTATTTTCAAGACTCGGCGCATCGGAAGTATACAATTAAACACTACAATCGATCGATTGTGTTTTTAATATGGCGCCGAATGCAATCGGCGTGATCAGCGTTGTATTGTTTCCCGTAGCGTTTGGCTACACGATTGATTCTTAGCAAATTAGATCAGACCGAATAGTTCTATGCAGTGTTGCCGAATTATTCTATACAGTATTACCGAATAACTATACATTTTTATCGAATAGTGTTCTATATGATATTACCAAATAATTCCATAAGTATTCTATATAGTTCTGCAATAGTGACGAATTTCGTTCGAGCCAACAATCGAAAGATTCTTGTCCACAAACATGCAGAATCTTTTTCTCGTTACTTTAACAAATTATTCAGTAAAAATATCTGCCAAAAAAAGAAGCAATTTGGTAAAATTAACAAAACAAATATTGTAACTCTTTTAGGATATTAAAGGTCTGTTAAACGTACAAACGTCTTTCTGCTGTGTACTGCAATATAAAAAATCGTTTACAGAGCATTGCGAGGCACGTGCCGATGCTTTCAGCAAAGCTAAATTAATCGGGCACATTCGACGTTGTTGTAAGAAGGGCCTCATCCGTCTCAGGTCGTGTCAATCGAGAGATAGCCTTGCGGTCGTCAACTGCTGGAAATAAAACGTGACTAAACGGTTAATTCGTTTAAAAAGGGGCTAGGCCAGCAGGAGTGTGGCTTCCACGATGCTCGCTTCTGCGGCAGTAGAAGCTCAACTATGGTCCACCCTTCGCCGGTATGCACTCAACGCAGTACGATTTATCTCTCTCTCTCGACGTGTGATCTGCGCAAAAATTAAATACACTTCGTCGAGGGAAAAAAAACGTAGATCGGTTTTGTTTCCATCGTTCATGCGCTTCGCGTGGGAGTTTCAATCTCGCCGGTGATTCGCGTTGCGAAACAATCTAATAAGAAAAAATAACCAAAACATGTGTCACGGCTCGATCGGTATTCACTGCGATTCCGAGAACTGCGAAGCCGCGACTAATGCGAACTGCGAGCGAGGAGATATCCCACGAGTCGTTCTTCGCTACGCTTCAATGCAAAGTTATTATTATTATTATTTGATAAAATATCTAACAAACGGTCGCACGAATTGACGAGATTTTATCTAAAAGAAAATAATTTTTTAAACAGAAGAATGCTGCGGGAAACGATAATTTCTCTCGAGTGGGCGAATTCGAACAACTTCAGTCGTAATCGATTAACCCATAATATTTAATATAGCATTTTTTTAAAAATAAATTTATCCACAATCGACAATTGATTTTCCGATCCGGCGATCTACGGAGGCGAATATGCTGGGAGCTCTCGTTGTAGCCTTGAGCCTCGCGAATAGTGTTTCGGCGACGGAAAGTGCGATGTGCACCGGAAACCACACTCTCCTCGATGCTCCCGGAGATGCGGTCATAGCAGGTGAATTCTATTCGACCGTCAAACCACATACATTTTTTTTTATACATGTATATTTAGAGATAATATGTATTCAAAGTTTTTCACGTACGAAATTTTTTTAGCCTTCGTCGACGCGAACACCGGTCCTTATTGCAACGAATCGACGATGAAAGGTTTTCAGGAAGTGTCGACAGCACTGTATGTGGTGCAAACATTAAACAAATACGATTACGTGCCGGGGCTTTCGCTGGGTGAGTCGGTGCCGAAATTAAAATCTTTGCATTCAGTTTTACCGCTTAAAATGAAGATGCCCTACTAAAAAAAAATTTAATGTATTACATTTCTTTTAAAAAAAATTCCAAACCCGCTATTCAAAATTCAAAAGCAAATTGAAACATTTATTTTATTGCAAAAATAGAGAATAATTCCTCTTTTTAAATTCGATTTTTTGTTATTGTTTTTTTGTAAGAAAAAATTAAATACATTTTTACTTTTTACAGGTCTGAAGATATTTGACACTTGTCACGACAGCATGTCAGTTTACAAGCAAGCCCTGATGGAAGCGGTGGATTACGACTGCGTCGACTACTACGAGTTGGGAATCCTCGTCCCGGCCTCGCGCAGTGCGATCCTCCAGCCGCTCGGCGACTACAACGTCCTGCCGGTTTCCATTTACAAGGAAGCTAACATGACTAAGGCCCTGGTCGACACGATGGTCGAATTTGCGAGCACGAGGTTCGAGGTGATCGATTTGCTGCTGGTGGACTCGCACGCAGTCCTCGGTCTCATTCTCGACGCAAGCCGGGAGGCCGGTATATGCGTCAAGAGCGTTCACGAAGCGACCGAATTGGATAACGATACGGAAGCCGTTATCGTCGTCGTCGGCTGCGGGGAGAGCATTCGGTCCTGGATCGACAAGAGAGACGAGGCACTGTTGGCGGGCAAAAAAGTTTGGGTAGTTCTGCCGCTGGACGACTCTTACGTGGACGGTAACGTAGGAATCTGTACACTTTTCGCGAACGAGCCCGTTTTGCCCCAACCTGTCCGACTTGGAGCGATGAAAAAAATATATAGACAAATCTAAGTTTTTCTATGTTTCATAATGTTTTTTTTTAATCCGTAGGTATAGTACCGGCAGGCTCCTACGAAATTTGAAGTCACTGAGCCGATCGATGATGGATGATCGACATTTTTCTGTCACACCATTTTTTTTCTAGATATAGTGCCGGCAGACTTCTACTAAATTTGGATTGATTGAATTGATTGATGATGAATACTTGAAATTTTTCTATGTTCTATAATTTTTTATCAGTAGATATAGTACCGGCAGGTTTCTATTTGATTTGACTGGAATTTCAATTGATTGAATTGATCGATCATAAATAATTGAAATTTTGCTATGTTTCATCATTTCTTTTTTCATCCACAGATATAATACCGGCAGGCTTCTACGAAATTTGTATAGATTGAATTGATCGATGATGAATAATTGCAATTTTCCCACGTTTCATATTTTTTTTTATCTCTAGATATAGTACCGGCAGGCTCCTACGTGATCAAGCCCGAGTCCTTCGACTTCGACTTCTTCCATGAGTTCTCGTCGGTCGACGAGTTTCTGGACGCGAGCGAGGAGCCGGTCATCCACTCGCCCTACCTGCTCAGCATCGGCAAGGCGATAATAAAAATCGCTCAGGTCGTCGGCGATCTTCAGAGGAGAACTTGTCCTCACGGTGCGACCTGCACGCTTCCGCGTTTCGACGCGAAACGCGCCCGCGAAATATCGCACACCGAGGTGTACGAGGCTCTTCACATACTGCCGAAATCGCACACAGTGAAGTACGTCGTCTCGCGCCGGAGCGATCCCGATTCCGAGGAGTTATTTCGCGTCGCGAGCTACGAGGTCGACGTTCTCAATTTCCGGGTCACCGCCGAAACGCCGATGCCGAGGATGCCGAAGCTGTGCGTCCGGAAAGCCACCGGCAAGTGCCGAAAGTGCGCAAATTTTAAGACCAGGCTCGACACACTGGCCGCCATCTCCAAGGAGAACAATTCTTTGAGGGGGGATTTCTTGAAGGACGGCACGCTGGTGCCGATTTTCCTGACCGTCATGGCTTGCGGCACGGTCGCCTCGCTCGTCATAGTCGTCTTCATAGTATATCGATTCTTCGCCGAGGAAGTTCTCGACGGAAATCCGACTCTCACAATCTTCCTCGTCATCGCTAATATATTCGTACTGCAAACCGTGCTGCCGTTCTGCATGAACGACGATTACGCCGGCGGGAGGGAGTACGTTAACTCCCGGAAGATATTTCTCTCGACGCTCTCGATCGGCATCGTTTTTTCGATAATGCTGTCGAGGGCGTTGTTTCTCGCGTTCTCGACAGGCGGTGTCTTCACCAGTCACATCAACGGCTATCTCGAGGGGCTCATGGTTTTCTTCATGGCCGGGGTTCAGGTCGCCGTGTCGACGATGTACCTCGTACTGAGCAACGCCGAGTCGGCCCGGGTCGTCAGGAGTCTGGAGTTCGTTGCTCTTCTCGGTAAGATACGTACTTGAGCTTCCGTCGACTGTAGGCAAAAAAAAGTATTTATATGTTTTTAGACAAAAAAATGTGCTTGCACGTGTTTATAGCCAAAAATGTGCTTGTATGTGGTTAAAGGCAAAAATGTGCTTGCATGTGTATGGGCAAAAATGTGCTTGCATGTGTTTATAGGCAAAAAAAAGTGTAGGCAAAAAATGATTGTGTGTGATTGTAGGCAAAAAAAGGCGTGTTTTATTCTTTTTCTGGCTTTCTGATTCTCCTGCGTTTTTTTCTTTTGCAGCGTACGACATATTTCTGTTGATCGTTCTGTTCGTGGTGTGCTGCTTCATCGCCCAGATCCGGAGAAACTATCGGGAGGGCAAGTGTTTCTTCGGTACGGTGATAGGATTGCTGGTCGCCTGGGCGGTTTGGCTGACGTGCTTCGTCCTCGTCGATATCGAGATGCGGGACATCGTCGTGTGCTCGGGGATAATAGCTACGAGCTACCTCATAATCACTGGTATTCTGATACCGAGGACCTATTACATGGTCACCAATATCAGCGGCGGGAAGGACTTCCTGAGGCGCTTCGAGACTACCGATCTCGGACCCGATCCCAGAACCAGCACGGTCGCCAGGCAGGTCAGAATCACCCAGAGCCCGAATCCTCAAGCCTGGAACCAACGTCCCGGACCCGGAGCCCCTGCTTTCTTCTAGAACGAGGCTAGATATCACGTCCTGGCTCCAAACCTTTTACGGTCCGGTAACTCGATGCAAAGGTGATTTTTCCATCTCAGCGCAATTGTTCACCATTCGTTTCCGTTAACCCTTTACCGTTCTGTGGAAAAATCGCTTCAGCCAAGCTTTCCCGCAAAGCTTACTTAAAAATGTATATTAAGAAACGCAACTAAATTTTTATTTTATAGTGGTTTTGAATACAAAAACAAAATTTTATGTTTCATTTTACGAAACTAAATATATTTCCTTCGGATTACCGGTAAAGGGTAAAAAAAAGATCTCGTGCGCGGCAAAGTGCAGGATAATGTCTGCAGTATCGTGAGGATTGAAAAAAAGAAAAAAAATAGTATACTTGACCTAGAATGTATCAGGGTCTATTAGCAGCTGAAAGAACACTTGTGTACTTAAGCTTTATACACTATCCTTGAAGCGCAGTTCCCTCCGGTGTGAGCCGTGAATAGAAAGGGCTTCCAAATGTAGCGCTCGTTGCTTGATTTCTTGGGAGGCAGCGATGTGTAACACATAGTCGTAACGCGTCGAGTCTCGATCGATTAAGCCAACCTACGAGAGCTTTACCGTGTATTATGTTTCAACACAGCCACGCCGACCTTTTTACGACTACGTGCACCCGATGGAAGGTATAACGGGTGGTCCGCGGCCTCAAATATCGAGATATCCAAATTACTACGGCAGCTCGAGTCCCGACCCGCGATATCCGATGACCGGCTGCGGAAGAGTCCCGGCTTACAACAACTACGGGTATCATACGGACATGCAGGAGGTGGGCAACCCCTACGTTGTGCCCAGTGTCTGCATCGAGAATCCGGAGGTGTGTCCGACAAACATTCAACAATTCAAAAAAATACAAAGTCCAATCTGGACGGAAAAATATGACGTGTATCTCGAAATAATTACGTTAAATGAAATCCAGGCGATTCATTTTTTGGTCAAATCGATTTTTGGTCAAATTGATGTTTGGTCAAATTGATTTTTGGTCAAATTGATTTTTGGTCAAATTCATGATTTCTTTTCCGTATGCTGAATAAATCACTGTCAGGGTTGCAGGAGCTCGATGATCAGGAACGATCGCGGAGAGGTATTTTACGCCGAGCCGACCCGTCCGAGGCGGCAAAAGCTCGTGTTCCGCGAGCACAAGGACTGCATCGAGACGGACGTTTACGTTGAAGGAAGAAACCTGTCTCCGAGCACGCGGGGGCCCGACGAGGCCTATCCTTCGAGATGCTCGAGTCCGAAGCTGTATCAATCCGAAGAGACGATTCGCGAAGAAGAGGAGGATCGCGATGTTACCAGAATAACGAGACTATGAGATCTTCGGGGTCGTGCTCATCCCACGTCGATTCGTATCATCGTAGTGTACAAAATAATTTAAATACATAGATGTATATTTTATAGTATCCGCGCTTCGTCGAACTCGATAGCTTTTCCCAAAGCTTCTCTACTTCCGGTGAAAATAATTTGTTTGATGGGTACGCAGCAAATAATGATTTATTTGATGGAAGGAAATATTTATTCGATTCAAATAAATATTCTATTTAAATTAAATTTTTTACGTTATTACGTAACGTAAATTAATTTTAATTAAATTTTCCGTACATAGGAGAGGCCGGGGCAAAATGGGCAAAAGGAACAAAAATGGACGGTTAAAAAAAATTTAATTAAATATTGATTTTTATTAAATTAATATTTATTTGCGCGACGCCTGTCAAATAAATTGTTTCTGAGTGTGGGACGCTATTCTCGACGCAATATTTCAAGACTGCTCGAGCATTCGAACAGGTCGATTGCTCAGTGGCCAGGACGAGACTGAGATCATCGCCGTCGCGCTCATCCCCGTCGATCCTTATTATCGTAGTTTGTACAAAGTAATTTAAATACATAGATGTATATTTTAATCGGTATTACTCCGGAGCTTGTCTTCGGACTCGTGTTTACATCCCTCGTTCGCAAACGGGAGCCGTAGATACCCGCGCAAATCGGGTTTCATCGGACGGGAGAGGGATTTTTTGCAAATGAGATCGACCTACGAGGCGCAGACGCTTTTCTCTCGACGAGATAAATCCCTTTGGGGTTTTCGTCCCGGCGACGGAAATTGCGTTGTCTATCGGTAATTTTGCAATCAGGCCCCAGGTGCGACCATTCGCGCGTACCGTGCGCAGAAGAGCGAATCCCACCAGCGTGGTCGCCTCATTTTCCTCTCACCGCCGCTGCCAGCCGCGCTCCCTCAAACTCGATAGCTTTTCCCAAAGTTTCTCGTACGTGTTCTCCGCCTCCCGGTGGGACGTTCTCGAAGCGATATTTCAAGACCAGCCGAGCAGCGTCGGATCTCGATACGGTGCATTTTTCGATGCACCGCAACCGATATAGCGTAACTCGCGCTGTATCGCTCCGGCAGAGCCCCGGCCACGGCTGTTGGACCGTCGCAGTCGATATAATTACTTCCACACGATGAGGCGACTGTAAGGGTCGGCGGGTACGAGGGTGCCTGTCCAGCGGCGATAAGCCGTTCGGCGTCTACCGAAACAAATCGAAAAGTGCGCTGACTCGTAAAAATAGGGTACCGGGGACGCGCACAACCGCAGCCGGTACGCTTTGTGGGGCTGCAAGATGAAATTTTCCGTATGTAGGTGAGGCCGGGGCAAAATGGGCACAAGGGACAAAATTGGACAGTGAAACATTTTTTTCGGATTTCTAGAAACTCTTCTACACGAACTTTGATCATTTTCTTCTCGATGACTCGACACTACTCCGGGTACAAAAATACTATTCGTTGGCGAAACACAAATTGTCGAGTTGAAAAAAAGAATAGTAATAATAAAACATTTTGAAAGTTTGTCGACGGGAATTTCTTTGTTAATGTCACAAAATTTTATTTTCGTTTGTTGGTAAACGGTCCATTTGAAGCTGCGGATTCGAACGGTTCTCGTTTCTTCCTGGATGAAGCTGGGGCAAAATGGGTACAGGGGACAATTTTGAACGGTTAAAAAACCTTTCTTTCCCACGAACTTTGATAATTTTCTTCTCGATAACTCCACGCTCACTCCGGGCTAAAAAAAATACTATGCAATTCACAAAAAAAAAAAAAATTAAAATATATTTTGGAAGTCTGTCGACGTGAAATATTTTGTTTGAATGTTACAAAATAAATTTCTTTGTTTGTTGGTAAACAGTTGGTAAACAGTCGAATTGAAGCCGCGGATTCGAAGGGTTCTCGTTTCTTCCCCGTTTTGCCCCATCCCCCCTCCGGATGAGCCCCATACGCGATCCCCCAGGAGTTCTCTGCGCAAGTGCCTCGAAAAGTCCTTCCGTATCCATGGGGGTAACCACGGACGGAAGCTATAAAAGGTGATGGTCCGAGGAACGATTTCCCCAGTTAGAATGAAAACCTTAGAGGACTCGAGGTTCCCACGGAGAGTGGACCATCTTAACCACACCTGACAAATAATTTCCTTAAGATCTTTAATCCCCGCGGCATCGAAGAGTAACCGACAATAAATCTCATACAACAACCGTGCCGTGCTATAATGACTCTGGAGAACCTGAAGAACTCGCGGTTCATGCTCGTCACCGTCGTCTATCTGAGCCTCTTCCTGGATAACGTTTTACTGACGGTGGTTGGTGAGGCGGCAAAAAAAATGACAAAAAAAATACCAAAGTGCGATAACGAAGAAAAAAAATTGTAAAAAGCGTTTTTGTTTTTAGTCCCGATAATACCGGACTATCTGTGCAGCATCGCCGACAATTCGACCGGCGTCGTCGGCAAGGATGACGACGAGAACGCTCGAGTGGGTTTTCTTCTAAGCTCGAAGGCTCTCGTGCAATTGATATTGAATCCCGCGGTCGGGAGTTTCACCGGCACGACGGGATACGCCGTGCCGTTGTTCCTCGGCAATCTGAGTCTTCTTTCGGCGGCCTTGCGTACGTATGAAGTGGGAAGATCGGTTGATCGGTGCGACGATACGAATTTTTAATTTCCATTGCAGTGTTCGCTTTCGGACAAACCTACGAGCTTCTGTTCCTCGCTCGGAGCGTCCAGGGAATATCGTCGGCCTGCATAGGCGTTTCCGGTATGTCTCTGGTGGCTTCGCAGTATCCGGAAGAGGACGAACGCTCGAAGATAATGGGATTCGTTCTCGGAAGCATCGCGCTCGGAGTCCTGGTCGGTTACCCGATCGGCTCGATACTGTACGACGTTGAGGGAAAAATGGCACCTTTTGTACTCGTGTCTTTTTTAATTCTCGTTCCTATCAGTGAGTTTTTTTTATGAAAATATTTTTTGGCATTACATTTTCGATGAGTTTCGAAAAAAAAATTATATTAAATTTTGGATTGATCGTATTGTTTTTTTTTTTTTGCAGGCTTGCAACTCTTCGCGCTGGATCTGCGGCCGAAAGCCAAATCCGAAGTAACTTAATCTACGCCGTGAATATACGTGTGAAGTTGTAATGTCAGAGTTCGGCGATGAAATTTTTATTGATTCGGGAACATTGATTTGCAGACAGTGGTGAATTCGATGGGCTGGACGAAGCTGATTTGTCAGGGGAAGATTCTCATAATAGCGGGGGCAATATGGTCTTCGACATCGCCGATGGCTATACTGGAGCCCTGTTTGCCCATCTGGCTGAGGACCCACTTAAAACCAAAGGTAGATAGATAGATAGATTCGTTTATTACGTGCATTTATAAAAAAACGCATTTATAAAAAAAAATAAATAAAAAAACGTGCCAGTCAATTTGTATGACTTTTTATATAAAGTCTGCTTTGTTGTTTCCTTGATCGGATTTTCTTCTTGCCACTTTACTCTAATCGTTGGCATTTATTTCATTTTTTACTTACTTATTATTTATTCATTGTTCATTTTTTTTTACTATTTATTTATTATCTTTGTTTGCAGAAATGGCAACTGGGAACCGTGTTCATTCCGGACAGCGTCGGATACCTAATAGGAACGAATTTCTTCGGAGTGATAGCTTATCGTTACGGTCGTGTTAAAACGGCTATATTGGCAATGTGCCTGGTAGGAGTTAGCCTAATCCTGTTACCCTCTGCGACTACGATGTCCCAGCTGATAATACCGCACCTGGGTATGGGACTCGGGATAGGGGTGGCCGACGCGGCTCTCGTACCGCTACTCGCCAGTCTCGTCGATCAGGATGGGAACTATGGTCCAGTTTACTCGATACAGCAGGTTGCCGTCAGTCTCGCTTACTCCCTAGGTAAGATCGCGTATCGATAAAATATAAATTGCTTGTTTATTAATTTTTATTCTTTAGAATTCATGGAATTTTTTGTTAATATTATTATTTTTTTAAATTAACTTTCATCCACCTATCTTCTATACACGAGAAATTGATTTCATCGATGAAACGAAAATTGCTTGTTTATTGATTTCTATTTTTTTATGCATAGAATTCTTTGTTGTTATTATTATTTAAAATTAAATTTCATCCACTTAGCTTCTGCAGGCGAAAAATTGATTTTATCGATAAAATGAAAATGGCTTGTTTATTAAATTTTATTTAAAAAATGCATGGAATTTTAATTATTATTATTTTTAATTAAATTTCCTCCATTTATCTTCTGCACGCGAAAAATTGCTTTTTCAGGTCCGATAGTGGGCAGCGAGCTGGTGCGATCGATAGGTTTTCCATGGATCATGAGAATCGTTGGTCTTATAAACATAGCGTACTGTCCACTTCTTGCTTACCTGGCGATCGAGAAGAAGAAACCCCTAGCCGTCGAGGAGAGCAAGGAATACAGTTCGATCGAAAAATGCAAACCATCAACGAGGTATCAGAGGTTTCACGACTCGGACGACGAGCTCTGAGTGCAACATTAATTTTTTTCTTCTTTTACGCTCTCCGAGTCGAAAATAAAATTCGAGAGTTCTTACTAATCTGTAAATCTTCACTTCGAACGTATTTTACCCTGTGCATTTCTGTATCGCCGAGATATACATATTATATTCGAGGAAATAATAATTGAATTGAAAAAAAAAATGAACTTAAAAAAAAAATTGACTTGAAAAAAATTGATATAAAAAAAAATTGAATATCAAAGTGCCAAGAGGGAGGGTATAAAGTATCGAGAATGCCCTGCCAGTCCCTTGCCTTCGTCTCCCTTCGGTGGGTTACCGAATCGTTATTCGAAGTGGATTACCCGGAAGGGACGTGAGGCGATATACAAAATAGGGAACGGTGGGGCAAAACGGACCATCATCAACTTTTGTTGCGGGACGTAAAAAAAAGTCCCACCTGGAATGGAGGACAGCATTCCGTTTTGCCCCGTTCTATTATATATATATATAGGTACATAAAAACTTCTAGCACAGTCTACCGATGTGTGAGAGGTTTTGCGCGCTCGTGTTGCAACCCTCAAGATCGTCGGCTCTCCATCGCTCGCGGTAAGTGGCCGGTGTTCATAACCCGTGGTCATAACAGGCGCGCACGCGAGCGATGTTTATGGAGCTCTTATATAGCGTCCAAGTATACCTAATTGGAATCGCTAATCGCTCCAACTACCCGGAAAGAGTCTCGAGAGGTCGCCCGTGGTTTTAACAAACTAGTGTCTTGACCGACCAATCGATGATCTATCGATCTCGCCTTTAATAAAACTCTCCTATTATCCTGATACACTAATGAAAATATCGGTCTACAAAATGTTTTTTATAAGATACTTGAACGTGATCCTACATGCCGGTATTGATTATTTTAGTATTCAAATCAGAATCTTCGTTTCCCCCCGGACCGATCTTATTTCCCTCGAGAGAAACCTTTTACCTTTTTTTTTAAATCCAAAGATCCATCAAATCATTTTTAAGCGATCTTATACAGGTATTGATTATTTTAGTATTTAAGCCAAAATCTTCGCGTCCCCCCGAGCCGATCTTATTTCCCTCGAGAGAAACCTTTTACCTTTTTTTTAGATCCAAAGATCCATTTTCCGGGATGATGTTTTCTCAGAAAACGAAGCCTCATCTGCGGGTTTCATCAGCCAGCGATGCTGCGCGGATAACAAATTACAGCTCGGTTGCGTCGTCACTCGAGATACTGCGCGCTCTCGTATGTCTGACGAAAAAGCTCCTTTTCCACTTAAGCTCCGACCACGGATTTTCCCCCTAGGTTATTATCTCGTGTTAGTAAAAAAAAAAGTATATAATAATAATAATAATAATAATAACTAGAGAACCGTGGTGACCCTCCGGGTGTCTCGTTGGACCTCGGAGGGTGCGACAACGTGACGGAGAAGTGCGGAAAATTTTTTGAGGAGGAAAAAGGGTGGAAGTCCGCGTTGCTCGAGGGTGGAAGCAAGTGCGACGCGACAAGATTCGACCCTCCGGGAAAGAGATAGGGTTCCTTGACGTTAACTGCCGCGACAAAGTTCCCTGTTGCCGGCGGTGCTCACCTCAACGGAATTAACTAAAGCCCCCGGCGGTACGTCGGCGGTCCGTCGTCCAATTAGAATTTCTAATTGCCATCATGCATTAGTCACAGAGCGCGGCGACACATCACCCGCCACCGACACTTCCATAAACGAATCTCATAACCGGGTAATAAAAACGAAAAAGGTTTGCGCATTCAACGATCATGAATTACACAAAAAAGCGTTCACAATTTTGCTTTTTAATTGTACCTTTTTCTTCTCGGGAAAAAAATTGTTTATTAAAAATATAATTGAAAATTGTACAAAAAACATAAAAATTGTGAACGTTGGCGGACGAGAAATGTTTTTCAAAGCTTTAAACCGTCGCTAACGTGGACGGAATTTTGCTGGGTCACCGAATTCAATCCCATGCGAAAAAGGAAATGCGTAATTGATAATAAACTTATTATAGATTTCGCACCCGACACTTCCATAAACGAATCTCATAACCGAATAATAAAAAGAAAAAGGTTTGCGAAGAATTATAAAAAAATATCCACAATTTCTCTCGATAATTTTACCATTTTGTAAAAGTAAAGAACACTTTTTTCTTAGAAAATTGAACACTATAAAATTAACAAAAAAAAATAAAAATTGAGGACGTTTTCAGACGAGACACGTTTTTCCAAACGTACAAACTGCCACTAACGCGAATCGAATTTCGTCGGGTCACCAAAATCGATATCTCGCGATAAGAAATTATAATTAATAATAAACTTGCTATCGATTTCGCACCCGACACTCCCACAAACGAATCTCATAATCGGATAATAAAAAAAGAAAAAGATTTGCGAATTCAACGAACATGAATTATCTAAGAAAACCTCCACAATTTTACTTTTGTTTTCGTGAAAATCTTTAAAAAAAACCTCCACAATTTTGCATTTGTTTTGGTAAAAAAATTAAAAATTGTATAATAAAAAAAAAAAGATGATGGACATTCGTGAACGAGAGATGTTTTCCCAAACGCGCAAACCGTCGCTAATGCCTATCGAATTTCGCCGGGTCACCGGAGTCGATGGGAAGCGAAAAAAAAATTGCATAATTAATAATAAACTTATTATCGATTTCGCACCCGAGCCCGGTCGGCTCCGAGAGCGTCATCCGATTATCAACTGCGTCGCGCCGCCCGAGTTTTCCCTGCCAATTTCGTAATTCGCTTGGGTCCCCGTGTACGCTCGTGTCCAAATATTTGCACGAGCGAGCCCTCAAAGCGCGCTCCAATGTAGCGCGCACTGTACGACGCATAAGTGATTACGAGCGCCCGTAACCCTCGCGAGAGAACGAGCCTACTAGGAAACCTGCTAAGCGGATAACAAAGGACGAAAAAAAAATGAGAAAGAAAAAATGAAAAAAAAAAAAAAATTAAGTGCTCGTTTAATTATTGCGCGAGAAGCGTTACAGCGTGGAGTTTTCCACCGGAGGTCCGGCTCGGAGAGCGAGAGAACTCGCGCATTAATATGACATTTTCAGAAAGGGAGAGATGCTTCCCTCCCGCTCGGGGCAGCCCTCCGGGGCCTGAATAAATTCCTCGTCTCTGAAAGCCGTTCTATTTCCGTAGCTTTATCACGGGCTTTCCTCCGCGGCCCCCCTCCGTATCATTTGATACCGTTGTACGGAAGACGACCGGCTGCCCCGTACCCGCACAGTGTTTTCTATTTTGCTCTTCGCCCTATGCCCTCCGACTGCGCCTCTCCACCCTCGTACAAGCGCGCTCCGCTCATCCGGCGGTCTTACATGGAATATTACAGAGATCCATCGGTCTCGCATTCCTCGGCGCATGAGCGGCGAGCCAATTCCGAAGAGGAATTGATGGCATGGAAGTTAGCAACGTCCCTCAAACTAAAGGACTGACAGCCGTCGCTTCACACATGCTTTCCCGTCGACACGATAATAGAAATAACAATTCTTTTTTTAGTAAAAGAAAATGTTTTATTTAAATCATTGTATTAATGTAATATGATGATATAAATAGTCATTTATTAAAATTGAATGAAATTCTTCGAAATAACACTACTATTATTGTGATAATACGAACATTATATTATATTGTATTATCGCACTGCTGTGAGAGCAACGTCGCTAATTTGCGTGCCATATGAAAGGAATTGGCCAATTCCGAAGAAGAATCAATGGCACGGAAGTTAGCAACGCGCCTCAAACTAAAGCATTGACAGTCGTCGTTTTACGTATGCTTTCCTAGCGACACAATAATATATATATATATATATATAAACAGGATAGAATATAATAGAATAGAATAGCGAAGCTTTATTCGTGTCCCGAGGCAAAGCCCCCTAAGGACACCGTGCTCGCACATATAAATACTGGTAACAAAGGCAAGGCGCAGCAAAAAATAATACAATGAAAAATAACAAATCAAAGAAAAAGCTTAACCCTATAACAACAAAAAATTTAAACAAAAGTAATACAGTATAAAAAAATGATAAAACTTAAATGTAGAAAAATATTAATTTATTCATATTAAATGAAATTATTAAAAACAATTTATAAATAATTGTACATTATTGTAATAATAATACAAATGTTATGTTATATTGTGTTACCGGCTCGCTATGAGGGCAACGTTGCTAACTTCCGTCCCATACGAAAGGAATTGGCCGTGTCGTTCCCAGTTCAGACCGCTTCTATTCCTATACCGAAGACTCCCGATAAATAAGCGCCTCGGGGGGAACATTGTACGGCTTCCGAGGAGGATGCTCCTCCGAGATAGCCAGTATGCCCCGGTAGGGGATGATCCAAAGGGTGAATCGCGCCAGACGCGCCCGAGGGCTAACTTCCAATGTGTGCTCCGAAACGGATTCGGAGCTTCGAGCCATTCACTTTGAATCACAACGAAAATTGGCCAAAAATTCATCGGCTTTTCCCCCGGACTTTTTGAGGGGGTTAGAAAATGTTCGATAAATTCGCCCAATCGCCAAAAATACTTCCATTGTGTGTTCCGAAACTGATTCGGAGCTTCGAGCCATTCGTTTCGAGTCACTCCAAAAATTTGCCAAAAATTCATCGGCTCTTCCCCGGGACTTTTTGAAGGGTTTCAAAAAAGGTCTATAAATTCGCCCCAACCGCCAAAAAATCTTCCAATGTGTTCGAAACTGATTCGGAGCTTTGAGCCATTCACTTCGAATCACTCCAAAAATTTGCCAAAAATTCATCGGCTCTTCCCCGGAACTTTTGCAGGGGGTTCCGAAAGTGTTCGAAAAATTCGCCCCAACCGCCAAAAAAACTTGCAATGTGTTCTCCGAAACGGATAAGAAGCTTCGAGCCATTCACTTAAAATCGCGCCAAAAATTGCCAAAAATTCATCGTCTCTTCCCAGGCACTTTTAGAAGGAGTTTAGAAAATTTTCGCCAAATTCGCCCCAGCCGCCGAAAAAAAAAAATCGGCGTTCTCGGCACGCGTGTGCGAGCAGAGCCACGCGCGAGAGCCGCGAACCCGCGGGGGATGCTGCGTCCGGGACCGTACTCGCAGCGGCAGCAGCAGCGGCAGCGGCAACGGCAGCGGTAGCGGCACCGTATCGATCTCGCACCCTACCAACCGACCGACCGACAGGCCGACGGACGAGCGCGCACACAGTCTCCCTCCTCGGGAGGGCTCCACACAAGCGTTATCGCCGTGCCGACGTACACGAAAGCTTTCGTTCCACCAGCTCCGCCGTGGCTGGAGTCCCTCTCGGCCTGAGGTCTCCCCCGTCGAAGCCTGGCCTCAGTAAGCTCGGAGCTTTCGACCGGTGCACGCCCTCGAACGACACCACATCTCTGCGAGCGACTCGATATCAAGAAAAGAAAAAAAATAATATATATAACAAAAAAAAATATATATATAAAAATTAATAAAAGAGAAGAGGTTCTCCGAATACGCGTGTGGTACTTTGGTGTCCTCGGAACTATCGAAGAAGGGTGGGCAAAAAAAAAAAATTAAAAAAAAATAAATAAAAATAAAAGGAAGTTGGAAAAGAGGATAATTTTCCTCATGTCGAATGTTCAGGTGCAGTTCGCTCGTTCCCACCGGACGAACGTGAAATAAAAAAGGTTTCTAGTACCGCATCGTCGAGGACGATATCGCGGGCCGTGTAATTTCTCGCTATCGAGATTTAATTTTTTATTATTTTTTTATTGTTGTTATTATTATTTTCTTTTTTATCGCGACGCACTCAGGCCGAGCGGTAGACGGAAGCGTCTTATCGGATCCGCGGAGCGTCTGGCGAGCAGTCTGCGAGCGGGGTTTTACTATTGTCGCTCTTTAACGCCAGAGCGGAGCGGCGGCCCGTGCAGTTGTGCCGAGAGCAGCGTGACCGCGACGCGATACGCGCCCGTTCGGCGCGAGCCCGCCGGAGCTCCGAACTTGTAACCCTTTTGAAGGAAAAAATTAAAAAATAATAACAATAAATCACGGTGATCGTGCAGGCTCCGTTTGAACGGCGAGCGCGGCACTCAGGTGCGAACCGGGGACGAGGGACATCCGAGCGTGTTTGCCCGCCTCGGCCCCAGCGCTGGCCCGTATCCACTGCCTACTATCCGGCGCGATAGCCGCTATCCGCTCGGCTATGTCCGACGAATTTTTCGAATCGTCGACCGCCAACACTGGCGATGGCTTCGAATGGGAAACCGACAAGTATCGCGCCGCTGCCGACGTCAACGAGAGGCCCGATTACCTCGCCGCACGGCGATAGACGCTCCGACGATCGACCCGGCGAAACTTCCAAGACCGCCGTCTCGAAGTAAAAGGAAGAAATACCTTTTTTAATCATTTGATTACCATTTTTTTATTTTTATTACCATTTTATTACAATTCTTTAATTTTTATTACCATTTTTTTGTATAAGTAATCATTTTTTACCGTCTCGAAGTAAAAGGAAGAAGCACAATTTTTAAATAATTTGATTACCATTTTTTAATTTTTATTATAAGTTATAATTTTTTAAATAATAATTAAGAGTTGCACAGCGAGTCTCGGTCGCGGCTCCCTAGATCGCCAGACCGGAAACACGTCGTACGGCGATAGACGTTCGAGCGATCGACCGGGAAAAATTTCCAAGACCATCGCCGCGGAGTAAAAGCAAGAAATCCAATTAATTTTGTTTTTTATTATAATTTAATACCGATAGGCGAACAGTGTCCGGTTCCACAGCCGAGGCTCTCTCGGCGGCTCCGTAGATCGATAGACCGGAAACACATCGTGGGGCTTACAGCTGCGTGCAGCGAAGTAGTACGGTGAAGAGGTATCGAGAGAGGAAGAAGCGCCGGAAGCGCATCGTTCGGCTCGCAGCCGCGTGCAGCGAAGTTGTACGAGGAAGAAATATCGAGAGAGGAAGAAGCGCCTCGGCGGAGCCGCGACGAGCGACTGTCCATTCGTCTCGGTGGCCGAGCCAATCCCGGCCGAATGATCCGCACGTCGGAGGCCTCAAGGCCGCGGGAATCAGACCCGGAAGCTATTGAGATTGATAGAGTTTGACGAGTACGACGCGGCTACGAGCGGAGTAGTAACAACTCGGGAAGCCTCTCAGCGAGGGCCGCGCTCCGACCGAAAGCCCGCGCTCCTCGACCGAGTGACTGACTGACTCTGATTTACGGAGGCACGCGGCCAACGGGAACTTCACGGAAGCCGCGAAGCCCGGCCGGGAGAAAGTGGGAGATAAGGGGACACGGAGAGCTTCGTGCCGAATGACTTTGTCGAACTCTTCAACTTTCGTCGAATGCCGGACGGGGAGTCACGCACGGGCGTACGTGCCGTTATGAAGATCGAGACGGATCGGTTGCTTACCTCGTTCGGGCGCACGGACCTTGCATCAGACGAGGTGACGATCATGGCACTTTGGTGCGATTTTCTGATTTTTTGTATTTTTTTTTAGTTTTTTTTATGCCGGGAATTTGAATTCTTTTTATTTTGTGACGAGAAAGAAAAATTGGAAATTCGGGACTTTTCCGCCTTGCACCAGACGAGGTGACGTTCATTGCATTTTGCGTTTTCAGACTTGTTCTGTTTTGTACCGAAAATAAGTATTTTTTAAATATTATCTTGTGACGAGAAAAAAAAATTGGACGATGCCGAAGGGTGTTATAGAAATTCGGGACTTTTCGCCTTGCATCAAACGAGGTGACGATCATCGCCCGTTGATGCGTTTTCGGATTGATTTTCTTCTTTTTTATACCGGAAATAAGAATTTGTTTATTGTATTTTGTGAGAAAAGAATTGGACAATGACTAATTATAGAAATTCGGTACATTTTCGCCTTAGATAAGACGCGGTGACGATGATTGCACGTCCATGGGTTTTCAAATTTCTTTTTTATACCGAAAAAAAACTTGTTTGAAAATGTTATGACTAGAAGAAAAATTGGAAAATGCCAAAGTGCTATTGTAGAAATTGGATACTTTTTCGAAAATCGCTTATTGCAGCGAACTTTTATCGCTCGACAGTCGTTTCGCTTCCATATTATCGTACGAAAATCCGCCCCGGAATCGAAACGAATATTGTCACCGGTCTTTGACATAAAAAAAAATCTGTAACCCCCTGCGGCTGGCTGAAATCGAGTGCTTTGTAAATCGCCCCTTTGACGGTCCCATTGGATTTCGATTTCGCTGCTATTTGCAGACGAAATTTAATTTCCGTATCACCGCGATTAAACTTGTTTTTTTTCTATCACCTTTCGATAAAAGGACTTTTTTTCCCACGTACTCGATCATAATTAATTGTGCGCGAACGAGTGGCCGTTTCATTATCGGCCGTTAGAGGGTCGATGAATATTGCAAGCCACGATGTTTTCCATGCTTCAATCACGCATGCAAAGTTTCCTTGTTAATTCCCGATAAAAATGTGTATAATAAAAAAAAAGAAAAAAAAATTAAAAACAAAACAACAAAAAATTTAATAATAATAATCCGCCATAACGTACACGAGTTAACGCTTGTTCTCTTCGACGTCGAACGATGCGCGCCGCCGATAGCGCGCGGATACTCGCGGGTCCGGATCGTTGGAGGCCGAGCTCTTAATCGCGATAAGATCGCAAGTTCAAGCTGACTCGATGAGCAGGTGATATGGAGGCCGAGGACGAAGTGGACGACGAGCGAGCGGGAGAGGTGGATCGCGAGGAGGTGAGCATCGGCCAGCGATGTCCGACTGCGATAGTGCCTTATCAGATTACCGTCGTCATTGTTTCTGCTTCTTTCTTCTTCCGTCTCGCCTGCGTAACGGTATCGGGTTCGATAAGAGGAAGAAGAAAAAAGAAGGACAAAAAAAACGAAAAGAAAAAAAACCTCTTCGGCTCTGATTGCTGCCGTAGATCAATCACAACAATAACTTGGAGGGTTTCGAGGGCGGAATGAAGATCTCGACGATGCCGAGGAGATCGGCCGATTCGCCGGAGCGCAAGGAGTCGGCGACTCTGGTGAAATCGTCGCCGGGCGAGTCGCCGGTCATCGAGGATCCCGCTCAGCAGAATCGAGGCCGGGAGAGCGATGACGGCGAGATCGGCGAACGGAGCGAATCAAAATTATCTCTAAGCACGAGCACGAAGACTGAGGGCGGCAAGGAGGGAACCGAGACCGCCAGGCTCACTAGGAGCAAGAGGATACCCTGCCAGGACACGATCCACGAGGCCGAGGAGGACGACGGCCTCACCATGGAGCGGGTTGGCAAGTGAGTCACAGAAAACAACAATAATTATAATATTTGTGAGCTGTTATGAGCTTAACTAGCATATTATAATATAGTGGGTAAGTTATTGAAATATTTATATAATAATAGTTATTGATTACCGGATCTTTATAGATATTTTGAGTTATTCATATCAAAATCAAAAATACGATTCTTCGTGCATAAAATCGAGGCTTTCAATGTCTCACTGTTCTTTAGCCCCAAAAAGGCCAGCGGATTCGTGTTCAGCGGGAAAAAATACGTCGAAATACGTGTTAGTTCAATTAAAAAAAGAAAAAAAGCATTTACTAAATTAAGTATACATTTTTAAACAAACTCAAATTTTCGGGGAAATAAAAAATTCAAGGACCTTAGGTGAAATTCAAGGACATTCTAGAACTTTTTCAAGGGCAGGTAAAATTCAAGGTTAGCTCCAGGTCTTCAAGGACCGCTGGGCACCATGTTTATAGATATTTCGAGTTATTCATAGATTCGATTGTTGTTGTCGGTAATAAAAAATTGTTTTCTGTTATTATTATTATATTAGTAACATTTATTGCCATTAATATAATAATAGCTATCCTCGAATAATAGTTATGAGCTATTACTCAATTCAACGATTATAGTACAATAGTTACGTTATAGAAATATTAGATGCTAACAGTTATTGATCGCCGGACCCCGATAGATATTTCAAGTTATTCATAGCTTCGATCATGTCCAATAATAATAATAATAGTAACAGCTAATTTTCTATTGTTATTATTGTTATTATTGACAACAATAATCGAAGCTATGAATAACTTGAAACATCTATAGTGGTGATCAATAAATGATGCTCCGACTTAATTAGGATGTCGGTAACTGCATAGTTTGTTGCCCACTGCGTCTACTCTGGTTCTCCCTTGCCCGTGGCTAATTCGATTAAACCCCAAAATGGCATTCGAGCACTATGAACAATGACGCACAGTCGGGAGCTAAACTTGTTTCTCGAAGCAGCGTCACAGGCGTGCTACGGGCGAGAGGGGGGGGGGGGGTGTTTGTAGGGAGGATAATTTCAAAGTTAGTCCGTGAAAGGGTAACGCCAGGGGAGGGCCGGGGAGTTTCTTCCCTCCCGGAAGTCCGCCGGAGCTCAGCGATCTCTCTAATGCCCGAAGGTATCTCGAGGCGAATCCTGGGCTGGTCGAGTCGTGGCTTCGCGAAAAAGCGAGCACCGAACTTCGCAGACGGCTGGAGAGCTCGAACATGCTGCCGAAGTCTACGAGCCTCAGCCTTCGCCACGAGGAGAGCGTACTCGTCAGGAGCAAACGGAACAGCGTTACGTCCGACTTGTTTCAATCGTGGCTCGCCTCGAGTTCCCCGATAAAGAGGAGCAAGAGTCCGAGCAGGTAAATGCCGAGGTCGCGCGCCCTCCCGAGCTCTCCGCCGATGCTTTTCCGATATTTTTTATAAACCCGACGACTCGGAGAGCTCGCGTGGCGCGGCAAAGTCTACACGCTGATGAAAAAAAAAATAATTGAAAACAAACTTTTTTTTTTGAATTTCCGAAGACCGCGCTCTTGGGTCGGACGCCGCCAGGAACTCGACAGGCTCGACGAGGGCGAGCTCTTCATGGAGCTGATTCGCGACATCGCGAACGAGCTCGACATCAACGTCCTGTGTCACAAAATCCTCGTCAACGTCGGCCTCCTCACGCACGCCGATCGCGGGAGCCTCTTCCTCGCCAAGGGTCCCCTCGACGATCGCTATCTCGTCGCGAAACTGTTCGACGTCACGCAGGACACCGTACTCGAGGACGCCATACAGCGAGCCAAAAACGAAGAAATCAAAATACCGTTCGGCGTCGGTATCGCCGGCTCGGTCGCGCAGAGCAAAGAAATCATCAATATCAAAGACGCTTACAAGGTTCGATCGGACGATCCCGATAAGCTGGGGGAAAAAATATAATTTTTTAAAATGTTTTTATCGTAGATGGGCGATAAGAGCGATAACTTTTTTTTTTTAGGATCCTAGATTCAACAGCGCCATCGATATGAGAACCGGATACAAAACTACGCTTATACTGTCGATGCCGATATGCAATTACGAGGGCGACGTTATTGGCGTCGCGCAAATAATCAACAAGACGAACGACAGCAACGAGTTTACCGACCGAGACGTCGAGGTGTTTCAGAGGTACTTTGATTAATGGGACGGGAGAGGTTTGGCCGACCGAAAATTCAGTCGCTTTAGATTGCGTATAGGAAGCTGCAACTAAATGTAAACAGTTTTCCTATGTCAACATTATTATGTTGGGATATACATTCGAAATACTGATATTATTTACAACAATTGCCGTTTGGACGAAAAAGCACTTTTCACTTATAACTACGATTTCGGTAAAATTATCGAAAACAGCTTTAATATTGTTCACAATATCAGCCTTTATCGATTGAACCTAAAAAAATGTATTCAAATAAAATTCACACAATGGCGAGCGAAAAAACTTACGAAAAACATTATCAATTTTGGTTTTTTAGTTTGCCACTGCGTGCATTTTTTTCTAAAATTCCAAAACTATTTTCGGTTGTAGTGACAAGTGTTTGTTTAGTGTAAACGACAATAACAAGATTGTTATAAATAATATGAGCATTTTTAATGCATTTTCCAACATAATAGTGTTGATATACATGCTCACCATAAAGAAAACTATTTACATTTTGTTGCAGCCTTGTTATCCACAATCTAAAGTGACTGAATTTTCGGTCGGCCACACCTCCCTGGCGCCATTAAGAAAATTAATTTTCTGTCTCGTAAATTATCCGAAACGACGAAACGATCGATAATCCGTTGGCGTCGGAATTTTATTTTTAGTTTATTTAATTATTTTTTTTCTAAGGTATCTGACGTTCTGCGGTATTGGTATTCAAAACGCTCAATTGTTCGAGCTGTCGGTGCAGGAGTATCGAAGAAATCAAATACTATTGAACCTGGCGAGAAGCATATTCGAGGAACAAAACAACCTCGAGTGTCTCGTTACGAAAATCATGACGGAGGCCAAAGAGTTGCTCAAGTGCGAGAGGTGCACGGTTTATCTTTTAGATTTGGATTGCGGGGAAGCGGTCAGTTTTTCAATTTTCTAATGATAGAAGAAAAAATGTTATCTTTAAAAGTTCATCTTTTTTTTTAGGGACACTTGGAAAAAATTGTCGAACGCCCCGGCAGATCGGTTCAGGAGGACCGGAAACCCTTGTCCAGAAGAGAAGTACGAGAAAATTTGAATAACCCATTTAGAAACAAAATTAAAATTGCACACAATATCTAAATGACAATTTTGCAGAGCAACAACATAGACATGGAGGACATTTTCCAACGTCACGTGAGTAGAAGTTACACTATAAAAAAGATCTTATGAAATTCAATGTACCTGAAGTTTTTATGCAAAACTGGTATATCAAATTTCCTGTACAATTGCGGTGAGAAATTAATGTTCAGTGTATTAAAAACATTAGGAATACTTTATTTTTATAATTTACTTTAAATTTCACTATGAAAGTACTTTAATTTTAACAATTTACTTTAATTTCAATCAAAAGTATTAATTTTTCATCACAATTGTACATTAAATTGACAATTTTTTATAACAGTATAAAAAAAATCCAAAACGAAAAAAAAATACTTTTCTGATAACTCTTGTGTTTTTTTTTTTCTCACCGCCAGTCTACAATGGACGCGAGCGCCAAGTTCACGATGTCCTTCGAGATGGAGAACGGTACTCAGGAGGCGAGAATATATAGGCCGAATTCGAACGACCTCTCGACCCCGCTGGGAAAGATTGCCCGTTACGTCGCGACGACGGGACAGATATTGAACATCGGTGACGTCGAGACGTGGCTGAAGAAGGAGCTTTGGGACACGGAGCAAGAGCCGATAAGGAGCATACTCTGCATGCCGATCGTGAACGGTCAGAGGAGCGTCATTGGCGTGGCGCAGCTCATCAACAAGGTCCGTCGGTACGAATGAAGGAACGAAATGAAAAAAAAAAATTCAAAAAAAATCTAATTGATTTTTTGTTTGTTTTTTTTTACGCCTGCTTTCCGGTCGTTCCGCAACGGCAGGACAACGGGACCGCTTTCACGGACTCGGACGTGTCGATATTCGAGGCGTTCGCGATATTCTGCGGCCTCGGCATCCACAACACCCAGATGTACGAGTCGGCTTGCAAGCTCATGGCGAAGCAGAAGGTCGCCCTGGAGTGTCTGAGCTATCACGCGACCGCGAGCAACGACGACGCCCTCAGACTGACCAGCGACACAATACCGTCCGCCGACAAGTACAACCTTTATAGTTTCACCTTCATCGACTTCGATCTCAACGACGACGACACCTGCAGGGCCACCGTCAGGATGTTCAAACAGTGCAAGCTCATACAGAGATTTCACATACCGTACGACGTTCTGTGCCGGTGGATACTCAGCGTCAAGAAAAACTACAGGCGAGTCTCGAACAAGCTTTCACTATGAAAAATCACAAGATCTCAAAGATCGAAAGATCTCAAAGATCGAAAGATCTCAAAGATCGAAAGATCTCAGAGATCTCAAAAATCTCAAAGATCATAAGATTACAAATTTCCAATAATTAAGAATAACATTTTTTACGTTACAGTTGGATTTTTGCAAATTAAGAATATCATTTTTCCATAAAAATGTTGTTTTTAATAATTAGAAATGAAATGTTTAAAAATATTTTTTCAGTAACGTTACAATACTGGCGTACAGGTTATTGAAGGGTTGAGCGGCTGGGTGAGCAATAAAAAAAAAATAGTACTAATCAAAAATAAAATTTCTCCATCAGGCCAGTGAAGTATCACAATTGGAGGCACGCGCTGAACGTGGCTCAGACGATGTTCGCGATGCTGAAGACGGGAAAGATGGAGCAATTCATGACGGATCTCGAGATCCTCGGTCTGCTCGTGGCCTGTCTGTGCCACGATCTCGATCATAGAGGAACGAATAACGCTTTCCAAACGAAGACCGAGTCGCCGCTGGCGATCCTTTACTCGACCAGCACGATGGAGCATCATCACTTCGATCAGTGCGTGATGATTCTCAATTCGGACAGCAACAACATCTTTCAGACTCTCTCGATGGAGGATTACAGAAAGGTGATGAGGGTCGTGGAGAACGCAATATTGTCGACCGATCTGGCCGTTTACTTCAAGAAGAAGAATCGCTTCATGGAACTCATCGACGAGGGCGAATTCGACTGGCAGAGCGAGGAGAAAAAGGACTGTAAGTTCACCTCCAATTTTCAATTAATTCAATCGAGTATCAAAAAGAGAAAAAAATGTCCACTTTTTGAAAAAATTACTCTTTATCTTTTCAAAAACTAAAAAATTACAAATATAACTTTAAAAAAAGTGCAGTAAAAAAACCACTGGTTTTTCAGCAACTTCACGATCACAATTTCTTTAAATATATTTTATATTATTATATTATATACAAGTACAATCTCCTTAATCCAGTATTTCATTAACAAAAGTCTACAATAATCGTATTTGTATTTTTCTAAACTCGATACCCGTCCGACTCGGCTGCAACAGCGTGTGTTCGCCAGAGTCGAGACGCGATTGCAAACGATCTATTTAATCCTTCCCGTTTCCGTTCGGCAGTGCTGTGCGGAATGATGATGACCGCCTGCGACGTGAGCGCGATAGCGAAGCCCTGGGAGATCCAGCACAGAGTCGCGAAGCTGGTGGCCGACGAGTTCTTCGACCAGGGTGACCTCGAGAAGTTGCAGTTGAATCAGCAGCCGGTGGCGATGATGGACCGGGAGAGGAGGGACGAGTTGCCGCAGATGCAGGTCGGTTTCATCGACGTCATATGCCTTCCGCTCTACAAGGTCATGTCCGAGACCTTTCCGTGGATAATGCCCCTTTACGACGGCACGTCCGAAAACCGGAAGCACTGGCAGGACCTCGCCGAGAAGGTCGAGATGGGTCTGACCTGGATCGACCGTGACACGATCGAGGAGCCGGTCGAGGAATTTGTCTCGTACGAGCCGAAGGACATCGAGTTCACCGTGACGACCTTGAACTGCGCGCAGGCGGACAAGAAGGACGCGCCGGGCGTCGCGAGGACCTCGGAGTGCCCGAAGACGGCGCTCGGACGGTTCGCTTCCCTGCGGAAGGGCGGAAGGTCGCTCGGCAAGGGTGTCCGACATCGTCTCAGCAGATCGCTCTACGCGAGAAGCAGCTCGGAGGACACCGGCAAAGCCAAGGTCCTTCTGCCGGAGAGGAAGAGCAGAAACAAGCTGTGCCTGCTCATTTGACGGCTCACATCGTCGAGCAATTTGGAGAGCATACCCGAGTGACCCGAGGCCGATGAGCTGGGGCTCATCAAACGCGGTTCATTAACTCCGACGGTCTGACACGTGCGCGCGGTACGCTGTACTTTACCGCGGATCGGTAGGGCGTCTTTTACACCGGGGCTGCTTCGAGTTCGGTTGAGGATATCGTTCGGTGACCTTGAGGAATGTAGGACGCACGCTGGTCGACGGACGCGTCGATGGACCAGAGATGGTTGGTCGAAAGAACGATTATCTTACGCGGGGGATCGAGGAGGATCTCGCGCGAGAAAATATTCCTTCGCGAGTTCGATGGACCGGAAAGTCTCTCGGTCGGTAAGGAAGGGAGGCGGGTCGTTTTTGAGGAAACGATTAACTAGGGAAATGGTTCGTCGAACGAAAGATTATCTTAGACGGGGGATTAAAGTGGGGAGGATATAGCGCGAGAAAATATTCCTTCGCGAGTTCGATGAACCGGAAAGTCTCCCGGTCGGTAAGGAAGAGAGGCCGATCGTTTTTTAAGGGAACGATTAACTAGGGAAATGGTTCGTCGAACGAACGATTATCTCACGCGGGGAATTAAGATGGGGAGGATCTGGCGCGAGAAAATATTCCTTCGCGAGTTCGATGACCCGGAAAGTCTCTCGGTCGGTAAGGAAGAGAGGCCGGTCGTTTTTAAGGGAAGGATCATTTTTTTTTTTTTTTTTTTAGAGATACAAAAGTTGACGCTGGGAGATAAAGATGTATAAGTTTCGTACGTTTAGTCGGGACGGAGGGGAGGGGGGATTAAAATTCAGTAGGCTGTAGGCACGAGTGGCATAGAGCTTAGATTAGATATGTCCTGTGGCTAAATACTCGCGGTTGGTTAATGTCACTTAGCCTAGGCAATTTTGCGTGACCTTCGCGGCGTTTTGCCCCCCGAGGGGGTAACGTGAGAGCAAAAAAGTTGAATGAAAAAAAAAAAAAAAAATCAAAACAAAAAAAATTATATAATGAGGAAAAACGATGAAGAACACTCGTGCGACGAGGCGATGCATCGACAAGCTGGTCTTGACAATCTTTTTGTATTATTTAAGTAAATCGCTCGGTCGCAAAGTGACGCAGAGATTAAAGGGGGATGCTGAGGAAGAAAAAAGTTAATAAAAAAAATTACGAAGAGGAAGATACACGGTTGACGGCTCTCACGAGTTTATAAATAGAAACGAGGAGCGTTATTGTAGGGACGCGATATCGCAATTATCGGAACCTTTAGACGATAAAATTACTGGCGAGACGGCTGGGAAGCGATTCTCGTGATTAAAAAAGAATATATAAAAAATAAAAATATAGATTTGGTGCGCAAACTTCCGGCGGAAGAAACACTGTCCTCAAAAAAAAAAAAAAAAAAAAAATGTTCTCTTCGAGACATCGGTGTGTCCTCGAGAGTGAATTTTTACAATTCGTCTCGACAGTTTTGTTCGATGCGGGGAATGAACCTCGATTAGATTATTGTATCAGTAGAACGATTCAATAGATCGGGGCGTCGCGGACGCTCTTTTTAATCTGTCCTATCCTATAAATCGATGACGTGTCCTCGAGAATTTATTTTGTCGACGAATAACGGTTACGAAGGAGGAATGAACCTCCATGATGATGGTTTTCGTATATATATATATATACATTATATATAAATATATTAGAATTGAGAAGAAAAAAAAACTACGAGAGGAACCGGTTTCTAGTCTTTTGATATAAGTAGCTGAAAAATAAAAAAAAAAAGATGAATACACTTGTCAGGAAAAAAATACTGCATGAGGTTTAAATAAAAAATTTGAATGTAAACTTGTCGACGGATAAATGATATACATTCGACGTGACAAACAACACACACACGCTCCCATGTTACCGACTCGTTTCGATTTATGCTCTTTTTATTATTAAAAACATTTAGAAAGTACAGTGGCGGGACGTTCGACCGTCGTACTGTCGATCGTCGTTTCCCTATCGGTTGTTTTCTTTTTTTGTATTTTCTTTTTTTTTCATCCCTCTCGATTACAACAAGATTTAACAAATCGCAGCTCTTTCGTTAATTCGTGTGTGTGTGTGTGTATGTGTGTACCGATGGTTAATTCTATGTACATAATTCTTCTTTTTTTTTGTGTTTTTATTTTTTTTATTTTTCGTTCAGCATTCGCGACCGCGAAACGAGTCCACGCGATTCTCCCAGGTCCGACGTGTGTTACGTAAAAAACATAACGGGTAATTGTTCGAGTAGAGAAAAGTAGAGAAATAGACATCGGTCTTAGTCGAGGCGGAGCATCGCGCTGACACCGCTTCGCGAGTTACGACACGCGAACGTTGCCTGGGCACGTTACGCGACGAATTTAATGTGTACCAATTTGTTAATTAAATTTCGAAGACCCTATACCGTTTTGTCGTTTCATCAGTCGTCGATTAAAAAACGTACTGCGATTTTTATTTTTATTTTTATTATTTCTTTTTTCTTCACTCGTTTATCTTTTCACCTCGCACCCCATTTCCTCTTTTATATTTGCGTGCGCGAACGAGATGTTCGACGGCGAAACGATATTCGTTGCGACGACACCGATACACCCTTAAAATATATACAATTATATGTTGCTTTTCCTTTTTTTTTGTTTTTTGGTACGAGCCAATTGTTAATTTTTAACTTTGTTGTTTTTTTGTTTTTGAGGAACTCTATTGAATCGATGATGTTTCGTCGCGATGTAATTTTAGTCACAGCTTTGTGTCCTCAGGAAATATATGTGTGAATCAAAAGTAAAAAAAAATTATATAAAAAAAAAGAATCGACGTAATTATAGTGACTCGACGGAACTTCCGGGACAGCAATAATTAATAGTTATTTTCGTTCGTTAAAAACCAAACGAAGTGAGATGTTTTATCGAAGATTCCGTTATCAGCGGTGAATACCCCCGACATCGCCACGGCGAAACCTTCGATATTTTTCGAGTTTTTGTATTGTTTTAATTACATATCAAATAAGAATATAGCTTTGTACAAAGTAATTTCTTCCCGATAAATCCCGGAGCATTGTACATATTATATTTATCGCATATATATATATATATATTAATTGTTTCGTAATCAGACTTATCGGATGTTATTGCAACTATAAATTACTAAAAACGCATTTTTTTTCCCTCGAAATACCACAAAGTCGCTTTACTTTTTTTTGTTGTTTTCATCAATCCAACATTCACAACGATATAATCGAGTGTTACTTAATTTAGAGGGTATGCCGTTGTGACATTCTTAAATAGCCAATCCATGAATTCTTTGCGACGTGTATATTACTCTGACCGAGAAAAGAAGAAAAGAAAATAGAATGTGCTCAATTTATATCGAGTTCGAAGCGCGACTGGCTTTGCAATTCTTTCGTTACAAAAAAGAAATGAAAAAAACTAAAACTGGTAGCTCGTTCGGTATGAGATCGGAACTGTTTAACAAGAAGAGAGCGATGGAAGATACATTGGATACGGATTACGGAAGATTCATCGGAATTATGACGAGCGTCCGAACGAAGTCTTTTCAAGTTTTCTTTTTTTTTTCTTCGACGGACATCCGTTTGCAATGCGCGGTCCGACAATTGATGGCTCCTGTGCCCGGTCGGCACAGCAGTAAATGCTCACCTCGGCTCGTTAAACAACGTTCAACCGTTCAATAAATGCATTTTTTTCTTTTTCCTATCACCTACAGAGTTAGATTATCTATTTAGAATAAAGTATCGATTGTGAAGAACCGTAAAATATAAGACTGTCCCAACAAAAAAGAGGCAACAAAAAAAATTAAAAAAAAACAATGTTGTGACCCTTTTATCCTCAGTGTTTTCGGTATTAACAGTTGCATCGTGGAATATCGTAAAGTGACCGTCGAATCGGTCGCAAGTTTTTTACGTTGGGCATAAAGCTTGTGTTTTTTTGTTTTGTTGTTTTTTCGCGTCTATCAGTTCGCATCGCGTTTACACACGAAGATATATCTTGGTTGTTCTCATCGTACAACATTCTTGTCTGGTGGAAGGTTTAGAGTCGGCTCGCGCGTCCCGTCAGGTTCGTTTAACGCACTGCAGGGATGCTAGCCCGAAGATACGGTGAGAGCGCACACGAGGATGTTTTACCGGCAAAGTCGCGCGAGCGCGCGGGTCACATAAAGAATTCCGTGGATCGGCTAACATGCAGTCACGACGGGGGCCTGTCCAGTACCGAGATCTCTATTAGTCTAAGCCCGCGCGTCGTCGGATCGGTGAGTAACAATCCGCGCGGCCTGTACACCCTGTCGTTCTGTTCGCAGACGAATTTAGCCACTTTCCTCAGACACTTCTCGTAATGCGTTTCGGTGCATATATAAATTAGATAACCGGTAAGACAGGCAAGGCAGCCCTCGCAGTAGGTTGAACAACTCGCCCTTTCCGCCTCAGCAAAATAGTTGTTCAATTGGTTGATCGTGTACTCGAACGACTCGACGTCCAGCTGTCGGGCAAAACAATCTGTTTGAGAAGGCGGTTCAACGACCAATAGCAGAACGCTACTTACGAGGGAAAGGATTCGAGCGTCACACGGTAAATAAAAGTTTGCACGTTCAACAAACATCTCTCGACCAAAACGGTCCACAATTTCTTCTTTTTTTATTAGTTAATTTAACTATTTTGTTCAAACAGAAAAGTTTGTTAAAAAAAATATGCAAAATTAAGAAAAAAAAAAAGAAAAATTATGTGCCGAGACGAGCGATGCTTCTTGGTACAAACTAGTCTATTCTTTTTTTCATTTTACTATTATTTTCAAACAAAAAAAGTAAAATTGAGAAAAAAAAATTCTGTGCCAAGTCAAGAAATACTTGTACAAACTTTTTTTTTTAACTGTGTATGCCCGCTCCGGAGGAATTTCCATGTGACTGCCGATAGGAAATTTTTGTGGGACGCAAAGCTCGTACCTGGAGGGATGTCTAAGGACGGTCGGATTTGCAATTGTCACCGTCACAGTTAAACGGACGTGAAAGGAGCAAAATAATGTATACGTACTCTGTCGGCGAGCTCCGTGGGAAAGCGATTTTGGAATTTGACCATAGTGCCCTGACTGTAGTCACGCTGAATGAAGACTTTTAGGCAATTTTGCGGAGGCCCCCCGCCCGCTTGCCCCCGACCACCGGACATGTCCTCCAACGGCGTGAGAGCGACATGGTTACCCTGCGAAGGCAAAAAAAACTTTTCATATATTCGTTCTCTGGCGATGCGCGATCAAAAAAATTTCTCGACGACTCGACGTTTCGTGCGAGAAAATCGTTTCCGTTGCGCGTTGTCTCGTAATCGGCACGAATCGTTCGTCCGTGTCAGCGGCGCAGAGGACATTCCATTTATAACCAAGAAAACGTTCCAGCGCACGGAGATTAACGTTCTAAAATTAACTGTCCGAAGACAATGTTTGCACTGTGCTGGAAAAAGTGTTCCATCGATCTTGTGGAATGCAAGAGGGCGATTGACACTCCCGAGATCCGTGACAATGGTTGCTTCGGACGATGGTCTCGAGATAATCGTGATATTGAATCAGCAAATGACAGCGTGATGCACGGAAGGGCAGGCGGACTCACCAGTGGCATTTTGAGCTTCGTCTTGGCCGCTTAAAGGGGACAGTTTTTGACGGCGAGACTCGGCGTGTCTCGCTCAGACTATTATTACAAATCCCACCGGATATTCTACCTTCGAACACAATGTTTAATTACAAAAACTTATTGAACTGTGTGTGTCAAAGATTTAATCGTCTGTCTCTGCGGACGCGCGATTTGCGACGAGAGCGTCAGCAGTATACACGAGCTGGAAGCCATTCGTGATGCGCGCGCACACGCACTCGTCCCCCCCTCCCGGCCGTCCTCCTTTACAACGGCGCTAAATCGTTTTCTCATCGCACGGGGGGACAGTGCACTCCGTGCATTCGCTCGGAGATGACGCGAGTCTCGATGCTCGATGGAGGATGTGTTTTATGAAGAGGCCAGAATTTATGTGGGCGACGCCGGCGAGAAAGCCAATGGGTAAGGTAAAGATACGAATGCTCGGACGGTTAAGAACATCCCCAGATTCCAGCAGTTATTAATTGGTCGAGAAGAAATTTGTTGTGAAAATAACTGAAACCAATTTCAAGCTCATAGTTTGTACTTTTCAAAACACATCGATTAATTACAAAAATATACATATTTTTTTAATCGCGAAAAAAAATAACAAACGTACCGTCTTCGGACACGGTTTTCCGGCACGTCCCTATATTTGGACACTGTATGTCCGGATGTTTCGGACGATCATAGATTTCAAGAATGCTGATGTACGAACTCAACTAGTTCATATTCACTAAAAGAATTTCTTTGCCATTTATTAATTAAATTAATGAAAAATTATATTTACGCGAAACAATATTGAAGATAAGCTACGTAAAATTGATCGATTATTGGGTCGCATATGTAGTACGCTTGTACCAATATCCGGATGCTATCGTTTTTTAACAAAATGCAACAATAGAAAGTAATTTAGGCTCAGACATTGTATAACTTTTTTCGGTACATCAAATAATGATTGTAGATACGATTGAAATTGCCAAAATGGATTTCAAATACTTAAATTCGGAATAGATCAAATCTGCATGGGAGTGTACGATAACTGGGACGTGTCCGAGGATTGGTACTATTACCTTACATCAAGTATGACCTTTACCTTTTCATAATTTAACAGTACATTATCAGAAAAATGAATATGTTTTCGATGCACCGATCTTCTCGAGGTCCGGACCGCTCGAAACTTCGTCATGTTTATTATGATCCTTCCTTACGACTTTCAACGATACATTATTCATGATGTACTTCGATAACTCGAGATATTACGCGCAGGCAGACAGCAAGTACGATATATACGAAAAATAATGCTATTTCCGGACAAATTTTTCTCGAAACCCCACAGCAACATCTGCCCTCGCGTTCTCACGCCTTTCGGGCATTAGCTGCGGCTAATGAAAACTTCGAAGCTCGTCTACTTTGTACGGGTAAAACTTTTACCGCTTCCTCTCCATCACTTCCGCGTCCAGAATTTCGTATCGCGAATGTTAATTGAAAAACTACACCGCTGTAAACATTCCCGTACAAGTTTTTTTCCAACTGATCCTCAAGGAAGAACATTCTCTCGGCAGTCGTAGCTTCTCGGCGATGTATGCAGCGTAGCGTCTACGTAAACAAGAAGGTTGAGCCGCAGGCTTCGTTTTGTTTACGAAGCATATATACATACTGCTGAATATAAATTGGACGCTCTATCCCTCGTTCCAAGCTAACGGCCTATCGTTCAAGGTCATTGAAAAAAACGAGTATTCAATTCTTGTCCCGAACCGCGACTCTGTAATCTGAAAGCAGGACAGAAAATAGATCGACGGATCTAATTACAGTAGGACTGCGCTTATTCGACCTTCGATTATCCGAGCCCTCCGCGCTAACCGAGGTGTAGGGTCGGATAATATGGAAAACTCGGATGAAACGGATAAAGCAGTATGCCCGCGCGCGTAATAGTCTGTAACTGCTACATTGTTGCATAACGCGCTTAAACTTGTACAAGTTTGCTACGTCTTTATATTGCGAGCTGTAAATACATCAGTTCCGATTCTAGAGTCAATGGTGGAACATCGTGATGTCCCAAAAAAGGAAACAAGTCGTCAATTAACTAATGAAGATAATGTTTATATGAAGTGGTGTGTTATTTTTTAAATATATAATAATAGTACATGTTTGAATTCAGTATGTTTCAACATTACCTCGGATAAACGGGGTTCTACTGTACCTCAGATTAAGTCCTCTCTACTTCGCCCGGAGCTTAGCAATTTTTTACGACTTTGTCCCCCCTACCCTAAAATGTAGCGAATCCTTTGTGAGAGTAATCTCGCTCGTCTCGAGTGGCGCAATAGTGGCAGCTGGATAGGTCACGAGGCTACACAGTCTCTCCTAGGGTATTCAATCACACATTTGCCAGAGCACTCGCTGGCTCTGTCCCGGCGAGACGGAAAGCGCATGCTGACGCGCTCGGTTGCCCCGACGAAATCCACAGCAGCCGCAGGTGCGGCCGCATCGCGTACAATTCGAGATTAAGCGTTAGACCTCGCGGACCCGATTGAAATATAGTGGCGCTGCGGCGGGCGGACGAACGGTGAAGCGTGTCAGTGTCGAATATTCGTTCGTCGATTCGCTCGCACGGACGTAAAAAAAAAAGATCTCCGACAAATGCATTACCGTCGAAAACATTTTCTCGTATTCTTTCGCTTCCGCGAACATGCGGCGCGACAGGTTCGAGCCTGCGGCACGACCGACCCGAAGGCGCGACGATCGCATCCGAAGTTTTCTGTATCCCGACAGTGAATATCCGTCAATGTTCGACGACTCGTCTTGGTGAAAAGTTAGCCCGAATAACTTTTTCCATCACGATCTCCACCGTCTCGGCCGTAGTTGGCTGCAGTGTTTTCTCCTCGGCGGAGATCGACCCGGATATCTGTACGTCGTGTCTCCAGGAATATTATTAATGCCCACCGTCCTGCCTTATGTGTAAGTTCGCCGGGGACGCTCGGCGAAACGACGTACGAAAGTTTTGCGTCTCCCGGTCGACTATCATTTCTTTTATGCACTCGCGATTGTACGGTACATTATACCGTCCTATTGCGATGCTGTACAGAGTATCGTAGTTGTTATTTTCACGCAACCTCGGTTTCTCGACAGGTCATTAAAAAAAATGTTACCAACTTTTTTTTCGCTCGCACGCTCGCAAATAACAAATCCCTTCTTTTTCGCTAGTATTTTTTTTTTTCCTTTTTTTAATTTCACTACAGTAGAACCTCAATTATCCGAACGCTCGGTTATCTGAACGTTAGCGTGATACATTATACATTATTGCTCGCCGCGGCAAGAGAGGCGTCTGTATTCAACCGTGTTGAGGCGCGCTTTTCCTCTTCGAGCGTCAATCCGTTCGCACACTGAATTTCCCAAGCAGTTTCACCAACCCCAGCAAAGTCGGACAGCAAGCATCAGAGACTAGTTTCAATACCAAATTGTTTGAATCGCTTTACATACGTAGATCACTCTGAAGCGGCTTCGAGATTTCGCTGCTCAAAAGCGCGTAGCTATAGCGTTCGGTAATTAAAAATGGACGACTTTATTTTACAGAATGTTGTAAATATATTTTTAAGTTTAATACATTGAAACGTTTCGATATTCCGGGGCAGCAGAATATCGAACTCACACTTTTTTAGATCGTCTTCTTGCAAGTGGTAGGTATCGAGTTCAGTACTTGACCGCCTGAATAAGGTGTGGGAGATTTCACGTCATACGCGCTCGATTGAAGGAGGCAGCAGGATTGCTGATTCCTCTATAACGTACAATTGCATTAATTGGACGCAAACGCATATAACGGAACAGAACTACAAAAGTCAAAGGAGTTTTTCTGTCTTGCAAGAATATAGTATACAAGTGTGCACATACGTGCATAAGTTATATACTTATGTATTTATATACAAATATCTGTTACAATGGCGTAAAAAATGTACCTTTCAAATAATCCGAATTTTTGATTATCCGAACAAGAGCCCGTCCCGACAGGTTCGGATAATCGAGGTTCTACTGTATAAAAATTCGCGAAACGTACTACAAGGTGCTCGATGATTGAACGTCGGTACGACGTCTGATCGCACGGAGAGCTCGACTACTGTCGGGCAAGCGGTAACGAAAGCGTATAAGGCGTTACCCGTTACTTTTCGACACACCCTCAGCGTTTCCGGCGCTCTATAACCGAGGCTCGAACGTGTCACCTCAGTTCCGCTTGTCTGCACCGAGACGAGAACTTCTGCGGGGACGTTCACGATCGTCCTCGGCGTCACGTATGACAGGATGCGTCTTGCATAACCAATGACGAAATTACATGGACGTCACGGGCTTCGTTCGGTTTAGAGCCGTCACGTTTTAATCCGAGGGGAATTCGGTGCCAAAGTTCGTCCTGCGAGGGAACAACAGTGGCTGGACAAAGTTCGTAAGCGGGGTTAAGCGCGGTGAGTGCCATCGTTTTGCGTTCCACGCGGGCTAATCCCAACTCGATATAACTCTGTGGCTCAACTTTTCTCGTTGAAATTTTCTTTTTTACTTTCTGGGTTTCTTTTTTCTTCGTGGCGGCGAGTCGTTATTTTGAAGTAGTGGCCCTTCCGGTAATTTTCATCGGTGGCTGGAAACGCGATAAAAAAAACAATAAAAAGGCTGTTGAAAAGAGCAAAGTTCCGCTCTAAGTTTCGACGGCAGCGCCAGTGTGCGTGTTCTTCGAAACAACACTGATAAAAGAATCCGGTGGAATCGCCTAAAGATTTCAGTCAGGGACGTTCCAATAAATACATAAACTTAAACTTAAGTTGGTCGGACAAAATATTTTGATGCCTCAAAAATATTTTGGTGAAACAGTAAAAAAGTTGAACTAACCGATCGTTTAGCTGCGCCAACAAAATATTTATTTGAACGTGCCCGAATCTTTAGTTATTCAATCGTATTTTTTTTTACCAGTGAACGGTCAGGTGTAATCCCTTTTGTGCAGATCGGATCGCGACGGTTTATTTTTTATTTTTTTCGTTCGACAGTTACAAATTCGATCAATCGCCCGGCTCGTAATCCATCGGAATGAAAAATCATTCCAGATTCAATTCCGCGAGTAGATATTCATGCGATTGGAAAACAAGTAATCGGACAAAGTAGAAGATATTAATTGAAGGGTTTTTGCTGATTAAAAAATAAAAATAAAAATAAGTCGATCCGTTTCGCGCACGAGAAGGGTCGCTCGGCGAGTTAAAACGACAGGGATTGCAGATTGGTTATATATCGAGAGGAGTAATAAGAAAAGGAAGGCCGAGAGCGGTGACTCGCCGGGAGTGTAGCGTCGGCGGCGGTCCACGGGAGTCTGCGCAGCCGTGGCTCGCCGCGGTTGCGGCGGCGGCTCGCGGCGCGGCCTGCGTAGTGGGGGAATTTCGGTTTTCTAATCCTTGGGTGTGGTAGAGTGGGGGAGTGGTGGGCAGAGATCACGCGAGGTCTGTGCGCGGAAAACTACCCTCGGTATCTCTGTCGTCGCTCCTTTCGTGTTTAGTGACTTTCCGTGGGGCAACGTGTGACACGTGCGTGAATATCGCTCGCCTCGCCGCGGGAGCCGCGAATTTATTCCTCGCTCGTATTTAAGTTGTCGACTAGTTTGTTTAACAAAAAAAAAATACAATAATAATAGTTATAATAATAATTAATTATCGACATAACATAGCGACGTAACAGCGACTAAATGAGAAACATAATTTGAATTAAAAGTATTAATAAACGAAAAATAAAAAATTAAATTAAATATAGGATTTAAAAAAGTATAAAAATGAAGAAATCGAAAGTAGGTCGATTATCATAAATCTCCGTCGATCTTGACGAGTGGACGACCGCTGCGACCGTAAATATAAGAAAGGCTTCCGATAAAATTTCGCTCGTTTCCGTGCGTCAGTTTATCGGGTTTATCGGTTGCAAAATTATATTCTCCGGTACGCGCGGCCCGAAGCTTCTATTGAGGAGAGCAGGGTAGAGCTTTGTGCGCCTCGGAGGAAATCGAAGCGGCGATCGCCTGGAAACGATATTCGAAGTTACGCGTTCGAGGGTTCGCCGCGGCGCCTTCAAAAGGGACACCCGTAAAAAAAGAATACAACATTCCTATCGAGTTCGGATTTTCTTCGTCGTTCCTCTCGTAGCTTCACGTACCGTCCGGGCGGTGGCCGATGACTCACATGCGAAGAAAAAGAAGAACAAAATTAATGCTCTCTATCTCTTGTCCGCGAATCGTCGATGCCACGAAGGCGATGGATAATTTTAAAAATGCATTTTTTCACGTATAAAATTCTTTGGAGATTTTTTTCTTCATTTTGGTAATTTTTTTACGCGAGATTTATCCCCGTCGGGTAGAGGCGACAACCGATCGCCGGGACCGGCCCGGAGTCGTTCGCAGGGACGCTGGAGGACTTGACCTTTGAACGAGAGTCTTCACGAGAGATTCTCGTTCGCTGGGTGGTGGCTTTGCTCGATCCACATTGTTCCGTGAAGTTCGTAGATTTTCTCAAGGTCATTTTTTTATTTAATTTTTACTTACATTTTTTTTTGCTTGAAATGCGAATTAAAAAACGAGCTCGAATACGATAAAAGTTCGCGGGGGAGTTGGAACAAATTCGCAGAGTGATTTTACCCCAAGGCACACAGTAAAATCGGTACCAACGTTTCTTGTTCACAGACGTCCACAATTCTCTTCTTGTTAATTTTACAAAAAAAAAATGTTGTCCATTTTACGAAAGTTTGATAATATTACAAATATTTTTTGTAAAATTAACAAGAAAATAATTGCGGATGTATGTGGAGAAGAAACGTTTGTTAAATGTACACATTTTTTTTACTGTGCACGGACTCCGAATAAGGTTCTTGCTGAAATGTCGAGTAGACGCGATAACCGATCGCCCGGACCGGCCCGGAGTCGTTCGCAGGGGCGCTGAAGGGATTGACCTTTAAACGAGAGGAACTCTCGACTGCACGAGAGATTTTCGTTTTGCTCGTTCGCTCGCTGGGTGGTGGCTTTACTCGATCGACATTGTTCCGCGAAGTTCGTAGAAGATTGGTTCAAGGTCATTTAAAAAAAAAATTACCTTGGTTTTTTTATTGTATTTTTTTGGTGGTTCAAATACAAAACAAGGATCGAGCGCGACTGCGATAAAGGTTCGCGAGGACGGTGCGGTAAATTCGTACAGAAGTCATGGCTTTACTCGATCGACATTGTTCCTCGAAGTTCGTAGAAGATTGTTTCAAGGTCATTTTTTTGAGTTTTTTTTTAAATTGGTTTTAATATTTTTTTTGTGATTTAAATACGAAATAAGAAACGAGCACAAATACGATAAAGGTTCGCGAGGACGGTGTGGTAAATACGTACGGAGTGAATTTACCCGAAGGCACGGACTGAATACAATTCTTTCTGAAACGTCCCGGGGGGCGATCGGATAATCTAGTTATTCCCGAGAGTGCAATTGAATTGATTGAGCGCAGCGCGTGTCTCGAATCTTTTCGTTAGTTCTCACAGTGGCGGTAAATCCTAAGTTGTTTTGCCTAAGTTCGTTTTTTTTTCGCTCGAGCTGGGAATACTCTGTGCGATGAAAATCTCATTACTCGCTCACACGGAGCCGATATTCTGTCTGTGATTATTTTTTTATTCGTTGTATTAGAGCTTCTTTCGAGAAACGAGAGGGAAGTCCAGAATTAAGTTTATTTTTGCATTCGAAAAAAAAATTATTTTTTAAATTTATTTATTTACCAATTTACCAATACATAAATTATTTTTTGTCAATTCCGTAAGTAGAATATAATTTTTTAGATGAGTTGCACAGCCCCATATCAAAGGGTTGAGCTGCGAGGATTTTTTAAAATGATAATTGAGGTTAAATCATTTTTAATGGTAGTTAATGGGTGAAAAAAAAGTTTTTATGAAAATGAAATCGAAAATGAGGGGACGTTGAAGTGCAATCGCAAATGCCTCTGAACCTTCCCGGAGCGAACCAATAAATCGACTATGCCGGGCGCAGACCTTTGGCTATTACATCGGGAGATCGCGGCCGCTGTCGAAGCAATAATCCTATCGTTGAACCAATCCCGATTCTCATTATCGAACGCTTGGGATACTTCATCGTCGGCGCTTTATTTCATACAGAAGTGCGCCGGGGTGGGTTTTTGAAAATAACCGAATAGCTGTGGCGTTGTATTATCGGCGAGATCGACGGTCCGAGCGAATCTCCGATCGCCGTAAACCTTAAGCCGCCAGCTTAGCATATTTTCCACCGTATATACACCTAAATAAGTTTCATTTAAGAGACTTTTATAATTAAAAAAAAATTCGTTTATAACAAAAATTGAAAACAACATTTTTCAATAGTGAAATTTTTCACATATTTCTGATAAAAGCTGTCGAGCAATTGAAAATTTTTCTTTTTTTTCTCAACTGTAGAGTCTAAAGTGTAACAATATCATAAAAGAAATTAAAAATTATCAAGGTCATCCGGCCGCGAATTTGTATTCCATTGGTCGTAGTTATATCTCGTTCATCCGATTTATTCGCCCCCTCCGATTTAAGGATCGAAGATTGCTCTCGCCGTTCGAATTATCGAGTGACGCCGTATAACTATATATACGCCGTGGGTACAGTGTGATGTCACCGCGGTGCTCCGAAGGCTCGGGATAGATAGAGAGCGCGAGCGAGGAGAGACTTCGCCAAATTGACGAAGTTGATGAAGCATATCGATTGACAGTTAACGAGGCCAAGCTGTTGTAGCGCGGCTCGAGTCGAGTCGCGCTTCGAGAGTCGCCTCGGAGCGTCCGACCTGTCCCGCCTCTGTACGTGTATACGCCCGTGTCATCCCTTTCTGCCGAGGAACGATGCGCTCGGGTCTTTCCAAAAATTTCATCCCAACGCCTCTCTCAATCATCCGAAGATTCTCGAGCAACGCCCGAGACGAGCTCGAATATTCCGCCTTATTAGAATCATAAAGCGCAGATGTTCGCGAGACTCGGAAATTCTATTTTTTTTCTTCGTACTACGGTTACTGAGCGCAGCACAGTTTTCTTTTCTCATTCGACCTTCCGAAGGCCTTGTTCGGTTAATACGCTTATTGCCGAAACTCACCATCACGTGGCAGCACCGTCGCGAAGTTCCCTCTTCCGGTTCAACCGTCGGAAGTTACAGGGATGGACGCGATGTGGCGCGACGAGCAACCGATTCACGAGACTCTCAACGCAACTCACGCTCGTACTTTCCTCCGGCAAACATCGTCACAATTACGGGCGCTCCTTTGTGTTTATTTACGTCCACTCGACTGGCTGACGAATTCTCCGAGACATGTCGCAAATAAGTTCATATTTTATTCCTGGACCGTAGTATCGACCGTACTATTTCGGGATATAGACCCGATAGGTACGAAGCGTTATTATCATCGTTACACTTGCCTTCGGCGTCCGCCGCGGGACGACGAGACGCTGTTGCGTTCCACTGTCCGAACACAGCTGATTCATTTTTCGTTCTTTCCAATTTCGCGACGCAGCCGTGGCATTAATTCTGGCGTATAATTTCTCCGTAATTTTGTTTCGCAAGCTTTCCTCTGCCCCATGGGAATTTGATAATACGATCGTTCCCGGGACCGTCCCATCTCTGTACCGCGTTTATTTGCATTTATATCGTTGGGATCTTGCGCCATTTCGGTCGAGCGAGCCGGCCGAAGGCCGGAGCTCTCGGAAATTCCGGTTTACCAATCGGCAGAGCCGAGCGAGCAGCGGCGAGAAGAGCCGTCTCGCAATACTCAGCGGAGATTCTGGCAAATCTCTCGTCCCGAAATTTCAACGAATCCCTCGCTTGCTCGAGGCTCAAGATGCTTCTCTGCTGCTCTCTCTATATCCTTCCGAAAGCTCTCCAGCCGAGAATATCGAACCTCACGAAAGAGAGTGAGTGGATCGCTCCTCTCTCTCTCTCTGCAGAATCCCCTCGCGACCTTCTATTCCCTGCAAACTCGACACGAATGGCATTAATAATCGGAGTGGATCTCTGTCTCCCCCGCCCTCTCGAGTTGGTGAAGCGTCCGGTCTTTTTTTTCGTGTATTAAAAAGCGACAATGTCGAGTAACGCTGAAAAAGGTCGCGATCCTTTGACGAACGAGTGCTGGGAGAAGCTTTGCACAGATTGCAACTGATTTTTATCCCGCTCTCTCTCACAGAACCCTCTCCCCTCCCGCCTACTATAGTCACTATAGTTATTATTTTATTTTCGATTTTTTTATGCCCCTCACTTTGGTTCCGCTGTTATTATTATTATTGTTTTACTTTTGGTCTCTTCATATTTCATTATCTTCATATCTCTTCTATACTGCTATTCTGGTTCGATTTCTTAGTGTATGTGCCTAGAGGACCCGTGGTCGTATTGTACGAATAGATATCACTATACCTACCTACCCATCGATAGAGGTCAGCTGTTATCAATTTCCAGCTTTTCATTCGCTGCGTTCGAAATAAACAATGGGCTTTGAAAATTCGATAAGGGCAGTTTTTTTATCCACGCAACGTTTTGCCCGCGAATTTTGAACCGCCGTACGAACCCACTTTTCACAGCAGATTATCACGCTCCATAGGTAATTTTACCGGCAGCCTCGCGGAGATAGACCGCGGTTGCAAAATGGTCCGCGCGTGTAGACAGGGCGAGAGAAAGAGAGTAGGGGTAGTCGTGCGACGAGAGTTTATGATAATATTTAATCCAGTTATACAGGGAGGATATATAGAACGCGTCAGCCGAGCGGGCGAGAGGGGGGGAGGGGAAGTGCAAAACTCGAGGGGCAGCGCGGCGGTTGAAGCGGACAAGCGGGCGGCGAGAGGGAAGGAGGGGAGTTGCCACTGGTGTCGGTGGTTGAAGCTGCCGGACCTCGTGGTCGCCAGTCGATGTCTCGATACGTACCGTGCCGCGTTGCTAACGATAATCCAGTTAAACGCGAACAGCCGGACACTCGCGACGACGAACGACGGACGCGCTCTGTTAGCTTGCAATGTGCAACTAATAGTTTCTACGGTTTTTCCATTTATGCCCAGTTTTTCTAACGCTACCCACACGCTCGAGAGTCCGTAAATCATTTGTAAAAATACTTCTTGACAAAACCCAAAAAAAAATTTCAACATTTTCATCAACACTTTTTTTATACTCCATTTTGAATTTTATTCGGGTTAAATTATCGCCGCGGGAGGAGACGTAGATCAGCACCGTGACTCTCCGGTCCGGCAGTTAGGTAGCGGAGATACAATGGAATAGAAGCAATAAAGCGTTAGCCCACATCTCGTTCCGTCGCGTAAAATTCCGTGTCTCCGAGGGGGGCGGGAGGGGTGGGGGGTTTTCGCTGGAAGAGAGACCTCCGGCTTTCCCGTGTGATTACAATTTCCTGCTTGTAGAAGAAAAGTTGGAATTTACGAGGAGGAACGTTAGTGGCGTGATAGAGATGAAAATAAGCGCCGGGGAGTCTAGAGATATTCGTCCGGACAGCGGGGAGTTGTCTTGGTGCTACCTTCACGGTTAACCAATACAGCGGATTCTTCGATCGATATTTATTTTATTTTTCTACTTTTGTTATACAAGGCCGTCGGTTCGGCAGTGTGGAGAGCAGTGTGCATGTGGCCGAGCGAGCGTCGAAGCGTCGGCAGAACACTCGCCGGACCGAGCGAAAAATCACTACCCGTCGATTCCGATCGACACTCGGAGTTTAACGCGGAGGAAATACTAGACCGGCGAACAAAAAGCTCCCCGTTGTGCGCTCAACTCGTGACTTTCTTTCAACTCGACCGTACAACCCACGCGCGTAGGATTTTTTTTCACACCGTTGTTCGGACGCGAATCGTTGTCCTATTGTTATTCATGAAAATAAGCGAAGTGTCTAAACGTCCGACTAAAGACGAATATGGAAAATTATTCATCCGACGAATGGACGACTGTGGAAAAATAATTCGTCCGACACGTCGATCATTTCTTGTAATTTCAATGTAGCACACGTTTTCAGTGCGATTATTGACTCGGACGAATAACTTTTTGCCAATCGTCCGACGGCGGCCGAAGAAGGCACAACACGAAGTTTTCCGATTGGACGAATAAGAATCGTCCTTAGTCGGACGAGTACACACATCCAAAAATAAAACTGAGGCTTTGAATAAAAATAAATAAAACTAGAAACTAAAAATAAAAAGGTACAAATGCTGTGTATTGTTTTCCAGGATAAGTAACGAGTTGGCGAGGAAAAAATAGATTTCCAGCGATCGCATTTCCGGTTAAACCGTCGCAGCGCGTAACGGTGGTAAACAAGACGGTGCGCGTTCTTCCGGCGCTCCCCCTCCCCGCGTGCCGTGGCCAGTGTCAGTGACAGAAAAACAAGAAACGAGTGTTAACGAAACGCGAAAACAAAAGTGAGTTTAAAAGTATCGACGACAGGGGAGGTGTGAAATGATCGAACGTGCAAAGTTGAAGAAATAAAAGCTCTGTACGTCGAGTTTTACGTGTTTGCAGAGGTTAACGACGATTAATAACGCGACTCGCGTGGACCGGCGGGGTCGCGCATGCGCGCCGGAGCAGATGCGCTGAACGAGCTGAAAAGATTTCCCGTAAAAAGAAGAAAAGAAGAAGAAAAAATCTAAAACTAGCGGGTAAAGAGTTCGATGATTCGTCGACGTTATTATCGATGAGAATTCAAGGACGGAGCATTGGCCGAGGTGCCGTCGGTGGGAGAGAGACGAAGAAACGAAACTGTAGCGCGAGCGGCGGGGCAACGGAGAGGAGGAAACAGTTGGGCACGGAGGTCCGGCACAGACGGAGAACCGGACGAGGTAATCTGACAAATCGGCTTCAATATAACACGCGTGTACACACACACACGGTGACAAAACCTCGGGTTATTTTCTTCCGCATTAACGGAACCCGCTCGAGCAGGGCGTAAGAGGATTTTTCTCAAAGGTCAGGCTCTTGCACGCTTTTGCTCGGCTATCGCTTTCTCAAAGGGGGAAGCGAGGCGAGCGCATTGCCGGGGTGAAAAGAAAGCTTCTCGGGAAAACGAAATTCGAGGATTCCGTCCGCCTTAAAATAAGGAAAGAAATAACATTGAGCTCATCGAACGAAAAATGTTGAGGCTAATCAAGTGTCTCGTCTAGTAACTTTTTATTCCAAACGTCCATGCTAGGGAAGAATTAACGACGAGGCTTACCAACCGAAGAAAAGTGAATTCGCCGGAGAGACAAGCGGTAGACGAGTCACACTGAGGCGGTACGAAAAAGTTGCCTCGGGACACGGGAGGAAAACGGACAAATCCTTTTTTTCGAGTTTGTTCGCGGGATCGTTCCGGCGAACTGTGCAAAGCACGCGGAACCGAACGCAGCCTTCCGATCCCTCCGATTTGCGAAGGTCGAAACCGTCGGTAAAGAAGATATAGAATAATAAAAAACACAAGAAAAAAATACAAAATACCGAAAAAAATACATCGTTGATCGTGGAAGTGTGAGAGATAGAAGCGAAGTGCAACGGGTAAGAAAAATAAACGGAAGGGGGAGAAAAAAAGAGTAAAAATAAAAAGGATTCGTCGGTGGTTTTTCTCGGATGGAGGCGTGGGCAGCCGAGCGTAACGGGAGTGTGCGGCGCGTCGAGGGGAGGGGATAGAGAACGAAAGAGCGAAATTTCTTGTTCGGAACAAAAAAAAAAACGAAAAGAACATTTCCAGGAGGAAAGGAAGATCGAGTCCAGCGAGGAGGACTGGCCCGAGGATCTTTCCCGTTTTCTTCGGCTTAGTGCAGAAACTGCCGGGAACTGTCGGCTAAATTAGCGTAGGAGTTTCGCATCGAGCGGCGCAGAGTCGGTGTCACACGAAAACCGAAGTGGATTTTCTCGCTCCCTCGCGCGACGAGTCCCGACGCCTCCGGCGCGCGGAGCCTTCTTCCGCGCCGTCGTTTTTTTTTTCTCTTTCACTCGACAATAGCGCTCGAGGATTCGGGATTTGACCGAGTTTCTTTTTTCCAGCTCTCTATCCCCGACCGGACTCGCGAGAGTCGAAGAAATCGCGAGGATTCCACGGAGGATTTTTCAGCGGATTCGAAGAAAGAGAAGACTTGAAATCCACTTCCGCTCCCGCGGAGACGTCCTCGCGTATAAAATCGTTCTTTGTCGCGGGACGAGGAACCAGCGGTTCTCAAAGAGGGGCGCCAGAGCCGGATGGCACGAGAAAAATAAAATCCGATTAAATACAGTGCGGTTGGGAAAAGGTTGTATTTTTATTTCTTTCGAAGAGACTTAAATATTTTTTTTCGCAAGTGCCACCAGAGACATCGAGTGTCGAGCGCTTTTTTCTTGCGGACGAAGAATCGTGTCGTTTATTTTCGTGTCCTCCCTCGAGTCGAGGTGAATAACGACGAAAAAAAAGATATATATATATATATTCTCCAGGATTTATTTCACGGGAGATAGCGAGATCCATCAAACGCGGAGAGGAAAACCGGCGCAAACACGGCGAGGAGAACCGAGAAAGGATAATATCAACGCACGAGAAGATACAAGGACCTCGAGAAGCGGACGAGGAACGAAAACGGGAGGAAGAAAGGAAAATACGGGCCGGTATATAAAAGTATAATCGCGAAGGGGCATCGACCGGCCGGGAAGGAAACGGGCGAGCGAGGGATTTTCATTATCGGCCATACGAGCCCGAATACGACCGCCTTAAGTACGAGCTTAAGGAAATCGAAGAAGGAACGAGGATGTTCGTTGCTGTTGTCGGTTGGGGCGACAGGGCGTCCTCGGGAGCCTTTATCGGGAAAAGGGAGAAATGAAGTTATCAGTGTCGGCTTACAGAGCCCAGGCCAGCGCTCACAAAAAGATTCTCTGCAACTATCAGCACCAGCTGAGCTACGGTGCGACAAATCAGGCGTCCTCGGCCCGGACCCACTCAGACCCTGCGGCAATCCTCTCTGGCCTCAAGGTATCGTAAAAAAACATTTTCATACAATTTTCATACAATCTGTTATTGTTTTTACACTTATTCCTTCGCTCTGTACTCGTTGACTTTTTACATTGTACATATTTAACTGTATATCCAAGCCTCCGTGTGTGTGATCATTTTTCTATTCGCTGTTTTTGAACGCCCGATTGGGTAAACTATCTTTCTCGAACGCTGATTATTTTTTATAGTTTTTTTCATTTTTTTTATTTTTTGCAACTGGAAATTAATTCATGTGGAAAAAATTATGAATTTTGTATTTGAACTTTAATGGAATAGTTGTGTAGTTTCACGGGTCTGTACACTTAGACCTCTGCGTGGCTCTTTTTGTACCCTCGACTCGGGACGTTGAATTGCAGCGGTTCTAACTTTGAGTAGAAAAAGAAAAATACGTGTGCATTGGACCACCCCACTTTAGCATACGTGTAAGAACCCTTTTTTACTTCCATGCTTTATCGTTACTTTTTTAAATTTTATTTTCTCACTATTCTTTATATACTTCGTATATGAATATATACACTATATATTTAACTGTATATCCAAGCCTCCGTATGTGTAACCACTGTTGTTGGCTGTTTTCAAACGCCCGACTGGTTAAACTATTTTTCTGAAACGCTGATTATTTTCTTTTTTTTGTGACTGGAAATTATTTCATGTGGAAGAAATAATTAATTTCGAATTTTTACTTTAATGGGATAGTTGTGTAGTTTCACGCGTCCGAATACTCGTATTCGGACGCGCCAACCTCTGCGTGTCTGTTTTCTACACTCGACCCGTGACTTTCAATTGCAAGGGTTCCGACTGGCTCGAGTAAAAAAGATTGTACATCGGACCACTCCACTTTAACATACGTGTAAACCCCCTTTTTTACTCTCACTCATTTTCGTTGTTTTATTTTTATTCTCTCATTTTATTTTCTCCCTATTCTTTATACACTTGAAGAAAACCCTTTTTCCATGCGACTGTCGTTCCGAGTGACGAGGGTTTCGTTGCCGCACGCCTGAACACCGAGTCCTGTGCGTGGTTATTTTCGACACTCGACCCGTCTCTGTGACTTTCAATTGCACGGGTTCTGACCTTGAGTAGAAACAAACGTATACATCGGACCACTCTACTTTACCATACGTGTAAACCCCCTTTTTTATTCTCTCTCATTTTAGTTTTATTTTTTATTATTTTATTTTCTCCCTATTCTTTATACACGTGAAAAAAACCCTTTTTCCATGTGACTGTGGTTTCGAGTGACGAGGGTTTCGTTACCGCACGCCACTCGCAGGTTCTCCGATTGCCCCGGCCTTTGATGTTTCCACCCTGAGCGGCGCGGGGTCAGACACCGAAATACTCGGAATCTGCATACCGTAGGGGGGGTTTTTCTTAATTTTTTTTTTCTTTTTTTTAACAGATGCAATATTCAAATCCGGGTAACGTGCCGGTCACACGCCGTCACCCGGAGTGCCCCAACAGAACTTTCAACACCCTGTCTTCTATAACAATATTTGGTACATTTCACATTTTGGACCAGCGCCAAATGGTCTGTAGGTGCAGTTCCTGTCTCGTACCCATTGTTTCCGGTTCTTAATGTTACACACACGTTGACTGTATGACAAGTCTTCTCGAAACCTTCCAAATGTTAGCACGACAATTAAACGCTCGTAATTGTTATCTTAGTCAAAAAAAAAAAATTACATATTTAGTTAAAAAATTACTAAATTAATTACGAAATAAGAAAATTACACAATTAATAAAAAAGAAGAAAAAAAAATCAGGGATTCGAGATAGCGCTCCGGATAGGAAAACATTTTATCCCGCGTAACCGAGGGTGATCGCTCAACTGTGATGCGTATCAGCGATGCGTCAGGCTCGCCGGAGGGATAGAGAATAATGATCGATTTCGGATCGTCGAGATTGGCGACCCTGAAAGAAAAAAAAAGGACAGAAAAAAAGGAACATTATCGCGGCGGCATATTGGCAAAAACATTGGTTCCCTCGACCTGCCACGGCTCCCGAGAGACGTCGAATACAATTTTTCCTTCTCGCACGCGGTTATATCGAAATTTCGTTTTTCTTTCAGACATGCAATTTTTTTTAACGCTGCTCCAAGCGACCCACGAATAAATTGCCGTACCCGTAAAACTAACGAGATATTTTCCGAGAATTTTTATTTTTATTTTTTCACACTGGAGACAACCGATGGTTCGACGTGTTACTTCGGGGAGGAAAAATCGTATTCCCATTTTCTCACCAACGCGTTTATTCGTTAACCGTCGGTTCTTCGAATCCCCGGAAAGGGCAACATTTTTTCTCACATATTTTTTTTTCACAAAAAGTTTTTCTCAGAAAACTCGCACAAAAAACAAAATTTCAAAAAGCCGTACGCGACGATCTATCGCAATCGAATTGTTGATAGGGGGTTGTGAATTTGAATTGCAAAATCTGCCGTCTAACGCGGGCCAAGCAAGTGCGCAGTATAATTCTCGGGAGGACCGAGAACGGGTATCCAATGGGGACTCCGCGAGCTGTTGTTTTCGAAGCATCGACGAAAAGCGAGACTCCAACAACACGTTGCCGACGATGCATCGATTGCAGTAGGGAAATCGATTCGGAATAAACAAGCCGCAGTGACTATAAAGTAAATCGTGCCAGTACTGGCCGTCGCTGCCGGTTGCCACGCGAGACCGAGCGAGTTCACTCTGGCGTAGAGCCCGCCGACATTCGTCGGACACCCAATGAACCGGAAGACGGCCGTTTCCTACCGCGCTTTTCGATAACCTTTGTACATAAAGTGCAGTCTTTTTCTCGCCAACCCACGCGAATGTTGTTCCATCGTGTACCGTCGGTCACGATCATTCGCGCACGGCCGAATGTCGACCAGTGTCTGGAAACGCCGTGTTAAACTGTAGATAAATAATTGAATTGGTATGGGTTTTTTTTTTAAATCTTGATTTGGAACTAACTTACTTTATACAATGTCATAAACTGAGTAAGGGCTCGCGCCACAGTAAAGATAAATTCACTGTACATTTTTTTCTCGGCAAATATACGCTTTATCGGTTTAATGATCTTAAGTTCAGACTTAAGTTTGATCTTCAGTTTGAACGTACGTTTGATCTCAAGTTCGGACTTAAGATTGATCTCAAGTTCGGACTTAAGATTGATCTCAAGTTCGGACTTAAGATTGATCTCAAGTTCGGACTTACGATTGAACTCAAGTTCGTACTTAAGTTTGATCTCAAGTTCAGACTTAAGTTTGATCTCAAGTTCGGACGTAAGTTTTATCTCAAGTTCGGACTTAAGATTGATCTCAAGTTCGAACTTAAGTTTGATCTCAAGTTCGTACTTAAGTTTGATCTCAAGTTCGATCTCAAGTCAAACTAACGTCTTAAAATCCGACCCTTAGAGAATTTTGGACTGCAGTTTTTGTTACCGCCCGAGGAGTTGAACTTCAGCTTAAGGGGATCTCTTTCGTCCACCTGCTCCGTGCTCAGTCTGTGACGAAACCTACAATGGATGCCGTTTTGAGACCGCGGACAGCTGAGGAAAAAGAAAGTTGTCTTTCACTGTATATGCCCATTACCTGGGGAAAGACAACTTTCTTTTTCCTCGCGTGTTTTCGGTCACAAAATGGCACTCATTGCAGGATCAGTTACCGACGGGCGTACGTCGCGTAACCTTAAGGTGTTCGACTGTTATGGAATGCGTCTATACCGTTCGTACACACCAACATGCGACTGTTACGTTGGGAAGCTCTCGCATCACCAACGAGCCTCTCGGGTCCGTTACGCGTCGGCGAAACTCAGGCCGAAGGCAGACCCGTGTAACGTTTGCGGTATATCGTCAGCTTCCGAACGCGCCCTTTGATGATTTTCACTCAAAAGATCAAAGGAATTTGCGGATGGACCCGGAGTGCCCGAGGTCTCGGTTTCACTGGCGAGAGACCGAAAAGGTGTCGAATTTCGATCGGGAAGCGCGCGATCCAAAAAATTCGATAAAACGCTACCCTTTGAAACTCCGGTCCGCTCACTCGATTCATCTGCCCTAGGCAAAAATCACGGATTAAAAAAACGACCAAAAAGAAACATATACAGCAAAAAATACCACGGATTTTTGCTACACCGAAAATGTATCAAAATAAATTGAAACTCCGTGAGCTGCCACGATTCTTCCATGATAGAAGTTTTTATAGGGTAAGTCGGGGTGATATGGACATGCTTTTTTAACCAATGAAAATTGGAAGCTTAACGTTAAGATAACGTTTACATTTCGGTCGCAACGAGCCCTAGAAACATCGACCTGAAGTAATTCACTCTGAACTTTCGATATTTTCGATGCGTGATTTAATCGCAGCTCCACAAATAAATATTTGCGATCGACTCTACGGGTGATATCGCCATAATAATAATGATAGTCGATCGCACAAAACCGTCTTAGTATATTTTATCTTGTCTACATGAACTACAGAAAGTCAATAATTAAATCCGCCAAAAGTTTCCTATGCCAAACTAAAGAGAAAACGGTTTTATTGGCCATATCACCCGGAAATTCCGGGGTGGTTTGGCCACGTGGTATATCGCACGGACCCTTGCTCATACCATTTTACAATTTTCAGTGCAATCATATTGTATCCACATATACCAAAAACTGTGCAAACGGCAGCGCCATTTTTTTTTGTTACGTTAAAAGATATTACGGGCGGTCATATCACCCTGACTTAAGAGACAGTCTAGATAAGAGCTGCCAACGGTTGGGCAGCACGTTGTTGCGCATTCGGGAACGAAATGGATGCTCGCCCCCGAAGAGACACACGTAATACATTTGTATATAAAGTAGATAGTTTATACTATATATATACATAAATGTATATGTAACATCTATATTGTATACATATATATATATAAAGATATGTATATATAGCGAACAGATTTTATCAACTCCATTTCGCGTACCTTCTCTCCGGGTGCGGTTGTGCCAATTCGATGTTTCCTCTTTCCAATTTCTACTGTATTTCCGTGCCCGTGTTAGCGGAGTTGGTATGAAAACCGGAGTGGCGCACAGCAGCCAAGAGAACCCCGAGCGCACTCCAGATGCAGACTTTTTACCTCCAGTCGCTCTCACCCCTTTCGCACTCTTCAGAAAACAGAGTTTACACTTCTTTCCGGGGCCTCGCTTCCGCTCATCTTAACTTTAACTTCTCCATTTTTCGTCCGCCAGGTGTAACCCATTTCGCAGCACGGCCTCGCGTACTGCAAAGTAGCGAAGAGCCTTGCGGCTTTGCAACTTTGCCGGAAAGATAAATCGAAATAACTGCAAATACCGACTGAGAACTGTTTTGTTTTTATTAGATGGTATTGCGGTCAAGTTATCTTCTTTACGACTTCTTGTACTTATTCTCTGAAGAGCTTACTTACCGGGGAATCAATTTTATATTAACTGTGTGCGGTGCCTTGGCTGTCGTTGTGTTGGCATGAGGGAATGCTCCTGCACAAGCACCTGGGCGTTTTTAAAAAGTTTTATTGTGGACTGGTAGAAAGAGTTTGTGGTACTTTCGGTCGTATACGGGATCTCGAGGTCGCGGAGATTCCAAATCCTTTTCCCATCGACATTTGCTCCGTTATTGGCGTTAAACTACACGGAAAAACGAAACTTGTTTGGACGATAAGAGTTTGATTGGCGTAGCTAATTTATTATCGACTTACAATGGAGACAACAAAATATCTTTTGGCAGAATTATTCTTTGGTTTAGAAACCATTTTTTTTTGCTCTACGTTGAGGGTTCAGTGCGACATTACCGGAGTATGTGGACTAAAACTATGTGGACTATAGCTGAAAATGTATTTTTTCCTCTTTTTATTACGAATGTGTTTTTACATATGTTTTTTTTGTAGATAAAGAATTTTTGGTACTTGCCCTCTTTAATAATTACATACGAGTATTGACTGCTCCCTCGATAGTCTAGATCTTTGACTCCTCCTTGTTAATGTGTTTCCTAGTTAGAAAATTCCAATATAATGTTTCTTGTTAATTGATATAACAGTATATAAACAACGATTGATTTCTCTTTCTTTTCGTGTCCGGGATGCAGCCGAGAGTCTGGATGACACAACTCACGCCGAGAGCACGCAATCGTAGAAAATGCCAAAAGAACGACCAGTGGTTCGTATCACGTTTTACACAAAACACGCAAGCCCACACCTATTTTTTTTTTTTACATTTTTTATTATTGTTAATTTACAAAACCTCGCACTAGTTCTTGCTATTTTAAGTAACACTATATTGTGAAGAAATAAAATAAATTTAACTCTTCCGCTTTACGCTTAGAACTTTTAGATCTCGTATGAAGGAAAGGCCTGTGAAGGTAACACAATAGTCAAATGAGTGCTAAATTTGTACAATTCTTTATCAAAAATGTTATGCATTTATTGACAGTAAAGGAAGTTGATTTGTATTATTGCATGTGTCCTCAACCAAGAGAAATATTAATCACGATGATCTTGCAGGAAGAATAACCGGTAAATGCAAATTTCTTTGCAAATTCCAAAAATCTTTGTTGAGTTCTTTCAAAATAAAATTCATATTTTTTTAACAGATTTTAATATACCACGACTCATTTTGTTTATCAAACTTTTCTCTACGAATTCACCATGTAGATTTTTTGTAGGTTTGATCGTTTGACAAATGCCAAAGAATGATCGTTTGACAGCCTATTGTTTAACCCCGGAATTTTCGTTCCCATAAATAAACTGCTGCCATTTATAAACGGCCAAAACTATTTAAAAAATCTGTCTTGTGAATTCGTAGACCAACGTTTGAGGAACATAAAAATGAGCCATAGTACATTAAAATTGCTTGAAAAATTAGGATTCATCTTTGAAAAAAACTCAACGAAAATGTATCGACATGGAAATTTGCATTTATCAGTTTATGTATTTGTAAAAACATCGTTATCGATAGTTTCCTTGATTGAGGACTCACGCAGTAATACAAATCGACGTCCATTACTGTTAATAAATGCACAACAGTTTGCATAAACAATTGTGAAAATTTAGCACTCGTACGACTAGTGTTCCGTGCACCTTAACAGCTCTCAGCATCTCGCTAATTACAGTAGTGCTAGAATTAGTGGTTCGTGGCCGAGAAGCGCCTTTACTTTATTTTTTTAATACATATTCTCAAGACGCGAATATTCGTACGCGATTATGAGAGCAATTTTGCCAGAGTGTACATTCACCCATGTCGCACTTCGCCGCTGATAGCGCCAATTCCGCGGTTACTCTGGCACCGTAGCCGGTCCGGTGTTACACACCGCGCGCATTTAATTCTCAAGTCCCACTCCGCTCCCTTGCGCCTCGCGATATAATAGCTTTAGCCGAGAGTTCCGACGCCCCGGTGAATGCCTACAACGATTTCCGTAATCGCTTTTACGAGTACCGACAAATTGGTTTTAACCAGCGCCTTCATTATTCCACAACGCGGTGTCGCCCGAAGGATAATAAGGTGTACATCTGCAAGCGCGAAGAAACAGCAAGTTTTTGGTCCACAGAGGAGGTGGCTGCGAATGTTATTACATCAAACTTTGTCACAGATTTATCTTCACGCCGCACTCTATGGCCACATATTGCGCCTCTAGATAAGGTTCTCTCTTGACTTAAAAATGAAAAAAAAAAATGTAACAGATAATTAGTAGCAGTTTATTGCCAGATAGGGGAGAGAGGGGCAAAATGGCACAGTGGGGCAAAACGCAATTTTTCAATAACTTTTGGATGGTGGCGGTGGTGGTGAGTGGGGCAAAATGGCGCTGAAAATCCAGATGTATCGTTGGGACAAAATGGGACATCCAAAAATTGTTGGAAAATTGAGTTTTGCTCTACTGTCCCGTTTTACCCCACTGTCCCATTTCGCCGCGCTCTCCCGTATATACATGGGACTAATTTACATACATAACATATCTTAACGAAGTTCACGGCGAGATATTCCTCCAACCCGCCCATCTCATTAGTTGCGAACTTTGTGTGTTTTTTTTTTTGGCCGAAGGAATGCGAACGCGCGTGAGGAAAAAATTGAAGTGGGTAACCGAAAAAGCTGGTTGTTTAACTCGCTGGTCGGTGATGGCAGGCGTAAAGTGAAAATCGACGAATGCTGCCGCTCGGTACAATGGGAGATGGAGCGAACGAGAGGACGGTGTGGAAAGATTCCACCCTCGTCACTCGCAACCCTGACACGTTCTATCGATCAACGTCTCTTACCCGCTCTTTGTCCCTCAGCAGCTCTCTCCATAGCCGCGAATTTCGGCTGGAACACACGCTCCCGAAGTGCCGCGGAAGATAAACGCTTTGCGGGCTCGTTCCGATACAAAGGCAGCTCCGAGCCGCTTTGACTTCGATTGCCTTTTCGTTCTTATGTGCCGCAACAATGAACGATATTTTTTGTTATTTTTTTTAATGAGCGTGCTCCGATCATTAATAACGTACGAGCTAGCAGCTCCAGAATTATTTTCTCGCCCGTAGCGCCCGGTATTTTTTGCCCTGATAATTCGTTCACACTGACCTACCATCCGGCGCGTTGGTGAAGTAGCTGTTTTTTAAATTCATTTTAATTTTTTGAAATATCGTTAAAATTTTTATCGAAAAAATAGTCTGAATATTTTTACTGATATTAAGGTAGTCTGAACCGTGGAGACCCGCCAAACCAGATTAAAATACAATTTTTCTCTTCCATCATCCACTAAATACAATCTTCAATAGGGTAAAAGTGGGAAATATGGCCCGGTCCATATATCATTGATTTACGTGTTAATCGAGGTGGGCCATATTCACCACTTTTACCCTATAAAAAAAAGTGTCTGGGTCTCAAAATCCAAAAAACCGAAATACTCACCTTTCGATCTAGAAACTCGTTCGAACAGTTTCGAGAAATAATTAACAAATTTCCTTGATTGCAAAAGAGACTCTACGAGGGATTAAATCCTCGGCTCGTCCAGTCGGCCCCGTCGCGCGAATCCCAACGAGGCTCCTTTGTGAATTTCTCGTTGACACACGGGCGTGAGAGATATGGTTTTGAACGGGCGAGAGCTGCCGGAAACGTGGCACGTACGAAATGGAATAAAGTACGAGGTCAGGATTCAAATGGAAATGAGCGTCGGCTACGGGGAGCCGGGCCGGTGCGTGATTCCGCTCTTGTTTCTACCGATACAAAGCGACTCTCTTGCCTGCCTCGTTCTTCGGTGACACGCCGAGCGTGGAACGCGATAGCTCGTAATACGACGAAGGGTGTCCCCTGCTGAAATCAACGGCGAACAAGAGATAGGAACGAGATTAAAAAAAAAACGAAGCGCAGAGTAAAAAAGAAAAAAAAAACGCCCATTTGCATATTGTAGACACGTGTGTCTATAGGTAGTTCGTCGAGGCGCGCGCCCGTCGAGGGACTGGCGAGGCGTAATCGGTGTCACGGCATTGTGTTCTTTTTCTTTTTTTTTAAGCTCGTCGCCGGTCCATCCCGTGAGCTTTTGCCCCCTCGCAGCTTCTTCCTGTCGTCGCTCTTTCCTCACCCGCCTTTTTTTTTACGAATAATTTGCTAATTAGGATGCCCAAAGCTGTAAGGCGTAGGGTTCGTGTGGGACGTCTATGAGGCAAGCTGCACACGCTTCGCCGTCCCGATATGGTTAGCGAGAATCGAGAGGCTCTCATAGACGAGAGTTCGTCATTCGGCGCTCGTATCGCAGTGACGAATGAAATGTTTCAACCCCTCGGGCGGAATTTGTATGGAACGTCACGGTCGAGAGGAAACGTCATCATACTGCACAGTGCCAAATCCTTCTCTTTGCCGTACGCACACCGTACAGTATTTCGAGAGCGGCACTCGTGTCGCCCGATCGAGTGTACCCACGTTGAGATGTAATCGAGCAAAATGTATTCTCCGATAGGAGGACCCCGAGTCCGACAACCCGGAGTGACATTTATCGTCCGGTTGGAATTCGACGCTCGATCGAACACTATATTTTCACTTTGCATATAGTGCATAATACATGTACCTAAATGTCTGCACATATATGGATTTATATATATATCTCTCTATATATAAATTCATACATGCCCACGCATATATGTATATATGGATTTGTACATATATAGTCTACAATCGCTTAAGTTTCATCCAGATAAGTTCCACCGACCGGTTAACACTATATGTCAACTTTGCATATAGTGCATAATAAAGGTACATAATACATATATGGATTTATACATATACAGTCGACAACCGCGTGAGTTGCATCCAGATAAGTTCTACCGATCGGCTAAGTTGGATCGGCCTTTCCTGGAAGTCCGTCTATCTGTATGGTGAGGAGACGAAATGCCTTTTCCATTTTGTTATCTGCCTATCAAATCGTTTCTGCTCCAAGTTTTAGTAGAGGAAGCAGAGTGGGCAGGTAGTGGGGAATCCAACTTATCCGGTCGTGTTTAATTGGGTTGGCTGCCAAACGTGCAAACTTACGCGGTCGTATACTGTATATACATGTAATTCCATATGTGTGCAGTGTGTGTCGAGCTCGATTCGTCACTGCGCGACGAACCATTGTATTTCGCCTGCTCCGTTTTCGTTGCTGCTCTTCCCCCGGCTCGTGTACGTACAAATTGATATGTTTACGCAGAATTTATCAGAAAGGGTGGGTCGGTGGACACGCCTTCCGGAGCTTCCGGATGTATCCGTGTATTGATTGATTATACCCGATACGCCGAGTGATGACTGAAACAGGTCGGTAAATTTAATTCTGTTGCTCCGGGCATTGAAATAGAATTTCTGCAGCGGATTATCTTTTTTTTTCAAATCTCGTCCGTCGGATCTTAATGGCGTTTCGAGCTTTGATGAAAAGAGAATTTGACGGGCGCGCGTCGAAACCTAGTTTTAGGTCAGCTTTTTGAGAAAGACGCAGCGCGGGCCGTAATGAATTTTCGCACGAGGGGAAAATGGAATACTGCTGGGCTGTATTGGCTCGAGAGGAAATTTCGCTGGCTCGACGATCTGCCGTCGTGTCTCGTATCAAATTACTAACTTCCGTTACACGCAGACATGGTCGTGTGCTTTCCTCTCGCTTGCTCCCTTCACGCCCCCCCCCCCCCACTCTGTCCGGTAAATATATATATGTGTATATATATATACATATATATATATATAGTTCGCAAACTATCGTAAAAGGCTGGATAGGGATGCGCCTGGGGCGCCCAGTTTGGCGTCTCGTTCGGAAAGTTTCCTTGCACCGGCTTCTTCTTCCCTCTCGATGTCGCGCGCAGGGATATAAGACGACGAGAGATGTGCAAGGACGCGGAGTAATGGATCAAAGCTCTCTATTCTTCCGAATTCCCCTCCCGCACGAACACGAGCCGGCTTACATGTGAGACACACACTTTCGCTCGTAAAATTCTTCCCGTCGTTACACCTTCGGGCTTATCTCGTTCTATCGCGCTGCGCTCTGAGCTCCTATGCCTCGTAAAAATTCCACTTCAATTTACCAGTCCCCGAGAACATTGTCGATAAAAAAAATAAAAAATAAAAAGATTCGGTACGCAATAAGTGACTACTTTGTTCGATTGAGGACCGTATCCGCTCCGCGTTGTACTTAGGCTTCTAGTATGTAGTTCAGGTCTTTTTACCGTCTTATTGCATACGAAATATGTGAGGGGAGAAAGTGTTGCAATTTTGAAAAATCAACGGCGTGATTATAGTCTAGAAACATGTTTTAGATACGTAGAATGCAAGAAACGTCCTTCAGTCCTTCAGTAATTCAGTAATTCAGTCAGTCTTTCATTCAGTCATTTAGTCATTCAGTCATTCAGTCATTCAGTCATTCAGTCATTCAGTCATTCAGTCATTCAGTCATTCAGTCATTCAGTCATTCAGTCATTCAGTCATTCAGTCATTCAGTCATTCAGTCATTCAGTCATTCAGTCATTCAGTCATTCAGTCCATCTGTCCATTGGTCGGACGGTTGGCTTCGATACCTCATGTAGTCTCGAATAAGATAAGAAAAACCGAGCGGTTGTAAAAAAATGAGTGCATCGAGCAAAACGGCAATCTTCGTGGTGTTCGAATTGAAGTAAAAAAAAATTGCTTGTTCGATGAAAACGTCGTTCTCTCGATCGAAGTATCAGCGAGGCCAGAAAAGCCTTAGCCTAGTTTCATCGGTCTCTGAGAAAGCTTCTACCGTGGTCGCCAATGGGTACTCGTTCAATGGAGTGCACCCAAGGGACATGCATCCCCGCTCGCGCGGTCCGGTCCTATCCTATTCACCGTTACCTCGCCCAACCGTAACCGTATCTTAATTATCTTCGGCGTACCGTGCCAAGAAACACAGACACAAACACACTTGCGGACTTGCATACCACCCACGAGGTTCGTGCCATCTTAGCAGCAACTGCTGCAATCAATTAGCGTCGGCTGTTCCACAATACGTGTTACAGTTTGAGGATCGACTCGGGGAAACGATACGTATACGACGTCCACTAGACCGGATCTTGATTACGGCTTTAATAGATTGGCGGCGCCTCCGACTATATCAATATTTCAGTCAATTCTTTTTTTGGCATTTTTATTTTATTCCTCACTGATCGGTCCAATTTCCATAAAGTCCCCGGTTCATCCTTCGTGCGACACGCGATCCGGCCGCTCATTCGATACAAGTATAATTGCTACCAGTAACGCCAACCGCCGATTTTCCTTCGGCCTTTCGTACAATCAATTCGCCTCGTTAATACCCGTGTTCGAATAAACGATCCAGACTTTACGCGCCAATCGGGAATATTGTTCGTCGCTACAAATTTTTTTAAAGCATTTTTCCTAGTAGATCATAAGGAGCAAAATATGGACAGTACTTTTTTTTTGATCAAACTGAAAAATTAAACGATAATTTTTCTTAAATTTTTTTTTTACACAGTCTGTCCCTAATTACGTTTTCAGCCCTGTTCTTTATTTTTATTTTTATTTTTTTCTCAATTGGCTGGAACAAAAAAAACCGCGAATAAAATAGTTACATGCTGATTCTTGGTCAACGTGGACCCTCTGTATACGTGAAGGGTTAACACATTTACTCGTTCATGGGATTTATTTACACCAGCTTTAACGAGTACAAGCCACGAAATTTGATCGGCGGCCTGCTGGCATCCCTAGAATTTAATAATTACGAGGGTAATTTAATATTCAACGAGAGCAGTCCCGCTGCTCCGGGTGTTCCGTACCTCGGTGTCTAGAGGTATATAAAAACAGGGTTGATGGTCCTCGTGAAGATGAGAACGGAGGCTCGTCGGACGATTATTATCGCGTTAAAAATGGCTATGCTAAACCGAAAGGCGATACTTCGTCGAGTGACTCAACAGTTTGCTTTCGGGTAAAAGAATACCAAAAATAAATGAGTTTATTTCCGCTTGGTAATCGCATTAAAGAGCAGACTGGTGCGAAAAAAAATCATTTTTAAAAATACTTTGCGGTTTTTTTTATTTCTTTGGTACTAAAAAAAACTCCAACAAATACCCATCAGCCCTCTTTTATGCCACTCGTAGCTCGTCCTTATTGAGAGATTATTCAGACTATAATAGTAGAATAAAACTCTAAGGAACGTAGCCCGAGGCAAAAAGTTACGAGCTCTCGTTTGACTGGCAAATTGAAAACCCCGCTGTTAGAGGAAAAGTATGATTAAAAAAAAAAAACACCATGTAACGGCATGCCAGTTGGGTCATCAGAGGCAATAAACTGGGATACACCGAAGCAACGGTGGAGTTACGTGTTGAGCTGTCCGTGTAGTCAGACTTCTCGTACTGCCGCAGGCGCCCCGGACCGTCCCGTCTGACTAATAACTAACCTAACTACTGCGAGAGACCGGTACCAGCGTTACACGTTCTCCGGGCGGACGGAAAAAAAGATCAAGAACAAGAAATGTAAGAAATCTACCTTTCTCGTTGTTCGAGGAAGAAACGATCGTCGAGGCTCCTTAAGAGCATGTGAAATACGTTCTCAGCGTGTCTCTCTCGCTCCACCGAGAGCGCCGTTGATGCTACCTCTCTCGCACTCCATAGTGTTTCACATGCTCTTAAGGAGGATGAACCGTTTCTTTGGAGTAAAAAATGTGATCGAAAAAAAGCAGAGTCGAATCGCATGCAATATTAGTAAAACGAATTGTGCATACCATTCATGGGATAAATTTTGCAAAAGTGATCCTTGTATCGAAGATTATGAAAAATATGTCAAGTTTAAGAATCACGTAGTACAGGCCAACGTTACGAAACGGAAAACGAAATCATAAATCACAAATTGCTCAGACTTCGGGAATAGATGCGCAGAATGTTCTTGTAGACCATATTAAAAAATAGAGTCCTTAAATTGGATTTCGTCTGACAGTCGATCCTCCTTAAAGTGCTCCACTTATATAGATACGGAACCTCTTCATTATAGTGGGGAATCGCCAGCTTTAGCACGATTCAATTGCAAGGATTCGTTTCCTGTTACAAACCAACGAATAAATAAAAAATTGCGTTTTTCTGAAAATCAAAGTTGCGGATTCCATACTATATACCATACCATAGTATATACTCTCATTAGTTGTCCACCTTTTCCTAATCGAAGATAGGAAACTTGGAGTTTTCTATCTTCGATTCCGTACTATATATCCATACTATATACCATACTATAATATATACTCTCATTAGTTGTTCACCTTTTCCTAATCGAAGATAGAAAACTTGGAGTTTTGCACGCGGTGAAGCTGACCGATCGTATAACTTGTCCCGTAGTCTCTCTTATCCGATCAGCGGTCGTCCTGTGCGCGCAGAAAAGCTCGCGCGACGAGTAATCGGACGCGTCCGTCCGGCGTCCCGCGCGAAACAAATTAGTTCGGAAAGTTGGTCGAGGACCCCGCGAGGAAATTGCTGTGTCGCGGGATCGCGAACTTTCGTCCTTCGTCCTGTTGTCCTCGCGATTCGAAAACCCCTCAACGGCGCATGCGCCATTCCCGTCGTCGATTGGAATTCGATTATCCGAACGCGATGCCCGCTCCGCCGCCCGCTCTATCAGGAATTATACTTCGGAATCGTTCGCGAACGAATTCGCGAACGATTTTTGTATATGATAACAATACTTTCCAACCCGTTTCCGGTAAACAAAACGAAGGGGCCAAATAACTTCGCCTTTTTCCAGGAAAATGGGAAAACGAAGCTGACGCCCAATGGGAATTTTCATCCCGCCCGTCGACCTACTCTCGTTATCCGATATAATTTTTTTACTCACTCGCTCAATTCGAGCATACAACAACCTCGTAATTTTCCAATATCGAGAAGAGCCGAACGGTGGACTGGGAATCGTGTACGGCTCGCTAATTGTCATTTTCGCATAAAACCCATTCTCGACACCGTTCCGAAAATCCTTCGCTGGCCTCCCCGGCTGCCAAAAATTATATCCTCCGAAATCGTATTTCAATTTCCAACCGAACGGTTCGGCTTTCAAACGCGTATAATCGGTAGCTGTTCGAAAATCAGGTTACAATCAACAATTTATGTGCTCGCCGCCGAAGAGCTTTTGAGTAAAACGATAAAAAATAAACAACAACAAATAATCCGATCATAGCGGACGATTATTGGCGGACGGCTTTGGGACTTCCAATTATCGATGTTCGAATGGACCGGCATACGCTATATGATTAATTTATCATTTCGGGTTAGGCGGGTGTCCCGTGACGTTGACGACACGTGTGCGCGACCTACGCTCCATCTTCGTCGTATGAATCGATTTTGTACTGCATTGTCAACTATAATCGGTTTACAAGCTTGTAGTATATCGGTGGTTCCGTGTACGAGCCTGACGGCCGGTCGACGAGTGGCACTGGTCGTTGGTATCGTGACTGATATGATGCCCGGGAAACAGCGCGACACGATTCGAAGAGCCTCGAACGCCCGATTAGGTCGCTATGCCAAAAGCCCTCCCTGCGGCCCTCTGTATCATCGCGCTTTCATCGAGTGCGCTGTACAGTCGAAGAGCCACGGTTCGCTTGATATCGTGGTCCATTGTGCAAACCGCGGTTGCGCGAACCCCTGGACCACTCGGCCGCAATGTTTCACCGGTTCCTTGTGCACCACGTCAAGTGTCATGGATAACGGCAGGCGCATAGAGCTATCAGATTGTTGGGAATTCTGCGGACGCACTTCAATGAGCAGCTGTTAAAGTGGAGGAACCGAATGGAGAATCGGCAGTGGATGGCATTTATCTTCTTGCAATTATCCCCGGCGGAAAGGACTCTTAGTTGGATGGCTAAGTTTTTTCGATCTTTCAAATTTGCGGTTCCGATCTTCAATATTTGATATCGCGGTTCATTGTGCAAACCGTGGTTGTGCGAACCACTGGACCCTCGGCCGCACTGTTTCACCGGTTCCTTGTGCACCACGTCAAGTGTCATGGATAACGGCAGGCGCATAGAGCTATCAGATTGTTGGGAATTCTGCGGACGCACTTCAATGAGCAGCTGTTAAAGTGGAGGAACCGAATGGAGAATCGGCAGTGGATGGCATTTATCTTCTTGCAATTATCCCCGGCGGAAAGGACTCTTAGTTGGATGGCTAAGTTTTTTCGATCTTTCAAATTTGCGGTTCCGATTTTCAATATTTGATATCGCGGTTCATTGTGCAAACCGTGGTTGTGCGAACCGCTGGACCCTCGGCCGCAATGTTTCACCGGTTCCTTGTGCACCACGTCAAGTGTCATGGATAATGGCAGGCGCATAGAGCTATCAGATTGTTGGGAATTCTGCGGACGCACTTCAATGAGCAGCTGTTAAAGTGGAGGAACCGAATGGAGAATCGGCAGTGAATGGCATTTATCATCTTGTAATTATCCCTGGCGGAAGGAACTCTTAGTTGGGTGGCTAAATTTTTTCGTTTGTTTAAACTTGCGGTTGCACTTCTCAACATTTGATATCGCGGTTCATTCTGGAAACTGCGGTTGGGCGAGCTGGTGAACCACTTAACGGTGATGTTTCACCGGTTCCTTGTGCACCGCGTCAAGTGTCATGGATAACGGCAGACACATATCAAGTCATTGAGAATTCTGCGGTCGCACTTCAATGAGCTGCTGCAACAATGGATAAGCCGAAAAGAGAATCTCAAGTGGATGGTATTTATCATCTTACAATTCTTAGCTGGATGGCAAAGTTCTTTCAATTTTTTCTCAATTGCCAATTTAGGGCGCGCAATTTCTCCTCCCCAAGCTACGCGGTATTTCTGCCTGTTTCCTTGTCGCGAAAGCCTAAAATGACAAACCCGCCGGGTGCAACGCCCTTCAACTTTCTCGTTGTACTGTTTTTATTAATTTTTTATGAGAATGGAGTAGACGACCGCACGTCGAGTGCGAGGAACGAAGATAAGTGATTCCGTTCGAAAACTATAAATCCACCGCGGTCCAACTCCATCTCCCTCACAGCCATTTATTCTGGTAGCGTCGCTGGCTGGGCAAAGCTCGCCGGATCCGATGAGAAACACACTCGGCATGTCTGTTTCGTATGAAAGCCTGTATCTCGGACCGCTTCGCAAAATCTTTACTATGGCATTCTCTCCGTAACCGCGAGCCCTTCTGCCGCTAGTACGTATAATAGAACCAGTACCGATCCACTGGGAAAGAAGTATTCCTCGGTGGTCTGTTCTTTCTCCTTTCCGTGCCTCGGGCTAGCCGTTACCGCTGGGTCAATTCGATTCCAATAATGTCGGAACGATAGCCCACCGAGAGATATCCTCTATGCTAGGATAGCGTCGAGCCCCCCCCCCCCCCCCAGCCTGACTCCTTGGACGTCTCACTCGGACTCCTCTTTACTTCTTTTGTCCACTGGTAAGACCTCCAATTTCCATTCATCTCTACTATTTTCTCATCGACACTTTTATTTCTTTATTTTTTCGGTTTCAGAAACTGCCACTTTCTTTTTCGTCGTAGGTGTACGTGCCAATTTGCTCGGTTCCGCTTCGATCTCACGCGACTCCAGTATGGGGCGGTAAAGTTATCGAAGAAACTCGAGTGATTGCCAGTTATGAGGGAATGCATTTATTTTTTCAAATTGACTGTCAAATACGCTCAAAGCGATTTATTTTGTTTAGCCAATGAAGTTGGCTGGTTAACGAACTTTGTTAATGATTTGTATTAACTTTTTTTTTTTATTCAGTACACGGGACGAGCCCTTTTTACATAAGATACAATAGTTAAGTGTGAGTGCCCAGATGCATCAATCTTTGGAGCATAAAGTAATCAATCCAATTAATATATCAATCAATCAAATCAAAACAAAATACACAATGTTATGTTGTACATGCCAATTTGCTCGGTTCTGCATCGATGTCACGCGACTCGAATATGGCGCGGTAAAGTTATCGAAGAGACTCGAGTGATTGCCAAAGTTATGAGGGAATTGATTTACTTCTTCAAATTGACTGTCAAACACGCTCCAAGCTATTTATTTTGTTCAGCCAATGAAACGGGCTGGTTGACGAGCTTAATTTATTATTCACATTGAATTACATTATTACTGTGTTTGTTTTCAATAAGTAAACATTTATTTTCGAGCCATCCGTAAAATAATTGTTCCGGCTGCAGCAACGTATAAAACTGCTCCCCCGCATTGTTTCATCGTATCCTCGACAGAGTCGATTATTCTCTCGACAATCTTAATCAGACGATGTTCTGTTGCCATTGGCAGCTGTCTCGCGATGTACCGGCTTACCTTTCGAGCTTACCAACTTTGATCCTATTAAACCTCCGGCTGGAGAGAGGTTTGCACATCTTGATTCCTGAATTGCGAAACACGTTGACAAATCGGCTTATCCTGTTGCGCAACACCACCATCTGGAGAGTCATTTTATTCCGTGCCCTGGAAAGGCATGGATGACATCGCATCGAAGCTGTGAATTTTTCGATCGCTCAATTCCTCTCCGAGCCTTTTTATCACCTATAAAAAAAATAAAATAAATATATAAGATAGAATAAACTCCAGTGCAATGCACCCGGAGATCACATTTCTTTAGAGTCCCAGGAGGACGCGCTCCCTCGGCGTTTCCTCAATTCGCGCTGACTCGATTCGACGGGAAGTTACGAATCTCGTGAGACGTACGTTTCGGGCATGCGAGCCCGGAACCGAAGATAAAAAGAGCCATCGAACGGATCCAGTAAAACTTTAGGGAACGCGTATCGGGAGCGAAGAATCTACTTGGCGAGCCCACGAGAGCACATTTGCGGTTTGCCCCGTCTCGAGCTTCCTCCCCGCACACACACGCTGGGCTCCTTCGGCGGAATATATTCCGAATAAATTTCATCTCTCATCTGCTTTGACGACAATCCGTGCTATAAATTCAACCGCATACATTACAATACTCCGTGCCGAAGGTGCGGCCCTCTCGCGGCTTTACTTGGCTTTAACTCCTGCTTTGTATTCCCCGAAGCTTGGCACGAGCCAGCCTCACGGATATCGTCCCATTAATGCAGATCTTTCGCACACACACGGCACCTTTTTTCCGTCCAATCAGCATCGGCGCCCAGCGAGCTGCAAAAAAATGCAAATCGAGCTAGACATGCGTAGGTCGATTTCAGAAAAATAAATATCCGCCACGTGATCTTAAGGAGAAGTGAAACGTCTATGCGTGCGAGCGAGGTAGTTGCAATTTTCAAATTAACTTTATTCAACGGTGCTAATTTTTTTAATCGAATTTGCTTTTTCTTAAAAAATTATTGAATTTGCTTTTTCCTAAAAAATTATAGAATTTGCTTTTTCCTCAAAAAATGAGCACACTTGAGAAAAGTTGATAACATATTAGAATTAGTATTATGCACAAACAATCTTTTTAGCACTTTCCGTAGGCTTGATTTTTTTTCAGATTTTTAGCCGATCGGAAAGTATTTGTAATTCTCTCTTATTTCTCTCTCAAATTTAGGTGGCATCGGACATGACGCAAGGACTGACTTAAGTAAAACTGCTGAGGATTTTTTCAGATAACTTTTCGTAGTATAAGAAGTTGTGCTCATTATTTTATTTTTAAGGTCGCAACGTTCCCCTCGTCTCGTAACGCAGCGTGGCGCAATAACCGCACGGTCGACGCATAGCGGCGTTCGGCGCATGCGCAGTAACTTTCGCCGCTGAGCTATTATATTCCAAGTGCACGGTACGCATTGGGATTCGAGGATTTTCTCATCTCAACGTGGCATAAATTTGTTCGCGGCTCGTATTATGAATTGATCGCGCGTTACGAGTGTCGTGACAAATTTTTTCGTTTAAGGCCAGTCCCGAGCCCTCTCGGTCCCGGCGGGGAAGCGAGCAAGGGTGCGCCGTGACCCACATGGATAAAAAAAGTACCCGGCCCGCATATCGAAAAAAATTTACGCGATACACGATGCATATTATATTTGTGCGTTACAAAATGGAATATATTTTTGAAAAAAACATTTTCATCGGATATAGAGCTTCAATATTTAATATGAAATTTGATATATCGGTGAATATAAAAATGTCGAATTTCGTGTTTTTACGACGTGTATCTTTTTCATCGATGTTTGATTTCTTCGGGAGGAGAAAGCCCCGAAAGCGTTGACCTGCAGTAACGAGGTTATTTGTAAGCCGGTAACTCGAGCGTTACGACGTCCTTTTTAAACCCCCACGGGACACACTTTACGGCCCCGTACCTGCACCTATACCTTTGACAAGCCCATAAATATACGTGCATTTCTTAACGGCCAAGAAATCCCTAACGCGAAACGCCCGTCCGCTTACATCCGAGACCCGCATCTTCTCTCCGTTATTCAAACCCCCTTAAAACGCCGAGAGCGCTTTTTCCAGTCCAGCTCATCAATATTCATATTTTCACGAAGAACATCCGCGATCCTTCTCCGATGCTCATACACATCGAGCCAGATGAGAAAAAACGACCCAACGCATTTCCGTACCTTATTTAATCCAACAACGATTTTTATTAATTTTTTTTCCCATGAATGATCAATTTTCTTAAAACCCTAGTCCGAAGAAACACGTGTACGGAATGCGTGGTAGTTTATCGAAGGACGTATATTCTCGCCAAAGGCTCATCTCCCAACATAAATCGTAAGGTTGCGCCGGAACTGTTTAACTTTTCTTGAGGATTTGTTACCGAGCTGCCCCCCACCTTTTCCCAAACGTGATTTGTATCTACTTTTTTCCATCGACTCTGAGACTTCTTTTTTCCTCTTTTATCAGAACAGTGGAAAGCTTTATTTTTCCACCCTGGAATAAATGTACAGGAGTCCAGAGTAGAACGAAGCAGCGGCTCAGATCGCGCTGATAGGGCTGCGCATGGTGGGGTTTGGGGTGGGGCTTAGGGGGGCGGGAGGGGGGGGTTTGTAAATCTTCGAGTGTGTACTCGGAAGATAGGGGTGAGCGAGACGCTCTCATGCGTCTACGATTTGCCTGGCTGTGTGTTCGTTATAACCGGAAGTGCACATGGGAAGCGAGCTGCTCGGCTCCGTCCACGTGTATACGTAAATTGAGTAGCGGCCCGTGGATAGTCTCACGTAGAGGAAATATTGACCCGGGGATTATTACTCCCTCGTGTAGGGAGCTCTGTCTCGTTTTCAACATTTTTTCCCTGCCCCTCTTTGGACCGTGTTTCTTGGCCGTTCCTCTTTCTCTCCTTCGCTGTAGTTTCGTTCCGTGCGAGGGCTTTCCATGCGCGTCTCCCCGCACGAGGAGCTGTACTACTCGCTCGTCGGGTAAACGGCACGGCGCTTCGTGAGAATCCGCCCTCAAGCCGCACCGCTACTCACCATCATCGGTCGCATAAACACTCCGGTGGCTCTCAAGCCCCGGGGCAGATTAGATACACAATGCAACGGATGGAAACAACCACATTTCGCGTTCCCGGGAGCTCGGATAGTTCGGAGGCAAAAAACAGGGGGACTTAAGGTAGTCCTTGCGAGTGGTGTTCACTTCGCATTAGTTACAGAGAAATGAGAGGGAATTGCGAACACTTCTGGATGGTATAAAAATCTTTAAAAAATCAAGGTGGAATTTGAAAATTTGAAAATTTGCTCAATACATTTATTTTTGACCAATTTGTTGATAACATTTTGGAATTATTATTATTATGCAAAATTAATCTTTTCAGCATCTTTAATAGGCTTGATTTTTTTTCGGATTTTTATATAATTGAGAAATGTTTACAATTCCCTCTCGTTTCTCTGAAACTTAGGCGAAGTTAACGCTATTCGCAAGGACTACCTTAAGGTCGCTACTGCGTGGCAGACTAGTCAAATGAGCACATTTTTACAATTGTAATCCAGATTACAATTGTAATTAAATACACAATGCAAGGGGCGGTAAACCGCATTTCGCCTTTCCGGAAGCTCGGATAGTTTGGGGACAAAAATGGGAACATCGTAGGGCTCTTGAATTTCTGGTCTTAAAATATAATTTTAAACGAAGCTGAGCGGGATTACACGCGGTGTAGGTGGAGAATGTTTTTTCACGAGAAAACTGCAGCAATGCTTATTGCAAAGTCCACCACATTGTACTGACGCCGTGTATGAATAATTCTTGGAAAATTCACTAAGGGCGTGTGATTTTTATCGATAAATCGTATTTTTTAATTAAAAAAGATTATACTGACGCGACATTTAATTAATACTTGGAAAATTCATTGAAGACATAATATGCTTTGAAGGTACGCTAATGTAATTTCTTTTCGTTATTTTTATCGATAAACCGTACTTTTTTAATAAAAAAAATTAATAAAATAGTCAAATGCAGTGGAAAAAAAAGATGCTGAATGCTCAACGGACGAGAACTCTTTGTTGAATGCGCAAACTTTTTTTATTGTCGTGTGAAATGTGCACAAAGCGAGAATAAACGATCCAAAGTAGCGAGAGGCGTCGCAAGCAAAAAAAAAAAAAAAAAATGAAATAATGGAAGAAGAAAACATAGTACGAGAAACCGACCAGCGGAATCGCCACCACTGCCAGCGGGGCGAGAGATCGTAAAGTCGTTCGTCTGGACCGCGGGTTCCACATGGCAACTCCCCAGAAAGATCAATATCCTCGCGAATCGTTTCTTTGCCACTCTTTATCTTCCTCGCTCTCGTGAACAACCCTATATGCTCCGCTGTGTGCAGCTCTCTTCTATCAATATATCCATCTATGGTGGCGCGCGATATCCACGGAACCGCGTTCATTCGACCTCGCGATTCGGTCATCCCCTCTTCGACCTCGGCCCCTCTTCGTTCTCGACTCTTCTCCCTATCCGCTGGAATCTTATTCCACTGATACAAGATGTGTGTATCACATAACACATAGGGCGCGTGGAAAACGACGAGACTCGGCGGCTTTGGTACCTCGTATGTGCCCTTAATGCGTTTCCTTTGGTCCTTAATTCCGCAGAAAATTGGCCTGTTTTTTTTTTGCTTCGCGCTTCTCACGCCCAGGTCCTTCGTGAGATGATTGTGAGGTTTTCCCTCAATCTTTCATGATATATGCGCGATTGCAATAAATAGCAGACCTTATAATCAATAAATCCGTCTCAAGAACAAAGTTCCGTCTTATCACTCAGCTCGGACGTCGCAAAGTATAAGAATAATTATTCGAAGCGTTTAAGTGCATTAACCAGTCGCAGGAAATTATAAAGTTTCTCATTTCCAACGTTGCCGGCAGTGCACGAATACCGTGGAGAGATTTGTTAAAATTTATCGAGAGAAGGTTAGATTATTGAACTCTGGGAGGATGATGCGGAGATGAGACTGCAAGTTGTCCGTCCGGCTCAGCCCGACGATCACGAGGCGGTCTCGTAATGGAAAATCCTTGTCACCGGTGGTCGTTTGCCTCGAGAGCGAAAGACACTACCGATGACGTCGAGTGGATGAGCGGAGGAGGAAGCGGAAGTAAAATGTCATTTGTCGTTTGGCTGTAGAGTCTAGGTGTCGGATTTGCGGCTAATGATACGCTTTAACCCGTTCGGTCAGACATTTTAATTGTATCGCAACACCGCCACGTTTCGCACAAAATTGTCTGTCGAGAACGTATCAAGAGAGGATGAAAGTTTTCTGGCGGAAAGATGAAAATATTTCCCACATATAAATACTAAGAACCACAAAAAACCTTCAGAGTATACATACATGGACGGTTCACCGTCAAGTCACGCGTAAAGATTCTTTGACTCCAAAGCGACCTTCCGTTTTATTTTCCGACTGCCGTTCGGACGATTTATATCGGTAAGAAGCATGAATTTGCTCCACTCCAATTAGAAGGTAAATCAATTTTATATTCACTGGGTCATATTCACCACTTTTGCCCTAAATCTTGACACCGAGATTTAAAAAATTTACTTTCATAAACTCCGTTTAATTATAGAATTAGATTAAATTTATTAAATCAATCTAATTAAATATTAATTAAAAATTAAATTATTAAATTTATTATTGAGTGACTCGCCAGTGATGAATTTGGCGACCAGGGTTTACAACATCTGCCACTTGCCCGCGAATCGTGTAATTACCCGTTCCGGCGAATTGCACTGTAACTCATGTCTTAATGCAAATGACAATATCCGCCCCCCGGGATGAATTTGTAATAAACGACTAGGTATAATCGAGCATAAAGCAGAAAATCCCTTTTTCCGAGTGACATTCGGAAAGCTCCCTACAATCCGTAAATTAATCGTTTTACTGGGTGCGATTGCCGCAAAGTGCATATTAGCACTTGCACGTGCAAAGATTCTTTGACTCTAAAGCACCCTTTGACTCGTGCCTTACAAAGGGTAGTTCTTTTTTAAACCGGTAGTTCTTTTTTGCTTTCAAACATTTCATTTTTGATCGCTGTTCGGTATCGTTTATAAAGGAGACTTATATCAATAAAAGGAGTGAATAACCCACCCCAATTGGCTCGTAAATCAGTGATATATGGACTAGGCCATATTCACCACTTTTACCCTAAATCTTGACAACGAGATTTTTTAAATTTATTTTCAAAAAGTTAATTTTCTATTGACCTAAATTTATTAATTTAACAAAATACATTTATTATTAGTACTTAGTGACTCGTCGTGATAAATTTGGCGTTCAGGGTTTGCAACATTTGTTACTTGCCGCGAATCGTGTAATTACCCGTTCCGGCAAAATCCACCGTAACTGATGTCTTAATGCAAACAACAATATCAACCCCGGATGAATTTGTAACAGACGACTGAGTATAAGCGACCGTTAAACAGAAAATCCCTTTTCCGAGTGAGATACGAAACGTTCCCTACAACCCGTAAATTAATCGTTTTACAGGGCGCGATTGCGGCAAAGCGCATATTAGCACTTGTAGTGCCACAAAGTCGATCGTCGTAAAAGCACCCTCGGGTCTCTCTCATCCTCTCGCTCTCCGGAGAATATTAAGTGTCCCGCTGCTAGGAACGCTCACTGCTACAGCGACCTCGTCGCTGTCGAACCCTCGAGCTTTCCGGAATGTCAAAACTTTACGAGGAAAGCCACAATTTCTGGTGTTCCTCTTCAGTTTCCCGCAGCCGGAGAGCTGCAAAGTCGAATTTACCGAGTAACGTTGCGCTGAACCTCCGAGCGAATTTTACGATGTTACCGTCGAGTGCAAACCGTCCGGCGACAAACGGCCGAGCGTGTGTGTGTAACCAAACCTGCCCTGTATTGGGGGAATCCCCCGAACGAAAATTTCGTCACTAAATAGGGCGCGCTAACTTTGGCCGAAATGCAAAACCGTTCGAACTGTTCCGCGCGCAGTCTGTCGGCGAAGCCAAATTTCACTTAAAATTCACCCGGCTTAAAATAAGTGAAAATAGGTGTTTGTACACCAGAAAAAGAACCAATGACTCAAATAAAATTCGCTTGCGGGATACCGAAGAACAAAAATTGTTAATTTAATTCGAATCTCGTTATTTTAATTCGAATTTCGTTATTTTAATTCGAATTTTGTTATTTTAATACGAATTTCGTTATTTTAATACGAATTTCGTTATTTAAATACGAATTTCGTTATTTTAATACGAATTTCGTTATTTTAATACGAATTTCGTTATTTTAATTCGAATTGTTATTTCGTTCGAACTGTTCCGCGCGCAGTCTGTCAGCGAAGCCAAATTTCGCTTGAAATTCACCCGGCTTAAAATAAGTGAAAATCGGTGTCTGTACACCGAAAAAAAAAACCAACGACTCAAATAAAATTCGCTTGCGGGCTGCCGAAGAACAAAAATTGTTATTTTAATTCGTACAATTCCATACGGGATTGAAACGATAACATGTCTTACCGTCGTTGTTTCAACGTCACGTCGAATTGCAAGAATTGAAATAAATGGTTTTTTCTTTGGCAGCCCGCAAGCGAATTTTTTGTTCAGTGTGCCGTGCACAACTTTATGAAACTGCGCAGCGATTGGCTATTGTATTTCGCCACTGGACATCCGAGCGACCGGACAATTAACTAATTTGCCGGTCGTGTTACCCCATGCGCCCCGTTCCACAACAGCGAATGATCATAGCAAACGCTTCGATAAACTCACCTAAAAAAAAAAACCATCGCACGTTTATTCATATTTGTTTCACACGAACACTTACCCGCAGTAGTTAACCTCCCCGTCGCTCGGTTGTGAAAGCAGGATGGTAACGAACCAATCAACGGGGTCCCGTAAATCGCTCAAAGTGCTTCGGTCCAGTCGATTCGGTCCATTATTATCTCGCTCTCTTTACGCCCGATTAACTGCATTCGTGCGTCACGCTCTCGTTTGTCATTCAATGCAACGCGCGATCGTTCTCCACCGTCAAAAAGGCGAGCTTCGGGCCATGGGCGAGAAAAAGGGTTCCACGAGTACCCACCATTGGGCCATTTTTTGGTACCATTTTCCCAAAAAAAAAATATCTCACCCAGAGATGAACGAGCTATTATAGCGTTCGAAATTGGTTCACCGGTCGTTCGATGCCTGGGTCCGGATATCCGAGCTTTCCGCCCCAAAAGAGCTTTTTTAAAAAATACATCACCATCCATCGATTGGTCTCTCGGCGCCGCTACATCGAAAAGCTCCGCTACCCGACAGAACCGTAGTCGCGACTTCGTGGAATCGTTCCTCGTGCACCCCCTAATGAAGATTCTTTCCGGCACTAAATTAGACTTACCAGCTTGGTCGTGAGATCCGGGGATGTACACGTTACACCAGAGATAAAGGGCGAAGGGATACAAAAGGGATGCGGATTTATATGTGTGACCTATACCTATTTATGTAGCGGCATAGCCGGAAGATTTACCGACGGGGCAGATTACGTACCCACTCGAGCAATAGGAAAGGCCACTTCGGGACGAAGGTGCGCAGCATCCCTGCCAAGCCTTCCGGCCCTTCCGCCCTTCGCCCTCCGTTCTACCCTCCGTCCGGGGCCTTGGAAGCAATTTGCCAAATTAAAAGGCCGCGCTCGTCCTTAAGTTCTCGCGGGACGGTGATAAAACCTTGCCCCATGGGAACAAGCCACGGGACGACGTTCGGCAGTTTAAGGGCTTTCGGATGATAAGGGAGTGGAACCGGGAAGAGCAACCGGTTTTCTGGCTTTGCCGTCGTTTCCGTCCGTCGTCTTTAACGGCGAAAGAATAAGAACAAGAGTTGAGGGAGCCACGCGTGTTTGCCTAGAAGACTGTGGCCCAGAGCGCACATATAGCGTACGTGTTATCTGGATGACTTTTTGCCTCGCATTTCTTTTCCCTTCTTGCGTCTGCTCTCCTCCTCCGGAGCTCTCGACGGCGCTCTCTGCACCCCCGACCAAGACCTCGCTCACCCCCTTCGAACCCCGGACTTCCATTTCCTCTCTTTTACTCGGTACGATCTTCTTTTTCATTTTTTTTTCTTTTTCATTCGTTCATTTTTCTTTTCCTCTCCACCCCGTCGACCCGGCAGCGATGGTATTTCATCTTCATCTTATCGTGACTGCGAGCACGGCGGAAGAGAGCAGAAACGAAACCGCTGGCGGAACACGAGAAGCCGCTGCCGGTATTATACATGCAATGATTGTCCGCCCTCCCTCTCGTCCCGACGACTCTTATCAGGGCGGGGAATTTTTTTTCTCTTCTCATGTCTCATATAGGGGAGAGCGGGCAAAATGGGACGGTGGGGCAAAACGGGATAATGAGATGAAGAGCAGTTTTGCAATAACTTTTGGGATGGTTGCGGTGATGGTAAGTGGGGCAAAATGGTGTTGAAAATCCGGACGTATCGTAGGGACAAAATGGGGCATCCAAAAATTATAGGAAAATTGAGTTTTGCTCCACTGTCCCATTTTGCCTCGCGATCCACTATGTAATTTTTTTGTCCGTCACCGCGTTGGCGCTCGCCGGCTTGATAAAAAGTGACGAATGTTAATACCCGAAGATTCTCATTAAAAAAATTCTTTAAGGCCACGTGAACGATGCACCACGTGACGTGAGTGTGAGAGAGATGGATGCAGTTTTCGAATCAATGTAATTTAAAACCGGTGGACGATTCTGATAGGAGAGACCGGGGTAAAATGGCATAGCCGGGCAAAACTCAATTTTCCAATAATTTTTGGATGTCCCATTTTGTCCCAACGATACATCCGGATTTTCAAACCCGTCTTGCCCCACGTACCACCATCGCCACCATCCAAAAGTTATTGGAGAATTTCGTTTTGTCTCACTATCCCGTTTTACCCCGGTGTGCCATTTTGCCCCCCTCTCCCTTAAAGTGGAAGCATCGGACGCGGTATTAAATTGTGCATCCGCTAATGCTTTGCTTTTTCCCAAAAAGTCTACGGTTTCTGAATCGCATTCATTACAGATTTGGGTTACCGACTGAGTCGTTTCCCATGTCCTTAACGCGAAATTTTTTTTCAAGCCGATTTTCCCTCAAAGTTAATTTTCTGTTATTGTCTATGAATCGGTGATTGGAAATACCGAAGCGAGAATAAAGTGTTGTTTTGTGATATTTTTATTTTCGCAAGGTCCAGTCGGTTCAGGCAGTGTGTGTAATTTCCTCGCCAAACAAGCGCGATTGTAATCAATACACTCGACGAGCCGGTCCTTATCGTAATTACCTTCGGGTAGGCTTTGTCCCTTTTCCCTATTCTATTTTCCAATCGCACCGTGCAACTGGCAGTTTTCCCTGCGACTCCCTTTATGCCTCTGTACACGTCTCAACTCCCACCGCGACTTCGGCCGCGAACTTCCCGCCCCTTCGTCGTATTTTCCTTTTCAACTCGGCGCAAGTAGTCTAGTTCTACCTCGCGCTCTTTGCCACCGCGAAAGATCGCATTGATTTCCTCCTCTTCCCTCGTCTCATCTCCGTCCCTCTCTCCACGTCGGCGCGCTTCTCTCCCAGCGGCGAAGAAGAAGAATGGAAGAGTAGATACGTCGGCCCGCTCCGTTCCCGGCTCGACTTACAGGGCTCGCGAAACTGCTGAGAACAGCGGAAAAGTGCCTGTGCGGGGGTTACTTCTCGAAACAATCGACGCGCCGGCCCGAGGATTCTTGGCTATCTTCCTCACCGATCCCCCTCTCGTGGCTCGAGACGCCTACAGTCGAAGCCCGGTTGAAGACCGCTCGCTCGTCGTCCCACAGTTCCAATGAACAGATTCGAGAATGTGCGAAATACCAAGGTTTTTTTTAACGATACCGACCATTTAGGTTCGAGAGGAAATTCTTACATGAACCAGGATTCATACCGAACTCGTGTAAGAATTTGCTTTCAAGGGGAAATGGATGGGGTTGAAGAAATTAATTACAATTGTCGTTACCGACCGAGTCTCCTTGCTGGCGGATACCAGAACTGGGCAGTACCTGAAGTGCCGGGTACTTTGCACCTTGTACCTTGTACCTTGCACCTTGCACCTTGCACCTTGCACCTTGCACCTTGCACCTTGCACCTTGTACCTTGTACCTTGTACCTTGTATCTTGTGTCTTGTATCTTGTACCTTGTACCTTGTACCTTGTACCTTGTACCTTGTACCTTGTACCTTGTACCTTGTACCTTGTACCTTGTACCTTGTACCTTGTACCTTGTACCTTGTACTATTTTTTTGGTACTTTGCCCAGCTCTGGCGGATACCATCTGAACCTCGAACGAAATTGTCGCGCAACAACCGAGGGTCCGCTGTAGGGGTGAACCGGGCAAGATAGGGCGAAGACTTTGTTGATGTATATCCGACTCCGGTGTACAGCAAAGAGGTCTGCCGGGATTCGACTATCCGTTTCGTTCAGGCATCCTGCCAGACGAAGTCATTCGGAACGTCGAACCGTTTTCTTCCTCCTCCTACATCTTCTCTCGGATAGAGTATTCCGTCAGTGGAGGAAACTGAATTAGGGTACCTCGCGATCCGAAGGGTTTTTCGCATTCGGATTTCATCGTCCCGTTTAGCCCCTTGACTGCGGCGATTGGTTTTCTGGATTCTGGTCTCCGAGTCTCGACACCCTGTCCTCCAGTCCTTGCCTCGAGGAAAGTTCACTAAGTGGACAGCGGACCATCCTCGTCATTAATTACAATCGTCGCTGGAGTACCTTAAGAGTTTCCTCGTCTCCGGACAATCCTCTGGCGGGCGGTGCAGTTATTGGGTCTTCAAGAGGGAAGGCCAATTACCCGTTACTGGCGCCACTTCGGCCCTTTATGTTGAAGGTATTTTACAGTTCGCTTGTTATACCCTGCCGTGTCCCGAGCCGGGCGATCGGAAAGTCTCTGATTAATCGTCCAAGTGAAGATCGTGCCTGGGACGAAAGTTTGCCGATCAATCGGCGGATATTCCTCTTTGTCGCGTAAGCCGTCCTGAAATTGTACATCCGCGTCGGCGGCTTCGGGACGATCTTCCATCGACCCTCTCCACTGGATCTTTAAGGCAGTTCTTGCGAATAGTGTTCGCAAGGAACTTCGCATAAGCTTCAGAGAAATGAGGGCGAATTGCAAACACTTCTGGATGGTATAAAAATCTGAAAAAATCGAGCATGTTAAAGGTGCTGAAAAGATCAAGTTTGCATAATAATAATTCCAAAATGTTATTAACAAATTGATGAAAAATAAAATTGAATACGTACGAATTTTTTCAGATTTTTAAATTCACTTTGAATTTCGGGACTTTCCACACATTTTTCCATTAAAAAAAAAATTCAAAGTTGGACGACCATTTGACAAACATTTTCTTTTTAATTTTACAATCCTCATTTTGTTAGTTATGAATTATAAGAATTTAGTTCTAAATTTAACATGAGAAAAGATTTTGGACGCTCGGGAATAAAAAATGTTTCTTTAATGTTTGAATATTTTGTTTTATTTTTTTTTAAATTACTCTGTATGAGAGAAATGAGGATTTATGGAGCATGCGGATAGCAACGCGCGTTTCTAAGGCCACAATTGTTGTCTCCGTTTCCCTCCGACAAGCAAAATCCGCTCGGAGCGGGCACTTCGCATTTTCTGTCCCTCCATCCATCATCGGAGTCCTCCCGAGTGAGAATCCAGTTGGGCGTTAAAAAATTCACGAGGAAAAGCAACAAACTTCCGGGTCAAAAACTCTCCTCCGCGTACAACGTCTGAAAGTTGTTTTCTCATTTTCTCCCCCCGGTAGGTGAAAATCCCGAGAGCTCCTGTAACCTGTCGTTTCCCATCGCGCCGCTGCGCGTCTTTCGATGTAAATATTCCAGCACGCGACACACAATATCTCATAGTCTCGCGCCCCGACGTAATCCCATCCGTTTGAACCGGAAGCACTTTCTGCCCTTCCGAGCCGCTCTGACCCTGCGGTCGCCCTCGAACGCCCGGAGTGGAAAGAATTTTTCAACGCCAAACGCTCGCCGGATTTTTCCACGCCGATGAAACGTACGACGTACGAAATCTCGTAACAGCGTGTGTAAACGACGTTCCGATCGAGAGAGCCCCGGATAAACGGGAGCGGTAAAAGTATTTGAAAACCGATTTAACCGCGAGTGAAAGCCCTTTCGTGTAAACGCGCGCTTGGCTGTGTGCTCGCGCATGTACATATTAAAGCCGCGCAATTTATCGGGAGGTGTAATTTTATTTTTATTTTTATTCCGGTGAGGCGAGTCCATTAGTAGGGATAATAGCTTTTTTGCAATATTAAACGTGGTTCTGCGAGCCTTCTGCGGCAACCGCGGACGGTTCGTTCGATCGCTTAACTCTACAGAAATAAATTTTTATCCGGATTTTTCTCGTCGATTAGGTCGGAGATGAATTTCGACTGAAGAGGAAAAAAGTCGCGTTTCCGGCGATAGTTAACTTTTTAAAGAAAAGCTGCGACGCTTCTCGAAGGGAGGAAAGGAAGGCAGGCTGAAGAGTTCTCGACTGGAGAACCAAGTAAGTGCGTGCTCAGGTGCGCTGAATGGATCCACTCAGGCGCGAGGGGATTTGACTAAAACGGCTCGGGGAAACGATATGTGTAACAGTGCGAGAGGAAAAGCTTTCCGATTTGCGAGAAGATCGTACCCCTAGCTATTCAAGATCCCGGCCCATTGCACGACCGCTTTGGGAGCGCCTTTGCGAAAGCCCTTGATGGGTTTCTAAATGTGAAAACATTTTCGTCCCTCTTTCTATTTTTTTTTTATAGAAAGTCGAAGTGTGCGAAGCGGGACAGAAAATCGGAATTCATCGATGGGGTAAAATGGGACGTCCTAAAATTATTGGAAAATTAAGTTTTTAGAATACGCAATTTTTTCAATAATTTTATTCCGTTTTGCCCCACTCTCCCCTATATAAACGAGCGAACGATTTTATCTCCCCGATTGCTTTCATACGCGCGTGTTTACCGATTTTGATTCAATTTGGCGAATGATACTCTATAATGGACTTGCCTCATGGGAGTTAATCACTAAAAATACGTTTGAAAAAAGCGCTTTTCACATTTTTTGGTTCTCTCTGCGTAAAAAAAAAGAAAAAAAAATACAACAAAAAATATCCCCTTCTTTCCACCACGAGACGGTTACATTAAATTCTGATCCAGAAAAAAAAGTAGAGTCGCATTGATTTATCGCTATCGGCATCGCATTTATATTTAATCGAGTTATCGAGAAAGCTCATCCGTCCTCGGCGATCCTCGCGGTTAATTTTCGCATTTTCCCCATTTCTCTCTGTCTCACCCTCCGGTTTCTGGAAGCCACGAGCATTAACCGGGCTCTTCGCCGAGCTCTTTGCATATTTCAGAATTAGCTCGGAAAGCTCCGCCTCTTGCCCCCAGCTCGGTTTCCTAATGCGATCGGTATTTCTCGATGGCCCGTGTTTTCGTGAGTACGGGAGGAAAGAGCTATCCGGCTTCGTGGTTTGGCTCCGCGCCGAATTCCCGGTACGGATCAACGGGCCGTACAGCGATCCTCGTAGAGCGGATACCTTTTAACGGAGACAGGATTGAAAAATTTAAGTCACACGATCGATCGAATGTAAAAAAAAAAAAAATTGTGGGTGTATGTGTGCTAAAGTGCCCGAGGCATTGTAAATATCGCACGAAGGACTGACGCAGAGGGATTATTAGTTTCAAATATTTGCCCTTGCGCTCAATAAGCCCCGCGACGGTCGGTTAATGGCTCTCGGGAGTAAAACGGTAAAAGAGCTGTCTAGCCACGTGCTCGCCAGTGGAATATTTTCACAGGGGCTAAGCGAAAGAGTTTCCAACGCAGTCGTCATTTTCCTCTCGGTAATTACTTCATTTTATTACTTCATTCACGTATTTGCATCGTAATTTGCGCGAATTAGTTTGCTCACGATACGATCACCCACGTTTCCGTAGGCGACTTGGTCTGGTCGGGTGCAATTTGCTTCTCCCTAATCGATCATGCGCTATATGAGTTTCATCTAGCGCCGTAGTCTCAATTTTACACTATTGGCGAAATTCGGTTATGAAGAAACGGCTGTCATTTTTAACCGAAAAATAATATCAAATATCTGGATGGTGAATTTGTAGAGTATCTGTCAAGGAAGAGAATGAGTCGTAATACATCAAAATCGAGCAAAAATTGCTGATTATTCTTTGAAAAAACTGAAACACCTTCGAAACACCGTTTTGAAAATTAGCACAAACCAGTTAATATTTTTACAAGCCCATTGCAATTAATATTATCCACGATTAAGCACATATGCTTTAATACAAATTACCATGTACTATAATCGATAGATGTCGAAAAGTTTCTATAAACTACTTTAAAAATATAGCGCGCCCACTTGACTAGTGTGAAGCGCTCCAACCACCTTGCAAAAAACGCTCCACACTAGTTGAGCAGCCCGCGAAATACGACGGTCGGTAATAAAAACTGCAATAAACTTTTTCCACGTATCGTGCTACGTGCGCTAAAAATTCAAGTCTCATCCGAACCGGCTATCGCCTCAGCTTCCAGTGAGACTCTCACTTCCACCGTAAACAAAAAGCAACCATGATAAAAAAAGTTTATTACAGTTTTCATCCCGACCGAGCTCCGGTTGCCTTTTAGGGACGTCTGCGGCGAAAAAAAACCAAAACCATCATTCATCACAATCTATCCACAGATAAAACCGGCCGCAGAACTTGTTGTAAACGGTTTTTAACATCCTAAAAAGTTTCGCGTCCGTGTTGCCCGGGGAACTCCGATGTTGTTCGTTCCCCCGTGAAAATATCGTTTTCCACCCCAAACTTTTTATCGCATCACCTAAGCTCTCGAGGTACGTGCACAGTCTGCCTTTGTCGTCCACGGTCAGCCAGCGAATTCGCCACATTGCACACAACGTTACCGTATACCATTCCCGTAGATGAGCCGACGGTGCGCCCCCCCTGCACGTACAAGAAACACGCGAGAAACCCGAAGATAAGAACCTCATAAAGCTCACGTACAAGTCGGCGGGCGTGTCCGTACCTCCATCCAGTTTTACCCACCGCTCTCGCCAGGACGCCGTCATACATACAAAAGATCGTAAAAGATCGAATCGCAATCGAATCGCTCCCCTCAAGAGCGACGGAGCCGGCGGGTCTGGTCGGGAGACGAGGAGAGGCAAAAAGAAGTAAACGTTGATTGCGTTGATTCCCGAACCAATCTTCTCCGACATCCTCAATCCCGCGAGCGCACCTGCATTCCGATCCGTTCGTCCTGCGGAGCGACATCGAACCTGCAAACGTTATTATTTCCTGGAGGAATTCGTCGATTATATTTCACGGAGGAATTCGGCTGTAAAATGATTTGGGTCATTAAAGGGACCGCGCATCGCTGGAGTGCAATGAGGCCGGAACTGTACTCGGGCAAGAGGAAAGCCTACCGTGGAGTTTCTCTCGCTCAAACTTTTATTGGATCGCAGTCGGACTAGGACCGGACGATAACAACCCTGTGCCGGTTGTGTGGGTGTGTTTCGCGCACTCGCGTTGAATGAACGCGGCTGATCCTCGACGATGATACTTCTTGCCTCCGCAGTTGCGAAACTAAAGTCGTTTAATCTTACGGCGATGGGAAGTTTGTCGTGGGACCGCACCGGTGGCGAAACGGGCCGCTTGCAGATTCATCAATGTCTCCGGGCCATAATTTTTCTCGTTATCGCTACACTTTCTCCATTGTCCGGGATAGCCCCGGTCATGGTAAACAGAGAAAGGGAATTACGGGGTTCACGCCTCGGTAAAATGAACCGTAAAAACAAGCTTCGCACCTCGGATAGAGCCATCAGAGGACTTCAACCCTTCAGAGCTAAAAAGTTGACAAAAGTAAAAATAAAGAAACTTATGAATAGTGTAAACACGAATAAATAATTTATCGTTCCAATCAACTTCTCGCATCGGGAACTTAACTCGATTGGGCCAACCAATTTGTTGGGCTTACGAATCGGGTTCAGCCAATGATTTTATTTCCCGCAAACAATTAATTGCTTAGCTCAACCGAATTGCTTCCGGCGCTAGCAGTTGATAGGGCAGCTATTTATTTTTCTCGGTGTACGATTTTTGATCGCCGAGTTAAATGGCCCCTCTAACCGGAAAAAATGTGAAATGCTCAAGATTTATTGCAGCGCCAGAAACACAATTAATTGCCTCGATCAAGGACTTTTTTGTTCCTACATTAGGTAGGCAAATTGCAATTGTGGCGACGAGATTCCTGCTTCGCCGGGCAGGTTTTTTTTCCCCGTGACCCAACTTCGAACAGCGAGAAAACATTCGAGCAACTTTCCGGCGTATTGTGCTGAAACGAGTAACGAGACTTGCTCTTCCGGATCGCTGGATCTTTGTCTCGTGTCTGGCAAGAGAAACGGCACCTCCGCTCAGTCGCGCTTTGCAGTCACAGACGAGAAAGCGAGACAAAGTTACACACGGGATTTTCCAAACTTTTCGGCGAAACTCTGGCGTCGCACTGCTCGGCCGTCCCGACCGTTGTGTACCGTCACTAATTACCCTGCTGCCACTGCGTTTGCACGTGCTCCCTCGCACAGTTGACTCCGAAAGTTTACCGTTTACCTGCGTCATAATAATAAACCTTCCAACCGAGTTTGCTCAACTACGGTGTATAAGCCCGCCACACGGCTGAAGACCCTCCAACAGACCTGCGCCCCGTATGCGCGCACGTTGCGTTTTCGAACTCTCTCGTGCTGTATTACGCGTGCACGTGTCATTAATGGGACCATTTCCCGAAGGCAATGTGTGTGAGCAGAAAAAACTTTTTTTTTTTGTGTTTCTCACATTCAATTAACTTCTCAAGTTTTTTGCACCTGGGAGAGTGTTGAAGGGATGTTGGCCTTTTGGAACTTTCATTAACGGGGCCATTTTTTTTAAGGCAATGTATATGAAAAAAAAATCCATATTTTTTTGTGTTTCTCACATTCAATTAACTTCTTAAGTTTTTTGCACCTGGTAGAGTGGTGAAGGGATGTAGGTTTAGTAGGTTACTCGTAAGAGGATTCCTGCCGGGTTGGCGAGAGCGTGGGGGAGACCTGGCCGGAGTTTAGTAACTAAACTCGAGTTTGTACTGCACGGGAGGCGTGGGCGAGCCCTTAGGCACGCGTGAGGCACGGGTTAAGTGGACTCTATCTCATTACCGAGGCGCGCGAGCGGGTTACCGGCGTATAAGCAAAAGAGTATACACGGCCCTTAGGAGTTGTTATACGGCGGCTGGTATCTCTCGTATCACGGTACACGTACAGAGATATACGGATAGGGGTGGCGAAGTAGCCTTATTTTCTTGGGACTCTCGGCTGCCGTGTTCGTCTAGAACCACGACTTAACATAATACCAGAAGTGGCCGGAAAAGATGGACCGATAAAAAGTAAAGAGCCGCTGTCCGTAGCGTCTGCTCTCCGTTCCACCGTTATTCGGGTCCAACAATCACCCCGATATCTCCCACTGGACGGGAGGGTGTGTCAGGGGACAGTGGCCGAATGCCGGCCGTCCGGGGATGGACCCTAATATCTCGACGCAAAGTCAAGGGTCGATGGCCGGTCTTGCATGGGGTGAACTTTGGGATATCCGCAAATACGAGCCTTTTATCCAATTAAACTGTGGACAATTTAGTTCTTAAAGATTTGAACAATTTAATTGTTAAAGATTGTGAACAATTTAATTGTGAAGAATTATGAACATTCTAATTGTTAATTGTCATAATTTTTTAAAGTTAACTCGTCCCTAATTTTTAAATGGCGCTAAAACTTTTGCGGCCTAGCTGAAACGATGAAGTTGTACACAATTTTATTTCGTTTTGATACTTGATGAGATAAGTCAGGATTCATGGGGCCAATCGGCGCTCAATACTTTGAAATAGCCGGTATTATTCGTCGACTCTCCACACATGTAGGACTAGTCGACACGATACATATATAACGAATATGTACCGTCAATCTGCACGGTGGCTACCCTCCGCACGCTCGACCGTAGTGACCCGAGCATATTCTCCGAGGCTATTTGGTGAATTGAACCGGATGCTGAGAGGTCGACGGCGAGTATGGCCGACGCCGTCGGCAAACCGGTTATAAAATTGTCGCTGCCATAGTAACACGGGCAATAATTATTGTCGCATATTGCTGTATGGTACTCGACGCTGGAAACGCGTCGAGGCGGAACGGCGTGACGAGGTACGCGCTTGTCAACGCGTCCGACACGGTCCATTTTCCGGCTCTATTGAGTTACCGTATTGACCGACGATTTCGTCAAAGTGAAAATCACCCCTTTCAACCTTGCGGCATTGAAACCGCAACCATATTGTTCAATGACTTTAAAAGTTTAACCAAAAATATTTATTTAATTTTCATTAACATTTAATTCGCTAATTGTTTTTAAACAACCCGCTCCAATGTAAACACATGAGAAGCAAAAAAGCGTGAAAATTTATTGACAATCATTAAAAGGAGAATATTTCACGCCAATGTGATAAATGTATTGACAATTATTAAAGGGGTAATATTTCACACCAATAAATCACTTTAAAAATTTCTTTACAACAGACAAGGTCCAATTTTCGTTCTCTTCGCGTTTTCCACTCGACGTATTTTCAATACCACGATCCCGCGCGTCTTTCCAACATTTTCCAAAGTACCGAGAATCTGCCGCGACCGTACTTTGATCTATGGACCGGAGTTCGGCTCATTGACGGTACGGGAACGAAGTTAAGCTGATTTTCTTTCATTCATCTTCATGAATCGAGTTTCTAATGAGCTTAGCGAACGTAAAACCCTATCGATTCATCAATCGCGAGCCCGATGCTAATAGACCCGCATCAATGTTGAGAAATCATCAATTTTCGCGTTATACTGACCGAGGCGTTCGTATTATCCGTGACCGCGATTGCGCGCGTCCTTCGGCAGAGCGTGAAGTTACGTTGCGGTGCGCCCGATGTCAAAGGGACAAAGGGATTGATGCTTGCGGTCACCATTGATACACACATGCACAAGTGTATATCTATATCCGCATCTTGCCAGCAGAACGGGGAAGACTGCACGGCCGAGAGCCGCTTCGAAGGACGGCGAAATTCTGCGAGAACCGTCGGCCTCGTTACACGCGCCGCAATATCTCAAAACTATCACGGTCCCTCCCAGTGGGTCGCCGAGTCCCGAGAATTAGATAAACGTTCGTCCTATTTCGACGGACGTGACCATTCCCTGCGCTCAGTTATCGAAGTTTGCTCAAAGCTTTCAAAGTGGAAACTCCGAGCGTGAATCCCTTCCATCGCCGAGTCATGAGCCGTGCAGTCCCAGTTGAGGGTCTCGATTGAACGATTGAAATTTCGTGAAAATTGTGACGGTTAATGGAGCTTGCAAATCCCCCGATGAATAGCCCGCAGTGACATTGAGCAGTTGGATCGTTGGAGGTTCGCGTATCCTTTGAGGAGTCGCTGCAAGGTTGAGGCAAAAGTAAACGGGCGAAAGGCGACTCCATGACCGAGTCCATTTCGATATCGGCGTCCTCCGCGCCCCTCCCGGCTATCGTCTTTCTCACGAGTCCACTCGAACGATTGACGTATCGATTTCGGAAAATGGCGCGGTACACGCCTCTCGTTCGTCCTGTGTGTGCGAACAGTGGAAGCGGCGAAACCGTTAGCTGTCTTTCTTTCATCCCTTCCGCGGAGCAGTTTCTGCAGGGCGGGGATCCAGTTGCAGTTCTTTTCCGGGAAACGCTCGGGCACATGAGAGACCTATGATATCCTCTCCGCGGCACGTTGTGGAATGACCAACGAAACCCCGCCCGTGAAAACCGGCTGGCTACTGAGAAAGATTCTAGTAAACGTGGTTACATAGCCTTGGAAAAAGCCCGACGAAACTCCACTTTGAGGGGGTTCTTTCCCTTCGCTGGAGCCGACCTTTCACGTCAACCCTCCAGACACGCTATCCAATCGTGCGAAGGGTATGTGAAAATGTCGAGCACCTATACACGTTCGATTGAACGGAAACGCAGAGAAAAGTAAAGAACACGAAAAAGAAAAGCGAAGAGATTGAAGTGGTCTCCATGACACCGATGTTGTAGCGTTGCAGCAACATAGCTCTACTGCAGATCCAACTGAGCAAATCGAACGATCGTCTTCTACCGATTGATCGATCAAATAATTAATTAACCACCGATAACTGCGATGGTCCAATTAATGACACACAATCGAGGAGTGATCAATCACTATAATCCGGATTGACGCGGAAGATGGAGGCAGTTGTATGCTCCGGACAGACAGAGCCCGTGTTTCCTGGACAGCCTCTGGCCCGGAGCTCATGAAATTCTGTGCGGAGGTTACTCCGTTGTGGAGGGCTTCTGTCCCTTGCGCGTTCCGCTTACACTGTTCGACCGTGCTCCCTCTTGACATTAACGTGCCACTCGATAGCCGCGCCAGGGATAAACCGGAAGAGCCGAGGGCGAAACCCCGGAAGTGGTTCGATGCCGGCTCGAATGTCAATGAGCATATCTCAACCGGCGGTCCATCCAGCTATGGCTCTCTCCTTCGCAGGCATCCCGCTTCCTCCGCCTACACACTCCCGTTCCGCTGTCTCTACCGCGAATGTTCCCTGGCGCCACACACGAGGAAACAGCCCTCCTCATCGTCGATCCAAACCGCGTTCGCCCACCCCGGCACGGTCCATCGCTCTTCAACGAATTAACCCTCCATAACGTTTCCGTCCAGAAAGCGGCCACGATGAATCGTACCGTATATAGGTGGCGGAATTATGGGAGGTATGAGGGTGAGAGGTCGCCGACCGATTCGATCCTGGACCGAACCAGACGCTGTCCGTAAACGTCCGTGTCTGTCAATGTCAATCGACGCCAAAGCCCATCGAGCTGATCTAGTACCAAGATCGTTTACCCGGTGAGGTTCGATAACGTACGGACACGTATCTTCGAAGCATCGGCGGCGTCGATAAGTGGTAACGGCTAATGGATAAAGTAGCTCCAATTTGTCATCATCATCGGTACGGTGTCGTCTCCTCCAAAGGGGACGTCTGCCACGGAGATATAACGATTGGCCATATCGCGCCGAATTATCTTAGTTCATTAAAGGATTTGCGGAACTATTTAATCCAGCGGGCTGGTCTTCCTGTTACACGACTCACCGCTCATCCGTCGAAGTTTCGAGACATAATTTGTCAGGTTTCATCGATCGAAGCTCCACAAGAAACCGGAACTTCGCCGTTAAGCGAAGGGGTGAGACGGTCTGCCGGCTGGAGGAAGCGAAGTTGCGACTTTGCCGAGTTGGCGAAACTTGATCTTTTCTTTTTTTGTTCTTTCTCATCCGTAACGTGGTCGTTACACTCTGTGGTTCGCGATGTAGCTCGTATAAGAGATGACGACCTCGTACAGTCTGGGCGCCGTGTGTGGCAAATTGTCGCGTAGGACAAGTGGAAGGTTTACCGGCCCATTAGGAGACAAGCTGGAATCATCGGTTCGGAACATCCTCGGTCGCACGGATTCAATGTTTTCCGTTCGCCACAGCAGCTTATCGTGATTTACGGCGGAAATCGATCACACCTTTCCCAATCACCGTCGAAGATGAAGCTCCCTGTATCGAACTCGTCCCAAGCACGGAAGGTGTTAAGTCGCCGACATAAATAATCCAATGTTATATTCAACCATTAAATCTCCTCAACAGGTAGCCAAGTAAGTTTGCCCAAGTGAACCGAGTTTTACCTCACCGCGCAAGTGAGTTTAACGACAACTGCGACGATAGAAAACTCCGGCGAGGAAAACGATAAATGTGCGCTGGATCGAAACCCCTCCCCTCCCTCGTAGATCGAACCTAGCGTCGGAATTACAACGATTTACGAGTAGCTCCAGCGAGCCGAAAGAATCTAAAATGGAAACCGTGAATGCGTCGGAGTCTCACGGAGAATTACGATTTACTTACATACCTACAGAGAGCTTGAAAAATGGTTCTCTAAAACACGCCATCGAGGTCACCCGGACTGGGAATCGAGGGATCTTTTCGTTTCACGATTAACTCTCTATTCCCTAGCGAGTTACTCCAGGATAAAAAAAAAGTTCGCAGTCGAAAAACGGATAATCATTGCAGCAGCGATTCCTCACATCCGTCCGCTATTTTCTACTGGAATGCTCAAGCTCCTCCACCATTTATTACCATCGGTATACAGGAGTGAGATCCGGGGCAAAATGGACCACCCGTATAACCACTTCCCAGGGCGCAATGAGGAGCCTCATCTCAGATGGAAGACACTGTTCCGTCTCACCCCGGCTCTCCCCTACACGTTCCATTCTCGCAACCTATCCCTGGACCATCTAACTGCATCGCGCTTTATCTTCCTCCCTCCTCACCGCCAGGGTTTCCCCGTGCTCAGCAGAGTTTCGAAACTGCGATCGTTGCCACACAGCTGTCTAGTTTCCTTGCGTTCCACGGACATCTCGCTCAGCTCCGCGATTATAGCGGGGCATTCCTATTCTCCGTGCAGGCGAGAAGAGACCCACTATTCCGGTCTAAATGATGCGCGGTCATTAATTACCTCACGGTTCTAACTTCCCTCTTCTCTCCCTTGTCTCCAGCGAGAATAACGTGCCGGTAATGGATTAATCGAGCCTCGCTGGAGGCGGTGGACGGTGAGAATTTGGAACCCTCGATCGTGATGCTCGTTTTTTTTTTGTCCCGGATGATAATTCCATGCCTGTCGTCTCCTCTTCCTCTCCACCTCGTCGTTTATCGTGCAGCCTTCGGCATTCGAGCGGAAGTTCATTCTTTCTTTTTTTGTCCCCCTTCAATATATATTTATTAGATCTTCGGCGTTAGATCGCTGCAAAAGAACTGCAGGGAACAACGTTGCTATCGAGGAAACGTCCGCTAGGGTGTACACTGTCGGATAGGTCAATAAACTTAGGCGAGATGGGTGTGCAGGATTTACCGAGTAAATCCTTGAATTTCACTTCCCGCGTCGCGGCGGAATCTTCGGATTTCAAGCGAGAAGTCGCACAGCGCGTTCGGGATTGAAACTCAATTTCAACCGAAGGCAAAGCTCACGATTGTTGTTGCGCGTCGCATTCGCCGGGTCACAAAGAGGGTGTACAAACGGAAACCGCAGGGAATATATGCGCCGCGCGGAACAGTTAATGCGATGATCACAGTGCAGATTCGTTACGCACCCATCATCCTCTTGGTTCGTAGCTGCGGTGGGATTGGCGGCTTTCTCGGGAGTTTCGGTGAGTCGCGCCTGACAGGCAACCGGGCGTGGTAGCACCGGGAATAATTACTCCTGGGGATAATACAGGTAGATTGATTTTAATTAACGCTCGGTACACCTGGAGGTACACAATTGTGGCCCAATACCGCCCACACAATGCGGGACGTATGATCGAGATTACTCGGTTTCCTTCGTGACGGAATTCGTGGCGCGAATGAAATTTGACGGAGTAAAGTTGGACTCGAATTGAAAATGGCAGGTCAAGTGATTGACTGCTGGTTTAGATACAGACTTAGTTACTCGTTGTCAATAATATTTAATATAATGTAGTATAATATTATATATTATAATACAACATATCAAAAAATTAAAAAATTAAAAAAATACAATTTGTATTATGGTATCTCTTGACTTAGTCTCCTATTAATTACCATTAACTATTCGTTAAAGGTAATTAATACCATTTTCCGGATGAATTTCCATTAGGATCCCATTGATTACCTTTCGATACCATTCATTACCATTAAACGCTCAATGGAAAACTTTGCCAAGGGATTGTATTATTATTATTTGTTTTTATCTTTTCGTTGGCGGAAAATTGCTAACTTTCATGCCATGCTTAATAGAATAATAAAATGCATTTAAAATAATTAAATGAATGTTCATCCCGTCGACTACCTTCTCCCTTGTCGCCCGCGCGATGTTTTATCAAGCCGGTGGGAACGGAGACGTGCTTCCGTGGAGCAGAGAAATCCCTGCGCACGCTGGAATCAACGAGGCGGATTGAATCATTGTCCCGTCGGGAGTATCGCGAATCTGGACTGAAAATCCCAATGGCGTGAAGCGGAGAAGAGGTCGGAGGAGTGACGAAGGCTACGTTCCGAGTCGACGCGCGACAAAAGTCCCAAATAAACTGTAACACCGATAAATTTCTCGGACACCCGCGCGAACGCGCTCTCGTTCTCTCACGATTCTCGTATCGTAATCGATTTATCACCCTAAATTTACCGGCACGTCTGAGCCGACCCGCTCGTTTTCCCGCTGCAAAGCTACACTTCCGCTTCCTCAAGCTCACTTTTCCTGAGTCTTTCTCTCCGGTTCTCCGCTCCTTCGTCCCGCTGGGACAGCCGAGCTGCACTGTGAAAATAAATTGTGCATTTAATGTACTGGAACTTAAAATTTGCGTCCATTACTTACATTAATTGAACATTAATATACTTTTTTGTGAAACTACAACACCAGATAATAAAATTGTAAATATTTTGCCTGAAATTTACAAACATTTTCATTAAAAATATAAAATTTACTGCAGATTTGCAACGCACATGTGTTTGAAATTTCAGAAACAGTTTATGTAAAAAAAGCTTCCAATAACGTTCATTGCTCTTCAAATAAAATTTTCTTACAGTGCAAAACTGAGCACGAGATAAAAAAATATCTTATTGTTCTCGCAGTAAGGCTTCGTTTTTTTCCTCTCCTTCGTTCTCATCCACTTGTTCGCCGTTGCTGGTCCCGGGAGATCCGAGTCTGGAGCGGAGAGGAAGGGAAAAGAACTCGGTACGAAAACTCCCTTGCTTACTCGCAAGCTCTTTTTCATCGAGCGTACCAGACTGCCGGACGTTACTATATAACATAACGCTCGCATGTATGGCACGGTTCGCAGTATGTGAAAATCCATTCCATATGAAATAGAATTTCAGAATTGCAGACTCCGTTCCATATGGAAGGGAATTTCGGAATTACGAATTTCATTCCATATGCTATGAAAACAACACTTTTACAATATAGTAAGCTTAGCTGTGTGGTAACTATACGTCCTATAGTTACTAGAATAGAATAAAATAGAATAGAATAGAATTTATTTCCACTGCACGGCTTTTGCCTTTTTACATCCCCAACATGTCATCTTCTTGCACACTACTACTTAATCCTAAACATAAAGTCTGTTTTATTCCAAACAAGAAAGAAGAACAATCGTTTATCTTTATACCTTTAGCTTTATCTTAGTACTGCTACTACTGCCTCTTGTCTCTTATAACTAACAATACTGCTGCGCGTACACTGAGAAAAAGAAATGGTTGGATTGAGTAAATGCGCGGTGACATACGTTCAGAGGTGTATTTTGTTGGTACAACAAAAATGTTTGTTTCAATTGACAAATTTTGAATAAATTGTTAAACAATCGTTTAATAAAACAATGCTTTATTTGTACCAAACAAATAACAGCTTTGAACGTATGTCACCGCGACTTTTGGTTAATCCAACACATTTTTTTTTCTCAGTGTAGTAACGTTAACCAAGATCCCCCTTCACAGCTCTTATCCTTTGTATTACTCTATCCCCCGCATAGTTCCAACACTCTCTTATAGTTACTATAGTTATGGTACATTTTTACCACTCTTATGTTACAAAGTTTCATTTTTTAAAACTTTTTTTCCCGAGTAAGTGTGAGGACTCTTAGTTCACTTTTAGCTAAGTCCGCTGCGTTAAATACGGTCCGTACTGGTCCGCAGCGCAGCATCTCCAGTGCACCTACCGTGCGCAATACATTGCCACTGGCACCGTCACGTGTAAGTTGATATAAGCGACTATCCATCGTCTCGAGACCGTGTCACGTACCGTCCCGCTATAGTGGAACACACGCGATACCTCCGAGCGGTGGAAATCTTGTTGCTCAACCACTATATCGTCCCCTCGAGAAAATCAAGTTTAAGCGTTCGACCCGGATGCCCGGAGACAAAACCGTGCAGCCATCTCTGCCGCCATTCTGTTTTCTACCTCCGGCATTGACCATTTCGGTGTTTTTCTTTAGTTCGAAAAATTTACAGTACCAGCGATGAGATGTGACGAAGTGGCCGAACGGGCGAGCTGCTGGAACCGTAAATCACGAAATTCGAAACGCCCGCTCTTCGGCTCGAGGGGAAAGACGCACAGCGCAATTTGTCGCACGTAACCGAACTCCGGTAGCGACGACCCTCTCACCCGGTTCGCTCCAATTAATGAAATCTCGAGTTTCCCCTCAAACACCTTTTTTCCTATTTTTTTCCCCTGACCCCGGATGAGAAAGACCGAGAAGCGGAGGATGTGTTGAACGCGAGCGCCACTAAGCCACTCTTTTATAGGATTATAAATGGTGTTAACCCCCCACCCAACCCCTATATAATTGAATTTTCATATATCAGCGCTGCGACCTCGCACTGCCATTCCCCTCGGACTCTCCCGCGTCCGCTACCCCCCCCCCCCCCCCCTTGAATATGATGTATGCAGAGTTGGACAGAGATTGAATGTAATGGAGGGTAATTGGTTTAGCCGATTGGCTGCAGCTCGAGAACGCAGTTACAACGCTCGACTACGCCTTTTTTAACTGCTACGAAACAATTCGATATACGTGACAATTTCATCACCGCGTGCTTCTGCCGTTGACAATCGTTTTTCGCACTACACTTTGTCTCTTATCGACTTTTTTTTCATCCACTTCCGGTCCGAACGGCGGATTATCGGACGGTTTACCCTGAGCCTCGGCCGCTGACCTTTAAAAAAAAAAAAAAAATAAACGCAGATGAAAGGATGGATTTCTGGACCGGAGCTTTTCGCCCGATAGTCGAAATCCCCGCTGCACGAATAGAGGCCGGATCTGAAATCGACAAGGGTAGAGAAAAAAAAATGATCGCGGCCCTCCCGCTCGAAATCCGACGTACGATCGATTGGGCGATAGATAGAGCGAGATATTATCTTCGCGGGATAAACGAGCCGCGAGAGGCAACAGTTCGGATTCGCGAGGAGGTTTGATTGTCAGAACTTTTCGACGATTTCGATAACCCGGCGGCCAATGGTGCTCGTTTGCCGGCTTAATGGTCATCGTCAATAGTGGGTCGTTATCGTGACCCACTTCACTACCTTCTGAATCTTCGGATTTTTCTATACCGCCCTTTCACAGCCTCGCCGCTCTCTGCCCGAATTCTGGTTTCTGCGGAACTTCGCAGCAGTCGGTGACGCGTCGAGAGCGTGGAAAAGATGTATCGCCATTGCCCATTCGTGACACTCCGTGAGAACTCGTCGTAACTTTGTGCCAAAGGAAACGCCCGGAATTCCGTGTAGGGTGATCGGATAGGAACGGCGGTCGGTCGAATCGGTGCCAATCAGGAGGAGAAATTTTCGAGTGTTACAATCGGGTCTGAGAAGATCCTGCACACAGAAAAACACTTCATTTGGCTGAAATAAATATTTCGATTGGTTCAAATAGATTGATCAGATAAATAACGGAAGCCCAATTGATTAAAATAAATATTTAGTAGTAGTGGGACAAGAATTTTATTGGTCAGAATGTTTACATGAGTAAGCGGGTGTATACAGATTTTCTTGTTTGTGTTTTCCTTTACCCAATGGGCCATCGACCGGAGTCCTTCAGCCCGTGTAGCTCCTAGTTGTTTGTGTGGCTGCGTTTATATACGAGGAAGAGCGTGAGTGCGTTGTATATGCTTTATTTTCGGACGATTAAATGAGACTATGTGTTGTGGAGTATGTTCATAATTTCTATTATTGTGTGCGTCGGAAATTTGTGTTTGGGTCTTGCATTAGCAGGTCGGTTGTTACATAAGCTTGTAATGGTTTCATTACAAGCATATAAATATTTATTTGCGGGGTGCTCGTTAAATAAATTCTTTTTCTGGGTGCGATAAGGCCTTGTCAGACCCTTCTCAGGCCTCGTCCGGACCTTGTCAGGGCCCGATGTAACGCTGGAAAATTTCTACTCGGGATGGCGTCCAAAATTGGCGAGAAATCGTCCATGAGGTTACAAGGGAGAGAAGTGCGCGGTGTGCGCCGAAAGTGAAACCTGCTGCCCGAGCGGAACGAGGGCGGAAACCGCACGAGGTGAAAATTCGCTCCCTCCAGTGTAGCATATGATGCTTTTTCCCGACTTCGTTAAAATAACGACATTTCTTGCGGCGCAAAATCGTCATATCCGCTAATGGTTATTACACCCCCGGGAATAGGGTTTCCAGAGGGAGTAATGAGCCCTATTACTGTCTAGGGAGTAATGAAACAGTACGGCGCATGCGCACAGGTTAATAATCATCATTAGTTAATAACAAGCGACTTTCCGCCCATATTGCACGCAACGAATGTGGTTAATTTAGCGAAGTCGGGCAAATATTAATTTCTTCCGACAAATCAATTTCTCGAGCCAATACATTTTATCGATTAGCAGACAACTAATTATTGAGAATAACAATCGCTTCCCTATCGGTTGAATGGACCTAAAAATTGGCTAAACCTGCGGAACCAAAAATCACACCTATCTATCTGCGAAAGCTGCACAGTAACCTGAAGGTCGGCTCCGCGACTTCGTCTGCATCGGACATAATAAAGCAGCGGTACGCAATAAACTCGAATCTTTTGTACCTCGCCCGAGAATGGCGAAACTCGCTAAAGTAGCTACTCCACGAAGTAAGCCAGCGTCAGAACAGATGAAGGAAGTCGGCAGGTCTCCGCGGTGATGGTAACCGGGCCCAACTGTCGTGCGAACCCATCTCATCGCCGTCTTCCCTTATTCCGTTCCTCCATCTCATAATTCCATCCCAAAAATTAATTTCTTCCCACAAATCAATTCCTTCAGCCGATGCATTTAATCGATCGGCAGAAAATTGATTATTAAAAATACAAATCGAATCCGTATCGGTTGAACCGCGACTCGACAATAGACCTAAAAATTGGCTAAAGCTCTGGAATCGAATCTCATCCCTTAGACACTTGCCATTCCCGTTCTATCTGCGAAAGCTGCACAGTAACCCGAAGGTCGGCTCCGGGACTTCGTCTCCATCGGGCATAATAAAGCAGCGGTACGCAATAAACTCGAATCTTTTGTACCTCGCCCGAGCATGGTGAAACTCGCTAAAGTAGCTACTCTACGAGGTAAGCCAGAGTCAGAACAGATGAAGGAAGTCGGCGGGTCTCCGCGGTGCTTGTAACCGGGCCCGGCTGTTGTGCAAACCCATCTCATCGTCGTCTTCCCTTATTCCGTTTCTCCATCCCGCGTGCCCGTTGCCTCATTGCCGTGCCCGACTTCCAGCCATCTCCCGCTGCTTTGTCGGAGTTCTTCACCGGAAACAAATTACTTCTGCGCCTCTGCCTCCGGCCTCGCCGCCCGGTGTAAACCCGTACCGGTAACGAGCTATGTAAAAATAAAAAGTTGTCTCATCGTTTTCCAGCAACGATACGCTTCCGAGACTCGCGCCGCTCTCTTCCACCTCCAGCTTTTTTTTTATTGCCCTTCGATCGTTCCGCGCCTCGATTAAATCGTTCCTTCCAGCGAGAAAACCGTTCGAGGATTATTGTAATCGTTCTGTTTTCCTCCGCTTCCTCGATGAGGGCCGCGATTTATTTATTCCCCGAGATGGGAAACTATCGAACCCACGCAGCGCGCATTCCCGAGTAGGTGTTGAAAGAAGAAAAATAAAACTTAAAAAAAAATTGAAATAAGAAGGTTCGATTCAATTTCGCCGTCGGAAGCTCGCGCGAAGATCCTTCGTTAAAATTTTCATTTCCGTGGAAAATAGCGAAGCCGGCTGCCGGCTGCTTTCATTCAACATTCACGGTACAGAATTACAGTGCTGCGCGGATATACAGGGGGAAAAATTATAATATTCCCAAGCTACGAGTCGTCGCTCGATCTCGGCTCTGCTGCAGAAACCCGCGTCGAAGTTCTCAGTTTTCAAGTGAAGTTGAGAGGAAAAAAAGAAAAATTATGAATCTTGCTGGTGCCGCGCGTATGTGAGATTCGACCGTGCACGTAGTCGATTCTCGGAGCGAATGCGACCCTCGGAGCAGTGAACCTCCTCCTAATGAAATTACGAAGGCCGCGCCCGGCAGAGCCTTCGAGAAAGGCTCTCGAGCGAAAGAAAGACGTCCGTAGATCTCCGGGGACGTAAAGCTCGAAGACACAATATTATCTCGTTATACTTTTCACGATCGTGTCGGGAATGACGCTGTTAAAACGCGTCCATCCGTCGACCGACACTTCGCCTCCATCGGGTTGTGATAATGGTCATTATTATTATTTTTGGCAATAAAATTACTATAACTGGTCCGCACGATAAAATTGCGAAAATTGTCGGAGGGGGCGACACTGCAGGAACGCGCTTCGCGCCGTTCTCGGGGGAAAACCGGAAACGCCTTCATACTCAAAGACATCCGGTGTCCGACGGGATCCGAACTGACGTAACTGGAGCATCGGAAATTCACTCCGCGGATTTCTCTCGTAAAGAGGATAGTTGCACGCGAGGGTGGAGAGAAAACGGCGAGGGCAAAGAGAGAAAATGGAAAATCTTTTACGTGGCGTCGGATGAATACCGGCCGGGCTGATCCTGCAGCATTGAACAGCTATTTTTAAATGAGCCTCGGGTTACCCTTTTTTACTCACTTTGTACCGGCGCTGGTCAAAGGACCAAAAAATACTTCAAGTACAAAATACAAAGTATCACAAGTACTCGAAGTATCAAGCAAAAAATACAAAGTATCACAAGTACTCGAAGTATCAAGTAAAAAATACAAACTATCACAAGTACTTGAAGTATCAATTAAAACATACAAAGTATCACAAGTACTTGAAGTATCAAGTACTTTTCACAATAACGTTCGTTAAGCGTTATCTAGGCTTTAAAAAAAGGCGCAAAGTAATTTGCACTTGGTTTCCTCATTGTACTGACATTTTCTTAATTCGTCGTTTAACTATTAAAAAGTACATACTCGAAGTACCGAATAAGTACCCGGTACTTTAATTACTGCCCAGCTCTGCTTCGGCAGAGCTCTTTTTTATCGTTTTAGGTGGTCCAGAATTTTTTGTTGTTTTATTATAGATAAAGTATTTTAAAAAATACGCATGAAATGGCGATCAATCTCCGTAAAGAATTCCACAAGTTGGATAAATGGGCGAAGTGGAAAGCGAGAGTAAACCGCACTTCATCGGGACATGCTCGATATAAACCTCCCGAAGTTTTCGCTAATTCCGTCAGCGGGGCGAAGTACTTTCGGAGTTGTCAGAGGTGAAAAAGGAGTAGAGCAGGGATGGGAGAAAGGGGGAAGAAAAAGAAAAACGAATTCGCGGAGCTTAAGCAGGAGGAATGAGACAGCGATGCGACGGACGATGAAGGGGAAGAGAGATGTGAATGTCAGAAATGTAGAAGTTGATGGAAACAAAGTGGGGCCTAAGAGTCGTCGGGGCATGACGGTCGCAAATTAAATTTGGCGCTGGTTCACGAGGGCCAATTAAAGAACCGGCCTCTCGTTGGCCGGCGACTCTCTCGGTACACATACATACATATATATATATATATATATATATATATATATATATATGTGCATATATTTGCGACGGTGGCTTTGGCGGTATGCACGAGCATATACGTTAGTTCGGGACGCATTGCAGAACGTAGCCTCGGACAATGGTTTTTCACACGAAAAGTTCGTCCTGCCGGAGACTCCCAGGCTGCTCGCATACATTAGAACTCTGGGTGTATTACAACTCTTCCTCCAAGCGCGCCCTTGCGCAACCAGCGAACGACGAAGTTCTGTTCTCTCTCTACATATATGTAGTGGTAGTTATTATTTTTCCGTTTGGCCATCTCATTTGTTACCTGTTATTTTTAGCTCCTTTTTAGTTTCAGTTACAACTCTGCCTTGTTCGCGTTATTTTCGGTTCATAGCTCGAGCGCCATTCGCTGAATATTTAGTTCCATTTGTGTAGCGCATAATTATTTTTATTTGTAGTTATTTTTTTAGTTCCGTTCTTTTTTGCTCTCACTCTATGTTTTTATTATTTCTATTTCTATTTTTTTAGTTCCGTTATTTTGTTTTATTTTTTTTTGCGTTTCCGGTATTCTCCGATTCAGTTTTATTGCCATGCATGTATTGAGGCTCGCTCCTCAGTGAATTAATCGTCCCACTGCCCCAATAAAAATCTATGCCTGTTCAAGATTCAAGCGCGATCGAACTCTTACGCTCCTCTCGCTTATGTGGCTCTCGCGACTCTCCTTCTGCACGGCTGCTGAAAGCCGAGTTTCGGTGCCTCTGGGCTTCCTCTCGAAAATTTCGCTCACGAGCCATGGCGCGACGCTTCGGTGGTGTACGTTAACATACAATATTCCCCCCACCCCTCCCCCGTCCCTCAAGCCGCGTGCAGGAACTAATGCATTCTCGTTGCACGTGTTAGGGGATGGCCGGAATTAGATTTTCTCACAGGGGGCCTCGAGAGCGAGTGCTTCGAGGCGGAATTCGAGAAGCGCACGGGGAGGGCCTCTGCGTATCGCTATATCATAGTCGACTATAAATCGAATTCGCGGCCGTTTTGCAGATGTTCGCTTCCGCGGCCGGCGCTCCACCGCTTTTATGCAATTTACTTATTTCATTTTATTTTTTGTACTACTTTTCGCGTAAAGTAATAGTACCAATGCCCGGACAGACCTACGCAGATTTGACACTTGTAATCGTATCTACAAACGTTATTTGATGCACAGAAAAAAGTTAGACAAGGTTTTGAGCCCAAATTATTTTCCGTTGTTTCATTTTGTTAAAAGACAGACAATGTAGTGTCCGGAAATTGGTACAAGCGTTAGTACATACGCGACCCAATAGTCGGACAGTTCGAAGAAATTAGGTTCGCCAGCTTTCTATGTAGCTTATCTTCAGTTTCATTGATTTAATTGACAAATGGCAAAGAAAGTGGATTATTAGAAAGTTACAAAATTTAAAGTGAATAAAAAAATCTGAAAAAATCCATACGTAGCCAGAAAATTGAACGAATCGTTTTGATAAAAAAAAGTTAGGTTTCCTGAAGATTTGTTGAACAATTTTATTTTTCATCAACTTGCTAGTAACATTTTGGAATTATTATTATGCAAAATTAATCTTTTCCGCCTCTTTAATATGCTTGATTTTTTTCAGATTTTTATACCATCGACGAAGTATTTGCAATTCTCTCTCATTTCTCTGAGTCTTATGCAAAGTGAACACTATTCGCAAGGACCACCTTAACCGTCCGAGCATTCGTACCTTTGCCTTAACCGCGAGAAGCCTCGGTGGTTCAAAACTCGCGACTGTCTTCGCGCGAATATTTGTAGTTTTTACACAAGAGGGAATTACCTTTTCCGAGCCTGCCTCTTTCTGTCTTTTCGGGCCGTGTTTAAAGTACAAAGGAACGCTAAGAACGAAGAAAAGCAGAGTAAAGTAGTTGCTGAACGGCGTGTCCCCGGGCGCTCCGGCTCGTTTACCGTAGCCTCTTTCGCTTCCTCTCCACGTCCTGACTGCGCAGCGGAAACAAGATCTAGAGTCAGACACGCCTCGGTCTTTTTGCCTCGGTAGCCCTCGTCCCTCTCCTCCCGTGCGGCGATGCAGCCTTGCGACTCCAGAATGGCTCCTGCATATCGCGGTATGTATTAACGCTGTCGGGATTGCCAACGACGGGGGAAATTCCTATCTCGTAGCGTTTGTTCGTCCTGGCTTGCGAGTCCGGTTATTAATTTTTTGTTTCTTTTTTTCTTCTTCCAATTATCTTACTCCTCCGGTTCTTAAGACACTGCTCGTTTCTGCGCCGTGCATCGCGTAACGCACAAACGGACTGCATAATCGTGTACGAACTTCATTTTACTTGCGAAGTACGACAATGGTCCTTTATGTACTTTGTACGGCACTTGTTGGGTCCCAATTAGAATACGCTTCCGTTTCTGTTACATCGTTTTCCCACCAACGATCCTTTTCAGACTTAATCGAGCGCGCGCAAGACAAGTTCCTTCGTTCCGCTTCAGGTTGGGTTTGTCTGTGGACTTCACGGACCACGACTATGTGCCCTTAATGCGAATCCTTGTCTTTCACGTACTAAAAAAAAATATCAATGACTCAATTAAAATTGACTAATGAGCTGCCAAAGAAAAAAAAATGTTGTTTTAATTCTACTTTCAATTCTTAGAATTCCATACGGGATTGAAACGAGAAGATACCAACTTGACAGTTTTGTCGTCGTTGTATCAACATCCCATGGAATTGTAAGAATTGAAAGTTGAATTTAAATTTAAAAAATTTCTTTGGCAGCCCGCTCGGAGAAATAAAAATTGTTGGGACAACAAGAATTTTGTTACCATAACCGACTTGCCTGGTTAACATAAGGACCAACAAAATATATTGCTGTGGCAGCCAAATATTTTTGCTGCCATAACAATAAACTATTTTTCTCCGTGCGGGACCAGCCCGTTATAAAATAAACAAATAAATATATAATTTCCAAAATTACTAACGACCTAGAATAAAAAATGGTAGGGGTAAAAAATTGGACTAAAAAAACGAAGGTTTTTTAGTGTGGGGACATTTTTTAAGTCAGTTTTCGCCAGGCTATAATAATTGTCCGGATAGATGAACGAGCGGCTTAACCGGTGTTCCATTTTGCCCCGCTCTCCCCTGCGGGCGCATTGCACCACGTGTGCGCCCAAAATAAAAAATGGACGGTAATGCATGGGCTTTAAAGCTCTTCCCCCCCTCCCCCCACCTACCTGCCGGTATCCCATACGCCACCCAGGCTTGCCGGAAGCGGTGCACGTGACGTGCGGTCCAAACAATTCTCCCACGTTCCTGCGTATTTTCCGCAGTACTCAGCCACCGTGTAATTTGACCGCGAGAGTTCATTGCCTAGCGAGAAAACAGAGGACGACGAAGAGAAGGATCTTGGTTTCCGGCCCGCTCGAGTTATCGTCGCGCGGCTATTATACCGAGACACCGTGAATGGTCGCCACAACGTCCATAATTTTCCGACTAAACTGGGGAGCTTTGGGTGTCTCACCTGTCTCGGTGGATTTTAAAAATGATAAAAATATTAAAGCGTCGGTGTTTTAAACCGTGTCCTTAATATCTCATGATTTATTTATTTCGACGCCCTCGTCCCCCGTATTTTTAGTTCCATTTCTTTGTTCACCCTCACGCCCCGTTCTATAATTGCGCCGAAGCCAGCCCGCGGCTCGCTGCACTCACGGACGGGCGAGGGCGTCGAGGCGGGCAGCAACAGCGAAATAAAAATGAAATTAACAGAACAAAAATAGGAAAAAAATGTCCGGGGTCGAGAGAAATCGGGATGCTGAATTTTTTTTTCTCCTCTCCCTTTAACTGTCTCCCTCTTCCGGAGGCTCCCCGGCATAACACCTCGTCAACCCTCACACTTCACCTGCTCCTCAATGAAACGGTACGGGAAGTCGAGGGCGCCCGGACCGGCGTGGTACATGAGGTAGAAAAAAAAAATAGGGAAAAAAGACAGAAAGAGCCTCGAGAGACTGCGAGATATGCTCGCTGGGGGGTGCGCGCAGTCAAGGTCGGATACCTTTATAGTGCAGGGCGTCAGGGTAGGGCGAGAGCCCGGTAGGTACCTCGCGACGAGAATGTCCTCGACTATACCCGTGGCTTCGGAGCCACGGGTCGAGCTCGCTCTCGCTCTGTGGCCATTAGCGCCTTTTTTTTCTTCCTCCTTCCTCTTCTTGTCTTTGCCACCGTCTCGGGCTCCGTCCTTCGTCTTTTCCCCCCTAATGAATAACGGGTCGACGAGTTTTCCTAAATATACCACCTGCCCCTTACAGCTTTCCACTATTTATTGTAAAATGTGTACATATATGCATATATAATGTACAATGTCCACAAAGTGTATGCCAACGACCACGCAGAGACGGAAAGTCAACCGGTCGTGAAATCGTTGTTGCGGAATATATCCGCGCCCGAAGCCCCGTGTTTAATTCCACCGCCTACGGACGGTCGCACGCTTTGCGACTGTTTTACTCTATTTGCGTATAGTACGGCACGAACCTTCGGGAGGGTCGCGAGGCCTGCCGCTCGGATCAACGCGATCTACCTAATCTCTCGGCGATAGTGATTATGTTGTTCGTTCTGCGGGACGATAAAAGCGTTATCTGCGAATCGCGGAACGTACCGAGTGATTACAGCGGCGACATTGATAATTCGGATACTCATTGGTCATTTGGGCTTTGGGAATCCAAAGTAATTATCGCCGCGACATTGATAATTCGGATACTTATTGGTCATTTGTACTTTAGGAATCCAAAGTGATTATCGCCGCGACATTGATAATTCGGATACTTATTGGTCATTTGTACTTTATCAATCCAGAGTGATTATCGCCTCGACATTGATAATTCGGATACTTATTGGTAATTTTTACTTTGGGAATCCAAAGTGATTATCGCGCCGATATTGATAATTCGGATACTTACTGGTAATTTATACTTTGGGGACCCAAAGTGATTATCGCGCGACATTGATAATTCGGATCCTCATTGGTGATTTGTACTTAGGGAATCCAAAGTGATTATCGCGGCGACATTGATAATTCGAATACTCATTGGTGATTTGTACTTTGGATTCCCAAAATACAAACCGTGGATTCCCAAAGTATAAATTAATAATGTTATAAATTAATTTCACCAATCGTGAAATCGTTGGTGCAGAAAACATCCGCGCTCGAAGCCCCGCGTTTAATTCCAGGTCAACAGACGGCTGCACGCTTTGCGACGATTTTACACTATTTGCGTACAGCACGGCAGAAACCTTGGCGTCGGATCATCGCAATTTAGCGAACCATTTGACGATAGTGGCCGTGTCGTTATTCGTTCTCCACGACGATAAAAGGGTTAACTCCGGATTGCGTTCCTTCTGCACGACGGTTACGTGTTCGCCCGTAACTCCGCGAGATAGCTGTAGGGAAAGGTTTCCGGAAAGCCGGAAAAAAGCGGAGACACAATTTGGCTTTAGCAAGCGGTTCGATAATTTGTTGTACAAAAAAGCCGTAGCGATAGTGACACGTGCGCGCGTTACCAAGATCCTAACGTCCCTGCCTCCTTGTCAGCAGAGGCGTAAAGTGGGGAGACTGAAAGCTCCGAAGCGTCCCCAAGTAGTGCGGAATATTACAGTCGCGAAACGGGAGCCTCTGCCACGAACAAGGACGCTAAAGGGCTTACCTTCGGAACGCGAAACGTCCCATAATAATTCGTTCGGATAATTCGGATAATTCGGATAATTCGGATAATTCGTATTCGGAACTTATCGGTCATTTGCAATTTGGATTCCCAACACTCAAATGATGAATTCCCAGATTATAAATGAATTTCTCCGGTTGTGCGGTCATTGTTGCGGAATTCATCCGCGCCCGAAGCCCCGTATTCAACTCCACGCCTACGAACCGTGATCGTTTTACTCTATTTGCGTACAGTACGGCACAAACCTTCGGGGGTTCGTGACGCCTGCTGGTCGAATCATCGCAATCCAGCGAACCATTCAACGATAGCGACCATGTCGTTATTCGTGGTCCAGGACGATAACCCGAGTAGAAATTTTTGAGCGTTACATCGTGCCCTGATAGGGTCCTGATAAGGCCTTATCAGGCCCTTGTCAGGCCTTATCAGGGCCGGATGAAACGCTCGAAAATTTCTACTCGGGAAAAGGGCTATCCAGACGCAGCGGCAGCGTTTGGACGCCAAGTACCTAAAAAAGCGATTTTTTCTTAAATATGTTGAGACGCTACCAAGCGTACTTACGACATCCTCGGAATGCGGAACGGCATGAGTGACTATCGCGGTGACATTGGTGGCTCGGATACTTGTTGGTCATTTATACTTTGGGAATAGCGGGATTGTCTCGGCGTTTCCCTCGGCTGCTCCCTGGAAGTAAATTACGTTTCCGGCCAGCGAGTAACTTTTCGTCTTAGTTTCGCTCGTTCGCCAGTTAACTGTACTTAGGTATTGTGTGCAAGGGGTAAACTCTCCGCGCATGCGTATACACACGACAATGGTATGCAATTTACGATTAACATAAACAGGAAAGCTACGGTGAAATTGTGGGTGTACCTTCGGTGGAATTTCCCGTTGCGGTGCTGCTGTGCACGTGATACGGTTTCCGGGCCAGCGGCTCGACGGGAAGCTGGGCGATGCTTTCCTATATACGAGAGGAAGATACCGAGGTACTTTCTTAGGGAACAATCGTGGGGTTAAATTTCACTTAATATTCTTTTCTTTACTTATTTTTTTATTTTCTTTTGCTCGACCGAATATCTTTCTCATTTTTCTTCTACATTCTTCGTGAGTTTCCGCTCTTCGCATTCAGTTTTCTGTTTTTTATACTGGATATAATAATTCTTTTTTTCGGCGATTCGGGCGACGAGAGAAGCTTAAAGTATTGTAACGACCGAGCGAAGGAAAAAGGGACAACGATCATCAAAAGAACGAGAGGCTGAATGTTTATTGGACCGAATAAGAATTCGTAATCGTTTCGTAGCCATGAATACGTGTCTTCGCGTCAAAGTCCCGAAAGAGACTGACGATAAAATCTACAATCGTCGTGAACACCTAGAAAAAAAATTTATTTGACGTCCACCATTTATTTGGTTTAAGTAAAATATTTATTTGATTTAAATGAATATTTATTTAAATCAAACAAATATTTTACTTAAACCAAATAAACGGTGGCCGTCAAATAAATTTTTTTTCTGGGTGAAGTTGATCATTTATTCGTCCGTCAAATTTCATCCCCCGTTCGAGCGGCTCGTCATGATCGCTCACCGATCAATAAATCGTGTACATCGTGCACATACGTCTATCCTATTGGGTGTCAGGTATTCGTTACAGGATATAAATGAGCCGGAAGTACCAATTGCACAATATGTGGTCGTTGCAGGTATTCGCGTTAAGGTAGCCTTGGAGAAGGAAAGCGTGTACGATGGCTGTGCGTGTTTCCGTCTTCCGCAATGCGAAGGCCGTGTCCGGGTCTGACCATTGCGGAACGTTACTACTTGCTCATCTCGTTACTCCTCGTTATCCACTTCTCATTCTCGTTCCCGCAGCCCAACGCTGGTCCAGTTTCGGGCTGTTCCACTGTCGTTATTTTGGTCCGCAGTTTCCGCCCTATAGCGTACAGACGCGCGCGGCAAAGTGGACTAGCCTTTCCCCGAGACTAAACAATAGCGCCGGGCTGTGCGAACTCGACAATGTGTTACTCTGCTCCGGTGCTCTGGCAGTCTCTATTCAACGCTTCTAAATACCATCGTCGAATGAGGCACTTTCTGTGAGGGAGCACCTCCACCCCTCTCCCCCCCCCCCCACCCCCCGTCGGTCGTGTTACATTTTCACGACACAAGTCTATGCAGAGCGTAAATTGAAACGCAGCTCGTCTGAATGTACCTCTCGCAACGAGTGAACTTGGTCCGGGAGGGAGAAAGGTGACTGCCTCTATATCGGTACCGGCGAACAATACCCCCTATAATCGTGCCCATCTATTCGATTGGCCGCGCAACTAGTGGCCATTGTACCACAATTTAACTTGCGAACAATCACTCTACGATAATAATTTCGATCAGACGAGCTCATTCATGCGATAATTCGATTGCAGTCAATTTTTGATCAGTCAATTTTTGATCAGTCAATTTTGAGCCACAATAAAATTTTGACCAGTTAATTTCTGATCGGTCAACTTTTGACCATAGTCAACTTTTGACCAGCCAAGTTTTTATTATTGTCAATTTTCGATCATAGTTCATTTTCAACTGCAGTCAATTTTCAGCCATAGTCCATCTTCAACTGCAGATAATTTGCAACCATAGTCCATTTTTTACTAGACAAGTTTTTACCATAGTCAATTGTCGACCATCCTCACTTTTCTACTAGTCGTCTACTAGCTAGCTAGCTAGTAGACTACTAGTAGTCTACTAGCTCATCAATCGTTGTTCGTTTTTTGTCGTTTATATATTCAATGATTTTGTAATAAGTTGTCAAAAGAACAAGAGGGCGAGGATTACAGATGGGTTACTTTTGTGGTCGACAGGTGGATCGGGCGGAGAACGAGGAGGCCCAGGGGGGAGGTCTGGCGCCGTCGTCCGCCTACAGCGCTGCTTCCGGATCGAGAATGGGTCCTGGGCCCGATTCCGGTAGCAGCGCGCCATCCTCGGTCCCCCATTCACTGGCGACCTCCCGAGACGAGGAGGACGACGAGGACGAGGAGAGTAGCGGCAGACGCTCCAACGGCGGTCACGGTGGATCCAGGTGAGTAAACCCCTACCGCGAAAATCATCCCACGAACCTTCCCTCAAAGACGAATCCCACCCCTGTCGTCACACCTCGTCGATAATTCCAATGTCACTCACAAAATTCCGACGACGATTGCCTCGATCCCCAATCAAACTTCGCGTCGAATTTACTCGGAGCAATTTCGCCCTCCCGGTTCGGATTCCCTCGGGAACTTCACTTGCACACTTCCGAGTCTATCGTATAAGACGGAAACTCCAAGTTGGTCCACTCAGTAAGCAAACTCGCAGTATGTAACGCGAACCTACCACGGTACTCGCTCGACTCGGATAACCGAGGCCTTCGGAGACCTCACCACTACGGATATATTCGCCACGTGTTAACGTAACCCCAACTAGCTTTACACTGTATACAGCACGTGTATAGATCAACGGTTGCCAACCTTGCACAGCCGCTCGCAAGCTTGTCGTCTTCGATACTGGTCGGCCACTCACCAGTCTTGTGTACTCAGTAAGTCCTAATTTGAATGAATTAATTTCCACTAATTAATTCCAATTAGAACAGCCACCCGCTGAGCGTTAGTGCAAACATCAGCTTTGCTCGCAGTCGACCCACAGACTTAATTTTACCAACCATGAACGGAACCGGACATTTTCGGGATGAATGTAAATAGTCCCGTTCAAAGAGAAACTCCTTCTGATTTGATCAAGACCTCTAGCTGCATTATTGAATAACACATCTTCTTCAGGAACATCTTTAATAAAGGGTGTCATTTTACCATTCATAAATGGAAACTCACATTTTCGGGACGAAATCCGCTAGCCTTTTTGGTGCTAAAGTCCAGTGAGACATTGAAGGTCTCGATTTTATGCACGAAAAATCGTATTTTTGGGATTTGAATGGAAAATATTGAGTTGGGAGCGAAATAATTGTCATATTCATGATCAGCGGGAAAAAATACATGGAATATAGCCTAAAAACAAAAATAATCGTTTGAACAACGATTTTTCACTTTTTGACCCACTTTTGGAAAAGTTCGATTTTCGTGATTTTCAAAGGTCGATATCTCTGCTCCCAATGGAGCTAGGACAAATCCGGGGTGCCCATCGTGTTCTACGGGAAAAAATACACACGATAGGGCCTTGTCTGAAGTTTTAAAATAATTTTATCGTGCCATTCGAGGACGTCGAAAAACGTGAAAAATGGATTGAAAAGGGGTAGCCTTGGGATTTTTGATGAAATATTTTTTGTCGGTACGAAATGTTTTTTCCGTTTATAAAATTAACTGCGACGTATTCCGACGTATTTTTGTGCGCTGAACATGAATCTGCTGGCCTTTTTGTGCGTAAGTGCAGTGAAACATTTGTATCTTCGAAAGTAAACCATCCGGTTCGACGAGAAACTGTTTCTGATTCGATTAAGAGCGGTGAACTGCTCGCAGCCGCACATTTTTTATAACACGTTTTCTTCAGTAACACCTTTAAAAAAACTTTTAATTTTATCATCCATAAATTCAACCCTACATTTTCGGAATGAAAGTAAATCATCCGGTTAGACGAGAAACTGATTCTGGATCAAGACCTGTGAATAGCTCGTATCTGCACTTTTGAATAAAACGTCTTCTTCAGGCACATCTTCAATGAAGTTTGCAATTTTACCATCCATAAATGAAACCCGACATTTCTGGGATGAAAGTAAATCATCCGGTTCGACGAGAAACCGTTTCTGATTCGATTAAGAGCAGTGAACTGCTCGTAGCTGAATTTCTACATGACACATCTTCTGCCGGAACATCTTTAATAAAGCGGGTCTCGCGAAGTTTCCGGGAGTTCACCGGATGCTGGCCCAGCTTCGGGCCAACTCCCCGCGGATCTTCCCTCGGTGTCGCACGGCCTCGGAGTAAAGCCCTCGCGACGAGCTCAGGGTGTTTCGTCGTCCAAGAACGCGTCACCTTCGCTGCCGTCAAAGCTCGTTCGTCTGCGAGGACTTTAAGGTCGAGGGTTTCAGCGAGGGAGGTGAACGGGCGAACGTTTCCGCGAGTTTCCCTTCCAATCCTCCGATCCTGCACTTTCTTAATCCGTTCTGGCGTTCATTCTCCTGCCATCCGTTCTCGTACCCTCGTTCCAGCTGCGAGGGTGACGCAGCCCGACGGAAAGCCGACGCTTTCACCACGCTTCCATGTTAATTCTATTCGGCACACCGGATATCAGAAAATCACAAACGGATGCAGGAAAATCGGGTATCTTTTTTTTTTTTTACTTGCAGAGCATCGTTGCCAAAACATGTATAAAAAACAGTAGGCTGATAGCGTGTGGGAATAAATGGGCAGAATTTTTGACAATTTTTGGCAATTTTTTGTCAGACATAAAAAAAATATATATATAATTTTAAGTAGAAGAGTCAAAGTCCATTTTGCTCGGCTCTGCATAGTAAAAAAAAAGTTCACAAACGCCCACAATTTTTTATTCGTTAATTTTCCGATCGCACCATCAGACTCTAGTTTTACAAACAAAAATACAAACTAAAATTGCAAATCACACGGGAAATAAAAGAACAGTTTTGCATATTCAAATCTGAACAAATGAGTTTGTCAGTCATTTAACAAAATGATTTCTAACGGAACTTCGTATTCCGATTTTGCGTCATTATTTTTTACTGTCTCTCGTAACTCTCGTTTATTCGACTTCTATAGGTAAAATGAGAAATAAAATTTATCGATTATAGTGACCGGGAGCGTTAAACTGAATTTTTTTACTGTTTTCATACGTTCGATTAAACTATTTTGCGTGAGTAAAAATTGATCTAGGTCCACGCGCGCCGACTTCGGTAATGTCGTCAGCGTTCGCTTCCCGTCTACGCGTGTTTCAGCGTTTCCCGGGTGTTCCGTGCGACTCTAACGAAGTTGACGCTGCGCGAGAGTGACGGCGAAAGAGGGAAGGCCCGTTGCCATTAGTTTGACGTCCTCCGGGCACTGGAGCGTGAGGCTTCGTGTTTCCATACCCGAAACCCAAAGCTGTCGTTCGCATTTTCCAGTCCACGATCCCAACCTCGTCGAATCAATTTTTTGTCGATTTGACAAAAACTCGCTCGAGACACTCATTCGTTCAGGATTTACGAAACGCGTACGAAGTTTTCGAAGGAAAATTATTTTATTTTATCTTCCCCCCCTTTTTTTACAGTTTCCACATTGCTGTTGTGGCTTCGTGTTTGCATACCAAAACCCAACGCTCTCACCCGCACTTTCCAGTCCGCGATCGCTCCCTCGTCGAATCTATTCTTTATTAAGTTTTTTTTGTCTCTTTGACGAAAACTCGGTCGAGACACTCGTTCGTTCGGGATTTACGGAACTTGTACGAAGTTTCAAAAAAAAAACTGTTTTTTTTGTCACCCCCTTTTTCAGTTTCCGCATTTTTGTTGTGGTTTCATGCTTCCATATCGAAACCCGATGCGCTCATTCGCACTTTCCACGCCGCGATCCGACCCTCATCGAATCTATTTTTTATTTAATTTTTTGTCGATTTGAGAAAAACTCGGTCGAGACGCGTTCGTTCGTTTCGAATTTATGAAACTCGTGCAAAGTTTTCGAAAGAAAACGATTCTTTTTTATCATTCCCTTCTTTCCTTTTTTTTTTACAGATTCCGCGTTGTTTAACGTTTAATTTTGGAATCGATCCAAATTTCGATAATTCACCGAGAGAATGGATAAAGTTTTACGGCATAGCATCAAAGTCTGCGAACTGAGTTTAAGCGAAGAGAGGCAAAACTTTTCGGCTTTCGACACTCATGCTTTATGTACCTTCGCGTTCCTGCCCCCGGCTTTTGCTATGTTTCCACGTAGCACAGATTCCCGCATGCACGCTCTTGCCAACAGCCATCGATGCCTCTTTATCCATCTTCCCCCTCCCGTTGCCCCAAACTGTCTGGAAGTTCAATTTTGTCCCTTTCTCTTCTTTCTTATTTTTATTTTTTGAGAAGATGGCACTTTCTCCCACGATAAATTTCGTTGCTAACAGGGAAAGTTACCTGGAATATCGTATTTTAACTAAAACCCATATTCACTCGCTTATAACCGCGCTTTTCCACATCCTACAGGTACTTGTTCGATCGATGCCTCTTTATCCATCTTCCCCCGCTCGTTGCCTCAAACTGTCTGCAAGTCGCATTTTGCTCCTTTCTCTTCTTATTTCATTTAATTTTCAAATTTGTTTTTTTTTTGTGCGGATGGCACCTTGTCCCACGATCAATTTCTTTGCTAATCCGGAGCGTTGCCTGGAATGTCGTATTTTAACTAAAATCCACGTTCACTCGCTTATCACCGCGCTTTTCCACATCCTACAGGTACTTGTTCGATCAATGCCTCTTTATCCATCTCTTATTTTTAAAATTTTTTTTGGGAAGACGGCACTTTGCCCCACGATCGATTCCGCTGCTAACCTGGAACGTTGCCTGCACCTGTATTGCCTTCGTTATACGTCAACGCAATGGTATGTCGTGTCGCAACTAAAACCCACATTCGCTCGCAAATCGCCGCGCTTTTCCACATCCTACAGGTACTCTTTCCTCCGACTCCGAGTCTGCTCTCGCCAAGAGTTTGAAATCGTTCCTAGAAGCGGTCTCACATTTGCGCAGCAATCACGTTTTCTCCTCCCCGAGAATAAATCGGCTTTCTCCCTCCGTTTATTTCTCGAGTGTTCCGAGAAAAATCAGCGCGGAATAAATCAGCTTTCTCCCTCCGTTGTTTTCCTTCCGAGTGTTTCACAGAAAAATCACTTTGACGAATTTGCCCTTCGGCTCGAGCGAACAGGACAGATTTTTCTCGTTCACCGGTCCAGCGGCTCCGGCGCGCAGCATCCGCTCTGCGCGCTGGAGAATTTTTTTGAAAATTGTAAAACACCGAAAACGGTGTGATTTTTACCTCCGGGGCGGATTCTAAAATAAGTGAGAGATTCGTTATGAGTAAATCGTCTCGCGTGCATTACGACGGTCGTTATGCGTTCATTGTTCACCGAACTCGCGTACTTCCGGTTCTTAACATTCCCTCATGCATAAAACGTGAAAAACATGGACCTCTTTTTCACTGTGTATTCATCTCACGTGCCGGAAGAAATAACACTCTTCCGTCTGTCGTTCAAAATTCTCCGTCCCGAATTCATCGCCGAACCGGACGTAATGCTCCTTTGCTTTTTCTCCCTTGGTTCTTTTTTGATTTTTTTTCCATACTCGTTCGTCCGCGTTACTTTTATTATACGGAAATATACTAGCTGCGCACCACCGTCACTCTCGGCACGGGGCCGAGAGGGTGTTGAAATTTTTATAGTGAAGATAGCACCAATTCAAACGAGAGATATTCCCTCGTAAAGTCCCGTCGACCAACTATCCCGGCCTTCCCCACGCTGGAGGAGACTCCCGTCCAGTTGTAAACCTGGCACTAAAGCACCAGTGACCAAGCAAGCCGTTTTTTTCTCATCTTTCCACCTTCCTGGATCTTCCGCTGTCTGGCGATAAGCAACACTTTCGAATGCAGAACCACTCTCCTCCCCTAAAAAAAATCCCCATTTCATCATTTTGTTCGTGTCATCAAATTTTTATTAGGGTAAGTCGGGGTGATATGGCCATGATTTTTTAGTCAATGGAAATTTGGAGGTTTGGCGTTAAAAAAACCTTCAAATTTTGGTCGTAACCAACTCTGGAACCAACTGATGTAATTCACTCGAAACTTTCGATATCTTCGATGCGTCATTTAATTGCAGCTAAAAAAGATTGCAGATAAATAAATATTGGCGATTGGCCATATCACGCGGACACTATGGGTGATATGGCCACGTGGCATATCGCACCAATCCTTGCACATACTTATAATTTTAAAACTGTGCAAACTGCAACGCCATTCGTTTGTTACGATAAAAGATATTACGGGTGGTCATATCACCCGCGTGGCCATATCACCCAGACTTACCCTATAACTCAGAAAAAAAATGACCTAATGTTTTGCGGGCCGCATAACTGTACGGACAATTCTGATCCATCATTCAATCCTGTATTTGTGTCGTCTCAAAAAAAACATTGTTATTAAAAATTTTATGTAACTTTTTATTATTATTATTATTTTTTAATGATGTCGATATTTGCTCGATGGCAACCGCGACATCGGAGAGTATCTCTTCACATTAACCTAATTATGATTTATCACTCGACCGACTGGACTCGTTGTGGGCTCGCTGGCTGACGAGTCCATCATTCGACACTGGTCTCAAGTGCCGGGTGGATAATACGTGTAATTGGATCGATGCAATCCCACTTTATTCAGCGCGCGTAGTGTACGAACAAGGGAGAGAGCGGACTTACCTGACGGTATCGTCGAGGCTGCTTGTGCAACCACTCCCCACAATGCCGCAAACATCCACGCGCACGATGAATAATTGTACAAAGTGGTGAGAAAAATTAAAACACGCTGGAACGCTATACGGGGAACTTACTCATCCAATTACATTTATTTTCATTTACTATAGTTAAACGCTCGTTTAAAGAGATCATTTCGACTGCTTTAACTCGAACTTACGTCCTGCTTTTTGTTTTTCCCGCAAGGGAAATTAATCCATTTATTAACCCCTTGACGTCCAATTTACTATATTCTTCAACACGGTGAGAAAATCTATTTTTTTAAATGTCTTCTTCAATTTTAATCGTGCAATTTTGTAATAATCTGACGAACAGTGATGCGTGCTGAAGAAAGTTTTTGATTTCATAATTTCATCGCACAATTTATCTTTAGGTGTAAAATATGAATGGGAATTTTTATTTATGTTTTTTAACAGGAAAGATGCCTGGGGCTTGAAAGCTTGACGTTCGGAATATAATGCTTCACTTATTAATTTTTTTTAGCAAACTGATAAATATCCATCGCCTGTGGAATACGTTTCGAGTACGCACTTTTTAAAAATTTCATATTCCGGTAAGGTACTTCGGTACCGAACACTGCGCCAGAGAATAATCCATATGGCACCTGTCCAGAGGTGGAAAATTAATCCATTTATTAACCCTTGAACGTCCAAATTACTATATTTTTTAAGACGGTGAAAAAAGCTATTTTTATATCTCCGTCAATTTCAATCGTATAATTTTGAAATAATCTGACGCATTGTTATACACGGAAATATTTTTATTCCATCGCACGAATTATTTCTTTTCGGAGTAAAAAATAACTGGGAATTGTTATTTATGTTTTTAACAGGAAAGACGTCTAGGGCTTTGCGGAATATACTGCTTCACTTATTTATTTATTTTAGCCAACTGATGAATATCTATGGCCTCTGGAAGAGGCTTAGAGTCCTCACTTTTTTTTTCAATTTCATATCGCGGGTACTTCGGTACCCTACCGAACATTGCGCCAGAGAACAATCCACATTGTGCCTGTCCACGGGCTGTTTTTAATTAAATCCCGGCACTCGAGTGACGTTCCTATTAATTCCGTTTCGCTTCACAATTTTCCTCGCCCCTTTTCCGTCCAGGTGAACCTTTGAAACGAAACAATCCTACGGTTTCGTTTCGTTAAATTTCTTAATTTGTTCATACATTTGTATTCATTAAAATTCATACTCAGGAAAAAGAGTTTGATAAACCATAATAGAATTCCTTTTTTATAGATTTTTTTAAACCTTCACGTACGAGAATCTTCTTTAACGAGGATCTGCAATTTGCCAACACACAACCTTCGAACGATCGAATAACAAGTTGAAGTGCTAAAAAAAATCTGTAAAAATGCACAGACCAACCTTGAAGTGTTGTCTTTTCGATGACGCAGAAGGAAATTTATTATGAAAATCCGTATCGTTTTTATGCTCAAAAGAAGGCATGAAAAGTTTCCGGTACTTGAAGGGTTAAATACATTTATTTTAAATTCCGTCTGTGAAGTCCCAACTTATGGAGGAGAAATTTTCAATAGTTTTTCTCAATACAGCGAAACGTTAGACTTTGCGGAGAGGCGAAAATGCGCGACGAAGCTTTTGCCAGCTGGATATGAATCCCCACCCCGCTTTATGCATGCAAGTTTGTGTATTTATGCGTATTTACGTTGTGTATTTGCTGAGCGAAGAGCGGAGAAACGAGGACAGAAAGGTGACGGAAAGCTCCGCTGTTCTGCGCGAGCTCGCTCACGGCCTCTTATTCCCTCCTTTTTCTGACACGACTGCAGCTGCAGCAGCCACCGGGAGAGACGGCCGCGCACTAATATTGCTCCCTCGGGGGTGTGACAAAGAACCGTGTCTGTCCCCTGAATAGCGCTAAATGGAAGAACGAACCAGCACACAATCGCGCACAGAAACGCGCATGCACTTCTGTTTCTTTTTTTTTTAAAGCTTTAGCATTTGTTTGGCAGAGTAGCTGTTTCTAGAATTGCTTCTGGCTGATATCACTTGCGGAGGCTTGGTGAAAAATAAAAATGAAGCGAATATACCGTTAACGACCCACTCTTTAGTCCTTAGAACCGCGACAATCGTATCGCGCACCATTGTTCGCTCGTCAATTAACGCGCCATTTTTTTTCGCTCTATATCGTTTTATCTCACAAAAGCTCTGCAAAAAAAGTTACACGGTTAGACAAGAATTGGCATATGGAGCAATAATTCGTTGTTCACAAATTTCAATAATTTTTACTATCGTTCAATGTTTATTAAAAGAAAATGTTAACGACACGAGAAATAAAAGAACAAGTTTGTATACGACAAACGACATTACCGCCGGTCGGTCAGAGCCGAGGAAGAGTCAGGGAACTTTTTCCACTATTTTCGGAGGCGACCTTGCATAGAAATAGACGCAGCCAGCAGTTCGCAGAATCGATCTATCGCATATTCCCGAACGAGAAATAAAAAAAAAAAATACCGCAATGTCCATCGACTGCAAAGCGTGTTAGTAGCTTTGATATTTAACTGGAAAATAGCCCATATCCGTTCGTTTGTCAATTCACTCACGATTTTTCCAGTTAATTCGTTTGTTAAACCACCCGTTCGATTTCGATGCAGTCCATATACATACATATATATATATATGTATATATGTATGTGTATATGGACATAAATATATATATATATATATATACCTCCCGTTCGGTCAGTAGAATAACCCCGAGCGATACAGTGAGCGTAGGAGTCGAGGAGGCTTGACGTTAAAATTGAATTAGCCGGAGGCAAATAAACGATTATCCGGGGTGGCGATCCGATCGGAAATAGCTGCGGGGCAAGTGGGTTGACGCGCGAAAGTTCGTCATCAGCGGGGCGGTTGTAGCCGGAGATAGAGGGACACGTATCGAAGCGAGGGTCCGCACATGGCCGAGAGATTCGGCTGGTGACCTGATGAGGATAGGATAGCTGCGCGGAACGTCGAGGAACGATCGGGCAATCCTGCACGGCTATATTCGCTTCGGCTCCTGAATCCGTAGACGTAATAGCGACACGTATAAAATGCCAACACCTCACTCCTGTCCAATAATACACCGCCTTGCGACGCGCTGGTCTTACAGATACGACAGGGTTCGCGATGCATTCTGGTGTGCGAGAGGCTCTTTCAATTTCGTTGTTGCAATTTTTTCATTTTTTTTTCATTGCACCCTCGTGCGCAGTTTGAGACATTTTTGGCGCGAATGTAGCGATATGTGAAAAAATAAAGTAACGTTTTTGTACAACCTAAAATGTCGTTTTTATTCAAATAAAAAAAAAAAATTCTATAAACTTATCCAATTTTTATAAAAACTTATAAATTTGTATACAGCGTATATTTTTTTTAATGAATACCGGTAAATATTGGTAATAATTTTTTTCAATCTGGGCAATATCTGCAAATGCTACTATTATTTATTATCTAGAACCACGCACGAGGGTTCCGAATGATTTATCGTGTGATAGTGCATAACTGTGGATGGACGAAATTTTTATCATAAAAAAACATGGTCATGCCCGTTCATAAAATAGCAAATGATGGACACAGACGGACAGAGAGTAAAAGTGTGGTAGATAGAGAGACGAGCCAGGGAGCAGAGAGATATCAGGGGCCGCAGCACAGAGAGAGGGAGCCCTTCAAGGGCCGATCGTGTCTTATTCGCAGGTCCTCATCGTCCCTTCGCGAAGATAGCACGGATGCGGCCGCAACGGCTGCCGCGAGTCGGCGCGCATCGATGAGGAAGTCATTCAGCGACGGTGCCCTCGAAACTGCCAATACATCGACCGGATCGGACAACTCGTTGGACAACAGCAGCAGCACAGGGGCCGATACGGCCATTCCGTCGTCGGCTAGGCGACCCCGTAGCTCGAGAGGTTCCCAAAAGTGGAGTAACGTACGCGCCGTCATGGCCCTCTATTCCTCCCTCCGCAAGATCAAGAGGTACCTTTCCCCGCAAGTCCGCACCTATAGTTGCCCGCGGAGTTGTCGCTTCACCTTAAAAAAATTTATAAAAAATCTACACCATTGCCTATTAGTGTCATGTCATTAATAATGACCATAGACATTTTTTTAAACTTGATCTAAATTACTTAAAATTAATTAATTTAATCAATTGATTTAGATTAAATTCGAGATTTAATAACGTACCATTCCCCACAAGTCCGCACCTATAGTTGCCCGCGGAGTTGTCGCTTCACCTTAAAGAAAATAAACAAAAAATTTACACAATTGCCTATTAGTGTCATCTCATTAATAATGACTATAGATATTTTTTTAAACTTGATCTAAATTACTTAAAATTAATTAAATTTATTTATTTATTTATTTAAATTGATTGATTTGGATTAAATGTAAGATTTAATAACGTTAGGGATCGAATTATTTCATTGCATTTTTTTAAAATACAAATTCTTATCGATATGATAATTAACAATTTTTCTATGATCTTCTCTGTGTCTCCCTATACAATCTCGTGGCCCTAACTCTCGCCCACTACTGTACTATTTATACTGTACTATGTAGAGATATAGTTATGCGCATGTCCACTACCACCGGAGTACGATAAATCGACGATGATAATCTAAAGACTAGAATTTACTGTATAGATTGGCGAGACCCGTTAGAGAGAGCTGGCCACCCCGGCGAGTTAGCGCTTCGATCGTGAAACACAGGACGGAGCGGGGCAAAACGGACCGGTGTACTCCGTTTCGAATGAGGTTTTTAAAAAAAAATTCTCCCAAAAAATTTCGTACAGTCCATTTCGCCCCGCTCACTCCTATATAAACATAAAATTACTTTCTCGCAACGATTCACCGTTATCATTCCCTGCACGATGACAGTGTGTATCCCCGGTCGAGTCAACGTTTTGAATAAATTTCCAACCATATTGAGGATTATATAGGGGAGTGCGGGGCAAAATGGGACAGCGAGGCAAACAGTATATTATGTTACAAGGGATGAAACTGCGCGATTCTCGCTGAGTGTGAAGTTTGAAGAAGTCACACGAGGTGAAAATCCGCTCCCGTGTAGCATACGATACTTTTTTCCGATTTCGTTAAATTAACCACATTTCTTGCGTCACAAGGAGTAATGAAACATGACTACGCATGCGTACAGCTTAATTATGATCATTGCTCATCACCAGGCGATTTTTGGCCCGCGTTCCATGCAAGAAATGTGGTTATTGTAGCGCAGTCGTAAAAGGGCAATTTTCCAAAAAAATTTCGATTTCCCATTTTGCCCCATCGATACATCCCGATTCTCTGGCCCGTTTTGCCCCATCAATAGATCCCGATTCTCTGACCCGGTTTGCCCCACCCTCCCATCCACAAATTATCGGAAAATTGCATTTTGCCCCATTGTCCCATTTTGCCCCGCTCTTCCCTACGTACATCTCCCCGCGCTGCGAGGAGTTATCGGTACCGGCGGTTGCATCAGTGTGCATACGAATATTAGCCCGATCCTTGTATACTGTATGACGCTGCTTCAACACGACCTCCCAATGCCGTTTCCCCACAGCCGACCCTCTGACATGCTTTACACAGGTTCGGAGGATAATTGATAACGGGAATACATTAAACCGTACGACAGTCGCGAGGTTTACGGGAAAATTTTTCTCCATCTCTCTACTCCGCCTCTGGAGTCTCGATTCACTTTCGTTTGTTATGTGTAAATAGTTCGTAAAACTCGTGTGTTCGTTAAAACTATCTCTCTGTCTGTCCTCTGTCTCTTTCTGTGTTGGTGTGGGCGTGTGCGATGATATTTGTCTAGTCTATGTGTATGTACTGTCTCTCTGTGTCCTATGTCTGTCTGTCCGTCTGTCTCTCGTCAGTTCGACGCCCCCAGCTAAACAGTAGACACATTTTTACCGATCTTAGTTGCGGCTGTTACCCCGGCGAAAAAACAGAACCCACATTACGCGTTGTTAGGTTGCAAGATAAAAGAGACAAAAAACAAATTGTCTCACAAAGCGCAATCCCTCGGAGCAGCGACTCACGGACGATATCGTTAAGTCGAAGAACGAGATAAATCATGAAAATAATTTTTACCGGGTAGCCATTAGCGTCAGTGACAAAATGTAAATAATATTGAATGGTTTTATTTTTTCTTCTACCAAACTCTCATTATCGATGTGACAATATTATTATCTACATAGTTGACGGAGAGGATCAAATATATTTCTCCCCACTCTTGGCGGCTCTTCCTCTTCGTATTGTATCTTCTTCTTCCGCTTGAAACCGTATCTCTCGAATTACTAAACAACAATCTATATTCTGTCTCTAAGTAAAAAAGATAAAAAAGATAAATTATTAAAAGAAATTTCGTACTTTTGTCGAAACGGTTACGGTATCTCGTGTGATGTGTACATTGGAGCACTGACGACAAATCTTCTCTGTGTTACCAGAACGAAGAGCAACCAGCGGTGGATGAAGCTGCGAACGACGGTCCAGCTGTCGTCGGCGATATCGACGATACAGAAGAAGCCGCCGCTGAAGCGCGAGGACTCCTTCCTGAAGAGATTCTCGACGAGGCAGATACCGGAGAGCCAGGAGACGTTGGACACCGGCGAGGGCGAGGGCGACGCGAACGACGACAAGGACTCGGGCCGAAGAAGACGCCGACCGAGGAGGCCTCAGAGGCCGCCGAAGACGGTGGTCAATCCGGACGAGAATTTCTACTACTACTGGCTGATGCTGCTCTCCTCCTGCGTTCTCTACAACCTCTGGACGCTGATAGTGCGTCAGAGCCTGCCGGAGCTTCAGGCTCTGGCGCCGGCTGCTTGGCTCGCCTGCGACGGCTTCACCGATCTCGTCTTCTTCGTCGACGTCGGCGTCCAGTTTCGCACCGGTTATCTCGAGCAGGGTCTCATGGTCTACAACAGCAAGAAACTCGCCGGTCACTATCTTCGCTCGAGATGCTTCATCCTCGATCTGCTCGCCCTCCTGCCGCTCGACCTCCTCCAAGTAAATCTTGGCAGCAATCCGATGCTGAGGTTTCCGAGATTCCTCAAGGTCTATCGGGTCTACAATTACTACTACATGGTAGAGTCGAGAACCGTTTATCCGAATCTCTGGAGGGTCTTCAATCTCATTCACATACTGCTGATACTGGCCCACTGGTTCGGTTGCTTCTATTATTTGCTGAGCGAGGCCGAGGGCTTCCAGGGCGACTGGGTGTATCCGTACAGACCCGGCGAGTACGCCACCCTCACCAGAAAGTATCTCGGCTCTCTTTACTGGTCCACCCTGACACTCACTACCATCGGCGATCTTCCCACTCCGGAAACCAACGCCGAGTGAGTTTGTTTTATTATTTTCAATTACTTTTTTATTTGTAACTGTAACCGACTACCTTGACTTTATCGTTTACCGTTATCGCTGCATCTTCATTATTCTTGTTTGTTCCATCACATTCGTTGTCGTACACTGAGAGAAGGATCCGATAGAAATTATCATGAATCTGGTAAAAACCGACAGAACTTTTAGGTACAAGGCAACTGCAACGACATTCTGGCAAGCATTCGGATTAAACTTAACACATTCTGCTAGAAAAGGTGAAGATTTTAGCTTCAAACTCGAAATACAATTGAATTTGAGTTCAGACTTAAGTTTTAACTTAAGATCTTAAGCACGCTCGAAGTTCGAGCCAAACTTCGTACTTAACATGGATTTCAAGAGCGATCTGAAGTTCAAATCAACATTCCTTAACAAGTCTTAACATTCTTAGTTTTATCCACGAAATCTTAGTTTTATCCACAAAACTCTTAGTTTTATCCACAAAATGCTTATTTTTATCCACTACATTCCCAGTCAGATACGAAAAAAGTTGCCAACCCGCCTTCTGGAAAAAATTACCATATGGGTCGACTAAGAATTGCGGTCGCTGTGAAAATTTCAGATAACGCTAGTGGTGGCGTTGTCGTATCATGTTGCCTCGTCGAAATTTACCATACGACTCGGTAGTTTTCTCCGAGATCCTTCTCTCGGTGTAGACGTCTCTCTCATTTCCACGGTAGATTACAGTGAACGACGGAAAAAAAATCGAAGAGGGACTCGAGAGACGCTGGCAAGTGGTTCAGCGTGCGTGGGCCATATCGATGTCGATTTACAGCGGTAATCGGGGTAATTCTCGCCGGAGACGAAATCGTCTGGTAACTCCCATCCGGTTGAAGCGGCTGAGATGAGCGATCCTTCCCGTAATCCCATATAGGTAATCGCGTCTGCCGGTGCATCCGTGGGTAAACGTACACTCGGTACCGTGCTCGTCGGCTGCGTTCACGCGAGCGATAAGCCGCTAAGCCAAAACCGTGTTCCTGAGAAAGGCGAACACTCTGTAACGCCCGTCGCTCGACTTCCACCGTCTCTCGAGTCCGATTCGGAGATTATTAGCTGCTTAGGAATTAGACTCGTGAGCGGAGTGTTGTTGTTGTGTTGGCAGAGTCATAGCGGGCGGCAATCCCCGGAGCCTCGCTCGTCGTGGCCGACTGTCCCGGCTTCTGCAGTTCAAGCATAACGGAGGGTATCAGTATCGTTCCCAAAAAAAAAAAAAAAAAAGATATCGATGAGAGAAAAGAATTATAAACGCAAAAGAAGAAAAACGAGAATAGAAAACCGCAAAAGCCAACCTCCCGGCTGATCGAACTTACGGCCCGTCCGCGCGCTCCGTTCTGCGTATTCGCGATGAAAAAATGTTTAATAGATAAAGTAGACAAAAAATCATCGGTATTCATGGTCGACGAGGATGTAACAAGGTGGTCTGTTCCATGTGCGGGTTAAATTGCGGGAATAATTGGAGTCATCAATTTTTTTTTGTCCCGTTTATTAGAGAAAACTCAAACGCGGTGGAAAGCAGCTCTTTCCTAGTTTCATTTCGCGGAGTGCGGGTGCAACTCCGTTCACCCGAGAGCGCACGAAAAATGTTAATTCATTGTCATTCGATAATCGAAAAAATCGCGCTGATTAAGAACGGCCATTCCCCGTAATTAATTATCCAATTAATTGTGGGCGAACAATGCCACATGCACGATACAGTATTGTGTAATAAAAGGGACCAGCGAGACCAATCAGAGGCTCTACGTGTCCGTCCCTTTGTCAAACTTTTCTCTCGGTCCCCGCGAGAAGTTCGCCACTTCGGGAACTTCCGTTTGGACGTTGCCGATAAAGATATGAATGGTGTTCGAACTTACGGCCCGTCCGCGCGCTCCGTTCTGCTAACAGATAAAATAGACAAAAAATGATCGGTATTCATGGTCGACGAGGATGTAACAAGGTGGTCTGTTCCATATGCGGGTTAAATTGCGGGAATAATTGGAGTCATCAATTTTTTTTTGTCCCGTTTATTAGAGAAAACTCAACGCGGTGGAAAGCAGCTCTTTCCTCGTTTCATTTCGCGGAGTGCGGGTGCAGCTCCGTTCACCCGAGAGCGCGCGATAGAGGGAAGAGAGAGAGAGGCGTGCGCGTATAATCCGGGAAAGTAGGTCGAGTCTGTAGTGCGAATGCTCACGCGTGTCGCGAGACGATACCGGTCTCTCTCTCGCTCCCGGTCGCGCAAGCTCCCCCCCGGCCGTGCTTCCCGCAACCGACTCTATTCACGCTCGTCGAGCTGTAATCGCCGATTGTGTACGTGCGAGCCGAGCCGTTCGGCCGAACGAGCGTACCACCGAGACATAATAGATACCTCCAGCACGCCAGTTTTCCTTTCTATGCGTCAATGAATAGCAAAAAAAAAACAAACAAAGCAAGAGCGTTGATGCTACTCGCGGCCGTGTTATCTCAGCGTTTATACCGGTTTATACACCAATGCGGAACATACCAAGGTCTCCAGTTTTATTTTTCGAGGGTTGATAGTCACTTTTTTTCGTAGTGAAATTTTTATTTTTTATTTTTTAACGTGAATCTACTAGGTCAAAGGACTCGTAGGCGTCAATGAATGGCAAAAAAAACAGTACGTCCGTCCATGTTACACACGAAAGTATCATATATATCTCAGTATCATATATCTCCGTATACCGTTTTACACATCAATGTCGACATCGATGACCAAGTTCTCCAGTTTTTTTTTTCGAGGGTTCGTAGTAATAATTTTTTTTTAAATTCTTTATTGTAAATCTGTTAGGTCAAAGGGACTCGGAGGGACGAGTCAATGAATACGATAAAAACAGTATGACCGTTGATGCCACTCGCGGTCGTGTTATCTCAGGCTTTATACCGGTTTACACATCAATGTCGACATCGATGACCAAGTTCTCCAGTTTTATTTTTCAATGGATCGCAGCAAATTTTTTATTTATTTATTTATTTTTATCGTAAATCTATTAGGTCAAAGGGACGTCAATGAGTAGCAAAAAAAAAAAAAAAAACTACAACCATTGATGCTTCCGAACCGCGTTATCTGAGCGTTTACACCGGTTTACACATCAATGCGGAACACATCGAGTTCTCCAGTTTTATTATTCGAGGTTCATAGTCGATTTTTTTATTTAGTTATTTTTTTTTATCGCGAATCTATTAGGTCAAAGGGACTCGGGGGCGACAATAGAGAAAAAAGAAAGAAGATAAGGGGGTAAGGGTGGAATATCGAGGAAGCCGATCTAAAGAAGGGCGAAAGGTATCTAATTCGAGGAAAGCCCGCTGGAGTGACGGAGATGAAACGCGTGTCTCCCGACGATATTCTCCGTGCGGAGAATCGGTATTCATGGCCGACGAGACGTGATTTCTCCCATTGTGGAGGAGACGAAGAGACTCGAGCGGGTTTATCGAGGCAATTCGGGATAAGGAGAATAGAAGGAAGGGAAGGTATAGTCGATCGGGCGCACAGGGAGTGTCCCAGTGGAAAAGTCCTCGAGGATCTTCGTCATTCTCGACGAGTTTATCCCGTTCGCCGTACTCGCCGGGAGTGTTTCTTCTGTTATTCACCCCTCGCGCAAAAATCAACCGACCCTCCTCATCGCTTCGTTCCCAAATCACCAGTCTTCGACCGGTGACAAAAAAAGGTTCGCACGTTCGACAGAACTTTCATGCCCGCCGATTATCTTTATCGTTCGTCTTGCAATCTTTTTAGTTACAAATACGGTTCGTTGACGGAAAAGAAAGACCTCGAACAAATTAAAAAATACTAACTCATTCTCCCACAATCAAGTATTTCTTCGATTAAAATAAATATTTATTCGAAATTAGTTTTCTGGATGATATAAAATTTTCTTAAATGATGGTGCTCTGTCGTCGAGAAACCTTGCCCGAAATTCGAGGGCTTTTTTTCCAGACGAAAAACGTTAATTCATTGTCGTTCGATGACCGAAAAAATGGCACTAATTAAGAACGGTAATTCCTCGTAATTAATTGTCCAATTAATTGTGGGCGAACAATGCCGCTTGCACGATAGAGTATTGTGTAATAAAAGGGACCAGCGGGACCAATCAGAGGCTGTACGTGTCTGTTCCTTTGTCGAACTTTCCTCTCGGTCCCCGCGAGAAGTTCGCCACTTCGGGAACTTCCGTTTGGACGTTGCCGATGAAGATACGAATGGTGTTTCCCACGTTTGTTCAGCGGACGGTTTCTCGTCTCCGGCACCGACGCGCTGCGTTAGCAGAGCTGGGTGCAACAACGCTCAATGAATTTCCGGCACGTGGTGCATCGCGCGATGCATCATGCAGACGCATGGAGGCTCCGCGAGGCTGCGGTGACCCGCGCTATGGTCGCTATGCACCGAGGTGAGCACAAACCCTCCGGGGGTGGCGTTTCTGTCACCTCTGCCTCTATCTCGCCATACTGTGCGAATCGTTCCCCGTCAAAATGCACAATCCAAAAAACCATTTAAAAAAAAATGATGATTAGGTTTTGCCTAAAAAAGCCGTCTCTGGACGACTTTTTGGACCAAACGTCCATGCGGACTCAGGAGTGGAAAAGCTCAGGGCAAAGCTAATTCCCTTATCAACCCCTATAATTAGTTCGACGAACATAAATCGAAATAAAATAATTACATAAATTAAATAAATTCATCGGAATTTGACGAATTTATTTCGAAATAAAATACATGAATGATTTATAAATAAATAATTTAATAAATTGATATGAGTTTCATAAGTAAATTATGCATTCGAGGGCTCGGTTTGCGATAAATGAGGTATGTAGGTAGAACTATAGGTAGAACCGCGATTATTGCAGCGTTTCGCAAAGCTTCGCATATTCGTTCTTTACGACTCCCATCTCTTGCAGCCCCGGGCCTTTCTGCCCCGCGGAGCCAGAAACAGCACGTAGATCGTTACGAGATTCGAGAGCGCGACCACGCCCGTAAATCGTCGCGAGCCTCGTCCTTCGCCCTGCATCTGTGATAAACCCGACGGCCAACCTCTCCTCGCGTCCCCCCTCCCCCCCCCCCCGTTTGCAATAACCCGTACGATACGAGAGTCTAGAGGAGACATTTCGAGACGTTACCGAGATAAATTTGAATAATATGAGCCGCGCCGTCGCCGACCGGCGATACCCTCGTCGAGGGGACAGGCGAAAGTGAAAGGGACAATTTTGTTATGCACAAAGACCCGGCGCTTTCACCCCCGAGACAAAACCCCTCGGCACTCGACTAAAAAAAAAAAAAAAAAGAACGACGGGACAAAATCTCTTCGGGGTAATAGTTTCCGGCGGCCGGGTAGGGGAGAGCGGGGCAAAACGGGACTGACACTCGGAGATGCATCGATGGGGCAAAATGGAACGTCCTAAAATTATTGGAAAATTGCGTTTTTAAAAAAGCCAATTTACCAATCATTTTAGGACGTCCCATTTTGCCCCATCGATGCATTCGGATTGTCGGTCCCGTATTGCCCCGCTCTGCCCTATTACCTTTTTAATTCTTGTATAACGAAAGAGAACATAGCGAAAATGATATCGCTAACGGTCATCGGCCGATGTGAACTTTCACCGGTAATATCGTTTAGGAATCTCACGATATTACCGGTGAAACGACAATGTCCCCGATAAGGAAAACCGGCTATCAGCCCAAGTGTCCTCGGAACCTCTCCGCGAGGATCCAATTTAGTGGATTGTGATGACTAAAAAAAAGATGATCGGCGGCCGAAAACGGTAATACACAGTAAAAAAAAGTTTGTACTTTTTACAACTTATTTTCCACAAACGTCCACAATTTTTTATTTGTTAATTTTCCAATCGAACCAACCGGCTCTACTTTCACAACAAAAAGTGCAAACCAAAATTGTCCCTGCCACAGAAAATATAGCCACAGGTTTGTATATTCAAAATTAAACAAACGTGTTTGTCACTTATTTAAGAAAACAATTTTGACGAAACTTCGCATTTCGATTTGGAGAATTTTTGTTTTTACTGTGTAGTTTTCGGATTCCGAATATTTTTTAAAAAATTCATATATGTCCTTTTTAAATTCACATATAACGAAAGAGAACATCCCGAAAATGATATCGCTAACGATCATCGGCTGCGAACTTTCGCCGTTAATATCGTTTCGGGCTCTCAAACGACAATGTACCCGATAACGAAAACTGGCTATCAGCCCAGGTGTCCTCGGGATCTCTCCATCGGTATCCAATTTAGTGGATTGTGATGACTAAAAAAAAAAAAAAAAAAAAAATATCGGTGATCGTTCCCGCAGGATTTAAAAGCTGGTCGCACACTTCCTCCAAGGGATGGGTATGGCTGCTGCACTCGCATCGGAGCTGCACTCCGATGCGATAACCCCATCAGCTTCCATTCCCGGACCGGCTTTTATGCCCCTTTCCCCCCCCCCCCCCCCAGCGCCGTTCAGCGACGTCTCTTCCACCAGCTCAGTATCCACGGCGGATGTACCCAGACTCCGAGGAATTCGCAATTCCGGCATTCCGTATTTCCGACCGCGACACTCCCGAGCGATCTTCCTCGACTCCGCATCTTCATCCTCCCCGGGAGTTCCTCGTGCGGCTATGCCTGTATCGTTTACCTGGGTGAACTCGTCACGCATCCAGCGCGCACGGTCACTCTTGTTTCTCCATCGTATTTTATTAACCCCTCGCGTAAAAGCGGGAACGGGTGCTCGCACACCCGTCTACGCCGACCCGGGAGGGCGGGTTCCCAGACGGCTCGTAACTTCCCGACCGCGGCGATAACCCCGGCGAAATTGTTATTCGTCGACGCGGCTGAAATTGTCATTCGCGGCTCTGCATTACCGACGCGAATATAGCGGTAGGATAATCCCGGTTAACTATAGTCTGACTGTTGGCGCACCGGGGAACGTGCGGCGACTGCCGTGCGCGTTTAACTCGGCTCCGTGCTATACGCGAGGTGGGATAATATTATCACTCTGCGACTGCCAATCGCAGACCGAATGATGAAACAGTACCGAGGAAAATATTTATACGGAGCGACATACTCGGTACAAATATTATTTTAACAATGTTTATTTTGGACTTTTTGTCACTGCGAATTTTTAACCACCACACTTGATATATTTTATATATAATATATCATATACATAATATTTACTGGTGATTATGTAGGCTCACGCGCTCGTAAGGTTTGTGTGAGTGACTGTGAGTATCGGTGTGAGTGTCCAATCGACATGAAGTTTATTATTACACCGATAAAAAGGTTTGGTAATGTCAACTAAGCTGCGGTCGCGGGTGGCGAAGGAAATATTTGGATCGATCGAAAGAAATATTTAGTTTATTGAACGAATATTTAGTCGTGTGACCGAATATTTAGTTCAATCGACTGTCCTGTCATTGATTGTAAAAAACATTTTGTTCAATCGAACAAACATTTTCCTTCGCCACCCGCAACCGCAGCTTAGTTGATATCACCAAACCTTTTTATCGGTGTATGTGTAGATATATGAGATGTATTTTTCTCAGTTTTCAATCTTTTTTGTTCCAACTTGATTTATTTTTAGATATATGATTTTAATATTTGCATTGTGACGAAAGTGGGACGACCCTTGTCTCTGTTTTACCGATCGAGATTTTACGAGCACCCCCGAGCAGCGAAATTGCACCTATTCTCGAACCGATATGTCGCCCGGGATGCGCGTGACACGGACATCGGAGTCGCCTTCCCTCACCCGTCCGTGGAGGAAGCGCTTGAATTGCAAATCTTCGCCGACTCGTCGAACGTCTCGATGCCCGACGAGTGGATGCAACGTTCGGGGGATTTAATTGCGAATTTCGTGTAAACGCGAGAGGAATCGACGCACGGTCCGCTCCATCCGCCGGGAGCTCGAGTAGTAGGGGAGAGCGGGGCAAAATGGGGCAACGGGGCAAAACGGGGTTTTTGGGCAAAACTAAATTTTCCAATCATTTTTGGATCGAACAAGGTGGCAAAACTGGGCAGAAAAGCTTGATGTATCCGATAGGGCGAATTCGGGCATCCAAAAATTATTGGAAAATGACGTTTTGCCCAAAAACCCCGTTTTGCCCCGTTGCCCCATTTTGCCCCGCTCTACCCTACGGATCAACGTGCGTTCCGGCGGAGATCCCGCAAACCCCGCCGAGACTGCACCGAATGAAGCGCAAAAGTGTACAGCTGTACGTCTGTCGCGGAACAAAATTACACGCAACGTTACAAATAGCGTTGCGCCGCAGTCAGTAAACACGGCGCAGCGTATTCCGCAGCTCGTTCCAGTTTCCGACCGCGTCGAACTCTCCCGTCGATACACGCGACGGAGATTATCGCGTACGCTGGAACAGCGTTGCCGCCGCTACGCACGCACACATCCCGCGCCGCCACCCGGGGAATCGTAATTAAGCCGTTCCGATACGGCAGAATCCCGCGGCGAATGCCCCTGCCACTATACGTAATTAATTTATTCCACCGCACCGAGCTGACCTCCACCTCGCACCCTACACGCTTAACTGACCCAGTGCCAGTGCCCCGTGATAGTTGAGCTTCGGATGTTATCCGGCTCGATATACGTTAATCGCAGAGGGACGGAGGGAATGGATAAACAGTGGGACAGAAATTCCCGGAATTTTACTTGAGACTGCCTTACCAGGTTATAATTCTTTTTGTCACTAAAATTTTATTATCTTTAAATTAAATTTTTCATTCTACACCGTCGAGCTTCGGATGTTATCTGACTCGATATACGTTTATCGCAGAGGGACGGAAGGGACGGACTGAAAATATTGGAACAAAAATTCCCTGCATTTTATATGAAAGTACTTGACCGGGTATTCTTTTTTTTATCACTGAAATTCAAACTCACTGATCAACGAAGTTACAAATTGATGGGTAATTAATTGAAAAATATGTTTTTGCAATCTATGTAATGGGGAATAAAATTTTCGACGTAAATGTGTACTTAAATGAGATATCGTCAATAGATATATAATTGAGTATCAGATTGAGTAGGGAGTCCACATCGCTGGATCCACGGCGAATCCACTGATATTTTTAGAAGCATTTCTCAGTTAAATGAGGATCTTACGCTCTATCGTAAAGAGGACAACCGCGGGAGGTTGCAACGGGATTCATCCTCCCTCCATCTATTTGCATTAAGGTTTACGATCGAAGTTTCTCTCTGGTCTCGGAGAAATTACCTTGATTAAAATGTCGAGTTCCCCAGACAGCGAGTAGGGACCTAGGGAAAAAGAGGACTTCAATGAGATTATATATGACTATATGTATATATATATATGAAGATATATATATATACACCTATGCTGAATAGAGGGAGGAAATTCGTCCGCTAGATTCTCACAACGCCGTAGGCGAAGCCGCAGAGTAACCGAGATAGAGGAAGAGACTTTTTGACATTGATAAAAAAGCGGACGTATATTTCACACCGGATAACCGAAGGTCGCGGAACTACGACGAGAGGGATGAGGATCGTCGTAATTTGAGGTGGAATATATATATATAATTTTTTTTGTCGAAACTTTTATCATCGCCCTGTCTTCCACTCTCGGCTCGTCTAAAAAAAATCTTCCTGCGGGCCGGATCTTGATTCTCTTTGAGGGCGGCAAAAATTCTTATCTCGATTCTTTCTACCCTTTGCAAAAATCTTCAACGAGTGGAGAAAGATTGTCTCATTTTTTGTAAATCGTTCTCTTCCTCACTTTTATTCGTGTGGATTGCTTTTAAAGAAATTCATTTTTTAAATATGTTAATTTTATTTTTGTAACTACAAAACTCCCCGAGAATTCGGCGTCAAACTGGCGTGTTCTTCCAGGATTTTACACTACGGCTACAAGAGGAATGAGGATCGTCATAATTTGAGGTGGAATTATATGTATATATATTTTTTTTTTCTTCGCAGAAACTTTTATCCTGTGCTGTCTTCCACTCTCAGCTCGTTTAAAAAAATCTTCCTGCGGGCTGAATCTTGAGTCTCTTTGAGGGCGGTAAAAATTCTTATCTCGTTCTCTTTACACTTTGCAAAAAAATCTTTAACTAGTGGAGAAAGGTTCTTTCATTTTTTTTTAAATCGTTCCCTCACTTTTATATATTATTTTTAAAGGAATTAATTTTTTATTATTATGATTATTATTTATTTTTTTAAATACAAAAACCGTTCGAAACGGGGTAACGAGAATTTCCCCGTCAAACTGGCGCGTCCTTCCGCGACTTTACAACGTCAGAAGGATCGTCGTCGTTTGGCTTTCTTCCTGCTCTGCCGACTCTCGCGAATGTATCGACTACGAGCCGGCAGCGTGTGTTCCTTATCGCGACGACTGTCGTCGAGCCTCGAGTGTCGAATAGCTATCGAGGCGTTACACTCTTGGGGGACAGCCTTTCTCGCGAGTAGAGTCGTCGAAAACCATGTCGAAGACTCGATTCTCCGGGACGTTTTTGGCATGGAGTCCCGCGCCTTCCCCCCGATCCTTTATAGCGTCGAATAAAGAACGATTTATCGGTAGCTTTGTCGCTGATGCGCGCGGCACCGACGAATCCGTGACATCGTTGTCCAACAAACTCGAGATCCGCTAGAGCATTTTTTTTTCTTCCGAAACTCGCCGAGCAACCTTGCCACTCCGAAGCTGCAAGGTGGTTGAGCTGTAGAAAAAAAATACAAGAAAATGTCGTAACTTATTCTCAGCACGTAAAGGGAGAGCTGGACAAAATGGGACAGTGGGGCGAAACGGAACATTGGAGCAAAACCCAATTTTTCAACAATTTTTGGATCGGACAGTGGGGCAAAACGGAGCATAAAATCCGGATATATTAATGAGGTCAAAGTGGGGCATCCAAAAATGATTGGAAAATGAAGTTATGCCCCACTGTCCCATTTTGCCTCCCTCTTCTCGGTTTATGTTTTAATTTTTCTCCTTTCATTTTTTTTAAGTTAAAAAAAACTTCCGAAAAATCTGAAAACAATCCCAAAAATGGTATGTCGCATAAAAATTGTATACCTGCCACAAGCAGAGTTCTCGGTGAAGTTAACACGATCCGAATAACTCGCGGAGGTGGAACGATTAAGGGAGTAATCTCCTAGCGGAGGATAGTCTCGTTGGGTTCTACAACGGTAATACCATCGATCACACTGCACGGCGAGCGGATTCTCGAGAACTCCCATCCGACGGGTTGCGCGCGATCTTCGCGAGCAACCCCTGTTTTCCCAACGAGAAGAAACGGTACCGAGTACAAGAATGGAGTGGCCTGTAAAAAAAAAGTTCCGATTACTGTAATTCCGTGTATCCCGCTCCCTCCGCCATATCGCTCACGCCCATTAGTGCCGAAGGGACCGTCTGTGTGCGGAGGGACCCTCCATTGTCCGGTGGTAAAAGTTGATGAGAGGGCATCAGAATTTTATAGACCGGAAGTCCTCGTCGTCGACGTCGAAAGCTCATCTCCCGATTTCTCATTTGTCATTGCTCTTCGGCGCACCCCGTCCATCAGGGGCGCAAAGTGTTTCTCAAGGGCGCCCTAAACGCAGAAGAGAATTTTCTCCGAGGAAGCATAGAAAGATTTCGTGACGGGGTGAAAAGGAAGTACCGGCATTTTTTTCCATGGGGATGAGACAGTGAAAGAAAAATTGAAGAAAAAAAAATGGTCCAGAGCACGCGGATATGAGGAGACTCTGCGGGTGGCTCGTCATCGCAAGGTCGCGTGCGTGCGCCGTCGACGGGGTCGGACTTAATAAATCACTGTCGTGTGTGCGGTTCAGACGCTAAGGGTGAAACGTGTAACACGCCAGGTTTACCCGTCTCCGTTTACTCATGGGTGTACATCACGCGGAGGACACGTATTAGGCAGCAGCCGAAAACTTCGAGGGTACGAACGGTCTCGGAATTGAAATAGTCATGGAGGGGATAAAGAAAGGCCGAGTCACGCGTCCCGTCTAGCATATGGAGCGTGTAATATGCATGGCGGCAGGGCGAGGTCGGGGACGGTGAGGGAATGCGAGTCGGCTGAGGAGAACCTTGATAGCTCGGCTATGAAGCAAAGTGTCGTAAAAAACTGTTGCAAAGTTATTTACCGACTCTTTGGGGTGTGGACCAGCAAGTACTCGAGTTTTACCCGGTAATATTAGCGGCGAGTGACTGTTATTGGCGATTGAAGAAAAACATTTATTCGGACGCTCGGACGATACCAGCGGAGAATTTCGAGGTCACACATGTCTCGGAATTGAAATAGTCATGGAGGGGATTAAATAAACCCCGAGTCACGCGTCCCGTCTAGCATGTAACAGAGCGTGTAATATGCATGGCGACGGGGCAAGGTAGGGGACGGTGAGAGAATACCAGTCGGCCGAGGAGAACCTTTATAGCTCACCTGTTAAAGCAAAGGGTCGACATTTTTTTTTGCAGAAATAGGTAATCACTCTTTGGGGTGTGGACCAGCAAATAATAGAGTTGGACCCTGTCAAATTATCGGCAAGTGACTGTTATTGGTGATTGAAGAAAAACGTTTAACCGGCTGGTCGTATCCATCGCGCTCGACTGATACCAGCCGCCCATTTTTTTATATAAGTAATCGGGAAGTTAGAAGAATAATACGTTGACCAATATGAACTCAATCAGTAAATCCCTGTTTTTACCCACTAACCAATGTTCGCCAATTTGTGTCCCGGTCTACACAGGCCTTTCCAATGAGAAACTCACGGGGTCGATGACCTCATGTTTTCGAGTCTCGGAGAACCAGACCATACCTCGACATAGCACGTGTCTCCGTATAAAAAAAAGTTAACTTTTTGCGAAAGAGCGGTAGTAGAGTGGACGATTTTCATCAGCACTCGCAGGAATCTGTCACCCCAAGAGTCGAGCGCGCTCCCTCTCTCCGGGTGACAAAAATGTCTCGCAACCTGGCTCGTCGCCTAACGACGTTTCTTTCGTTCTTTTAATTTCTTCCTCCACCCGCAAACTGTAACGACTCCATCACCGCTCTCGGTCGGGGCTTTTTCTCTCGGGCGCCGAGAGCGCACGGAAGTTTTTCGATGATTCGAGAGCTCGTGACAAAAAACGTCTACCCGAGAATCAGCGGAGAATGTCACTGACCGGACGCGCGACACACGGCCCCGACGTATCGAATCTCGAATGCCTTCGGGCCGTGGGTGAGACAGGGTCACGAAATTCCCAGTTCCACTCTGGTAACCGGTTGCCTATCGATCGGAGTTATATCCTGAGGCAAATCGAATTTCTGTGCATCCCTGGCTCCAGGAGTAGCGGAAAGTAGCGGCAGCGGCGCGGAGGTGGCGAACGCCCTGCGGGGATGCACACTGTATTCAACGCGACAGAGAGATTCGAATCGAGACCAGAGCTACCTGCTATTTCCCGTTATTACGTCAGTACGCCCACCTATTCACCGTCGCCACTCTCCATGCCTATTTCACTCCCTGTGTCTCTTCGGTTCTTCCTCGTAAAACAGCTCCGGCCCTCCGCCAATCCTTGTTACTAGGTGAAAAAAAAAAACTGAATAAGTAAATCAGGATCGATTTTAGATTTGGAGTGTGGAATCGATAAATATTGTATGAGAAACTTCAGGACCGGAAAACCTGAAGTCTTAGAAATAGATTTTATTGAACATACACTGAGAAAAACTTACATAGTAAATAGGTCCCAGGGGGGACGTCTACATTTTACAGTTACGACAATGACCAAAAATTATAGTTGTAACTATAATTATAGTTTAATCAATTGAGTATATTCTATCACAAATTATTTATATAGACGTCCCCCCTGGGAACTATTCGTTATAGTAGGAAATACCATCCTTTTTCTCAGTGTAGCCATTGTCTGCACAGCTCCGAACAACCCCCAAGTAGCGCCAATCCTTGTTACTAAGTGGGGGGAAATTTAAATAAAAAATATGATGATAGATTTTAGATAATGGAGTTTGGAATCGATAAACATTACCTCAAACGTCTCAGGACCCGAAAACCCGAAGCCTTAGGAAACAATTTTATTGGACATAGCCAATGGCCGCAAAGCCTTCGATACCATGAATACCGGCAAGCGTTTCGTTGAAACGTTTGAAAGAAAAAAAAATAATAAAAAAAATACACTAACTGACGATATTTCGGGTGGTCTTATCGTCAATGGGCGCGCGAATTAAAGGTTGGAGACGCGGGCGAGAGAAACCGGAAAAAAAATGTTCACAAATAAATGATAAACGGTAATTGATTGGATGACTTATAGTCGGGTTGAAAGAGTAAATTTAAAAGACACAAAAAAAAAGAAAGTAAAAAATCGAAAAAAAAAATCTTAATGAGAGGAGGAAGGCTCCGGCGGGGGCCGCTCGTCCATACTTGGCCAACGAAACCATCACGACTGATCCTCTCTCTCTCTTCTCTTTTTTCATCGTCATTTCGCAGATACGTATTCACGATAGTGAGCTACCTCATCGGGGTCTTCATATTCGCTACGATAGTCGGACAGGTTGGCAACGTCATTACGAACAGGAACGCCAATCGTCTGGAGTTCGAGAGGCTGCTGGACGGCGCGAAGACGTACATGAGGCACCACAAAGTGCCGGGCGGGATGAAGAGACGGGTCCTCAGGTGGTACGACTACAGCTGGTCCAGAGGGAGGATACAGGGTGGCGGTGACATCAATACCGCCCTCGGACTCCTGCCGGATAAGCTCAAAACTGAGCTCGCTCTGCACGTCAATCTATCGGTTCTGAAGAAAGTCACGATCTTTCAGGTGAGCCAATTTTATTCGGTAGTCCAATACGAAAATAGCTTTCTTCATTTATTTGTAAATGATCAATAATTCAGTAATTACTAAATTAATAACGTAATCACACTTTGTCTTTATCAACATAATTTTTAAATTTTTACCAAAGTAATATTTTTGGCTTTGTCGAAATAATATTTTTGTTTTCATAAAAATAACATTTTTGATTATATCAAAGTAATATATTAGCTTTTGTCAAAATAATCAATAATTTAATCATTATTAAATTAGCTGCTAAAAAAAATTGTCCAGGAGCGAATTGGACTGATTGGCCTCGACTATATCGATTCGTTTTATTATCGGAGCTCGCTATTTGTTGAGATTATTTTACACAGCACGGTCATCCTCACGGGGGTAGAGCGTACTCCGAAAAAAAAAAAAAAAATACAAAAAATACTGGAGTGTCGAAACAGCGAGGTGTGAATATTCATTGAAGGCGAACGCATGAATATGTAACTTTTGAATTATAGTCGGGCTCGCCGGTCGTTCCGGTCGTGAACGAGAAATTCCCATTCCACGGCCACGCGAGAATAAACGAAACCTGGGCGCGGAGAGTCGAGAGTCGATGAGTCCACTGTGGATTCTCGCAGCAGGGTAGATGGCCCAGATATCACTGGGCCATCCCCAATTTCCTTTAATAATTACCTTCGCGTCCAAACGCTCAAAAAAAAAACAAAAAATATTTATACTTTTTCGCTCTACAAAAAAAAAAAAAAAAAAAAAAAAACTTACAAAAATTTCATGACGCATTCTGCGCAGCCGTTTCGAGGTAGCGAGCGATCTCACAGAGAGCAGACAAAAAGAAACGACTGAATATGAGGATGGGACGAAAAAAAAAACGAAATCGAAACAAAAGCCCTCGGCGAAAGGTTTCCGTGAAAAATTGTGCATCGTGCATATTTCGGAGCCATTCACGGTTACACGTGCGAGAGGTAAAACGGAGGATTGAAAGGGCGAGCATTCAAGAGAGTATGCAAGATACGTGGAAAGGGCACGTACCGACTCCATCAGTTGAGAAACTTGCGCCCTCCCCGGCAGCCTCGCTCCATTCGCAATCCAGGCACGCGAAATATTTATATATCAATTTCTCTGTGTGGGTCTTGGAAATTTTCTCAGCGTTCGGCCCGTAACGTCGAACGGGAAGTGCGGACGTTCGGTCTTGCTTTATCTTTTTCGTTCCATACCTTCGCGTAATCGCGTATTTCTCGGACCAATGAATCGCCTCGCCGACGGTTAAGCACAGAAAGAGAAAAAGGGACATAGCGAAGGGACCAGCGAGAGAAAAAAAAACGATCCACTGTCTCATCTATCCCTCGATTTTTCTATAAAATGAAAAGAGCCTCGGAGGAGCATTGCCGGGTGGTAACCGCGAAGGGGATGGAAACGGCGAAGAACGAGGCAGTCGATGGCTCCGTTCTCCAGCCTCCGCGTTGCGGACCTTCCCCCCTTCCGTCACTGTGGAAATAATATCCGAAGAATTTCCTATTACTTTCCGTTCGGTAGTATCTCACACTCCGTTGCCTCGTACGAACTACTCGGGTGGCGAAAAAACGAGATAAAAATTGAACGATCGGAAGCATATGTATAGATACACTGTTAAAAAAATTCGTGTGAAATTTAATTTACAGGAATGGAAGTTTTCATGCAAAACGTGGTGTATTAAATCTAATGTACAATTGTGATGAAAAAATGAATGTTCAGTGTATTAAAAACATCGGAAATACTCTTTTTAATAACCTACTACAATTTTACTATAAAAGTACTTTAATATAGTCATTTTTAATCACAATTGTAGATTAAATTAGATGTGCCAGTTTTGTAATAAAAACTTCCAGTGCAGTAAATTAAATTTACAATTTTTTTACACACTGATTACGGTCAACGGGTTACGGAAATACGATGGGATGCACTAAAGATTCGGGCACCCGCGTTCAAACAAATTTTTTCTTGGTGCAGCTAAAAGGATTAAGTGGTTAGTTCAACATTTTTCAAAATATTTTTACCAAAATATTTTCGAGGCATTGAAATACTTGTTCGACCAATTAAATATTCATTTGAACGTCCCTGCCCGAATCTTTAGTTGATTCAACCGCAAATTTCTATCGGTGCAGCAATGCGGGAAAAAACGGTAAAAAAAAGTACATCGCTGTCCGCCGAAAGAGGGACGGAAACGGGGGTGGCTAATTAAAATTCAGGGCTGCGTAACCCTCAAAGTCTTTTTTGATATTGACCCGGATAGTTCGGTGGTGTGCGATCGTTAAATTCGTAACCAGTTGAAGCGACCGTAGCTCGTTACCCTTATGCCTATCCTTTTATAGTGCACCTCTTCGGGGGAGATCGTCGCGGAAGGGGACCAACCAAGATAGATATATAAATACATATATATATATATATATACACACACACATATGTGTATATATAGAGTGAGAAGAAAGGAGATTGAGAGCCGATTGTGCACACGAAGAGATGGCACACCACGTCCGTCCCCCCCCCCCCCCTTCTCGCTGGCTCTCTCTTGTTCGGGTCCAAACAAGGTCGGCCGGCCGGAAGTGAATCGATACCAGACCTCGGGAACTTCATACTCACCCGTTATACAGCTCTCTTCCACCCTGCACCGTGCCTCGCTATCCTTACATCCTTCTCTATCTTGTACGGAATATAGATATCCTTTCGGGCTTTATACGGGTCACGGGAAGGGACGGGCGCATCCTCGAGAACGAGAAGTCGTATTCCGTCCTCTCTTATGTATTTTTTTATTTTATTTTTTCTTTCAAGTTACAAGTTGTTCTCGAGGCGGGTAGGCAACTAACGGGGTGACGGATGCGATTGCGGTGACTCTTCAGGCGATTTATCGGGTATTTCGCTGGGTCGAAATATTAATTATCGACCCTTTAGTTGGCCGGATAAGAAAAATTTATTGGTTATCAAACAATTAATTAGTCGAGTAAAAAAAGGTTGGTTTTCCGCCAATTAATTTGGTGGTCCAGCAAATAGCCTTGCATCCTTCTCTATGTTGTACCGAATATAGATAGCCTTTGGAGCTTTATATGGGTCACGGGAAGGACGGACGCATCCTCGAGAACGAGAAGTCGTATTCCATCCTGTGTTATATTTTTTTCTCATTTTTCTTTTTTTCCTCTCTGGTTGGTCCCGAGCAGGGTGCGCGACTAACGGGGTGACGGATGCGATGCGGTGTCCGACTCTTCAGGCGATTTATCGCGTATTTGGTTGCTTCAAACTCTTAATTATCAACCAATTAGTTTGTCAGATAAAAAAAAAATTCATTGGACAATTAGTTTGTCGAGTTTAAAAGTTGATTGGTTGTCAGCCAATTAATTTGTTGGTCCAACAAATTAATTAGCAGCTCTCTCCCACCCTACATCCTTCTCTATTTTGTACGGAATCTAGATATCCTTCCGAGTTTTATACGGGTCACGGGAAGGAACGGGCTCATCCTCGAAAACGAGAAGCCGTATTCCATCCTCTCTTATATTTTCTTCTTTCAAGTTGGACGAATGCGATTGCGGCGTTCCACCCTTCAGGCTATTTAACGGGTATTTAGATAGGTCAAACTCCTAATTATCAACCAATTAGTTTGTCAGATGAAGAAGCAAAACTCATTAGTTATCAAATAATTAATTTGTCAGGATTAAAAGTTGATTGGTTGTCAGCCAATCAATTTGTTGGTCCAACAAATTAATTAACGCTCTTCCACCCTGCACCGCCAATTTTTTTTCAATTAAATAATCAACGAAACAGTATTATAAAAAGAATACAAAATTTATTTATTTGTGATTAACGTGATTTGTACTTTGTTAAATCTTGAAGTTGGGACCATCGAAGGTTTCAGAATTATTATATTATAATGTTGTCATAGTGTGGTCACTTCCGGACTCGTCAATCGACGGTCACGCAATAGTCAATTGACAGAAAAATGTTGCCATTTATCAGGTATTCGGTTGGGTCAAACTCTTAATCATGAACCCATTAGTTTGTCGGATTAAAAAAAAATCAATGCTTATCAAGCAATTAATTAGTGGAGTAAAAAAGTTGTTTGGTCGTCAGCCAAGTAGTTTCTTGGTCCAACAAATTAGTTGTTTTGCTGAACAAAATTGATTTCCCAGGCCGTATCTAACGACTCAGTCGACCGGGGCAACTAATTTATTTTTTCCATTCACATCGTGCCCAATTACTTCCCCGACTCAACCACTTCGTCCTCGATCCATGCGGTATGATAAATTTTAACCGGGCAGATAGGCGGTTTTCTTTTCCTCTCCGGGCCTGCGAAGGCTGCACGGACCGCCGTTATCCGTGCCACAAATAAAAAGTAAAGAAAATAAATAAAAGCTAAAGAAAACCGTGCCGTGACCGCGGAAGCGAGCGAAGGATGGAGCGAGAACGATGTAGAGAGAAACCCTTTGGGCTGAGAGAGAATTTCCCGCACTCGGTCAGACCGTTACGCAACGCCCCGTTAATTGGCACACACGCTGCGCTACCGCACTCTTAATTGCGGCAGGGATCTGTTTTAATAGGCACGAGCCAACCCAGCCCGCATGATGAACTTCCATTGACTCGCTGCTGTGTTTCGCAACCATCCTCATATCCGACCGATACTGATTGTCCGCAGCTGGCATTTCAATGAGCATCAATTGTTTATGAGATAAAAGTGGCGAATACGGTCTCTTCCATTTATCGTTGCTTTACCCGCAAATCGGCGTGGTCCATATTCACCCCCTTTAGCCCTGTATCTCATAAATCATCCCTGACGGCAATAAATCGCAGCTTCGTTTAATCCATTTCCGCGCTCTCCATCGAATTATCGCCGCAAGTTAATCCGCTTAATAAGACAAAAGCTTTGCCCGGTTTCTGTTAATGCGAGGAAGATTCTGAGAGTGCCGTGAGAATAGTTTATACACATTATCACCAGCGGCTCTGTCTCGGATTATTCACGGTCGGAGGATACACCGGAACCGAGAAGCACTTTGCCTATTTTTCTCCGAGACTCATTAAATTTCATAGTCTCCCTTAACGAGATCTCCTGAGAGAGCGAGGCTGCAGCCGCGGTGCGAATAATAAAGACCTTGGAAGGCGGACGATCTCCGAAAGTAAGAAAAAGCGAGCCTAGTTCCGGGAAAGACTCAAACGCATTCTGACCGATCGATCGGAAACTCTACTTCGCTATACACCTCGATCGGCAAACCAATAAGAGGTCTTCCGGGAATCTAGATGGTCCGTGAAAAGGTGGCGAAACGTCGATTACGGTAGCTACTGTTGGGTTTTGTAAAAGTAAAATTCAAATTTTTTAAATTTGTTGTTTTGAATTTTGCTTCCTCATGGAGGAAGCTTTGTTTTCATGAAGAAAAAGAATCGGAACTTTAATGAAAACATGTTCAGAATGTCGGAAAATAGAAAACAGAAACCAAAAAAATACAGAAACTGCTTTCAATTTTCAAATTTCAATTTTCAACTTATTGTTTCTTCAACTTTCCTCTACAAATTGACCAAGTAGATTTTTTGTAGGTTTGACCGTTTGACAAATATGGTCCATTGTTTAAGCTGTGCAATGGCTGAAACTATTTTAAAAAATCTACTTGGTGAATTTATCGAGCAACATTTGAGGAACAAAACAAGCCGTGGTACATTAAAATTGGTTCCAAAATAAGAATTCTTCTTTGAAAACCCAACGAAACCCAACGAAAATGTATCGTCATGGAAATTTGAATTTATCAGTTTATGTATTTGCAAAAACATCGTTATCAATAGTTTCCTTGATTGAGGACCAATACAGTAATACAAATCGATTTCCGTTACTCTTAATAAATGCACAACACTTTGGATAAACTATTGTGAGAATTGAGCACTCGTTTGTCTAGTATTCCGTGCAGCAGCTACCTTAAATTCTGAAACACAAGAACGACATTCTTCGAGAGCCAATCGATGAAATGGGTTTTTTTCTACTGATTTTTTATTAATGACTTTTTTGCACCGATCTGTTACAGGAATGTCAACCGGAGTTCCTTCACGACCTCGTGCTGAAGATGAAGGCATACATATTCACGCCGGGCGACTCGATATGTCGAAAGGGCGAAGTGGCCAGAGAGATGTTCATAATAGCGGACGGGATTCTGGAAGTGATAAGCGAGACCGGAAGAGTCCTGACGACGATGAAGGCCGGTGATTTTTTCGGAGAGATCGGGATATTGAATCTGGACGGGCTGAACAAGTGAGTTCGTTGATATTCGCTTCTCCGACGCCTTCGCGTCGGCAACGCAGAGATTTTTCTAATGACCACGATTTGCATTAACATTGTATTTAATTCATTCGTTTTTTTTCTTGTTTCTCGCTTCATCCGCCAGACGAACAGCGGACGTTCGTTCGGTGGGTTACTCGGAGCTCTTTAGTCTCTCGAGGGAGGACGTTCTTGCCGCGATGAAGGATTACCCAGAGGCCCAGGAGATCCTTCAGAATCTCGGTAGGAAGCGTCTCATGGAGGCCCAAAGAGTTGCGAGAGCCTATAGGATGCCACCGTCGCCGGGTCACGACTCGTCGGACAACAGTACCGGCAAGAGAATCGTCGACAAGCTTAAGAGCGACGTTAAAGGTCTGAAGAACGTGCTGAGAAAGAGTCGACGAAGCGCGAGGCCGGAGGAGAGCCTCGAACTGCAACCCCTAACACCAAAAGTGCCACCTCTGCGAAGGCAGACCAAGGTAGACGATTGTCAGGAGACATCGGCATCGGCGATCGAGCCGCCGATATCGCCGCTGGGCGCGGGACTTCCACTTCTGTCGAGATTGAGGCTGCTCAAGGAGAAGCAAGATCGCGAGGAGAAGAGAACACTCGTGGAGTTGCCCAGTCAGCCGCACGAGCCGGCGCCGCCCGCGCTGGAGCCTCTGAATCCAATGAATCAGAATCTTCCACTCCTGCAGAGGATTCTTCTTCTGAAGGCCAAGACGGAACCCGAACCCGTCGTGGACAAGGAAGCGCCAGTCAAGGAACCGTTGCTTCCCAAAAAAACGATTCCCGAGGAAGCGACCGTCGGACATCACAAGCTTCAGCCGTCGATAACCATCGTAGAAACCGTAGCCAAGTCCCCGACGTTGTCCATTGAAAATGGCAACTCGGGGGCAGCGAAGAAACCATGGGCGATGCTCAAGGACGCTTCGCTTACCGCCAAAGACTTAACGTCGCCGCAACGAAGCCCACCGGCTCGTAAAGCACAACTCAAACAGAGCCTTGTTCACATTCGCCAACAGACCAAGATGTACGCGTCGGTCGACGACCTCTCGCCGGAATACTGCGGTCTACCGTTCGTCAAGAAACTCAAGATTCTCAACGAGCGACAGAAACTCGCCGAACTCGAGAGAGCGGTCAGGAGCTCGAGCCTCGACTGCGGCGAGAACGCCGAGGCGGAGTTCGATGGCAATCTTACGAGAAGTCACTCGGAAGCGTGCGCCATCGAGTATGCGAGGAAACTTGCCAAATTCAATCAGGTTATTTAATTTTTATTATCCGAGTTGAACGATCGCACGTTTATTCTGTTACCGGTGGCGCGCGAGGCGCTTTCGGTTATTTTTATGGGCTCTGCAATTTATCCCCTTTCCACTTTTATCCCGTCTGTAACGACCGGAACGTTCGTGAAAATATTTCTCTCGCAATTTGTCTGAAAAACTCTAACCGGACCGTTTCAATGGTTTTCAGAGATTTACCGACATTTTTCTCTGAGTTTCTCTGCTATTTGCTAAATATCTCTACAATCTCCCCGCTCAACCTCTAGCAGTCGCAATTTATCAGAGAAGTTCAGTGTATTTTCCGAAAAATTGAGATTTTCAGAGCAATCAGGCATATTTAGATTGAGAAAAATCTTTAACTTTTTCTGAAGAGTGCGAAAACTTTGAGAAATTCAGAGGACTTATCAGAGAAATTTCTGATACATTTTTCGAGACCTTCAAAAAAATGTTCAGACATATTCAAAGAAATATTTTCACCAGGGAAATGCGGAAAATAAATGAATTACAGTGACGGTAATACGAGGATGAGAGTAATAAAAATTTATCGATCCGCAGGCGCACCGGTCGTCTACCTCGCCACCGGATCCCCTGTCACCGGAGAACGAGACCCTCGAGAGGCGAAATCTCAAGAGTATACTGAAGAAGCTATCGGCGGGAAGCAGGGCTGGAAGCTCGGAGACCTCGGCAACGAGTACACCCGATCGCGAGCGGGTAACAGCCGAATTGCGAAAATTGATGAGAGCGCCGACCATCGAGGGTTACGCGGCACGACACTCGAAATTATCGAAGAGCGTTACGTTCAATAAGTACACACTGCAGAGTCCGCCATCCGAGCATACGTTGAGCAATACTCCGTCGGACGATCATTCGAAAATGTCCGGGAGCCAGGAACAGTCCACGCTGCCACCGCCCAGTAAACTTAGTTTCCGTCCTTTGGGCAGTGGAGGAATTCTGCAAATGATCGCCCGACCGAGGGACGAGGAGTACCTCGGTGAACTGGTAACGGGAATTCGGGACGTCATTCAGACGCGATTGGTGAGCAAAATGAACAACGACGGTTCCGAAAACATTAAGAATGCTTCACACGTACATTCCCAACCAAAAGTGAGATTCAGTGAGAATTTGGACACTACCTAATAGTATAAAAATCTGAAAAACATCAACTGTGTTAAAGGTGTCAAGAATATTAATTTTACAGTTATTAACAAATTGCTAAAAAAAGAAATTGTTCGACAAATAATCAGTAAACCTTTTTTTCCCGCTTCAAATGAATTCAAATGAATATTCAATATTCAAATTAATATTGGGAATATATGTATGATGCATCCTTAATTCACCGATAAATGGTTTCAACCGTTCACTAATAACGTGCAATGAATTAAATATTGTCAGGAGGACATTCAGGGTAAATTCGAGCGGCAGTTCACATCCCTGGAGCTGGAAATAAGGAAGCGCGACGAGATAATATCACAGCTTCAAGCGAGGATCCAAGAGCTCGAGCATCGAGAGCTTCCCGGTGGAGACGACTCGCCGGACGACAGTACCGAGCCCGACGTCTCGTTGGAATCCGACGCGGTCGAGGGTGGCGAGGATCATCCGTTCATGCGAGACGGCTCCGTCGATACGGTGCTTACAGCGAGGCCGCGTCACAGGCGCACCTCACCCATGAGCCACGAATCATCGCGACATCGAAGGTCCTGGGAGGAACACTCCGAGGAGGAGACTCTGGAACTGCAAGACCTTCCGAGATCGATATCGCCGCACAGCCTCTGGAAGGAAGACGTTGCGATAGATCTCGAGTCGAACAGCGACGAGAGCAAATCCGAGGAGGACGCCGGTAGACCGAGACGAAGAAGAAGAAGAAGAGGACCGAGCGACGACGACGAAGACGACGACTTCGATGCCGAAGACGAACCCGGACACAACAACTGGGAAGTCACGATGCTCGCGAAGGAATTGGAAGCGAGGAGAAGAAGTAGCGAAGGTTCTAGCCCAGGTTCCTAGCGCATTAATGAGATTCTAGAGATAATGTGTTACTACAAGAATACAATAAATTCGAGATATTGGCGCGACCGACTGGACACTGGTAGCAGCGTAGCATTCCGCGACGACGATTGTCCCTACCTGGGTTTCTCACCTTTAAACAGTTGTAACGAGACGATGATGTGATCTCCGATTATTACGACGATCAAGCTTCTCGCTTGGTCGCCCCGTTATTTTTTTTCTAAGACGTTTTGTTATTTTTTATCCTAAAAGCCCGTCCCTAAGGTCTCTACGACGAAACTATATCCACTTTTCGATCGAGTAATCGTAACATTTATGAAATCGATGGTTACGCGAATAGTCGTTAATACATGTTTCCCGACACTAATCTATTCGTCATGAATTTGGTTTTTTTTTTCGTATCGCATTTTGACTATCGGGAATGTATGTGAATGAATTAACCGAACGTGACAGCCGAATATGTGCACAACTGACAGCTTAGAATATTAATTAATTTTACCGCAAAATTACTCGATACTACCGAATTAATCGTTATCTCTCTATTAAAAAAAAAAACAATACCGATCGTATTGGTATAAATTCGCGCGATCTCTCGCGATAGATTCATAACGAAATACTACACACTATTAAATGAAGAGAATCGTTTTCACATCGCCATTGTTCAGGGCTGACCGGGTGATCTCGATCACGAATTCTGCGCAAAAAAAAAAAAAAACGTTACGAGGCGTCGCGATAATAACGCTTCGTGATGTGTAAAGAAAGTCGATTGCCGATATATTCTGTATAAAAAAAATGCCACGGATTGTAGATAGTTCGAATAATCGATTTTTTGAAACAAATGAGTCTCGTATGAATTGTTGTTTCTTCGGTGATGAGAAAGAGAGAGATTGTTGAACGACGACGAGAGCAACGCTCGACTCTATATCTATATATTTTTGGTAATTTTTCTCTTTTCTTTTTTCTTCACGATTCGCTAGTAATAGTACGTTAACGAGCGTATTCGACGGCGTTGAAGCGACATTTTTTTTATCTGTACATATTCACAGGTGCCTGGGAGAATATAATACTTGGGATATTCAGAATTTAAAATTAAGGCGTTTCTAGTCAAAACGTATATCGGTGACGAAAGTTTAGTGACTCATTAGTCGACAAACTTTCTCCGATCATCGAGTGTCAATGTTTCGTCCGTACTTATTATAAAAAAAAAGTTAATTCATACTTGAGTTCGATGAATATATTCCCTAACGAAATTTAGACTCCGAATAAGCTATTGGTACTACATTCCTTTAGGCCACTGTGTATTATAACATAAACGTTATAGTTGTAGCTAGGTTTTTTCAGTCGCTCAAGTAAGTTTGTATATTTATCCGCGGTTATCTCCTCTTAGTTGTATAACCGATATCGCAAGTATGAATCTCGTTTAGGGGGACAATTACGAATTAATATCAAACCGTGTGATTCCGAGTAGCCCTGAAGAAAAAATTGTATTGCCAGAGTATCATCGGTGTGACCAATAATTCACGAGGCAGCGTTTCGATTACCGTAAAGTTATCGAAAAGATTCTCCTCTCATTCGCCAGATTACGATTATTTCACGATTACACGAAACAAATTTGTTTGTTCATTAACGGAAGAGCTGCACCACGCGCGAGAGTATTAAATATTGCAAAAAGAACAAAAGAAGAGTAACTAATGAAGTCATTTTTAAAAAGAGCAAGAATAATTTAATTAAAGTAAACAAAAAAAAACTTAATGAATATAATATTATGTATACTGACCAGACCAAGCTCAATATTTCTAGAGTCTTTACAAAATACACCTATTAAGCGAATGAATGATTATCGAGTATGTAAAGAAGAAACAAAGAAAAAAAAACTACCAAGAACTTGTACATATTAGCCTACTATTTATTTATTTATGAGCGAGAGAGAGAGAGAAAGTATGAGAGAAGATCGGAGTAAACGAAAAAAAAACAAATGAAATAAAGTGATGCGATGAGATATAGAGAGCGAGCATTTTCGATGCGGATGTGTTACATAAGAGTGAAAATAATGTATCTATTATAAGGGCGAGAAGAATATATACAATAAAGCGAAAACTGTTTTCAAATACATCTAATTATTGATTTCTTCGAGAGAGATCGCGGTAAGTATTTTTTACACAACTGCGCATGCGCGTTTGTCATCTTTTACCTATAGCGTGCGTTGATACTTTCTAATAGATCTTTCACTATACATCTAAAAGAACAAATTGTTATCACGAAAACTGTTATCGTGAAATCTGTTATCGTGAAAACTCTTTTCAAATACATTTAATTATTGACTTTTTCGACAGAGATCGCGATGTTTTTGAGACACAGTTGCGCATGCGCGTTTTTGTCTCTTACTACAGCGTGCGTTGAAACTTGTTGATAGATCTTTCACTATATATCTAAACGAACAAATTGTTCTCACAATCTGTCGTTCGTTGCAACATCCCCACAGGATAAATTAATTATCGGGCTTCATTTTTATCGGCGATAAGCGTTGGGCGGTTATCGAATGAGCGCTAAAAAGAATTCGGCACGAAAGCCGGTTAGGGACATTCGCACAGCACCTAAGCGCCTTCAAGTTTCTTGCGTTTCCCGAGGTTGGCAACGTTTCCTCGGGATTTTCAGATTTCGTCCGAGTGACGGCAAGCCTACACGTCTCGGCTCTCGGGACCGCCATAACCTCACACTCTACAATCATAATAATAACAAAGCGACGCGGCAGATTTTTGTTATCAAACACGGAGTAATTTGATATTTATCGATTAAATCGTTGTATATCCGTGCGATGTTTTGTTCGTCGATCGAGGATTCTAAGGGTTATTCGTGAAACATGGGAGACATAAGGGCCGGCCTCGACGAGCTGAAGCTCGACGTCGCGTTGTTCGCCGACGTGAAATACTACGTCAGTGGCGAAGGCGATCCTAAGGTGAGATGTTTGTAAATCTTATTCGCTGCTTTCCTTCGAAACGAATCCGACCGAATATTTGCTAGAGATTTATCCAAAGGCTGTTCGCGAACGAGACGACGCAACTTTTCTCGTAATTCTTGCGTTTAACCAAATTTATGTACAGTTACGTTTTTTGAACGAGTCTCACAGTTTCGTCGCTCTTTTCGATAACTCGCGATAACTTGCGGTACGGTAGATCGTTTGTTATGTTAAAAGCTTCGTAGGAACTGACCGACACGTATACTTGAGCCGTCGCACACACAATCGTTAGAGAATCGCAGACCATAAATTTAATCGATCTATGTTTCAGATATTGGCTCTGTTACAAAAGGGCGGAGCCGTCAGATCCAACTATTACAGCGATCTCATCACTCACCTGATAGCCGGATACGAAGCTCTGGAAAGCGATATATCCGCAGCCAAAGATCTGTACGACATACCTGCAGTGACTCAAGACTGGATCTTGTACTCCGCCAGATGCAAGAAACTTCTTCCGTATCCTTGAATTTATTGTTCCACAGCTGTAATTTATTGTGGGTTGTTTATTATGAATAGCCGAATGTTCAGGCGGTTTCCTTGCAAAGACTTGTAGCTCAGGTTTTGCTCGTTATTTCTTACAAGGCATGAGTCAAATGCTTGTGGAAAATCCTATCTTGTTTCAGACCAAAACTATTTAACAGTCTTGAAGAAATTTGGAAAAGTATTCATTACCGACCGAGCATGCAGGACGGTTTGGCTGGAGCATGTAATTTATTGCTGGTAGCTTAGTGTAACACAGCTATAATTTATTGCAGGTAGCTTAGTGTAATGCAGCTGTACTTTATTGTAGGTAGCTTATTATAAATAGCTGGATGATCAGACTGTTTTTTTGCAAAGACTTGTAGCTCTCCGTTTGCTTGTTTATTCTTACAAGTAAACGTGTCACTTGTGTCCGGGGTAATTCAATGTTTTTGTATTCAGGGCATGTGAAATGCTTGTGGAAAAACCTATCTTGTCTCAGACCAAAACTAGTTCACAGCATTGGAGAAATGTTGAAAAGTATCAATTACCGACCGAGCGCGCGGAACGTTTCGGTGGGAGGCCGTAATTTATTGCAGGTAGCTTAGTGTAACGCAGCTGTAATTTATTGCAGGTAGCTTAGTGTAACGCAGCTGTAATTTATTGCAGGTAGCTTAGTGTAACGCAGCTGTAATTTATTGCAGGTAGCTTAGTGTAATGCAGCTGTAACTTATTGTAGGTAGCTTATTGTAAATAACCAGATGCTTGGCCTGTTTGCTTTTAAATAATTGTAGCTCCTCATTCTCTGATAGGCTTTTTATATCTTACAAGTAAACTCTCCGGGGAGTGGGCAGAGTAATTCGATATTTTTTTGCATTAAAATCCAACTTGTCCTTAGTCCAAGACATTTAACAGTGTCAGTGAACATTCCAAAAGGGCTTCGTTACCGACCGAGCGCGCGGGACGTTTCGGCGGGAGGATGCAAAATCGCCCCTATTTTCCTTGACTAGCGCAATCAGACCAAAATACTTCTCTCCGGAGACCGACCAGCTCTTTTCGAACATAAGAGCATGTATATCCCAGGTGAGTCGGTCGGACAGCAAAGCCCTGTGGGCTATGATAACTCTCCAAGGCGGAAAGTGTCAGCTGCGTCTCGATCGTTACTGCACTCATCTGATAACCGGAAAAGCGAGCGGTGTAAAATACGACACGGCGATGAGATTTGACTCTCACCACGTGCAAATCGTCACGCCCGACTGGATAGCGGAGAGCTGCAGAAAAGGGACCCTCGTCAGTGAGGCTGACTATCATCCGAAGCTATTGATATATCCCTCGCCGAACAGCTCGACGGCTCTGATAACGGGTTTCATGGACGAGGACGGCGAGAACAATCCGAGTCAGGAGGAGCAGGACCGAACGAAAGCGATGCTCGAGCAATTGAAGCAACGAATGCCTTGGAATCAGCCGAACACATCGGCGTCGTCGAACAGCAACGCGCAACCCCCGAGTACGAGCGCCAATGCGAATGCACCGGTCGCAGCGACGACAGTGTCGAACGCGGGTGGAATTCAGCAGCAACAGCAATTGCCGCAGCAGCCACAACAGCAACAGCCCCAACCGCAGCAACTCTACTCTCGACCAACGCCACCGACGAGTTTACCTGGTTACATGCCTCCGGTCGCGACCGCCGGACCGAATACAAACTTGCAGAATCAAAACAATTGGCATCCTCAGAATGCTCAGGGCAGCAGCACGATTCCTCAGATGAAGTCCCAAGTGCAGCCGCAGGAAATACCTCAGCAGCAGATAAATTTGCAGCAACAGCAACAGCAGCAGCAACAGATGATCCATCATCAGCAGCAGTTGCAGCAGCAAAATTTCTCACAGCAGCAACTGCTCAACCCTCAGGCCTCGCCGCAAATGGCACCGCAGCCTCAGCCGGTCGCCGCTCAGCAGCAAGCCTTGAACCAACAGTCTCTGAGTCAACAAATGAACATGCAGATACCGCAGCATCAACTGACCGCGCAGCAGCAATTGTTGTCGCCGCAGCAAAAGCAGCAGCAGATTAATCAACATCAGCTGTTGACGCAGCAGCAGCAGCAGCAGCAGATAAATCAGCAGCAAATTCCTCCTCAGCAGGCGCAACTCATGGCGGTCCAGCAACAGCAGCAGCAGCAGCAAATGCAGATGTCCCCTCAGCAACAGATTCCCCAACAGCCGCAGTTGGCTCCGCAAATGGCGTTGCAGCAGCAGCAGATATCTCCTCAGCAGCAGCAGATAGTTCAGCAGCAACACCAGTTGTCCCAGCAGCAACAAGTTCCGCAGCCGCAGCAGCAGCTGACACCGGAGCAGCGTCAGCAGCTTCACCTGCTGCAACAGCAACAGCAGCAACAACAAAAGATCCAACAAATATCCCAGCAGCTTCAGCAATCGGCACCTCAGAGCTCCCAGCAGTTCGTCATACGTGACGGTCAGCTGCAGCAACAGACACCGAACCAGCAGTTGCTGAGTCCAAATCAACAGAGCTTCCTCGTTCAGCGGGATCCCCAGTGGCAGCAGCAACAGTATCATCTGCAGCTCCAGCGTCAGCAGCAGCAGCAACAGCTCGGCCAGCAGAGACCGGGCGGTCAGTGGGCCCAGCAGCCCCCTCAGCCACCTCGACAGTTGATACAGCTCGACGCTCAGACTCATCAGCAGCTGCAACAGATGGATCCGCAGCAGCGCGCCCAGTTCATCCAGAAAATACAGAAGCAACGAAACTTGATGATCCAGCGGCAGATGCAGAATCGTCAGGCCCAGCAGGGTCCTCACATAGCTGTGATAAGAAGTCCTGGGAAACCTGGACAGCCGGGACTGCAGTGGGTGCCACAGCCTCGGCCACCGATGATGGGACCTCAGGTGGCCTCGGCACCGGGACAAAAACCGATGCATCCGGGCGTTCAACCGCCGGCTCTGACGCCGATCAATTCGCCGAACCAAGTGATCGTGCAGTCCGGTCAGGCCGTTCAGGGACCTCAGGCCGCGCAGCCCGGCCAGGCTTTCCAGCAAGGGCTGCCGCTGACTCCGCAACAGATCGCTCAGCTTCAGATGCAGAAGCAGCAGCACATAGCGCGATTGCAGATGCAGCATCAGCTGCAACAGCAACAAGCTCAGCAGCAACAGGCCCAGCAGCAGCAAGTGCAGCAGCAACAGCAGCAACAGCAACAGCAAGTGCAGCAACAGCAACAACCGGGCCCTCAGCAGGAACCACCGCTCACACCTCTCTCGGGAAATTCGCAGATGCCTCCGGACCAGCAGCTAGTCGTGAATGCGAAGACGAAGACTGCGTTGGCGAACATGCTGACGAACAGATTGCAAGGAGGCGCGACGGAGGGTAGCGCCGCCGGACAATTGCGACTGATGACCGCCCAGCATAGGCCACCCCCGCCTCCTTCCCAGGATCCACAATTGCTGGCTGCTTATCATCAGCGTAGGACACTGGGCAATATCACCAATGGAGCGGCACCGGGTGCGCCGATTAAGATGCAATACGCACCGGCGATGCCCCAGCCGAAGGCACAGTTCTACGGTCACAATCCGAATCTTAAACGTACGTATATTGTTTTCGTATGATCTTTTTTTGTTGTTACTTCATATTGTTTCCATCAAGTAGTAGTAAAAGAGATTTATTGCCAATTCATAATATTTATACAGTAACCTAGGTTTATTCCTAATGATAATTATAAACCTTCGCAAAAGGCCATCGACCTGAGATCAACTCGAGATTTAATTTCTGAGTTGTAATCACGGTTGCAAAAAAATAACTGTTTCACCACTAAAAAGTTGTCCTTCACGCGCTGCAATGATTTCTTACTGCTTATTTTTCAGTGCCACCCGACCTTTTTCTACTCGGTTGCATATTCGTCATCGTGGAATACGAGGCCCACAGTAATTACGCGAGCGAGGTGCTGGATTGGAAGCAAGTAATCGAGCGTCACGGCGGCGAAGTTGAGCCGCAGTACTGCGCTCGTGCCACTCACGTTCTCGCGATAACTCAAAAGCATCCGATCGTGGTGCAAGCACTACGGGAAGGGAAGCGTTGCGTCAGCGCCCACTGGCTATCCGATGTCGTGATAAAGCAGCAAGTCCTGCCACCTTGGAACGCCTTACACTTTCCAATTCCATTTAGCCTCAACGAATTACCGTGCTCAAAACAAATCATATCAATATCCGGCTTCGAGGACGACGAACGGAACAAAGTCAAATCTATGCTCGACGTACTCGGCGCTAAGCACACCAAGTACTTCTCGAAACAAAACAACCTTCTCGTTTGCCGAAGGTAAACCCTTTCCTTTTTTTCAAGATTGACAGCGTTTAAGCCTTCGAGCTTTGTTATTGAGAACGATATATCATTGCAGACCGGACGGGCCAAAATATAAAAAAGCAAGGGAATGGCAAATCGGGGTTGTGAACGCGCAGTGGCTCACTGATTTGATCTGCGGGCAGAGAGGTGCTCTTCATCAGGCGGACGCACCGAAGTATCAACAATTCAGTCTTGGGAATCCTTTCAGACTCGATTACTCACTCGTGCCTCTTCTAATGGGTAAGTCGAACGAAACGACGAATACGAAAGGAGGAAAAGGCTATAAAATATCCATATATTATTTTTATCGTAGCTGCCTGGAAGATGCCTATAAACATAACTCAGGAGTCTTACGACAAAGTCAAGCAGGTCGGACAGGGTCCGAATGTTATGAGGAAACATAAAAAGCCTCGATTGGAGGATCCGTTGATTAACAAAAATCCACATTTGCTGGGTCTCGATGAGCCGGTCGTAGTCAGCAATCCCGATCCTCCGACTCCGGAGAAACAGCCGAAAATATTGTTCTCCGGTATAAATCCGGTGAAGCATGCGAAGGTGAAATACTTTTTTATCGTCGTTTTATTCGTAAAGTCACAGTTGATCGAATGAATAATTGTCCCGAATGAATTCACAGAGGATCCGCGAGTTGGGCGGCGCATTGGCCGCCAGTTGGCGAGACGCGACTCACCTCGTCATGGCCGCGCCGATAAGAACGGTCAAGCTGTTGTGTTGTCTCTCGCGTTGCAAATACATCGTCAGTCTACAATGGTTGCTGGATTGCTCGACGAAAAATACGTTCGTCGACGAGAGTTCTTACACGCTCGGAAGTGCGGAGTTCGAGAAAAATTTCAAATGCAACATTGAGAAGGCTCTGGCCAGCGCAAACAGAGGATCCGTACTTAAAGTAACGATAGAATTTATTATCCTGGAGATATCTGCATGGCGCCAAATTTCATGATTGGCAAGTCTGTGTTAATGCACCGCTCTAGGAAGAAAAAAAAATTGTTCACTCGTAGAATTTTATTCGCTAAGTGAACTTCCCCCAGCGAAATTTATGCAATGCAAAACAGCCGTTATAACTTGATGAAATTTGGGCTCATACAGATATCTTCCGGGTCAGAATTTCCGGCGTCTGCCGTAATGAATCTTGTTCGAACGTTGGTACTGAAACTGCGTGAATTTTTTTTCTCGAACAGGGTAAAACTTTCTACGTGACTCCGAGTATCGTGCCATCGCCCGCGGCGTTCGCCGAAATAGTCGAGAGTGCCGGTGGCACGATGGAAAAAACACGGAGATCTGTGGCACAGATACAGGAGATCAATTCGACGAAACTAAATTACATTATCGTAACGCACGACGATGATCTCCACTTGCTGGCCGATGTTCTGCGTGCTAATATCAGTAAGTTTTGGTGTAGCACCATTTTTATCTCCAACTCGGAGATCGTAAGTAAATCTTATTATGATACAATGGGAAAATGTTTTTTTTTTTTTCACAGGTGTGTTCAACGCCGAGATCGTATTGGGAGCAATATCTCGGCAACACTTCCAAATCGATGCGAATCAATTATGAACGCCCTGATTTGTTGAATCTTCGCATCAATTACCTCCGTGTAAATCAGGCCCACGTTTTGCTGAATAGTCTTGCTCGTGGTGTGTTTTTTCTGGAGTCTGTCAAATATCTTTAAAAGGTTTATAAAGTAGCTGAGTCCCTTGATTTAATCGGTGCCAAGAATTCTCGTTCATATCGGGTTGAATTTGTATTTACATTGAGAGTAGATGCTACGGCATACGAAAAAGCATTCCTGGTCTTCTCCAAAAATTGCTCCGACGAGGAGGGTCGCCAAGTGAGACTTGCCGATGGACCACTCCAGCATCGAAGACGTGCTTGTTTTTTGTTCGTCTGTTTATAGTTCGTTTATATTTCTTTTTTTTCAAGTTTCGTAGCAACATTGGGCGTGTTTATTTCATTGTTGGATATTTTTTTATTTATGTTTGTGGAATGTATATTTGGAGATAGAGAAAGGCGTCAATCTCTGCCGAGAATCTAAACTTCCACGAGCGACTGGAGCAGCGTTGGCCGATGTTACTCCTTTCCGGTGAAGTACCATCGCGAAAGAAAAAAAAAGGAAAAAAAACAGATGGATGTAACAATACGATAACTATACTATTCGCGTAACTTACAAGAAATTCTGGTTAGTTATTTTTGAAATTGTAAATTTTTTATCACACCTTTCTTCGACGGGACAATAAATACACATACTTTTATGGTAGACGACGACTCGTCATGGACCCCGAACTGTTTATTCGAATAAGAAGTGCGGTCAGTGCGCGTCCGAGAAACTTAACTCGATAATTACACGGTAAGCTTACACGATAAGTGTAGAATTCATTATCGTAGACATGGTCGAGTTCGCTTCCAGGCTGGAAGTCGTTTCTATCGTCGTTTGATCAAGAAACCGTTCTCCAATTTTTTGCCCCCCGTTGCCCTCCTCTTCTACTTTGTCTATCGTTGTCTCATTCCCGGATGCCGTCGTCAAATTTTCTTCACTCTCGGATTCGTCGCTCTCCGATGTATCGTCTATCGCAAACACCTCATCTTCATTTTCCTTGTCTTTTTCAGTTTCTCCCTTCGCACCGTTCTCCATTCTTCGCTCCACTTCCGCAACTTCCGGTTCAATTTTTTCTTCCACCTTTCCCGACTCGCCTCTCACGCGCCTTCCGCTGGCATCCGATCTTGAACCATGAAGCATTACCGGATTTCCAGATCCAAAGATTTCCACGCGTTCTCCAGGTTGCGGTAGGACGGAAACCTTGGAGGGTTCTTGGATAACGATCTGCAACCTTATCGGCCTATCGCAAGAGCTCGGGCAAGCTGCCGGGTAACGCTGAAGCTGGTCCACAGCCTCTTTGACGCACGGACCGTTGTCCCGAATGCCCTCGAAAATCGGCGATCTTTGGATCAGAGGAGTGAAAACTTTTGGCATCGGTTGACTCTGTCGAGGCTCGATGAAATTATTCGCCGGAGGATAATACAAAACATTGAACG